>OZ020121.1:2400000-3600000 GCA_963971155.1 Anthrax anthrax
ATTGTGCAGAAAAATTAACAAAATAAAACAAATAACATCAGGATTATTTCGATGACTAAAAAAAAAACAATTTTTTTTTTTTCAAATACAAAAAGAAAACAGTGTAGAGTACATATATAAAATTGATTTTTTTAAAAATTAATGTAAAAATAATTTCATTTGCTTTATTTTCCTATAAACACATAATACACACATATCTATACAGATATTTTTTTATTTAAATCATATACATTTCTTTACTTTGTAGATTTTTTGATTTATTTTTATTTTTTAATAATAATAAAATTTTAAAGCAAATACAATCCTTAATCTATCTAGCAAACAAATAAGAAATTATTTACATACATACATACATATATTATAATTATATAATTAAAGAAAAAAAGTGTTTTAAGTGTAGCATTAAATTTTAAATATAAATTTAAATGAAGTGTTTATTGTATAATTAGTAACTTAAATTTGAAAAAAAAAAAAAAAGAAAAAGCAAAAATCATTCAAATACATATATATACTGATAATGTTCTTTCGACGTTTTTCTTTGGTTTTTCTTTCTGTTTTTTCAAATTTAATTAAAAATATTTAAAATGTGAAGAAGAAACGCAATAATAGACAAATTGGTTTTCATAATTGTTTTTTTTTTTTCGGAAAAATATAACAAACGTTTTATTTATACCATACAAAAAATTTTAAACTTATAATTATTTTTTAATTAATAAATATGAAGAAAATAGAGGAAGAAAAAACAAATTAAAGTGTGTTTTATTATCAAATAGCTTGAATTAAATTCTTCTATTTACACTTTATAAGTTATAAAATCATTTAGGGATAATTAATTATACAATTTAAAATATTATGCATATAATAAGAAAAACAGCGAATTACAATTTATGTATCAGTTTATTGTTAAGCTATAATTGCTGTTACTTATGTTTTTCAAAAATGAACATGCTTGAAATTTTGTGTTGTGAAAAAATAAGTTCTACTTTTTTTTTTTGTTTTAGTTTTTGTTTTTTCTTTCTAAATAAAAATGAAGAAAAAGAAAACGCTCCCTATAAATGCTGCATTACTGTTTTTTATTATTATGTTTTTTTATATGATATATCTGTGAAATATTTAAAAATTTTTCGATAAAGTGAGGGTGTATATTATCTATTTTGGAAAAGAAAAATTTGTGCATTAAACAAACAGATTGTGCATTGTTTAACAAAAAATTTTCAGGTGTTTTTTTTTTTTTTTTCTCAAATTTCTACATAACATTTTTTAAAGTTGAATGAGATTTTATTTTCTCATTTATATTTCTATTTATGTTTAGTTTTGTTTTATGAAGATGTACTATTTTTAATTGTTCAATTTTAATTTTGCGTATTACATGGTTTATATTCAGTTTAGTTTTGTATTATTATTATTACTCTAAAATGCAGTTTTGAAATAGTTTATGAGAATAAAAAAAAGAAATATATTGGTTTATAATTTGATAGTATTATTAAATGAAAATGGTATAGCGAAATATTTAATACACATTACACATATGTATGTATATACATAATAAATTATTTTATTTTATTTTATTTTTTTTTTTTGGTTTTATTTTATTGAGTGTCTCAAGTTCTTTTAATGAAATAACATGATTTTGTTTTTTACACATTATGAATTATTTGAAATTATTAATATGTTCTGATTTCAATCTTGTGTAGTTCTGTGTTATATTACAAATTGTATTATGTTTTCTCTTGAAAGTCTTAAACTTCAAGAAAGGTTTATAACTTTAATTACATATTATTAATGAATTGTTTTAATTAAATAAAAAAATTATACACTGAATGAAATATAAATTTTTGCTATTTTTAAAATTTGTTATGTAAAAAGTTTATGCACAAAACAAAAATTATCAGAAATAAAAAAAAATTCACTAAATTGTGTCACATGGTGTATATATTTTGGTTTACATAAAAGTATAATTATTGTCATGAAGATTGTTTTACGAATAATGTAATAAAAATTAAATATTAAAGTAATTACCTATTTTTATAATTACTTATTTGCACATTGTAAGTGCTGATATAAAAAGAAATACAAATTTCTCGTTAAAAAAACCAAGGAAAGAAATATAAAAAAGAAAAAAGTTTAAAACATTTTTTTTAGTTAGTAGTGTTCTTGTTTCATACATAAAAAGTACGAGAAAAAAGAAAAATTTAAACAAATTATATCCCAATTTCATTGTTTGTTCCTTTTTTTTTAAATTTGAATTTGAAATTGTACGATTTAAAATTTATGCATCCATAATTACTGTTGTTTTGTTTACAATCACGTAAATTCATTTCTTCACATAAGAATAGTTTATTGTGTACAGTAATATTGCCTACATGCAAAGTATGTATATATAAATGAAAAATGATTATGAAAAAAACAATTTAGTTTTTTTTTTTTTTTTGTTTTTGTGAAAAATATTATGTTCATATGTTTTGTTGTATTTTATCAAATAATTTGTATATTTTTCCAAAAGACAAAAAACTACAGTAATTTACAAAAATTGTAAATTCTAGTGATGAAAACATTCAAACTTTCAATTTATATTTATAATGAAAATGAAATGTTTTGTTTATGCCAAGTGTTTTAACTAATGGAAAAAAAAGCAATTAGAATGAATACTGATTCAATTTTATTCGAAATTTATGAATACATATTTTGTATTTAATATAAATATATTTGAGTACAAAGGGTATTTGTTTAATGGAATAAAAATTGTATTATACATTCATTAATAACTAATTTACATACATGCATATATATAATTATTATTTTCTAAATAATAAAGAAGAAAATGAGGCAATATGAGAACACAATGTAGCATTTTATTCAAAATTTTTATATAATTAAGGGAGCGTTTTGAGAATGCTATTTTGTATTCTTCAATATTGTCATATGCAGCACAAAATGAGAAATACATATAAAAATGTATATTTAAAAATAAAAATAAAAAAATAGAAGAAAATTATGTTTAAAAACAATATAAATAATTAAAAGAATAAGTTTTCAGTTTGTCTTTTTTTTATAATTATGTTTACAATGAAAAATTAAAAATATAAATAGAAAAAATTGAATTATTTGTAAATTAATGAAAATTATTCATACATATTATGTTTTTTTTTTCTTCAAAACAGTGAAGTATTGTGAAAAAACAAATAAAATAAAACTATTGTGCGTAACATGAAATTATAAAAATACTAAAATATATAAGTAGTTTAAAACAAAATAAAAACAAAAATATTGAAATTTTTTTTATTTGTAGGCTTAAATATTCGATTTTAGAATTATGAACTTGGAAAATTTTAAAATGGAAAATAATTATTGAAAAAAAAAAAATAAATAAATAAATAAATAAATAAATAATAAGAATAAATATAAAATATATAGGTAGGTGACCCAAAAACCGGACACTTAAGACGTTTTTCAATTTCAAACCCTTAATTTTCTACGTTCTACATGTCGTAACTGAGAATTTTTTTTCCAAATGTAGTATGGACTGTTAGCTTCAAAATTATGTAATTATTTAAACTAATTTCTCACGCAAAATTTTTTTAATTTAAAAAAAAACTTTACCGTAAAAATACCGGACACTTAATTTAAATTAGAAAAAATAATTATTAGAAAAATGTGAAAATTACGCAAACTACGTGCTATTTCCACACCTGTGGCACGTTACACAGAAAATTTGAAAATGTACACTTTTAATCACATCACTGGATCATGTTGAACAAAAAGAGCTCTAATTTTTTTATTATGTCCACTATCTCCAAAAGATTTATACAACATGTAGAAAAGATATTAAAGTTTAAAATAAATCAAAAAAAGAAACAAAATTTTATCATATTTTGCGAAAATTTAACATTATTTTCATGACTGTCCGGTAACTGGGTCACCTGCCCTAGATTTTATGATATGACTTATTGTAAGAAAATACAATCATTATGATATATAATGTTCCGGCTAAAATTTATATAGATACATGCATTATAACACTATATGAGTAAAAATAAATAATTATCATGTTATATAACACTTTTGAAAATGATTTTATTAATAAATAACTTTTTTTTGCATTTTATTCATTAAAATAATAAAGAAAAATTATAAACAAAAAATATCATAATGTTAGTTTTTATTTGATTTTAAAATAATAAATTGAAGTGGTGTAAATGAGAGTAATCCTTCGATGATGACATAATAGTGTATTGCTTTATTATTGACAGTGTATTCATTGTTCTATTAAATTTAAGCAAAATAAAAATGAAAAACATGATCATACATATAAGATGCAAAAATATTTTGCATTTTATTTTTTGAATAATAACTGAAAACTTTGGGTTGTTGTTTTTGTTACTTCAAATTGTTTTAAATTTGTGAATAAAATTTAAATTAATTTCTGTGTACTGGTGTATTTAGATGCTTAGAAAAAACAGGAAAAAAGAAATAAAATGTTGTCTCAAGTTATTAGATGTGAATTCTGTTTTTTGTTTTTATCATGTATCATATTTGTTTTTATTTAATACATTGGTACTATTTGTTGTTATTTCTAATAATTGAAAATTTAAAAAAAACGAACAATTGATGATTTGAATAAATTCATATGTTACTTTTACCTTTAGTATTGATGTACATACATATGTACAAATAAGAAATAAAATTCACAGTGAAATAAAATAAATTTTCTTTAAAAATTAATTTTAAAGCTATATATGATCATACAAGTGTTTTTTAAAATTAAAAAAAAAAATTGTTTGAATTCAAATTTAACGATAACTAATTAAGGAGAAAAAATTGTTCTTATTTTTATTAGATCTATGTGTATTAGATTAGGTATATATACGAATCTACTGAGACGTACGAATCTATTGATACGAGTATATTTACATTGCATTTTACGCATAATTTTCAACATAACATAAACATTTTTTAGGCAAAAGATGCAGTTTTTAAGAATTTTTTTGTTTGACCATATTTTTTCGTTTTAAGTTATTTTTATTATTCTTAAATTTTTTTTCTTTTTACAGATAGTAAAACCATTACAAGAAATTAATAATAAAATTCCTATCTTTTAAGGCTATGAAGGGTTTAAAAGAGCTTCACACCTATTAATTATTAATATATAAAATAAAAAAGGGATGTATTCATAACGATAACACTGCAAATATACGCCCCATAAAGTTTACCATAGGCGGTTATTACCATATTCATAAATGGACCTTAGTATATAAATCCTAAATGTAAAATCCCCAGTTTTGAAGTTCCCAAATCGTAAGTGATCTTCGATGCAAATATTTGATTCTGCCATTTTTTAATACCATTGTAAATATTTTAAAGAATTGTTTTTCAGTATTATTATTTTTATTTAAAATTCCATTATCTGTGATGTGATGTAATGTGTAATGCAGTGTGATGTTCGAGTAAAATACTTTTTGAATAAATATATATATCAGAACTCAATATTTTCATGATAATGATAATTATTGTAAAAAATACAATCTTTGTAAAGGAATAAACATACAGTATAATAGAAAGATTATTAAATGTTCATATACATATTTAACATTTGTGGAAACAAATATGGCTTCATATCATTTTTTAATTTACTATTTTTATATATGGCAAAGACCGGTAAAACTATTGAGAGTGCATCCGCGATGTTGTAACTTTATAGTTTAATTTAATTCTTCCTATTTATTAACTGAGTTTAGCAAGTTCGATCCGGCACACTCTTATATTCTATAGTTATCAACGTTCTACCGTCTACACCTGCATCAAACGTGTTAACAAAATTTATTTAAGTTATACTAATTTTTGTTTTAGTTTTTATGTTACTCTAACTATTACTTTTCCTTTCATTTTATTTCTACTTTGTTTTTTAAATTCAAAATGTTTATTTTATAAATACAAATTCAAATATTGAAATGTATCTATTGTTTGAAATATAAACAATAATTTTCATTTTATTTTCTATTATTTTCCTTAAAAAAAGAATAAGAAGTAAAACAAAAACATACATAGTAAATAAATAATCAATTATTTAAAATGAAAATTGAAAATAAATAAAATGAAAATATGTGTATGCGTATGAATTGTACAATTTTTCTTCTTTTTTGCCAACTTATAATTTAATTAATTCGAGTTGTATTTATGGATTCAGTTTCAGTTAGTGAAGTTGTTGAATTTTTATTTTCTATTGTATCTGCTGCTGTCAAACCAAGCCAACTAGATAATAATGCTATTCCTCGATTAGCAGTTTCATTAACAGCTTCCATTATTTCTTCAGCATTTAATCCAGCTATTACTTCAGATGATTCTTCATTCTCTTCAGTTTCTGTCGAATTTTGTTCACTTTATAATGACATGAAAAAAAAAATAAAATAAAAATATTTTATTAGTATCAAACAGTACATGTACATGCGTAAATTTGTCATACTTATTATCTTTTAAAATTTGAACAGTTTCTGATAATTTCTCGACAATTATACCCTTTGGACCCATACGAAAGCAACCCAATGGGAATTCAGCTTGTGGCTTTTATTTTATTAATAATAGCAAAAAAAATGACAATTTTTATTTTTTTTTTTAAGTAAAACGATTTAAAAATTAAATAATGATAATTAAAATTTACCTCTCCTATAAGAGTCGGTTCAAGTTGAACACAGCCATGCAAGCCATCTTCATATGGTTCAAAATGTAACAGTCTTGCACAAATTTGTGCAAATGATGAAATAACATTTAAACAAGTTGGTGCAGGATTTGAACCTGAATTGAAATAATTATAATAATTTCCATACTTCAATATAACAGTAATGATTTTTGTCTAACTTTTTTTTTAAATTAATTAAAATACCTTTAACACGTTCATTATGTAAAAGACTATCACCATATGAAACATTTAAATCGACACCTTCGTCTGGTGATAAATAACTGATACGGATGCAACCTAAATTTTTTTTTTTTTGAAATAATAATGTATTAGTGTTTTTAAGAATCGACACAATATATGTACATATATAATACAATTTATTATGTATACTACCTGGTCCTCCAAGATCAGTAAATGATACATTGAAATCAATGCAACAAATACAAGATGGTCCATTGCATATGCAATTTTTTGTATCTTCACCTTCTTTGAAAGTAGGACCGGTAATTAAATCTAAATAAAAAATTTTAAAGAGATAATGAATGTACAGGCTTTTCCATTGCGGGTTTTTTTTTTTTTTTTGTTTTTTAAAATTTATTCTTTGCCGTCTCACTTTTTATAATATAAAATGATAGCTACAACTACAATACATACACTCATGCACACAAATTTAAAAAAATTAATAAATTATAATACAAAAAATATTTAAAAATAACTTTTTCAATTTATTTATTTTTATAGAAAATTATTAAATTACTGTATGACTTACTTAAAATATTGGATGAATATATTCCAATTAAAAAATTAAAATACATTAAAAATTTAAATAATTTGCTATTCATAATGAACTTAAATTAAGATAAAAAAATATTTAAAAAAAAAAAAAATAAAATAAAATATTAAAGTGAAACACACAGCAAAATATTTAAATAAAATTTGCTTTTCTTTTTTTTTTATAAATCGGGTTTTTTGTTGGGTTTTGTTATATTCTTAATACGCGTAGCGTATGTTATATTTTGTTTAAATTACCGTTTTATTAAATGAAATAAAATATTTTTATTTAATAACTGAAGAGAGAATGGATGTCTGATTGTTACTGATGATGTGTTCTGATTTTACCATTTAAAAGAAATGAAAGAAAATATATTATGTAGGTATAAATAATATGAAAATGAGGTTTGATGATGTTTTATTATGATGATGGTAAAACTGAATGACTACTGGCTTTTTTTGTTTTTGTTTTTTGTTTTTTTTTTTTTTTAATTTATTTACAGTGACATATTCAAGTTCGTGTATATACTGTTCATATACTTGATTTTATGTACTTTGTATATGGATATGTGTATAAGATCAATTAACAATACAACAATAACAACAATAACAACAATAACAACAACAACAACAACATCAATAACAACGATAACACATCAAAAGTAATACGTATACTACAGCTTCAGTAGCACTTACCTATATTGAATATAAAACTAAGATGAAGATCATAAAGACAAAAAGTAAATAAATAATAAAATAATATAAAGTATATAAAACAAAATTAAATTTTATATGTATAGATAGAAAAAAGAAAATTTTTTTAATCATATACTCTCATACATACATACAATAAAGTTGCCGTTAAACTTTTACTAATTTTTATCCGTTCATTTTCCTCGTTATTAGTGTTATTATTTATTGTACGTGTTTGACATATAATATACATATTTGTAAATTTATTTTATGTAGTACATGAATGTAATATGTGTTCAATATTCACTAGATTTTACTAAAATATGAGTACGTAGTACGTGAATACGTACGCCTTTTACACAAGAAAAAAAAGAACAAATGAAGATGCATACGTAATTTGTGTGTGTATCTATGAATTGTATAAAATTTAAGAAAAAATATCTTATGATATAGTATACAGAGTGATTCATTTAAGTATGCACTAAATTCAGTAGATGATAGATCTTGGAGAGACAAGCGCTAAAAGCTGATGTATATTAAATATTTATCGCTTGGTCATTAGAGCACATTGAAGAAATTTATGCTTCTTTTTATGCAACACTATAATATTCACAGATCGTTAGACCTATTTATGTACGTTATTGTCGCTTGAGAAAAGCCATAGCAAACCTTCTGCCATTCTCAATGAAGTATTGATCAAAGTCCTGCGTTTAATAGTTCAAAAGTTATTCAAATTCAAAATCATAAATTAGAAAAAATTGAACAAACTTTTTTTTTTTTTGATATTTTGGTGATTCCTGAGGACATCGTCGTGCAAAAGCAAAAACAAAATCTTCTTATTCTGTGCTACAAGTCTTTGTTTTATACAAAGGTTCTATATCTCATCATTTTTTCTATTATTTATATTTAAAATCAGCTCAAATAAGTCATTTTCATGTAAATGTACATATGTATATTAAATGGGAAGGAATGCGCCTGCTTGATGATATTCGATTTTTGTTATGTCCTTTTTGAAAATGATAAAATTTTTTGTTTATCTCACGTTAATATTCATCACCTGCCAGATTTAGTGCCAACATAACTGATTAACTTTGTATATACGTATTAATATGACTAAATATTTAATACAAAGATAAATATGTTTTTAAAAAATTAAATCATTGTCAAATCAATAGAATCTTTTTCTTATAGACATATATGTATATATAGACAAGTTTTTATCATATGTATATATATGTATAATTCCTAAGCATACACACACATACATGTATGTACATATAATATATATACAGTTACTCCAAAAAGTCACCGCACCTTTAGCATTTTTTGTTATTATTGGCTAGTTTTTCAAAAATTAAAATTAAAATCTCTACATGTTTATATGAAACAATTTTTGGTTAGGATGTTTACTCATACATAAACAATTTACAGAAAAATTATATTATTTAAATTTATTAAATATTGAGATTGAATTTTAAATTTTGAAAAGTTTGCCAATAATAATAAAACAAGCTGAGAGTGCGGTGAATTGTTGGAGATACTGTATATACTTTATAAAGATCTGAAGTATGTACATATAGGTACATATTTTCAATTAATTTTAAATTGCATCTTGAAAAAAAAAAAGAATTCTTCGACCTATATTTAACTGTTTTTCTCTTCTTTTTTTAATTGTTTCATAAATTATAAATTCTCTTCAAGTGATCCATCACAATATAAAAAAAGAAGAAGAAATTATTCCTATTTTAAAAGACCTAAATTTTGTGTAATAAACAATAAATTTTCTGTAATGAGTAATTGAAAAGCTAGCATCAGAAAACCAAAGTATGTATGTATACAAGCAAACATGGTGCAATGTACCTATAATATAATATTACATTATAAAATAAATTGATGATGGCAAATGTTGGTTATTATTGATGTTCATGTTGCGTCAAAAAATTTTTCCTAATTAAAAAAAAAAAAATTCAGATTTTTTAAAGAATTTTTAGATTTTTTTTTTTTTTTTCATTTTACGTAAGTATTAAAAATAATGTTCATAAAATTTTGTCTTAAAGTGTATTTTACATTGATTAAACGTACATTGAAGAAGAAAATTACCACAGGTAAAAAACAATTAAAAAAAAAAATAAAAAATCATATTTATGTACTTACTTTAAACTAGAAAATTTTTATTTATTTTACATGAGCGTGAATTATGATTACATATTGTATATGTATCGGTATTTTATTGTATATAGTATATGCATATACAATGTACGTTAGTACGCGGGTTATATTAAAATATATATAAATAAATAAATTAATGTTCACAACGGTAACTATGAAAATTTCATCTTAAAGCAACTTCAACGTCGGCATACTTTTTGAAGAGGAAGTAGTTGTATATAAAATGTAACATAAGTTATAAAAGTTGTATCAATTTATTACTATTATATAGGTATGTATTTATTTTTAGATTTTTATTAATGTATCTTTATTTTTTCGTTGTTGGATTTGATTTGATTATTACTAATTTTTTTTTTGTGTTTCAACTCTTTATTTTGGAAATGCAAATTCAAATTGACATTTTCTCTTTTCTCTTTTTAAAAAATATTTAAACAAATTATGTGGGTCATTTCTTTTTATTTTATTTTATTTATTTATTTTTTTTGTATTAGGTAAACATTCAGATTTATGTACATACTTGTAATATTTTTTAACGTACGTACATATATGTGCACAACATTTAAAAAAACAAAAAAAAAAAAAATGAACATATAACGTATAAAATCGAAACAATCAGGTACGTACATCATTTTAAAAAAAAAAATTTTTCCTCTTTATGTACTTTATACACGTATGCCATATACGTACGATGTTAGTAATGCTACATTTTAATATAGGTGTATCGTCTTGTACAAATTAATACTATGCATATATATTCATTTTTATTTAAATTGAATTATTAAAATACTTATTGAAATTTGATTTATGAAAGAACTCTCAAAGATTTACACTATTTTTATTTTTAAGTTATTTCAAAATTGGATAAAACACAAATAACTTTAATTAAATTGAAATCTTTTACGATATTTTTTTTTTTTTTTCAAAGTGAAAAGGATACTAGCAAAATATACTATTAATCAACATCATATATATTAGACTGATAAATCCAAGAGTAAAAGTAACGTTTAGTGTTTGCAGTAAGCAAAATAGTAATTTCCTCCTGGGTCAAAAGAAAGCCAAGATTATCCCACATGATGTACAGTATTAATGTTAAAAAGGATATAGGTAACTGTTAAATTATGTCTGAAGAATGACGAGAATCCCATACACAATACTGTACGAGTAATAAGCATTGGTGAGATAGGATTGCTTTATTTGATTAGCATTTTGTGATAATATCGGAACTTTTATACAATGATATGAATCCTATTTTGAAGGATCTCTGATCCTCTCTGATACAATAGATCAGTATAATTTTACTACATACATATGTATTTTATTTTTTCAGGCCTATAAGCACCTTATCAAAAGAAAAATTCAAGTACATACTAGAATGTAGTTTAATAAAAACAAAAATAATAATTTTTTAGTATTTATTGAAAATCACAAATAAAAGATGAAAAACATCAAAGAAAAAAAAAATGATACACATATAAGGTAACATTTAAGAAAATAAAACCATTAAAATAATATTACAATACATAATGCATATACATACATACATATAAATATCTTAATATACTAAAGACTAGAAATATAAAATTTTGTTTTATACTTTTATGACTAATGAAATTTAAATAAAGTATGAATTTGGCTAAGAAAAAAAAAAATAAAATAAAATAATAATAATAATACCAAGCAAAAATTTATACATTAGGTAAAGTCAATAAAGAAATTCGTGATATTAAAATTCACATTATTATTTCTAATATAATTTTGTTTTATTTGCATTTTTCCTGTTGTTATCTTCTACCATTATGAATGCTGAGATCAAGCGGGACATCATCATCCTCTTCCACTGGAATAATTTTGGGACTAGCAATTTCATTATTTGTAGCAGCAACAGACATCATTTCAACATTTTGCTTTAAAACATCATTAATATGATCATGATGAAAATGTTCTTTTGATTTATCTAATAATAACGGTTCCATCCAATATCCATGATGAGCTGATATATCTATATTTTGATCATGATGATATGATAAAAACATTCCATTATAATATGTACCACCAAATTTATAAATTTCCGTTGTTTGATTATTATATTGATCATAACATTTATGATGATTGCAACCACAATTTATTGCTGTCGAATAGAAACGTTCTTCAATTGTTGATGGATAATGATGGTGATAATAAATTGATGGAAAATTTGATATTGTTGAATTGTGATGTTCAGATGATGAAGATGTTTGTTGATTTTTATTGTTATTATCATTTGATTTTTTATTGTTGCTGTTATTATTGTTATTTTGATGTTGATCAGTGATAATTTCTGTTGGTTTTTGATTATTATATTCTGAAATCAAATTTGTATGCTTAAAAGTTTTTACATGTTTACGTAATGATGATGGATCTGTGTAACGTTTTTGACATCCTGGTATTTTACAAACATAAGGCTTTTCAGTTGAATGCGTTCTTGTATGTTTGAAACGATCTGATGAATTTGAATACGCTTTATTACATCCTTCTACAGGACATACATATGGTTTTTCACCAGAATGTGATCTAATATGAATTTTAAGATTTTCAGCACGTGAAAAACTTTTATCACATAATTGACATTGATGCGGTTTCTCTTTGGTATGGGTACGTACGTGCACTAACATTTTATAACGTGCATTAAAGCCACGTTTCATTCTTGGACAACCATCCCATTTGCAATAATATAATCCACCAGGTGAAGCGATTGCATGAACTCGTGTTACATGTGCAGCTAATGCTTGTAATGTATGAAAAGATCTATATAAACACGAGAAAAAATAAATAAAAATCGAAATTAGAAAGAAGTTTATGTGTTTAACATACCGTTTACATAAGCGTATACTTTATGATCGTATATTATGTGTCTAATTTTTCATATAAGTACATACCTCCAACAGTCTGTCCATTGGCAAACAAAATCTTGTGTTGAACTAACAACTGATGATGATGATACTGTGTTAGACGATTGTTTATTTTCAATTGAATTAACATCTGATACTCTCATTATTACTGATTTTGTCCGATGTACTGATGTATTATCCTTTGTATTTAAAGATGATCGAGATAGAAATGGTGTTGATGATGGCAATACTGGTATTGTTTCTTCAATAACTGATGTAAATTCTTCTTTGGCAATTAATGGTGATGATAACGATGATCTTGGTGATTCTGATAATGGTGGAGTTGGAAATTGTGGATATATGAATGTTGCAGGAATATCCTCTGGTTTTTGTGTTTTAATTACATAAAAATTTTTATCATCTTGTAATTTTGTTATTGATTGATCCGTTAAAAATAATTCAGTTGATGATTGCAATAATGACGATGTTGATGATGATGATAATGATGGTGATCCACAAATTTGATAATCATAAGGATAATTATATGGTGGTGTAATCGGAAAACGTCTAATATTTGAATTATAAGTTAAATAATCCATAGTTTATTGTTGAAAATTAATTCAAATAAATTCAAATTCAAATTAATTCGAAAAAATAACAACAATTTTAAAATTAATTATATATTTTAAAAAAAACACTGTATATTTGAAAAAAAAATAAAAAAATTAAAATTAAAAATTATATATAAGAAACTTTTCTTTTATTTTTAGTAATTTTAAAATAAAAATGATTTTACTTCAAGTGATTGCAGTTAACTAACTAAATTATGGTTGAGACGATATATTTTTAAGCAGAAATTCTATCGACTGATAAGACTTTATCATTTTTTTTTTTTTCATAGTACATATATTACATAGACTAGTAGAGGTCTTCTTATCAAAATTGTTGTGCTTTTTGTATATACAGAATGTACTTTACATACGTATACATTGTATACAATATAAATATACATACATATGTATGTATGTATATTAATAAATTTTACCAAATATGTATATATGTATGTTACACATAAATTTATACTACATAATATGTAACACTTTCATATTGTGTATAATGAACATTTTTATATTAATATGTCTGAAATCATTACATTGTTTTTTTCTTTTTTAATTTTTCTGTTACTATACTTTTTGAAAATTTTTTTTTTACTATACTAATTTTGAAAATTAAAATTAGTCAAAAATTTACTCAATTATATTGACTACATTTATGTATAATGTAACACAATATAAAAAATGATTAAAAATAAAAAAAAAATATCCTTTGAAGGATAATAAAACAACAAAAAAAAAATTTCAATTCTCATGGGTGCCTCAATAAATTTTATAAATTAATTTTATATGATCAATTTGTATATATGTATGTATCAATGTATCTATATATTCTTTTTTAGTTGTATACATATGTATATGTATGTATGTTTTTCTTAGGTGTGCAAATTTTGGCATTGTACTGTAGACTGTAGCTATATGTATATAGGTACATATGTATGTATGTACTATATTGAATCAATAAGTTACATGTGAAATATACATTACATCATAGTACAAAAATATTGTTTACCAAATATATTTTTTGTATTGTCTATGTCTATGCTATTACAATATATTGAAATAGTAAATATTTGTATGTGTGTAGATATTTTTTGGGAGATATCCTTTTACCTATATTTTCTTTTTTTTTTTTTTTTTTTTTTTTTGTTGAAAACATATTTACAAATGCATGATTCAAATCACGTATTTGCGAGGAATACCAAATACCTATAATTTTTTATTATTTGCTTAAAATAAGGTTTGAGTAACTGAACAATTTCGAATCTAATTATTGATAAATACAAATTTAAAAAAAAAATCAAAATAAAATGAAAATTGAAAAGAAATAAAAGGAAAAAACAATAATAATGAGAAATGATAAAATTATTTGATGGCATCATTTTTGGTATAGGGGGGCTTTAAATCATAATTACGCCTAGACATTGTTATGACCACGAAATATGATTAAGCAGTAAATTAAAATGATATAACTCTACATATATGTATGTATGTATGTATGTACCTATGTACTTGTATTTAAGTATAGGTATAGTATATATAGTAGTACATTTAAATGGTTTTTAATTGGACATTATATGATTTGCCGCATTTTGTCAAGAATGTATACTAGCAAATACTAGTGATACAAAGTTAATTTGGTTTTAAAAGAAGAAGGAAAATCAAAATATAATTAAATTAAAAATTTAATATTCACATATTATATATACATACCTACATACATAATGTAAATATGCATGTAAATTGTACAATATAAAATATGTATGTAAAAATTGTGTTAAATTCGTCTATAAATAATAAAAATGAAAAAAAAGTATAATATACATACATATGTACATATGTACTTATATATACAGGCATATACAATGATACATATGCACATGTATGCAATGACTGATAGTACGCGCGAACATCATTACTGATAACAGAAATATACGGTTTAATGCCGGTTAAAGCATATATTTGTAGATGTACATACATTATTACGCATAATATTAATTTATACATACATATGTATATCTGTATACCTATTTTATATTTATTAAATTTATAAAATTACGAATAATTTATATAAATATGTATGTACATTGTACACATATTATATGAATATATGATATAAATATATGTATGTGCTCTGTATACAATTGTAATAATTTTTTATTAAAATAAAAAATGAAACACATGGTGGCGAATGTTGTACAGCAATGTCAATATAATCCAGTTTTAAATTGGTTTTAACTAGTTTTTAACTGGTTTTTATTATAATTTTAAAAGATTTTGCTTTATTACTTATCAATATAATTTTATTGGAAAAACTGGAAAAGTTCAAAATGTCATATAATACACACATAGTAGATTATATTATTAATAATGTTTTTGTTTTTTGTTTTTATTTTTATTTTTTATTTTTATTCTATTTTAAAGTTTAAAATTATAAAAATGATTTTGCAAATGATTTTTTAGCCATTTATATGTACATACATATGTATGTATGTTCATTTATATGACATATGCTTTTGCTATACATACATACATATGTAGGTACATACATATATATACGTAATATTACAGACAATAGACATACATATGTATGTATATCAATATATGCAATGCATATGCATATGTTTATATATTATGAATAGGTATAAAGGTCTTAATCTGGATCGATAGCCTTTTTTTAGGAATTGATTTGATTACATGTATGTACATTGTACATACATACATATGTATAATTCATTCAATTCATTTTTTAATATACGCCAATATTAAGCGAACACATACATACATACGTGCATGCAATTTATTTTATTATTTTTTCTGTTTATTTATTTTATTTTTTTTTTCTCTCATTTAATTATTTTATTTAAAATAAAAATTGAATGGTGTCATTAGACAGAATTAAAATTTATATTTTTCGCATTATATTTTCATGTGTTTAATACATATACATATGTACATATTAATATGAAAACTGCGCAATTAAAAATCTGATGCAAAAAATGTTTTTCTACTTTTCATTTTACTTTATTTTTTAGTTTTATCTTTTGTTTTAAAAGAAAAGATTTTAAAAATAAAATGATTATTAATTGATCATAATCATATAGGTACCTATGTATGTACGTAGTATATGCGATGTATGTGTGTGTATTTTTGATTTTCTTTTGGAAATAATAAAAAAAAAAATTAAATAATTAATAATAGATACTCTGTCTACTAATATTATGCACTTAAGGTCTTATGTAGATTACTTAAGGTGGTATGTACCTTTTTATATCACTATGTATTGATATTCAAAATATTTATCTGATATATAGTAAAAACTTTGTGGATTATGGTAATACTGCTCGTGAAACAGTCTAATTAGAAATTTTAAGAGAAGAAAAAGTATATGTATTCCCATAGGACTTTAAGTGCATAATATTAATGGACAGAGTATATGTACCTATTTGAAAAGATTTTTAAGTAGGTACCTAGGTACTTTCAAGAATGATTCATTGCAATTTTATCAATTCAATTACGAAATTCTGAATACCAGTGAATTTTATTTATTTATTTATTCTTTAAATTATAAAAAATTGTTACATATAGTGTAGGTACATACATACGTGTTTATGTACGTATGGGTATATTATTGAATTCTGCACGTACATATGTAACTTCTTAATTGCATAACGGCCATATAAACTAAACAATGTTAAGAATTGCAGTTTTCTCTAATAGCGAAACTGCAAATAAGTTTTTATTATAAAATTTTAAGCAAACGCACAGATTTTCTTTTACTCTGATGAATTGAGAAATGCCTACCGACTATTACAAATAATAAACAATGCTTGTATTATAATTGTGCTACTACCTATACCTATATTTAATAAAATACGTACCTATGTATAAATAAAATTTAAATTAGAAAATTATGGATCTGGAAACTTGGCTTTTTGTGTGTTTAAGAAAACTGAGTTTGTAAGAAAGTCGACTGTTTGTATTACTTATAAACTATGTAGGTACCTACATAGTCAATAACTCAGTTCTTATAGCAAAAACGCCAAAAACCTAAAATAAGATCTGCATATTTGAATACCCTCGTAATTATACCTACATATAGATATGTACTTTCAAAATTCGGCAAATAGAAGGCGTATACAGATACTGTATACAAAACTAGAATGTCAATCAAACATATTGGTATGTACATAAATTACTTTAATTATAATTAGATATGTATCTATGTAATATGGAAATAGGATACATAAAAATATACCTATATATACCTATACAAATACGTATTTAAAATTCTCAATTACATAACTGTAACGTACTAGTAAATATCTAACAATTTGACAATTAATAATCAGTATTGCAAAATTTCGAAAGCACCCGAATTTAAGATCTTATTCATTAACCAAAAATTTAAAAACAAAAATAATAATTATAACAATAATAAATGTTTATATTCATACATATGTATTCATATACCTACATGTGTATCTACATACATATATTGCAATAAAATTTCATAAGTTTGCGAATTAAAATAAGTAAAATAAAAGACTTCGTACTTATTACTCATTTTCTTGATCATTTTCGAAATCATAAAATAGGTAATAAAAGTTAATTAAATCCATGAATTGCAATTATAAATTACATAAATACATGTACCTGCATATGTACATACATATAATTAAAATGTGAAAGGAAATTAAAGAATTTTTTTTGTTTTTAAATTATTACATAATACCTTATACCAAAGAAGTTTAATCTAGGATCTCTGCTTATACCTACCTAATTAATAATTATGATAAATTAATTAAAAAGTTTATAACTTGATAATAAATTTTATTGAAGTAATCATAGAATGTAGTAGGTAGGTACGAGTACCTAATTATTTTAACATTTCTTATATAGAAATGTGTCGTCCATTCACATGCAGATAGTACATACGTATACATACATATGTATGTATGTATGTACAGATAGGTTTAGGTATTAAATTTTTAATTGTACTAAAATTTGGATATACCTATGTATGTGCACTCAATAAACGGTTTTATTCCAGAGTCCAATGTTCATAATGACGTCAGGATCAATGATCAATTGGTGGTCGTGTACATCAACTTTTTTTTTTCACATAACTTTCAGACGTTCAAAGTCTAAACTTATATAAAGTGTAATAAATATCTGTTTTATTTTCTTTTTTTTATCGTTAATCAATTTTTTTCTTTTTTTTTGTTATTTGTTTCGTACTCACCTATACCTATTTTTTTTTTTTTTTTTTTTTAAATTGTTTATATCACCTGAGAACCTTTGCATTGTATTAGTTATTGACAAGTACATTAAAATAACAAAAAGTCTACTACCTCAATTACCCTCCATAAGGCATCATATAATTTTAATCAGTTTATGTTTCACATTTCTATGTATAATGTAGGGTTTTTGTTATATATTTTATAATTTCATTCAAATTCGTGTGTTTTATATGTATTTATATAGATACATACACATGCATAACACACATACATATACATTACATTTGTATAATAAACAGTACAGTACTGCTATTATACCTACTTAATAAATTCAAAATAGGTAGGTAGGTACAAATGTACAATAATTTTAGCATGTTTTCAAAAATTCAGTTTGCGTTGCATAACTATTGTAGTATTTAAATATACATATGCAAGTTATATTTGTTAGGGATTCAATTGAATCAGTTTTGTCATTCAACTGATCGCAAACTCATATGTAAATAATATTTTCGTTATATCGACATATTTTTATATAAAATCCAAAATGAAAAACAAACCTTTAAAAAATATACATACCTATCAAGTTTTTGAGACATTTCGACCGTTTTGTATCACATACAATTATGACTTATTTAAATAAATTCAATGTAATAAGGTAGTGTAATCAATTGTTAATATCATAAAATAAATTAACATAATAAGCCCGAACATTATTTAAAATTAAGAATTATTGTTATATATGTATGTACATATTATGTAAGTCATACGAATTTGGTTTGATCTATACTTTATACTTTAAAATAAATATTTTCACTACATACCTTATGGGAGTACTTGTGTCTTTTTTCTTCTCTCATAATTTCTCATAAAAGCATTTCACGAGCAGAGTTACCACAACTCTCAAAGTTCTCATACAGTATTAGATGAGGTCTTTAAACATCAATATACAATGATGTAAAGTGGTACTATTTTTTGTAGTTGCCATGACTATGAGGCTTGTAGTGAAAATATTTAAAGTATAAGGTATAGTAATCTGGATCTTCTTAGAGCTAGATACATATGTAGATCTCTAATTCTAACCGTCAATATGAATTATTGAAAAACATTGGATATTGATATTACACACGTTGTTAACGTGAACAACCTATGATTTGTGAATATATCAAATGTTGAATTATACAAACAATTTTAACCAAGTAGGTAATACCTGATAATATCAAGTAATACCTATCTATAAAGTTTTGTTGACAAAACATTATTAATGCTCTAGAGAAATTAATACGTTTGATATGATCAAAAATCAAGTATGACTTATGTATATCAACAAAAAAAAAAAAAAAAAATACGTGTACACTGATAACTGATAAGGCGAATAAATGAAAATTGAGAAAAAAAAAGAGAATTCAACAGAAAACTTAATAATACTTTAAATTTTGATTATCATACACATGTGTGTGTATCTGTATGTGCGATTTACCTATACATACATATGTAAAAATGTATATGAAATCGCGTAAGCTGAAGCATATGTATGTATATATGTACTCGTAGTATACAAATTTACAAATAATGTCTGAGCATGCACGATAATACATATCTCACAACGAAATAAATATGTTATGTATTTATGATGTATGTACATACATAATACATATATACATTACATATGAATGTATATATTATAAAAACACTTACAATTATCGTGTCTATCACCTATATATAGTAGAATTAGTGATAACAATTTTAATCGCAGACCTCCTGAAGTTTCTTATATCATTGCCATTATCATGATAAATAATTCTATTTATTTACACTTGCTTGCCTAAAATTTTTGAAATAGGCATATTAATTTGATATACCTATCTACAATGTATATAAGACAAAAAAAAAAAAAAATAAATAAAAAAAAACATAGTTGTTTGTTGTTTTTTTTTTAGTACAAGAAATGTTAATATTTATGTATTTTGTCGTTATAAAAATGATTTATACATTGTTTCAGTGTTTTTAAAAAATTTATTTACACTGTTATCTTTATCATAATAGTAAAAGTAAAACAAAATAAAACAAAATACAAAAAAAATTTATCCAAAGATATCCATGTATACCATTATATGTACAATTAAGAAAAACAAAGGGTATATAGGTATAATCATCAGATTCTGCTATTTTACGCCATGAGACTTTTATATGATTTTCATCGGACACGATAATCTTTGAACCCGGTGCGGTCTATGCGTCGCCTCGTCGACATTTAGGGCAGGGGCAACCACCTTACTCTTCATCGGACACGATCCAATTAAAACCCATACAACACACTGTATACTCTACCCTTCTTACCTACAAAACTACATGAAAGTCGTATAAAAGTCTCATGGTGTATAATATAATAGCAGATTACATAGGTATGTACATATTTATATTGGACCTCAACTCAATAAAGTCAATCTTAAAAGACATACTTAATTCAAATGTATAGCCTGAACACAATTACGACGACTGTTAACGAAAAATTCACCTCAAAAATTTGAAACACGTAACGTATATTTTCTTATAAAGCTGTCTACAGTTATGTTCACCGGTGATAATCAATTTTTAACTAAAAATGATATTAGTTGTAATGAGGTTTATAAAAAGTTTAAATGGTTCGGTAATAAAAGCCAATCAATAATCAATTTAACAAAAAAAAATGAATCAATCTTTGGTACAATGTACTTATGTAAGACTATAATCGATGAATAAATAATTTTTCTTTTTTTTGTGATATAACATTAAATTATTTTCAATTCCTCGTATTTTAGTTTGGGAAAAAAAATTAGAGCATGTGTCCATTTTTTTAATAAAAATCATTTCCAGTATCACACATATCTGAAAATATATTTTTTGTTTTTGTTTTTTGTTCATATTTGTATATATCAAATATTTTGTAGTACACGTACATTTTATTTTCTTTATCAAATGCGTACACGTGATTTAAAAAAATATATAATTGTTTACATACATTAGATCTGCTGAATTTTTAATGCCGTTGCCTTTGAATATTTGAAATCATTTAGCCAAAGAAGATCACAGGGTTTATTGTTTATAATTGTATATAGAATGAATATATGTATAGGTATATGTAAAAATTAAGTATGCACTTTGATTTTTAATTAATTAGATCATCATTATCATTGTCGTAACAGCCCGATGTGAGCCAGCGCCTAATCATATTGAGAAATTTTTAAGACATTTCTATCATATTGTGGATTGCAAACCACTAAATTTATTAGGCCTGTTTCATACTGGCAAGCAATGAGTGATGTATACGAGTATTTCAGACTAAATTGAGAAAGTTAAGCGATGAAATTGTTGTTATCTTCCACATTTTACGTCTGTACGTGTTGAAATATTAAATTAATTACCATTGTTCATCGCTACTGTTCACAACCAAAATAAATTTGGTTGTAAAAACAACACTAAGCGGTGTCGTCTGTCGCTCATCGCTCATCACTTACCAATATGAAACAAGGTTTAAACTTTAAAGTAGAGACTAAACTCAATTTTTGTATGATAGGGCTTATACTCTGTCCACTGATATTATGCACTTAAGGTCTTATGGGAGGGAATACATACATATGTCTTCTTTCTTCTCTCATCATTTCTAATTAGACTGTTTCACGAGCAGTATTACCACAATCCTTAAAGCTTTTATCTTATATCAGATGAATTTTTTTAATATCACATAGTGATGTAAAATGGTACCACTGTCTTTAAGTAATCTCCGTAAGACCTTAAGTGCATAATATTAGTAGACAGAGTATAGATCAATCAATTGTTTGAGCTATTTGTTGTTATTTAACCCATTAGCAGAAAGTATATGGTACTCATTAAATTATTTATAATAAATTTAATTTACACACCCTGTACATAAATTATACCTACATACATATGTGTATGTATGTATATACTTTCTGTATGTGTTTTTTTTTTTTTCTTTCAAATAAAATATTTATCGTTATAGTTAAATATGTAGGTGGATGATATTGTTTAAAAAAAAACGTATGGAAAAAATAATAATTACAGATATGAAAATCACAAGTCTAGACGATTATGTTCAAACGTATTTTCGCTTCAAAATGGGAAATTTTTTTTTATCTATATAATATATACAAAAATACAAAAATGTAAAATATTTTTACTATGTTTCTGTGTAAATTTGATATTATGTACATACATGTGTATTTGTACAAACATCTTTATCTAGAATTTTTGGCAATATTTTAACTGAATTTATCATTGAAAATCTAAATCATTAAAATAAACAAAATAACGTACATACATACATATCTAGTGTACAATATTTTAAAAATGTATTTATTGATCCTAATTTGAATTTAAAATGTAAAACAATCTTACTTACTCCCTGGCACTACAACCCTGGTGTGGGTCTGGGCCGCCCTCTTTTTTTTTGTAAAACAGTAGATACATATATAAAATTATGTATTTTAGATTTTGATTGTATTTAAAAAAATAATATTGAAGGGAAGTTAAGGGTAAATATTGGTGACCCTTATAAATAGTCAAAAACAAAATCTTCGTATCTTCCTCTACAAGCCTCTATTTTACATAAATGTTCTATATCTCACCATTTTTAATTGTTATCCATTTTCGAAAAGGTATAGCAAAACGTAAATCTCAAGGTATATTTTCACCTATTCTTGGCTGTATCGTGAATTTGGTTTGTTTAAGTTGACTTTGAAACCTCGACCATCGATAAAGTATTCTATAATTCATCCACGCCTCGACTAATCGAAAAGGAAAAAGGATTTGCTGTAACTTTTCTCAAGACATCAATGACGTAGGTCAACGATTCATGAGTTATGTAGTGTTTTATTAAAGAAGCTACAAATTTCTTCGCAATCTAGCAGCCAAACAATAAATATTTACCATTCCCCCTTACCATATAGTTTTTGCTTGTATTGAATACAGAATTTAACAGACCTAAATACTTAAAATACAGACTATACCTAATTTATTACTATTTTATAATTTTAATATGTATGTATATTATTTCCTTATCAAATTTTATGTGAAAAAATGAAACAAATAATAATAATTTAAAAAAAAATAAAAATTAATAGTACAATTTTTTTTACTTTACTTTATGTGATTAATACGTTTTCGTAGTACCTGTGCGATTAACAAAATGAAAACGTGACAAATATCATATATGTACATATGTAAGGTAATTTTTCAATTTAAAAGGATTTCAATAAATTATATATACGAACTTTATAAAATTTCATTAAAAAAATTAAATTAATGATCAGTTACATAATATAGTACAAATGCTTGTATGATACATATGTATATATGTATACAGTATAATTTTAATCATCGTGACATCAGTGCACAACATGTGAATATCAATATTACTACATACTCGTATGTAATTAAACCCAATAAGGAAATGGCTACTTATGCATTCAGTATAATAAAACAATATCTCATATCAAAAATATAATCGATTTATGAAATATATGATATACAAACTTTACTCATTGTAATCGTATAATCGTATGAATAATACTCGTAGGTACAGTTCAATCAAATTTTAATTAATTACATACATATGTAGGTACATCATCAATTTTTAATGTATAAAATTTTTATTGATTTAGATGTATGTAGAATATGAATTACATATTTTATAATGCATAGTCACATACATATGTACTTTCTTATGAAGCAAAAAAATTTGGCGGTTGTTACGACCTATACTTTATACTTTAATTAATATTTTCACTACAGGCCTTATTGAAACTACGAAAAGTAGTACCACTTTACATCATTGTATAATTGATGTTTAAAAAACTTACCTCATACTGTAACTGTATGAGAACTTTGAGAATTGTGGTAACTCTGCTTATGAAATGCTCTTATAAGAAATTATGAGAGAAGAAAAAAGACACAAGTACTCCCATAAAGGCCTGTAGTGAAAATATTTAAAGTATAAAGTATAGTGTTATCACTTTGTGTTATAGTTTTATTCATTATGGTCTGTATTTTATCTAATATTTGAATTTAAAATGTTCTTATTTATAAAGATTTTTTATAGTCACTGTACATACATATTTACATTCAACGAAAATATACGTATACAATGTAAAATGTAACATCAGTATACAATGTAATGTAATCATCAGTCATGTGAGATCCTTGATTATGTGTAATAGATATAAAATTAAAAATCAAAAATTAAATAAAAAAATTATTATTTTTTTTTTTCTTTTATTATAAAGAAACAAATACAAATGCTATAATTATAAAATTATGAGCAAATTAAATTGTTTTTTAATGATTGAATATTTGCGTTCTTACCAAAAAATTTTTCATATAATCATCATTAATCAGTATTTTTTAAAATGAATTTAAATAAAATAAACAGAAAAAAAAACAATAAATAAATAATATAGCATGATATAATAAATATATGTACATACATACATATGTATGTACATTGTCTGGAATATGTATAAGTATGTATATCCGTTGAAAGTCCATCTGTCCACATTATATGTGACCATACGTACGTCCGTAATATCATGATTATCAATTAAATTTTTATTTATATACACATGCATAAAAATAACTAATTAAAAATAAGTTAATATTTGAGTATATACACGACATACTATATATCACGTTATTATTGTACAATTCTTATCACATTGTATTGAGAATCCGGATATTTTAGGTTTTCCATATTATATGGGATACAAAAAGGAATTAAAACAAAAAAAAAAAAAAACGATTCATATGTATGTATATGTATATTGAGGTTAATCATTATATACATAAATACATACATAAGTATTTATGCTATATAAAATATCTACATACATATATTAAATAGGTACATTCGTATGTACCAATGTGCAGTATATCTTATGTCCATATACGTATGTATGCATGTACAAATTTCAGGGCTATTCTAATTATAATTAGCAGATTCTGCTAATTTTCATACAAAATTTACAAATTATCTAAAATTTTATATAAAAATTAACAGAATGTCAAATTATCGAAAACTGCTAATTACGATCAGAATATATTCACATGATTATTAAGTTCACAATACATGTGCAAATGGTACAGTTTGTACCCCCAGTAAAGAATTATTTTGTCATTGTAATTGTATATATGAGATAAATATAAAATTTTTGTTTATTTAAATCATTTAATGTATACATTATATTTACATATATACAAAATTTACATACGTGCATGTATGTGTGTGCACAATTATTATTATTAAACTGGATTTTTTGATAGACTTTGCGTGAGATTTCAATGAAATTTTAATATTTATTATTTGTTTTGATTTTTTGTTTGTTTTTTTTTTTTTTTTTTTTTTTTTTTAAATTATAATAGCTATATTAAAGTCCACAAACATTGTAATATATTTCATTCAAGAGTTCAGTATGTGGTAAAGATTAAAAGAAAAAATTCATAGTATGTAATTTTCATCACATGGGTATAACAGAAAATTATTTATTTATGCATACATATATATGTATATCTACATATAGTATATACACATACGTATATTTTTCGATCATCATGTTTTTACATTGGAACTTTTATGAAATGTCCTTGAATTCTAAAATCATCTCATTTTCAATTTAATGAAAATTTCTTATATTTAATATTTTTCTTTTTATTATTATTTATGAGAATTAATCTCGTTATTAGTGACATTGTGTTATTTAGAATTAAAATGTAAGTTACAAATAGAAAAAAAATTCTCAATTTTTGTCAAAAAAAAAAAAAAAAAAAAATTGCAGCTTTGAACATTTTACTTTTACTGCATTGAATGCTTGGACAAAGTATACCGTATAGTATAATATAAATACACATAAATAACATATTAATTTGGCTATGAAAAATGAATTAAACATAAAATTGATAAGAATTAAAATTCTAATTGATGTATACGTATATTTACGTACGTAAATTTTAGGTATGTATGTATATTGTGTGATTATACAAAGTATCTTATGTACATACATATATATATATGTAGATATGTACATTCATTATTAAGATGATATGACAGTATATAAAATTATTCACAAAAAAAAAAAAAAAAAAAAAAAAAAAAACTAGTTTATAAATTTATAATTTTATACAAAAAATCCAGTTAATTCCAGTCTAACAGATTTTATTAAGACTTTAAAATGACATGTGCTGATAACAACTAACATATAATTATTCACATTTTTTAATTTTAATTTTGTTTTAATTCGATTAAATTTAATTAGAATTACCTATTTGTAAAAAAACAAAAAAAAAAAAAAATTGATAAAAACATTTTGTCATATGAGAAAATATACATATGTATGTATATATGAACATACATTTGAACAAATGTGTACATAAATATAGGTATATGATATGTACATGAATATGTTTTCATAAACTCACAATTTAATTTGTATATTACCTTACATATACCTACATAGATGTATATACATATGTATATATACGCTTTATAAATAAAGTATACCTCGTATTGTATGTGTGAATGTACGTATTTCAAAATTGCAAAATTATCATCAATAAATAAATTTTCATTTTTCAGATTTACAGCACCCGACACCCCTCCATACCAATGATATGAAAATTAAGAAAAGTAAATTCAGTAAAAAAAATTCAGGCTGAAGTTCGTTTTAGGATCCACCACCGATTTTTATGAAAATTGCTATATACACTATACTCGATGACCAAAACTCTTATCAAAATTCAATTTAAATTATAATCTAAGTATGTATATATAGAGATCATTTATAATTTTCATTTTATATTTCTAATTGCATGTACATATAAGGATGTGAGCTTATTATTAATACCAATAAAAATTAATTTTTTTTACTAATAATAAACTGAATTATGAGAATCCTTAAATTTTATCTTCTATATAACGGATAGAAAGGATATGCATATATAAGGCTCATTGTATAGCCTATATACTCTGTACATTAGTTATATGTATAGGTATATGCCATATGCCAGTTATTAAGGCCTTATATGGGAGTACATACTTACTTGTATTTTTTCTACTTAGTGACGTCTAAAATGGTACTATTTTACGTAGTCTCCTTAAAGTCTTACTTAACTGCATGTAATTAGTGTACAGAGTTATAACGTATTATGTAATATACTCGTAAAATTAATGATTAAAAATTACAAATTAATAAAATTTTTTAAAAATTAAATGTTATATAATAATGATTGTCCATAAATTTTGTATTTGATTTTTGGATGTATTTAAAGTCTATATACATTCTTGCATGTAAAGATAAAAAACAGTACTTATATTATATGTACACAATTAAAAAATTTGAAAAAAAAAAAAATTCAACAGTAATTTAATTATAAAACTTGTGAAATAGATAAATAATTAAATTAAATGAAATAAAAAATGTACATAATGTATATAATATCTTGCAATCTTGCATATAATAACTAAAATAAAATGTAATCATAAATGATAACGATAAAATTAGAAATACGATGGAAATTATAAAATTAAATTAAAATTCATCACATATGTATGTATGTACGTTTCAAATAATTTTAATGAAATATTTATGTAAATAAATTCACTGTGAATATTTACAATATTTGTTTAATGATATTAACTAAACCAAATCCATTTATCTTTGTTGATTACATTTTCATTATAAAATGTAAATTTGCATAAAAGATCAGAAATGTTGTTAACCTTTTTTTTTTTTTTTTATTTATTTATGAGCTTTTTTTTTTCATAATCACATTGCAACGATCTTATTTATAAAAATTATGGTTTATTTTATAGTATGACAATGATAATGAATTTAATAAGAATGATTATGATGATTAGGATGATACGTAGAATTTTTGATACAATTTTATTTACATGGCTGCATACATGTATAAAATGTAGAAAAAAAAAGTCATACACATGCACACACTAAATATATACCATACAGGACAAAATCATACAGGTAATCATACAGGACAAGATGAGAATAACTGTTTATTTTAACCTTGATATTGGAATAATGTGTGCATGTGTGTACATACAATGAATATCGATTAATGTAATGAAATATTTTACAAATTTTTAAGAGATTCGCTTATTGTGTCCAATTGTGCAAAATTAACGTTACAAAATAAATTTATAAATTTTTTTATTAATTAAAATTAATTGGAAAAATTTATGTAAATAATTAAAATAAGAAAATTTTTAAAAACAACAAAAACTCATTTTGAAAATCATTTTCGTCATTTTTTCGTTATTTAAAATTTTAAAATTTTAGTATGTACGCATAATAGACCCCTTGCATACGTTTTAATTAATTTTAGATCATAATATATTTTCTAAATTTTACAGTGTTATCCAATATTGTATTTGCATGTATTCAAATAATATATGTATGTACTTATACCACAGCACATATAAAAATAAAGCAGCGACAATCTTTTTCTTGTGTTTTTTTTTTTTTTTTTTTAATATCATATATCAGTATATTATTTAAAGGAAAATATTTCACATGCAAGAAGAATTAAAAAATACTGTTCCTGCCCATACTCTGTACATTAATTACATATGTACATATATGGTCATAGTGCTTATTACTTAGAGGATAGATGGGTTTAACATGCGCTAATTTAATTTTTTTTTTTTTTTTTTTTTGAATATTTGTTTGGCTTTTGCACAATTACAAAGAAAGATATTATGTATTTTTATTTGGTAAATCCTATATTCATATCAAAGAACATTTTTTTATTATCATATACTGTATTTAAGATAAGTAAAAGAATTGTTATATTTTACTTCGCAAATTATCTACTGATACATCTCATTACTGTATTAATCTGTGTTATCAATTTATAACGTATTCGTAAATTACGTTAAGATTACACTGATTCATTTGATTATTTATTTATTTTTATTTATTTTTTTTTGTCAAACATTACAAAACAAATAGAATATCAAATTTACGTTAACTGAAAATTATAAACTAGTTAAAACTAGTTTTATTAGTAGTTTTTTTTTTAAATGTAAATATATACAAATATAATTATTAAGGAAATAAATTCATTTATTTAGAAATAAATTTTCTTATCTGATATTTTCTGTGAAAATAATAAAATGAAAAAAAAAAAAATAATAATAATAATGAACATAATTTATAATATTTTTGTTGTATATACATAATTATTATATGTAGAGTGGACATAAATGTAAGTTATGTATATATATACAAAATATTTTGGGGTATATATAGTATGTACATGAATTTGTACATTTGCTTCATAATAATAAATACAATGTTTATATTAATATATACTATATAGCACAATAAATAAATTATATTAAATTTATTTATTTTTTTTTAATTTACACAGAATTTTAACTCCTTTTCAAAAAACAACCCCGAAAAAAATACTAGTATTTTTGAATAAAATAATTTTTAAATTTTTAATATTTTTCTAATATTAGTTAACGTTCAAAAAAAAACGGTTGATGAAATCTATAATACAATTTTTTTATTTTCACTTTTTTATTATTACTATTATTATTATTATTATTTTTATTGAAATATTTATTTTAAATACATAATTACCTTTCTGTAAATTTTTGTTAATTAATTAATTTTTAATTTTATTTTACTTTTTTTTTTTTTTGTTTTTTTGTGTAAACTAAAATTACTAAAAAAAAAAAATGTAACCACTACTTTTGATTTTTGAAAAAATTTTCTATTATTATTAAGTATTTAAATCAAATACAGTGAAGTGATTCTAATGAACTCATTGAATTTATCTGTTCAATAATATTATAGTAATAATAATAATCATCATTATTATATATTTCAGAGATCAATATATAAAATGAATTTTTTAACAATGTATGGGGTCCTTTTTCATATACATATTTACCTAATTTTAACTCATTTTCAAATGTATACAATATTATGATATTGAAATTTTATTTTTAGGAAATAGAAAAATACATAACATACTATGTATGTAAGATTTTCATTTTCTTTATATTTTGAAAATTCAAGTTTTTCTTAATAATTAAAAAAAAAAAGATAAAAAAACCAGAACACGATTTCCACTTACAATCTGAGAAAAGTCAATGGCTTGTTAATTAATATGCAGATAAATATTTTTAGGATATAAATATTTTAAGACGGATATTCGATATTTGTATGGACATAGATGTACATACATTTGCATACACATAGATACGTATATGCATACATACAATTACAAGTGATCTATTGGATTTGTTATTCTTCAAAGAAGAAAAATCAAATAAAAAAATTCAATCTCAAGGGAGTTCTTTTCAATACATACATACTATGTTTGGTTTGATATTCCAAAAATTATTTAAATTTTTTCATGGTAATATTAGATTGTTTGATTAAAATCATCCTAAAACTGTTATTGCTCTTTGTGGGATTTGAGTAATGTAAATTGTTCTTGTTTTTTTTTTTGAATCATACTCATAGTTGATGATAATTCGATATTCTGGATTTCATTTTGTAACATAATTTCCTTTGTTTATTTATTTATTTTCCACTGCAGCATGTTTATAAAAACGCACCTGATTAAGCATTCGAATCCCAAAGAAAATATTTTATGTGATCAAGGTAAATGAAAAAGAAATATGGGACGGTCAGAAAAAAACATGGTTGTATAGTGTGAGGTGCTAGGAGAAATAACAAACGTTTAAAGGCAATATATAAAGGAGGTCAAGTTACCTGGATGGATTATTATTACGGATGGAAATATTTGGTTGTCTTCATGAAGGATTTAAAGCATATTTGAGACTAATTAAAATATAAAATTTCATTGAATTTTCATGAATAGTTATTTTTCAGACAATTTTTTTGAATCCGTAAATAAATACATACTATATGTATGTACATGTAATACCTATTCCCGTGTTTTACAGTTTTGAGACACGTATGAAAAATGTCTTAGACTTTTTCGGAGTCATAGGTGAGGGAAGAGATGCGTGTACTAGGTAGTCCGGTTGTATCATACTCACTTCCTTTCCCGTTGACACTGGAAATGTTTCATAAGACAATTTTCATATGTGTCTTAAAAGTGTAAAAACGGCTACTGCGTTTGTATATTTCAATTTTTCCTAACTATCCTTTAAACTTTATAGGCAGCGTCGAAATGAATTTGAAAAGATATTTGTTTAAAAGATCAAGGAAAATTGTTATCAAGTCGTGAACAATATATTTAAAAATCTGCATAAACATTATAAATGAAATCAATTCATAGTGAAGGAAATAAAAAAAGAAATTTTGTTTGTTTAAAAATATTCAGGATGATCTTTTATTTCTTGTAATAAACGTTTTTCTAATGCAAATCTTTCAACTTCATTTGGTGCTACATTACAACTTAAATAAACTGGTTTATTTAATTTTTTTGTTAATTTTGTAGCTAATTCTTTTGTTTCATAAAATGACATCACTCCAATTGCAGTTGTTGAATAAATTTCATTATTCGTTGATGGCATCGCTATACTCAATTCATTTAATACATCATTATCTGAATTAGATACATGAATGAATACTGAATTTAACAATTTTAAAATACGATATATGTAGATTTTATTTGATATTTCAATTTCAAATAAATGCTGATCAAATGATGATTCATTTAATGGAATTTTCTTTTTTGATTTTATTGGATGTGCCATTAAATGACCATTTAAATTGAAATTATCATTAATTGGATTGCTTGAAATTCCATTACAATTATTTTCCATATTACTCTGAAATAGAAAATTTAATAAATTTTAATTTTATTTATTTTAATTATGATTAAATATTTACCATTTTAATTCAAAATCCAAGGAAATAAAAAAAACAAAAACGTCAATTAAATAATGCTGATTAACAAAACCATACAAAATGAAGGGAAAATCAAAACAAAATACAAATCAACTATGTATGTTTAGAATGGGTGAAAAAAATAAAATATCAAAAATAAAATTGATAGAAGAAAGAAATTACATGGTAATAAAGTTAGCGTTTAATTATAACATTTTCTTTGGTGTCTGTGCTAAATTATTTATTAAAAAAAGAAACATTCTGCTAAGCTGCATTCAATTACACAGATGTCGCTGTTAGCATTTTTTTTGTTTTTGTTTTTTTTTTTTAAATTGTAAAACGTTACAAAATTGAAGTTTTGTCCAAGGACTTCAAGGATACGAAGTAAAAAAACGTACATAAAACATGAACTTTAATTCGTTTTTAAAACATAGTCAACTGTAATTTAAATTGATATTTCCCCGTAAATTCATTTTATCTAATTTTCTAATTGGCAGTTTGTTAACGAAAACAACAACACACGGGAGCAAACATAAATCATAAACACTAATGGTGTTTTTTTTCTTATCTCCTATGATTTAACACGTGCCTATCTTAAAAAAATACAGTATAATATTTTTGTTTTATAAGACTACGTCATACGTGACTATGCTTTAAAAACGAATCTTAAATATGTATATAAATTATAAAGTGATTCAAAAGAAATTGCTTAATATATGATGTCATGTATCTGAAGTGTTAAAAAAAATTTCAATTTACCTATATGAGGCTATATGATATCTTAAAAGTGGTAATACCTTTGGTGGATATACGGTATAGAACAATTTTTTCTTAAATACATTCTGAACTATAAAAAAAAAAAAATGTTTTGTGATCGTTACTATAGGACACTCTGTATTCACAAAGAAAAAAAAAAGATTAACAACTTTTTATTTATTTTTATACTAAAAGAAAAATAATAACAAAAATTTAACATAAGTAAAATAAAAAAATAGAATCTTTTCCAAATCTAGTATTAAAATTAGAACAGTATCAAAGAAAAGTCACAAATTCAAGGATAATTAAAGAATAAAAGAAATATCCTTTTTCCTAATTTTGTTTTCCTTTTTATCCTTCTTGAATTGTTCTTTTATAAAAAAGGAAAAAAAAAATGAAATCTTTAATTCCTTTTTTTAGGGTTTTCATTTCAATTTTCCATTTAATTTTGATTGTTGTTGCTTTTTTCTTGAAATTTTTCTTATATTTTTTTTTTTTATTTCATTTGTACTGTGCACATATTACACGTACATTTAAGTGTTTATATAAAACAAAAAAAAAAAAAAAACAAACATCATCAACAAACCAATAATAATAATAACAATTCACAAATGACAATAATGAAAACGATTTTTCCTTTTGAAGAACTCTTAATAAAATATGAACTGGATTGGGTTGGTACTTGGTTGGTACTTCAATAAATATACATATGCACGTATGTGTGTATGTAAAGCCTATATTCCTATATATATACCTATATATTAATATTTTATAACATATATATTATAACTGTTGTGTACATACATAAATGTATTAGCGTGGATTGTAAGATCAAGACATTAAAACACAACAACAACAACAACAATAAAATAAAATAAAATTATAGAAATGTCCTGAGAGCTATCACAATAAAATTCTGTAAATATAAAGTATGTATATACAATTCAAAGCTAACAAACGTTACCATTAACGTTCATGCGTATCATGTATGTACATATGCATATAAAGGTGTACATGTTTATAAATAACAAATTTTGTAAACAGTATCATGACAGTGAAAATATGCTTCAAGATTTTCATTGATGTACATACATAAAAAACGTATAGGAACATTATAAATTTTCCTTCATCTTTATAAATAAATATCTATATGTACAATATATCCTGTTATGTACATCTATAAATTTATGTATAAAGATGAAAATACATACATACATATGTATGTATATTAAACATATGCTAAATATTATAAGGTAAAAATTTTGTACACATAAAAGAGTTTTCCATCTTCTTGTTTCTCAGAGTTTTCCATTTTAAGGTTGTAAAATTCTTTTTTCTTTGTTTTTTTTTTTTTTTTTGAAACATCCACTATAAAAGGTGAACAATAGAAAATGTTGTGCGTAAATTTACCAAAAAAAAAAGAAGAAAAATAACCAGGAAAATTATATATAGAACATCATAAAATAAAAATAAAGAAAAATATTTTTTGAAAAAAGTGATCAAAGGAAAATGTATGAATTTTCCCTTTTGTCTTTATTAACATTTTATTATAGTTGTTGATTCTTGACTTTGGCTTTTCATTTTAGAGTTTTTTTGTTTTCCATTTATTTTCTTGTGTTTTCACTTTGCTTTTTCTTTTTTAAAGATACAAATACGTTTTTAATTTTTTTTTTTTTTTTTTTAAATGAGAAAGAAAAGGATTCTACACAAAACTTTAGACTTTATTTTTAGTATTTCTCTAGTAATTGTTGCTGCTGTAATTTCCATTATGATTTTGTTTTATACTTTTTTTCTTAAATGGTTTTTTATTTTTTATTTATTTTTTTTTGTTTATTTTTAATATTTTTGTTTTTTGTTGTTATTTATTTTTCTTCATGATTTTTGCTTATACATATTTTATTTTTTTGTTCAACAGAAACATTTTCCTATACAAATATAAAGTGAAAAAAAAAGGGGTTGCTCGGTGTATATTTTTAGCCTGTTGCCAGTATAATAATAAGTCATTATTAAAATTGTATATATACTTACATATTGTGCTTTTCACTTTTATGATGATGTATTATATTTTTTGTTTTATAATAAATATAAAAGAAAACAGGTATATATGTATTGTATGAAGAACAGATAGTATATATATACATATGTATATACACCCTTAAAAATAAAAGAATAATAAAATAAATAAAGGAAAATGGTTTTGTGGAATGTTGCATGAAATCATATATATACACACACAAAAAAAAAAAATAAATAAAACGAAATTATTCATAAAGGTAAAACTGAAAAAAAAAAACCAAAGAAAATAAACAAAAAACAAAAATAAAATGAATAATAATAATAATAAATATGCAAAATGAATGTTTTTAAATATGGTTATAAGAATTCGAAAATGAACACACAAAAAATTATAATGAAAATTTCTGTATATACGCAGTATATAAAGGAAATAAAAAGAAAAAATATCGGGCTATAAAAAGATTGACTTAAAACGTAAAGAAAAAAAAAAAAAAAAAAAGAAAAAGATGAAAACTCTTACACAAGGAAAATTTGAAAAGATGGAAAACAAAAAAAAAAAACAAAAAAGAAGAATTAAATCGATTAAGAAAATTCTTTTTCTTCGTAGTCAATAATTATGTTCGTTTAAGGATTTAAAAAGCGTAAGTTAAGTGAATAATGTGCGGTCTTTTAAAAAGTATTCATATATGTATGTATGTATGTAGACGTGTGTATGTTTTATATATACACATATATGTACTCTGAATTTGGTATTTTATTGATAATGTACATCATATACCTATGTATGTATGATTAAAATGTGTTCAAAGGATGAAGAAAAAATTCGTGGTTAATTTCCAGTTCATATGCATACATACATATATGAAGTATACATACATATACATTTCATTTTGGTATGTAATGTGTGTTACAATATCTAAAGTTTATATATTATGTTAAATATGTAAATTTAGAACATTTATTGTCCTTTAATTGTTTTAAATCGATTGTGTATATTATGAAGGTGTTTAAATGAATTAGAATTAATTAAAAATGAATGAATGAATTAATTAATTAAATGAATCAATTAGAAATGATATTCGTTTATTAAATTTTTAAATGAAATGAAGACATATGGAAATAATTTTAATAAAAATACTAAAAAAAAAATAAAATAAAATTTAATTTAAAAAATTTGATTATTTTTTCTTTGCAAGCCGACGGATTTGTTAAAATAGAAAAATTATAACAAAACTGATTGATGGCTATATATTACAAAAAATTTATTATATACATACATATATGATATAATATATACGGATATATCGGATATATTACTTCAAGTTTAAAAACAAAAAAAAAAAAAAATTAAAATAAAAAATTAAATTAAAGATTTATTATTTTGTTTGAATTTTGCTTCAAAACGGAAAAATATTCAATATATAAAATAATTTTAAAAATTCAAGCTGTATTTTGAAAATTACTTTCTTTCATTATAATGTAGTCTAAAAAAAATATTTTATTCTTATTAGTGAAATTTTCTTTTATAATAAATTATATAAAAAATTAATTATTAAATTAATTTGCGATAACTTTTAAGCTTGAATCCCAATGATAGCGTCATTGTGACAATATCACTAAAAATCACTAAAAATCACTAAAAATAGATACATACTATGTATGTAAGTGCAGATTGTTGAGAAGATGCATTGATTCATTTTACATCACTTGCATTTATTTTGGGAATTGATTTATTATCGAATATAATAATTAATTCTGATATTATGTATATCGTTGAATTCAAGCATAAAAAAATTTTTATTTTATTTTTACATGTATCTAAGTATTAAATAAACTTTTATGTTCTTATAAAAGTTATGTTATGTGATGTTTTATGCTTTTATATATTAATACGAAAACAACATGTCACATACATAAGTTTTATATGTAACATGCATGCATTCAGTACATAAGTATGTATATACAAATTGTACTTGTACAAAATTCCATATTAAACAAAATTTACAAAAAATCAAAAAAAAAAAAAAATTTTGTATACACATAGTATAATAACGTACGTGCGTGACATTTTTAAGTGTGCGTACTGTACCGTACATATACTTTATATACATTTGTATATATGTATATACTTACACATGTCTATATACGCACGATTACACGCACGTACGTATGTATGTACATGTAAAATTGTTTTTATTTTCTTACGTACTTTTTATTATTATTATTAGTTTTTTTTTTAATTTACAACGATTTTGGTATGTTTCATTATAATACGTATGTATACATATACATACATACATATATACAAATAGTATGTACATATTATTGTTGTCAACATTATCATATCGTATTTTGTATTATTGTTGACAAAATGAAAAGTTTAAAAAAAATGTATATACATACATATGTATGTATGTACATATAGTATAGTATACAGTATAGTACTGATAGCATGAACCCTTCTTTGTAAGTTTTGTATTCTGTTTTTATTTTTATTTTCATTTTTTTTTTTTGTATGTTCCTATCTCATGTTCATAAATTACTGTACGAGTGTGTGTTTACTTTATATGCATGTACAATATACATATACATATACATATATATTTATATACATTATAAATGCACGTATTCTATATTTTTAATAAAATTCACCAAGGATAATAATATCATCATCATGTTTCCATTAAATTAAATTAAAAAGAGAAGAAAAAAATGTACACATGTACATAGTATGTACGAATGTACGTATATGTAAAAAAGGTCACCAAAGAAACTTTTGAGGGTCAAATAAGCTTTATAATTTTCTATTTTACATACACAATGTACAGCATTGAACATTGTATAGTCATATTCTATATCTGATGTATGTATATGTGTACATATGTACATATATTTTATTAAATTGTCTGCCCATACATATTGCATACATACATACATGCATATTATATATTTTTGTACATATCATTTGTATAAAGTTTTATTAAAATTTTAATAAAAGCAAATAAAAACATTTATTATACAATGTAATCATACATACTTATACACATAAATATATCATGATTTTTATATGCACTGTATTAATGTATCTGTACGCACGCACATACATATGTATGTATGTATGAGTATAAAAGTACATAAACGGAGTGTACATATATGTACATATATGAAAATCGCAATCTAAGAAATAAACACGTGCCCATTTTGATATATATTTTTTTTATAGATATACAAAATTTATATACATAATAGCTACGTAGTACATACTTGAACATGTGCTATAAAATCAGTTTGTTATAAAATAAATTATACTCTGTCTTTTAATTATATGTATTTAAAGCCTTATAGATTACTACTTAAAATTAGTATCATTTTACATAATTTGTGTATTGATATTCAAAAAATTAATTTAATATTAAATGAAAACTGCAAAGATTGTGGTAAAACTGCTCATATGAAACATTAATCATAAGGTCTTAACTGCATATAATTAGTGGACTGAGTATAAATATTAGATACATTTTTTGGTGCAAGAAAATTTTTGTTTTTTTCTATCATACAAGAAAAATCACATGCATATGTGTGTACATATGTATATTGTACAGGCAATGAGGAAAATCATGAAGTAAGTATTCATTATGGTTTGTAATACATACTGAAGTATTATAGATAAATTTTTCTTTGTAGTTTTAAATTAAATTTTATTAATTTTTATCATGTATGTATGTATGTATTTACCACCTGACTCTCTTGTATGTATTGTTTGTTTTTTATCTTTTTTTTTGTCATACTTTATTATTATCATAATATGAGCATTGAGCGTGTATTTATATCCTTTATAATAACTACCTGCTTAAAGTTTTTTTTCTTTTTTTTTTTTTTTTAATTTTTCTACTTCATTTTATTTTATTTTTTTTTAAGTGTATAGTATGTATGCGAATCAAATATACTTAATAATGTTATTTTAAATTCAATAAATTTTCCCACATTAGTCATATTTACCAATAAACACATACATATGTACGTATAAAAACATTATATTATGTTACATTCATTGGGTATAGGTTTAAAATATTGAACAACACAAAAAACCACAATAAACTCTAAAAAAAAAAAACAACAACAAGGAATAAAGGAAAAAAAACGTATGCATATAAACAATAAAGGGCCGACATAGAAAAGTTTATCAAAAGCTTGTTAACATACAATACAATACTAGCATCTTATGATGATGTTTCTTCCTTGAAAGATCAATTTATTGGATTGTTTCGCGAATTTTTATTTTATTTTATTTTTATTTATTTTTTTTTTTTTAATTTTTGGAATAAATGGAATTTCAATATTATAGGTATAAGGTATACATCTACACATAATAGCATATCGAAAAATGTATGAAAAGTTAAATAAAACATATAGGAAAAAAAAAATACTTAAAATAAATATAAATAAAACCAAATATAAAATGAAAAGATAAAAAAAAAAGAAAATTCGCACATACACACACACACACACGAACATGATACATTTAAAAAAATCAAGAAAAATAAATCCAAAAACGTGGGAATAAAATCTGTAAATTCTTTAAATTCTCACACTCAATCGATTGTAAATTTGTAACCATATAAGCTTTTAAAACTTCTTGTATTCCATGTTATTCTACAATACGTTTATTCATATATATATGTAGGTACAATACATACCACGTATGTATGTGTGTATATATACGAAATATATTTACATGTATCCATCGAAAATTTGATTATTTGAACTTGAACAAAATAAAAACAAAAATAAAAATTTTCTAATATGCTATAAGTGTATATGTAAATTAATTAATAACGTTAAATTTTCATTGAATACAAAAAACCAATACATAGATATGTATATGTACGTATGTATGTATGTATGTATATGTACAAATGTGTTAGATTTAAAGAAAAACAGAAAAAGGAAAATTTGTTTTTACATAGGTAAATCATATTTATCTAAATTTTATAACTAACACACATAAGTTATACTTGGTTATACGCTGAATGTGTAAGTAAAGGGATCATCATCATATTAAAGTAAAAATTCGTTTAACTCTTTTTGTATATACATGTGCATTGCATTTATACATCCATACATATATTTAAAATTCCCATACGGTTAGTAAAAAATCGACATTTTAGTTTGTTTTTACCTTTTAAAATGTACTACTTATATTACATATACTAGAATGAACGAATCGCAATTCATGATCTCAATCGATTTTGTAGATCTTTGTGAATATTTCATTTTTTTTTCGCATAGATCCTCCAATTCATAAGACGACGAATCGTTTCAAGTTTTTGATTTGTGATCGTTTGTCGGCATCATCACTTTTATGTATACCGTTTTTGTTGTCCTTATGTGAATGGTTTTATAATAGCACACCAAGTAGATGTAATGTCTGTTGACCATCGTCATCATCATCATTATCATTATCATCATCATTATCATCATCATCACCATCATCATCATCATCAGTATCAGCATTATCATTTTCCGCTCTTGTATGCATGTAAAGTCGGTATTTTACAGGTTCTTTATATTCACAACAAGCTAAATCATTTCAAGTGCACTACAAACTTTTTACGTACATATACATACATACATACATACATATATATGTAAGTATGTGTTGTATATTACATAATTTTTTATTATTCGTTTTTCTTGTTTTTTTTTTCCTACTGTTGTTGTTACAGCAGATTTTAATATCCACTTTTCTTGGATTTTCTTAGTACAGACAGAGTATAGAAACCGAACTCTATACTAATCGATCCGACATCACTGAGTTCCGCTCATTTTTAAGTCCTTTATTGTTGTTATTGTTAATATCGTAAAAAAAGATTTTCATCGGATGCTAAGCTTCCATTGGTAGAATTGATCATTACAATGAATACTATATTGTTGCAGAATGGATGCCGATAAATAAATACCTACATATATGTGCACAAGCACAACACTATCATCATCAAAACAACAATCATATATGTACATACATACATATATACGTACATATATTTGTATGTAGACAAATCATGATCATGGATCATGGATGTTTAATTTCGATTTCCCGCAAAATGTACTTACAACATAAAATACAAGTTAACTTTTAAAACGAATAAAAAAAAGGAATTGAGTTGAATTGAGATTTTGATCGATCTACCGATCACTAAGGTATCTCTGTGGAACGCGTAATAAAGTTTTGCAGGGTGATAAAGTAGAAATCGAAAACCAGTTCTTGCAGTAGCTGGCGTGTGTACGATTCAATTAAAACAACCGTCAACTACATTTAATATAAGTATGTATAATGAGCGTACTTTGCTAATGGTCCGATGCTTTATAAGTTAAAAACTGTGGCAAAGAAAAAAAAAACAACGGAAAATTAAGAATAAACAAAAACATGAACAAAAGATGAAAAACAAAAAACAACAAGAATGAAAAATACATCAAATATGAACTAAGTATATACTGAGCCGTAGAATATTAATTAACTGACGGCAAAGTAAAGTAATACTCAAACTCAATCTGGGAGCGATTGTAATTCCCATTAGCTACTGGTATTTGATCAATATTGCGCTCTGGTTTGTTGGAAAAAGCAATAATCATTTAATATATATTTTAGAATACGATCATGCTGCACCGCCATCGACGTCAATTGTGGAATTCTATGCACGCCAATTCTATTGGCTAAAATTCAATGTGATCGGATCTTTCATCTTTTAAATTTATCGCCTATCGAAGTCTTGAATAACATTACATTTTCTTGGAAATTTTTCCCAGAGGGAGTTGATAACACGGACAATGACCGAGCACCAACCACTATGTGTAATACGTTTTTCATATTTGATTATTTGCAGTCACATGCATATACATAAGTACGTACGTACGTACAATTATTATTTACAAGATTGTATGCACGCACGTAATCATGTAAATCTGTGTATAGATATATGTATGTGTAACGTAGGTATATTAGCACATCATATTTTTAATCAATCATATATGTGTAGAATTGGTATATTACATGCTCACATACTGATATAAAGTTGACATACATGCACCTACATAAATATAATTTTACCTGAATCTGGATATTGATTGACTAACTGAAGCGCAACAAATAGTCCATTTTTTGTATGATATTTGATATCATTGATTATGTATATATAAGTAGGTATACATGAAATGTACATGCAATAATGGCATCGCATTCATATAAGAGAGGCGTACACATACATCTACATACAATCTGTATGCATGTATGCATGACTTTCTGTATTCATGTGTGTAATCAATTAGTATCCAAAAATTTAATCAAATCTGAAATTCTTTCTTTTTTTCAAAAATGAAAAAAATTTTATTTGATTTAAACATTTTATTTTTTATTTTTTTTTTTGTACATACATATGTATATTTTTTTGTTTGGTATTATGTTAATTTGATATTCGGAATTTTTATTTCACACTCTTCATATATGCATATATTACTTTTCATTTATTTTCGTTTTTTGTTTTTCTTTTTTAAATTTATTTCAACATAGTTTTTTTTTAAATTGTATTTTGTACATTAATCTTGTAAATAACTTATGTGTACGTAAGTTAATATCTGAATAAATAAAAAAAAAAAAAGATTTCTTCAAGTTTAAATAAGGAACATACATATATAGATATCCGTCGGTGTAAAATCATTATATGATAATTTTCTGATTGTATAATTTCATAAGGATCATTTTATTTTGTATTCACATGTACAATTTATTTATTTATTTTTTTTTGATTTTCATTTTTATTTTTCTTTTCATTAGAATAAATGAAATATTATAGAGTTCAATAAATTATTTAAAATGTTAATAATCAGGATTGTGTTGATCTAGAAAGATGAAGAAGGATTACTACAGCGGGTAGTAATTTGCAGTTTTTAAAGGAGTATAGAAATATTGGGTAATTAAGAGCTGATTAGTTAAGCTGCTATCAAACCTCATCTCTTTCCTAGTGCAAAAAAAAAAAAAAAATCAGGGTTATGTCATAATATACAGTTAGCAGACCTATCTTGACATTCTGATAACTTTCATATAACATTTTAGACAAATTTTATATGAAAATCAGCATAGAATGTCAAGTTAGCGAAATCAGCACATTACAACTATAATAGCCCTTCAAATTACCATATAAAATACATTACTGACGAATAAGGCATTGTGGAAGTTGGTGGAAGTATTCATATAATTTAGCTTGTTTTTATTCAAATTTTAGCTTGTCTGTGCTTCAGGTTTTCTTATGATTTTAACTACCTATGTATTCTTTCTTATATTCGATTGAAGAATATAAAGTATGAAACATAAAAATACAAAAAAAATAAAATAAAATAAAAAATAAAAAAATTTATAACAAAACAACTAATAACAAATAATTAGGACATCATATTCTGGTTTACATGTGTATTACATTTCATTAAAAAAAAAAAAAATTCTAAAATAAAAAGGATAAACATTTTTCATTTGAAATATAAAATTTTTATATTTACGACACAAAAGTTAATAAAGTTAACTGATGTTATCATTTGAAAATATATACATACAATAAATTCCGGATGTTAATTTCATTGTCAACATATATGTACATACATAAATTATTATGTTTATTATTAACTCATCAAAAACAATATATAAGAATAGTTTTTAACATATACATATATACTCATGTACTATTTAATTTATTTATTTATTTTTTTGTTTTTTAATTATCAACCTAAACAATAGACTTAAACCTTTACCACCTTTATCACTTCTGCTTAAGAACATTCCGTTTGGTAAAATAAAGACAAATTTCTGCATTTTTTTTTTGTTTTTTTTTGTAATTCATATAAAATTTATTATTAGGATATTTTTTTTTTGCTTTTGTTAATCAAATTCCCTAATAATAACATTTTAATCCTAATATCATAAATTTTTTTTTTTTTACTATTATTATCGCATCATCTTCATTATCACTACTGTGTATACTTATTATACCACAGCCTATACCCATTATACTCTCTACTTACTGTTAATTTTAAATACATATACAATAAAATCAACGAAAAAATCTTTAAAATTTTATTTTTCATTTTTTTCTTTTTTTTTTTTTTTGTTTAAATATAAAAAACAAATACTTGTGAAAATATCACACAAAATTTAAGGAAGCAAATTAGATCATTTTATCTAGGTATATGTATACTTATATAATTGACGAAGTATTCTTTATCTTTACGGCTCGTAATACTGTGCTTATATCAAGTAGTAATTATCTCACATATCTTTTATATTTGACTCTATTGTAAGGATATGCGTTCAACCAGAAGCCTTTTCAATATCATTGCCTCGTTTATTATTTTTTTCTTTTTTTTTTTTAAAAAAAAAAAAGATACACAACAAAGTCAAAAACAAAATAGATTTTTTTTTTTAACGTTAAATAAATTAAAAACAAAAAAAAAGCAAAAATAAAATGAAAAATATATAGATAAAAGTATATACCATCAAGTAAAATATGATGTCCTGTTAGTATCTTTTTTATCTTAAAGAATAATCAGGAATCTTCGAAAATATTATAGATATAATATTAACCCTTGAATTTATAAGATATATAAATGAAGGGTTGCATATCGCCACGATATTTTAAATATTTCAATATGTAAACATATTATCCTTTTTTGTCGTTTTTATGTTTATCTTTTAGTTTGGCTTTTCTTAATTCTTCTATAATATAGAGGTGTATTATGTACATTTAGTATATGTAGGTATATTAGATGTAATTAAAATGCTTTTATTTAATTAAGGCGCTTTGCGGATAAAATTAACGTATATACATACATATGTATCATGTATATAACAAAATGTTAAATGTATACAAGCGAAGCAATCATTTAATTTATTATATTAGATGAACATAGTATGTATATTTATTTGTATGTACGTACGAGTATACGTATTAATTCGACCGCCCAAGAATAATACTAATATTAAACTAAAATAATATTCATATATTAGACATTTTAATTGTATATGTATTACCTATACATAAGTATATAAGGAAATAATATAATTTTTGGCATTTGAAGATGTCCTGAATTTTGTATGTGCACAATTATGTATATATGTATATATAATAATGTAACAAATTGAAAATAAAATTCGTACAATAAAAAGCAAAAAAAGGGAAAACGAAAAATAACATGAAAAGGATATATAATCAAACAATAGGCATATCAAAGGCAAGCAGATATAAAAACTATATGCGTTTATCCTTTACTCATACACGTTTAAAATTTTACAGTATATAGCAAACATTATAAAAATTTGTATATATATATAAGTACAATTAGATATATTTCATATACCAATTACCATAACTATAAATGTGTAATACAATCGTGACCGTGGAATTAATTAAAACTGTCTTTCTTATTTTATATACATACATACATTCATACATATATGTATATATACATATTATCTGGCATACTAATGTACCCATATTATCGGTATATATATACAAACAAATTCATACGTAGTACATTTTCACAATGTCTATTAGACATAGATTTACTTTGAAGTTTAATATATAAACTTTTATTATAAAATTTTCTTATCCTTTCGCATTATTATAATATAATGATGTAAATTTTTAGTGTTATATAAAATGCATATAGCATATACATATTTTTGTATGTATTTATGTGTATATTTTAATAATATTGTTTTTAATAGAAAATTAACTTTTCATGGTGGTCCATTAATTTATGCTATATATGTATGTATGTATATAATTTTCGGCATTTAATTATCCTTTTTGTTGAATTAAAATATTTACTTGTCTAACATATTTGTATATACATATGTATGTATGTACATATATTTGTGCAATAAGAAAATTTTATTCCAGACAGCATCAGAGATATATTAAATTGTGTATAGTATATATGATTTGTATGTATACATTTACACAATTTATCCTGTATATTTTTTGAATATTTGAAAAAAAAACGTTATTTAAGAAAATTAAAGAATAATTTAATATTACATAAAATTTCTTTAAATTTTAATGCTTACTTATATAAAATGTATGTAATGTAAATTCATATATGCACACCAGCTAGATAGCACCTCTAAGTAAAAAAGGGATATAAATTATTGTGTCATGTTATATTTGAAAAGAAAAAAGAAAAAAAATTATTTTTGTAAGAAAAGAGAACAATACATATTCATGTACATATGTGTGTATTTACTTCAATGTAATCATTGAAATTTTATTACTTTTCTATACTTTTTATATTATTGCTTTTCAAATTTTCTTTATTTTCATTTGTACGTATATGCATTAACATACATATGTATGTATGTATGTATAAAATTTTTTTTCATTTTGTCGTTAATTTAAGGACTCTTTAACCACTTTAACTAAATCAATGCTATTTATCATAAAATTCTTTGATATTATATTTCTTAATTATTTCGCGTATATATCTTATATAGGTGATATACATATATAATAAATATTTAATACGATAAATAATAATGTATAAAATAAAAATTTTTTAACTACTGAAAATTTCATTTGAGGTGAAACATTTTACATTAATTTCATTTTTTTATTTAATTTTTATTTTTTCAAATATTGTATACATATATACACACATATTGTATACATATGTGTATGTACATTTTTTCGAATATTAAATTTTTTGTTATTTTCCCAAAATTTTTAAATGCTGTTCTGATAAATTGTGATTATAATTATATTATTATTTTTTTTTACTTTTTTTTTTCTCTTTTTTTTTTTTTTAATTATAAAAAAAAAAATCCATAATGTAATCCATTTCACATTTATTATATTATTATTGTATGTGCTGGATCAAATTGGTTTTTTATATATTATATTGGAAAAAGAAGTTTAATTGCCACCCATGTTGTTCTGGTAGGTATAGAAAGTTAAAAAGATATAAAGACAGCCGCTTTAGTAATAAGGCATCGAAAAACATCTTCAATGCTTAACCAAAACCAGCAATTAAGATAAGCTAAGATGACTGCTTTTACGGCAATCAAAGGCCATATAATATATCCGTGTACATTATCGCTAGTGTAAATTTATTGTGTACATATATATCTAAATATGAATGTATGTTATGTGTATGTTAAATAAACGCAAAAATAAATTTAAAGAAAAAAAAATATATATATAGGTATATCGAGGTTATAGAAGGAATAAAAAAAAGAAAACAAAAAAAAAATGAAAAAGAAAAGTATGATATAAAAGTGGACATCGTTATACCGCATTTTGATAACAAATATTGTATTTAATATAATGTAAATTGTATATATTTATGTATGTATATATGCATGTATGCAAAGAGTAACATTTAACCATTTCAGAAATTGGAGCAAAACTGTATTATGTATACATACATATGTATGTATGTATATGAATGCAGTGTATTTTGTAAGGAACTGAAGGAAATTAAAATCACGTAATGCAGACACTGTATAATACACGTTATCTATTTTAAATAGGTCCGTATACATATGTACGTAAATACATACATATGTTATATCTACTGTCTAAACTTATAATATACATACATATGTGACACATTTACTAGATTGTCAAGGTATTCTTGCAAACAAACAGGTGATTTTTAAATTCTAGATATACCTACATATGTATGTATATACACAGAAAGATATGTATGTGATGCGGCACTTTTAGAATTCTCATGAAATTATAAGGAAAAAAACAATGAATTTAAAGAAAAAAAAAAATATATATGAAACACAAAATGCAATATATCGTGTATATACGAGTATATATAAAAAAAAACGTAAATTAGTTCATTTTAAGGCATTCCGTCCGTCGCAATTACTCTAATTTAAATGTGTGTATCTAAATGCATTCACATTTATTTGTATACATCAGGATTATTTTAATATATCGCGTGTGTTTGTGCGGGAGGAATCAGGATAAAGGAGAAATAAAAAAAAAGTGTACATTAATCACAGTACACACACACACACACGTTGAGATATTCTGCATATATGTATATGTTACACGAATAAAAGATATTTTTAAAAAATGCATTTTATTTTTTCTCCTTAACATTCCATTAGATTCCAAAATGTAGTTTATCCATTTTTGTTTTTTTAATACATATTTATTTATGTACATACCTGCATATGCTGGTTGGTTATTATACATACATATGTACGTATATTTATGAGTATATGTATATAATAATAAAAATTCTATCAATTCAAATGACCTTATCACAATTATAAGTGCCGTAAAATGTGTGGTGGCACGCGTTACCATTTCTTTTTTTTTTTGTTTTTTTTTTTTTTAAATAAATTTTGGTGACTTTTATTATAATATTCATGAAAAATTTTTTTATTCTTTTTTTATTATTTTATTAATTAATGGTGAATGTGAATTCTTACGTATCCACACATATGAGATATTTAAATAAAATGTACCTATAAAGAAAATACAACAAAACAAAAAGAGGAAAATAGAATATAACATGAAAAAATTTTCTGATAAATTTTAGATCAATCCTTTGGTACCTATACCTTAAATTTTTATTATGTTAAAAATTATATAAAAATGAAGAAAAATCTAATTTAAATAAATTGTATTTTGTATTATCGTAAATTTGATAACACGTATGTACGTGCATGTTAATTTGTTTTTAATATATATATATGTACATATTATGTATATACAACGCATATTTGTGTGCGTGCATGCATTGGAACCAAAAAAAAAATATATATATATATATTTTTATGTTTTTTAAGAACTTCAATAATAATGAAGATGAAAAATTCCTTTTATTTTTGTTGTTCTTTGATGGGAATGTTAACAATTTTCTTCTTTTTTTTTTTTGTCGAAAATTTTTACATAATTTCTCTAGTCGCTTCCTTTGTAAGATACCTACATATATATTGAAAAATACACACACATGCAACCATATGCATAACGAAAAGAGGAAATTATATATGTACATAGGTATAATGTATGTACATATGTACAACAGTAGCATCACCCAACCATCATTATCAGCAGCTGAAAAGCACACGAATTATACGAGTATAAAATACTAAATATACAAAATATGTATATGTTTGTATGCGTATACATTTAGTACATTGAATATTGGATATAACGAGTTATGGATATTTAATGTGTTAACGTACTTATGTACACGCATATTATTTCATTAAGTAACGACATTAACCTGCGTTAATATTATATTTAAACTTTATATGGATGAATGAAAAAAAATTTTTCATGTGTTAAAAAATTAATTGCAAAATATGTTTTCGCTGATAATGTTAACTAACATTTCGATACATATGTATAAATGAACAGTAAAACGAATAAGTGTTTGTTTTTTTTTTTTTTTTTTTTTTACAAAATTAAATAACGCACAGTTGAGAAAATCTTTTTTTTTTCCTGTATTCAAATTTAAAAATACCTGTAGATTTGTATATATAGACAACATTTGAAATACAAATATTAAGATAATTTCGAAAATAATTTAAAAAAAAAAAATTATAAATATTTTGCAGAAAAAAATATTTGTAATATTTTTAATGGTTTTTTACTTTGAATTTGAATATAAAAAAAAAAGAATGTCAAAAGTCAAAAAATATAAAATTGGATTACATAATTATTATATTTTTTAGAAAAATTATTTATTTCAGTTTAACCGAAATTTTATTATTATTATTATTTTTTTTTTAATTTCAATTTGATTAATTTAATTGAAATTAATTTATATTTTTGTTGCTATGAAATTCAATAGCTTGAATAAAATGATTTATTATTTGTATATATACATATGTTTGTATCTATATCAATATACATGTCTGAATATATAAAATAAATAAATAATAAATGTCCTTTTTAGAAAATAAAATATATATGTACATACATACATATGTGAATAAATTATTGAGCAAATATACACATACGAGTATATGCGTATATAAACGATATATGTATGTACATATGTGCATAAAAATTAAACATACTTATTAGAAGGATTTATAAAGGATACACCAAGATACACTTTGAACTTTTATAAACATAAATAATTCAATTTGACAACAATGAAAATGATAATTAATAAACGTGTGCATTCTTTTAATATACATACGAGTATGTGTGTATACAAAAATATGTTTTATAATATATATTCCATATTTAGAAATTAATTTAAGAAGACCATATATATTTATACATGAGATTATAAATAAGGGTCAAATTATACTAGACCATAAGAAATACAAAATAAAAACGTTTAGAATCAGACTTGCCACATTTTTTTTAGATTTTTTTTTTCGAAATTTTTTCTCTCTCATCCTACTTTTACATTGAATTGAAAAAAAAAAAAACATCAATAAATTTAAGTAGAAAATTATTTTGCAATAACTTAGGCTTAGGAAATCTTCGAGTACTTCAATAATTCATATCTATACTTACATATACAAATGTATGTATGTACATATATGCATATCTGTATCTCCAGTATCTGTATAGAAATATACGAGTAATATTCGTGACTTATTTTCCTTTTATCGGTCCATTCGAACTATCTTTTACACCCTTTTCAGCATACTATCATCAGCATCATTTTAACAATGAAAATTCATATCTATATTATTTATAGATATACACGCATATATACAGATATACATATACGTACTCTAGCTATTATGAACAATATACATACATACATACAGTTCATACATACATATGTATATTAAATACATTTACATCCCACACCCTACTTTATGAAATTCGTTTCACTTGCTGCACCATTATATTGTAATATAATGATTAAAATGAAAAACTAATAAACGACAAATTAAACGATTTGTCTATGAATTTAGTCAACGCAATAATAATAATAATAATAATAATAATAATGTGTAATAATATCGACAGCATATAGCATATTGTTCTATATTTAATATTGCAAAATAAAATATTCATATAGATTTATTTCTGTATATGGATGTATGTAGGTATATGATATAGTATAGAGGGTGAATATACTGTTCGTAACATACATACAATTATGTAAGGGAGGGTTGATCGTTGGTATGTATTTTGGTATTTCAACATTTTCTATATGAACTTTATCTATTTTATTCACTGTAATATACAAATAGTCTTCTCATCCTTTTATAATATAAATATTACAAGTTGAAGATTTTATAAAGAACAATTTATCGTTTTGTTGGGAAATTGAATTTAATATTATGTACATATGTACATATGTATATACAATAATATGTTTGTTCATAACACCATACATCATGCATTGCGCTATATACATATGTATATAATATAAAGGACTGAATAAAACTTTTCTTATCATTCTACATGTAGTATAACGTTATGATAAAATAGATAAGAATATACATACATATGTATGTACATAGATAAATACAATATATACACATTGTATATACATACATATATACATACTTGTGTTTATCATTTACTACTCTATGGTCGATCAATGATGTTTTATTTATATACACATGTATAAGGATAATCTAATCTAATATAAGAATATTTAGTTGTTGGTAAAATATCAGCATAACCATCAACAGGAAAAAACAACAAAAATTATGTTAGCAATAAAATAAAAAGGAGAACGTACAGGATATATGTATGTATTCATGATATAGCCGAAAGAAGCAAATGATGACTTTTGAGATTCATCATAGCATGAATGAAATTAATATTGATGTAGGATGAGATTTTTTTTTTTATTTTTTATTTTTTTTTAGTATACGATGATGATGAAATGCTATGATGATATGAACACAATAAAGTTCGAGGGTTGTGTTTATATATTTTTTTTTTATCCTATATATACAATTTGTATTTTTAAATATGGATTACAAAACAATAAATGACTGGATCATTACATTTAAGTGCCAAAATTAAATATTGGAAGAAGCAATTATAAGGGGTGACTAAGGGTTGAAAATTTTATTTATGTATGTTTGTACAAAATTCATTGAATTGTACTATATAGATATACACTTGAATGGGGTGAAAATTTCAAATATTATATATTTATTTTACATGCATGTATAATGCAAAACGGATGATATATGCGACCAAAATTGATGCACCTGTTTTATTAAAAAAGCAAATAAGATCATATATTATTCGAGAATGAATAAATTTTTGGTACATTTATGATGTGACATGTATTTTATTTGTATTTTGTGTTTTATCTATGTACAATATATTGTTTATAGTTTAGCACGAAAGTATATTAATAAATTGTATACGCATATACATACATATATGTATGTATTACAAATTCAAATTGATTGTGGACGTACGCTATATAGATTGTATTGTTTGGAATTTTAATAAATGACGGTGTAAGGTCAATAAGTAATAAAATCATTTTGAAAAGATTTAAATCGAATATGTGTATGCGTATATGCAATGCACATGTATATTATATATGGGAAAATGCAATATAAAAAGATAAAAGGATGAGGGTATTTATTATTTATAGTGATGAACAAATAAAATCATTTTTTATTAAATTTTGATGAATATATTGTAGTACTTATTTTTTAATTAAATTTAATAGATTTCATTGAAATGAAATAAAAATAATTTTATGCACAGTTATATATACATATAAATACATATATGAATGGATTTAAGATGTAATTGCAAGTCTTCAGTATATAGGTATACTGACATGATACAACCCGTCTCTTATCTAAATACATTTTGCGTTGATTTTATATTTCTTACACGTACGTACATACATACATATATGCATGTATTTAGATGAAATTTAATGTTATCTCTATTTCCTGTAATATACCTATATACTAGAATTGATAAATATTTTTTAAAATTGATAAAATTCGAAATGTTTATCCGTCTTTATCACAAATTTTATCAACGTTACATTTTAAACATTTTTCATGTATCTAACATTAACGTTAAAAAAAAGAAAAGAAAAACACATACATTATACTATACAATATAAATAAACAATATAGGTACCTATAGTAAGTCATAAAAATTAATGAGCTTAATTAGGTATACCTATGTTATTTAAAAAATTTATATAATAACGTAGTTAAATAAATAAATAAAATTAGGTATATAATATTTAAATATGAATTCATAGATATCAAAAATATAAGCTAAATTAAAATTATGTACATATATGTACAATGTATGTATGTAGAGTGAATTTTGGTCCTGGTCAATTATCACATTTGAAATTGATAAAAATGTACTAGATTTGTCATGGAGGATAACGTATCATACATACGAGCACATGTTCTATACACAGTATCATTTTTAACTTGATAGTATACAAATACAACTCCCTTTTTTTGTACAAAAAATTGAAATATGTATACATATAAAATACTTAACGATTCAAATACAATTTAACAATATATGTATATATGTACGTTTTCCTATGTAAGTATTCAGTTAATATAAAAGATAATTTCCATTCAACAGGGAAATAGGCGTGTTCAATTTAAAATAAAACGTGTTCAAGTAAAATATATATACCTATATGGGTATAGTATATCATGTATATGTATATGTATATACATATATATAAAATAAACGAATACAAATATTGTAAATGAACATCTACTACTATATACACATTTCCCAATGAAAATTCTCAAAATGGGAAATGATAAAACAAGTTTCCATTGTATAATATAATAATATTCCCACCCTTTTATATCGCGTGTACATAAATATATTGAATAAATAAAAATTATATGAAAATATATATGTATGAATGTACACATGTTTAAGTATATACATACATATGTACATATTTATATCTTAAATATAAGATATAAAAATACGATTCATATATGTATAGGCCATACATATACATTTAAAAATACATGGATGTTTTGTTAGTATTTTCATGTTTCGTATATATTTGTGTATTTTTACATATATGTATATGTACATATAAAGTAAAAGCCTATAAAATAATTTTATAAGAAAAGCAGCATCCCAAAACATGAAAATTATATCAGATTGTATAGAGTCAACAGTATCCACCTTCTTCTTTTACTACATAAATACGTAAATAATACGTCAGTTAGTCAGTAATAACAACATTTAGTACAATATGAACCAAAAAACTATTTTGTTATTATTTGTATTTTTAAACTAATAATCAATTATTTTATATGATTTTCTTATACATCGATTTAATGAATAAATATGTAAAAAAAAATGAATTATGATTTTTACTAAAGGAAAATTCACTTTTTAAAATAATATCACAAATCAAATTTCATTCATTAATATAAAATGATATATATATACTATATTCTGTATTTACATATAAGTATGTGTTTGTATATTCAATATATGTATATAAATACAAATTGATACAAATCTTAACACATACATATAAACATATGCATATATGTATGTAAATACGCATACAATATATATAGTTACATAACCGCATATACAAATATATACTAATGTGGAGTATCCTTGAAATGCCACATCCTACCTTCATGTTTATATGCTTTAAACACTACTGTATTATGTATAGAAACGAACAAAAGTTCAAATTAAAAATAATGGGATGGATATACTATATACGAGTAGTATATCTAAAAAGTCACAAGAATAAAAATCAACTTTTAGATTATTCGTTCAGTGATGATCGTTACCGATGCTTTGTATTATTTTGTTGTTATAATTGTATCTATATATACTTAATAAAAATAAAGTTCGGCCCTGGATTTATATTGTATATTTGTGTTATATTGTGTATTAATAAACGAAAGCAAACAAACGATAATAACGATTGCGGCAACGACGACAACGACGACGGTACATTATCGTGTTATATTATAAATAAAATATTATAATATTATATTATATGATTGTCTTCTTTAAATATATTCGAATCCGACAATAATAATAATTATAAATTGATCCGTGAATAAAGATATAAAATTTTGTGTACACGCGATAAATATTCACATATTATTATTATATATATATAGGTTTGTACTATATATATTTGTTATTAATTATAATATTATAATTCAATTGATAAAAAAATATCATTTGAAAGTGTAGTGTGATTTAATTAAATACGTAAATTTTATCCTATATTTTAACAAGACACAATTTTTTCACATTATAAATAAAACAAATAAATAAATACAAAAAAAAAAAAAAAAAAAAAAAAAAACAAAATACATGTTCCTTACACGCGTTGTATATACAAAAAATTTTTTACTATCATGAATATTACATTGTGTATCTATATACGTATATATACGAAAAAACAAAACAAACAACAAAAAAATTTTGTGATGTGTCGTGTTAGTGTGTAAAAAAATTTTTTAAATTCTTTTACATTATTTCAAAGTTAAAAATCAAAATAATTTACATACTTACACAAATATTTTCATAAGTGTAACTAATCGCAATATAATTACTACATACATATATATTATGTATGTGTAATGTTATGTAATAAATGTAAAAATGCAACAATAAAATAAATAAAAAAATAATAAAAAAATTAAGAAAATAAGTTAATAAATAAAAATATCTTACAGTATTTATTAAACCAAATATAATCGTTATATAGTTTTGTAAATAACAAATTAAAAAAAAATTACAAGGAAATTAAATAAAACTATATATACGAGTAGATATTATTTATAACTATTATTAAGAATTTATATAATGAAACAGTAATAAATTAAAAATGTAAAAAATATTATTAGCGTGCGTTTATTCATATGTACATAAAAAATTTTTAATTTTTTGTGATTTTTTTTTTTTAATGTGAATTTTCTTGAAAGGATACTTGACTTGAAGATATATACAACCGCATATTATTTGATATAATACAGCATATATATGCGCACACGTACATATACATAAATACGAATATAAATAATTGTATGTACGTATATAGTGTATTTTAACAATAAAGTGATCAATAAAATTTTTTATCAAATTCAAAACAAAATAAAATCAATATGATATTCGTTTGTGTTAAACTTATTTTATTTTGAAAATTAAAAAGGATGTAATATATATAGATATCGTTACATATTGTTCGATATTCATATGTATAATTAATAAACTCAATAAAAATTTTTGTATACAAAATATAAAAATGTTCATTTTATCAAATTATCATTTCGTGTTTAAATATTTTAATGGAAATGAGAAATAACATAAATAATTACCGTCGCAACTTTATATAAAGTTAAATTTTAAATAAAATTGTATTAACAATGTTATATATTTGATCCTGTTTAAATGAAATGTTTTTAATTTATATGTATATGTATAAACTATATATAGAATAAATTTATATTATCAATATGTGATACAATTCTTATAAAAAATCAACAACAACAACAACTTAATTAAACAATTTTGTTTTTTGTATTTTTGGATCAATATTTTTTTAATACTTTTTATTCAATAAACAAAAAAAAACAAAAAAAAAAAAAACAAGTTATATAAACGTAAATTATAACATGCATTATACATAGGTAATATCAAACATATGTATTTTATTAGCAGGTACAGGAATTTGAAATATCAACAAACAATTATTTTTCTTTTCACTATATGTATATTTAAAAAATTTAGAATCTATATGTTCATACATACCTTTCGTATACTTTATCCGATTATGTATAAGTATATATACGTATATGTATAACCGTCATTTAAATGATTTAAATAAAAAAATAAATAAAATAAATCAAAAAATATAGGTATATACAAGTAGTACATATGTACAATAACAAATAAAAATAAATAGAATGTGGATTATACATAGTATATATTCAATATACAATAATTTTTTTTATCGATGTTAATAAATAATTATTTTATTATATTGTGTGACAGTAACTGATCTACTAAATCAATTGTATACATACCACAATATGTAATAACACATACATATATGTATGTATGTATGTATGCATAAAAAATATAGTATATCAGTTAATGTAATGCACTTAGTATATATTCATAAATATGCAATTGTAAAAAAAAAAAAAATAATTGCAATTTATAAAATTGTCGCGAGTGTATTTTTTATTTTTTATTTCATTTCTATTATTTATTAAAGTCAACTATTTATTTTATTTTGTATTGTGTTTTTATTTTGCCTTATTTATTTATTTTCTTTATTTGTTATTTTTAGTTTTTGAAGAAAAAAATTTTACTATTTTAACATTTTTGCTTTTTCACATTCAAGTTTCTTAATTTATTTTTTATTTTTATTTTTGAATTCATTTTGTTTTTTCATGTATATGAAACGTATATATAAACAAATAATATGTGTATTAAACACTCAATTTATTCAAAAAAAAAAAAAAAAAGTCATGAATGATATGGTTATCTTTTGGAAATGTCGTAAATTATTGAATTTTATGGCTGGGTTTATTTTTCTCTATATACCTATGTACATGTCTTACCTAACGTGTTTACATGCAAACTGCATAGTGATTTTTATTCAATGTTCTATTTTCCTTTCAATTGAATTCTTTTTCTAAATATTTAATTTTTAATATAACATACATACAGTATTAACATATCATATTCAAAAATGTGATAAAAAATTCGAATAGTTTTTTATTGTAATCAAGGTTCAATCATACATCTTTTTTTAATTCATTAAAGTACATATATGTATGTACATACGTATACATATGTATATGTACTTATCGAAAAATAAAATTTATTTTTTAATAAAAAAAAAGAAGGAATAAAAACTGAGAAAAAATACAAAATTTGCAATTCAATAATGTGTAACACATAACACATGTAACGTATAAGCAACGGTATAAGTATATGATTGTAAAATGTAATCATTATTATTATTGTAAATGTAATAATGTGTCTATATTTAATAATTATACATAAATCAAATTATAAGTATATAACAAAATTATACGACTTAATTAAAGACAAAACAAAAAAAAAATTATAAAGAAAAATAATCTTTTTTATTAATATGAAATTCTTCCATAATAAGTGATCTACTTGTGAATGTAATTTGAATGAAAAATTTCTAGATAAATTTCCATTATACTACAACTTAATTACAATAAAATATTTACGTACCGCATGCTTAATTACATACATACATACATACATAAATAAACCCATGTATAATTCACGTATATGTAATTGTAAATTTATCAAAAAAAAAAACAAAAGGATAATTGTAGATTTTCTTTTAAACTTCACACATAAGAATAATAGGATTACAATAAAAACCACGTGTTACAATAATACATATGTACATGCAAACAATACGATATGAATATAAATAGGTTAAATTGGTATAAATTATTTTATGCTTTATCCTATTTTATATTAGTAGTAATTATCTTGCATTTCCAATAAAATTTCATAAATTATATTGTGAATTTGAATAAGACTGACATTATTTTTATGAAAATCTGTATAGATATATATACTCATTCATTATTGTATCATGGCATGGGTAATTCATTATATTTTTATTGCAAAATTATCATATCTGTTATTTAAGTGGCTGCGCAACTACACCCGAGTTGCGCTCAATTAGCATATGAAAATGCCATTTTGATACCACATTTGATCGTGCGTACCTGACCTACGGATATTAGTAAGGAAAAAACTCGGCTACACTACAACTATCCAGTTGAGCCAAAATAGTAGACAATGCTGCCAGGGCTCATCTGAGACAGTTCCCCGAGGCTATCCAAAAAATACTTGCCAAATTCCCTGTGCTTTGCTTTGGCTAGAGCTGGGCATTCGCAGAAGTAACATAGTAGAGTTTCTTCTTTCTCCACCGCTCCACAACTGCGACAGTGTGGGTTAAAGGGTCTGCATGTCTGCCTATCGGCTAGTGCCCCGTAAAAGCAAATACTACTTTGGCTATAGTGTGTCTGCTCATGTTCACTAGAGACCTGGTCCTCGTTGGATCCAACCTTGGCCAGGTCTGTCTTGCAATCTTACAGTTGGAGAGACTCCTCCGTCTGCGATTGGCAGTCCCCAGGAAGTGTGTCCAAGCAGCCCTTTTCACACTTTCTATTGGAACACAAACGTCCTCCTCAGACGAATCATCAGCGTGTCCGATTTAGCTAGGGAGTCAGCCATCTCGTTATCCTGTATATTCCTATGTCCTGGGACTCATATCAGGGTAACTTTGGCTTTGCTGTCTAGCTTCACGATTATCATATCTAATCTATAAGATTTTTTAAAACTTTTTATCTAAATTAAAATTCTAAAATTTTGAAAAAACAGAATCAAAAGAAATTATTTAGGCGCATGTGATAAAATTATGGCCAACATAGAAATTAAAAAAATCAATAAAGTTCTCAAAGATATTTTTATTGTTTTGAGAATTTTGTATTTTAATTATATTATTTATTAGTATAATTGATTATGTAAATTAACAATTTTTGTTATAAATCTGAAGTATACCTGACTGGTTCTATTTATTTTTCAATAATAAATATCTTAATTGTTTTTTATTTCGAATAAATTAAAAATTTCCATATAACTCAAAAAAAACAAAACTCAAACAAACATTAATTTCATTTGTGAATGTTTATAAAGTTATACAGTATCCTTTTTATAGGGTCAGAAAATTGTTACTACAGAATTGACTGATCTTCAATCAATATACACATATAAAACAATAACTAAAAAAGTACCTATGTATATGTAATTAATTGGAAAGAAAATTACCAAGATATATTTTGTCTACACATTTACAATAGATAAATGACACAGATCATTGACTTTTTTTTCACATATAATATATGTGTAAGCATATAGAAGTGTACCAACTATACCAACTCATAATCAATTCATTCAATTTCGATATAAGCAAGAGAAATTGTATATTAAAAGAAAATTTAGTTTATCTTTAATATATTATAATGTACAAAGCGCATTCATTAATCAGAGAAATTTTCATGAAAAAAGAAAAACATTTTTTTATTTATTTTATTTCTTTAATTATATATGTATATTTTTTGTGAAAATAATAATAAAATAATTATGCGGATTTTTTTTTTTAATAAGTACATTATATATGTATGTATTATATATGTATACGTATGTATGTAGATTGAGTTTTTGTAATGCATATTGATAAAGCAACAGATAAAAAAAAAAAAATAATACTTTCTTAATAACAATGTTATCTTGTAAAAAGACACATTTGCACTAAAATTTACATTAAAATAAAAGAAAAATATGCATGCGTACACACATTTATATGCATTGAATTAAAATTAAAATAATAGCGTAAATTTTTGCATATGTATATACTTTTGTTTTTTGCTAAACGTTAAATATTCAAATTCAATAGGGTTATAGTAAAAATTCTTTTGTTTATTTTATATTTCTGAGTATATACAAAAATATAATATTCATGTTCATATATCTAATATGTACATTTCTAGTCTTTTTTTTTTTTTTTTTGAAATGTATATATACATGTACATATGTATGTGAATATAATACACGAATAAAACATAGGTAGTATTATATAGGTAGATAAACATAGGTAGTAAAACATACATATATGTATGTATGCAAGTGAACAATAACTATATTTATCATCAAATTATGATATTAATATGCAGATTAATATAACGTTATGGTAATTTTTCAATTGTACAGAAGTCAAAAGTAATTAAAAGAAAATACATATAATGTGCATTTGTTTATTTAAAAAAAAAAAAAAAAAAAAAAAAAAAAAAAAAACAAAATAATTAACGTCCAGCAGATTCACGCAAAAGATTGAAAGCGGCAAAAACAGATCACATATTAAAAACAGAAACTGTTTTTTTTTTTTCTTTCTACATAGAAAAAAAAACATCAGAAATAAAATGAAATTTTATATGATTTGTAGTAGTATACTGAATATATACTGCATATGATTGTATGAAATGTGTGTATATTTGTATTTATAAGTGTAGGAAAATAATTTAAAATACATTAATATTATGTTGAAAATATGTATTTTAAAATTAATATCATAGTTACACTTTTTACATACATACATATAATATTTACATACAGTACGTAATTAATAGTTCGTTATCTTCATGCGAGGTTTATTTGTACTACATACATACATATGTACTATATGTACATTATTTCTTCTGTTTTACTCTTATACTCGTACTTATACAACATAAATATAAATAATTAATTTACTTGAAAAAAGGTCTTTCCGGTTACAATTTACAATTTAAAATTTTCGTTCTTTTTTCCAAATGATTGTTAAAAAAAAAAAAAAAAACAAGAAAAGAAAATACAAAAACAATACAATAATGTATAGTTAGTTTCTGTTATCCGATTTGATGCAAGATATATATACATATGTATGTTTGTATGTACATCTTGAAACTTCATCAAATGATTAAAAAGAATATTTTCTACGTAAGAGCATACCTTATTACATTTATCTGTGTAATTAAAAATACAGATTGTAGACATATGTAAACATATCAAATACAAACAATATAGGTATCTACATACATATCACATGAATTTTATTTACAAAAAAAGGAAAAACAAAAATACTTCATATGTAAAATGAGTATTAATAAGTATTAATATAATCTTTTTTATATTTTACGTAGGATACGTGTGATGAAAAAAAAAAAAAATGTTTACATTGTCGCATGTTATTATCATCATAAATATGCAAAATACTTAATATACATACATATGTATGTATATGTGTAGTACCGTAATTAAAAGAATTGCACTCTTATTAAATGAAAACGTATATATACATATTTACATTGTGTTACATTCAATCAATTTTAAATAAGAATAATATTATGTAAATAGGCAATATGAAAAACAATGGAAAATAAACATTTTATTGTTTTTCTTTTTTGGTACATTATATCAATTATATGCATATTGGTACAACATACACACATTAAATATGATTGTTAACATATTGGAATAAAATAAAAAAAAAATAATAATAATAATTATTACTATATTTATTATTATCATCATTAATACGTATATTTATAAAGGACGTTATAAATGAATATTACATTAATATATATATGTATGTATGTATCTCAAACAGATACATGTGTACATATTAAAGTATAAAATAAATGGGATAATATATATTATCTTGGATACCTATATACGAGTACACATGATGTAAATTTTTTTGTAATGCACAAAAAATATAATATGCATGTAATTTTAGTTAGACGTACCGTACATGCAACATGTACATATATAGATGTGTATATAATTTTATAAACATACATACTTATATGTAAAAAAAAACATTAAAATAAAAGAATTAACTTACTAATTAGCTATCATTATCCGAACCATTTTTCTAATTGGCTTATTATTGTGTATACCGTGAGTACGTATTGCAAATTATGTTATAAATGGATTCAGTGGAAAAGTACAAAAAAAAAAAAAAAAATTAAATTAAAATACACATGAATATATATATATCGAAAATTGTATCAATTGTATGTATAATAATATTAAATGCACATGTATACATTACTTACATATATAAACTAAAATAAAAAAACAACAACGAAAAAAAAAAAAAGGAAAAACGAGAAAACCTAAAAGAAAATCACATTATTATTATCATTATTATTTATTCATCTTTTTTCCTTAAAAAAAAAAAAAAATTACTAAACGGTTAAATGCATTTTTATATATTTTATTTTTTAATTTTTGCTATTTCTTTTTATTTGTCTTTCTCTCTCTCTCTCTCTTTCTGTTTTACGAAGCTTTTTAATTATTTTATATATAAAAAAAAAAAAAAATTAATTAAAAGTAGTTATATACATTATTTATAAATGTTGTATGGTTAAAACAGTGTAATATATTAAAAATAATTATGTGCACTTTTTATTATTATTATTTTCAATCTATGCAATAAAATTTATATGATTTTATTTATTTCTTATTCCTAGATCTAAAAACAAAAATAAATAAACTTAAAACAAAGAAGAAAAAAAAAGATACTTATATATCTTTTAAATTGAAACTGATTAAATAAAAGTTGCAGTAAGTTGAATTTCTGTGTAAAATAATTAAAAAAAAAAAATAAAAGATAAATTGTGTGTTGACTATAAAAACAAGCAAGTAGATGAATAACTAAAAATAAAAAAAATAAAAATAAATAATAAAATAAATAAATAATAATAACAAAAAAGTATATTTGAAATTAATAAAAAAAAAATAAATATATATACGAGTATAGGTATATATAAATATACATCATAAGTGAATTTAATATAACACATAGTACATATGTATTCATTTATTCAATGAGAAAATTGTGTATATTTCATATTTATTTATATGTGCATAAAATATATATATATATAATTAAAATATAATTACTAACGTTAATACACATATATGTACATATAACACATATGTATATGTACAGAATATAATTATGAATATAATTTAACCTCTAATATATAAATTCAATTATTGTCGTTATATGTATATTTTAAAATAATATAAAACGCGTACAAATAGAAAAAAAAATTATTTGTATTATTTGATATTTATCATTTTGTTACAATTATCACATTATACTTCTTTTTTTTTAGTTTTGTTTACACAAAAAAAAAAAAAAAAATTAAGTTGTAATATTGCGTACGTCATGTGAACGTATTAAATTTAGTGTGATATAAATGTGCATCATAATATCGTTTAAATTAGTATTTAAAAAAAAAAAAAATCATTGTTTTTTTTTTTTTTTTTGGCTTTTGTTAATTAAGAATTAAGAATACAGTAAATAAAACAATTTTAATAATATATTGAGTGGTAAATAAAAAATTCAATATGATTTCTTGTTGATCGATCGTTTGAATACGATCGATCTAATAAAAAAAAAAAAAACAAAAAAAAAAAAAGTGTTTCGATATAATCGAATGTTTTAAATCGAAATGGCAGTTTCATGTCCTGAAGTTATGTACGGTGCTTATTACCCATATTTATACGGCCGTGCCGGTCCAAGTAGATCATTTTATCAATATGAAAGGGTAAGTATAATATTTTTATTAATTACATACACGATTAATCTAATAATATTGTTTGTTGTATATAAATAATAATTATTTGAAAATGTTTAAATGAATATTTAAATAATGAATTATTATAATATACATACATACATACATATATAATTATACGTACATACATATATAGTCAATAAAAATAGAATCATATAATCTGCATATACATTTGAAAATTGCCTTTATTTAATGAAAATTTTTTATTAAGATAATTCTGTTAATGTCTCAAATATAAGAAATTAAATTACATAATAATACATATAATGTCCTGAAAGATCAGTTAATCATTTGTCTTACCGTATACTATATACATACATATGTATGTATGAATTTATAAACTCTTTTTGACAGATATAATTTAATCATATATGACTGTCATTTAGAGTAATTATATTATTACATAAAAATGCCCAAAAATCTAGTAGAACTGATACATACATACATTATGAATGTATACATATACGTACGTACATCATTAACATACCGCGAACTATATGTATGTATATATCATATATGTATGTATATACATATCAGTCTAAATATAAACAATGTATTTAAAAATGTGTTTAAATTTTATATTGTATCGATGTAGAAGTCAAATCATTACATTTTTATTGTTTTCATTTTATTTATTTATTTTTTTTTTTTTTGTATAAATATTTTTGCATAAATTTTTTTTATACATATGTACGTACATATGTATGTATGTATGTATAAAAGTTTTGTTAAAAAAATTTCGATTTATTCCTGTTAATATCCAGATTTATCTACATACAAATAAATGTGTCTTTATTCTCACCTAATTTTTTTTATCATTATTATTTTTTTTTTCATATTGTTTTTCCTTTTGAAATTTTATTTTCCATTTTTACACATACATATGTTGAAAATCAAAAATCTAAAATAAGTATAGATATACAATAATATAAGTATATTATTTGTAAAAAAATTTAAGAAACCTCTATAATATGCGTATTTAACCTTTTTATATATGCATATACATATGTATAAGTGAAGAAAAGAAGTAAAATAAAAATATAATTTTTGATCAAATTGATTAGACCAGATGCTAAACGGAGTCCTGTTTTAATATGCTTCTTGTATAGTGAAACAGAAAACATTTTATCTTTTAGTACAGATATGTTGTTTTAAGTTTTTTTTTTTGTGCCTTCTATCTCTCTTTCTCTCTTTACTCCTTTTTATTTTAATATAACCTAACATATGTATATATAATATAAAGTTAACAACGATGAATCGAAAGATTGTTAACGTAAAAGACATATAAGCTCAAAAGTGGTAATAGAGAACTCAATAAATCCATGCAGTTAACAAAATACATATGAAAATGTTTTTAAATTTGTTTTTTAATCTGATTTAAAATACATATTAAAAAAAAAAAAAAAAAAAAAAAAAACGAACAATACTATCCACTGTCATCACTTTAAAATGCAATCACTTTAATATAACGCATATACATACATATGTGTGCTTTTTAAGATCGTGTATGTGATGTGATATAATTTGATACGCATGGTCAGCGTATTATATGCATATATACGTATATATGTATGTACACGGTTACAATTCATACATAAAGCTCAAGAAATTATAGGTCTTATTTTAAAAAAAAGGAAGAAAACAAGCACAATATACACATGTATATGTGTTTGTACGATGTACTATCTATATGAGAATAAAAACGAATATTAAACTTAAGTAAAACAAAAAACAAAAAAACAAAAAAACAAAAAAAAAACAAAAAAAAAAAGAGAAAAAGAAAAAGGATTCACTTGTACGGTAACAATGATGGTCATCTTAAAAGTCGATTTGGTAGTGCCGGCCTTGTATAATTGGGCGTTAAGACAGCAAGAATGCTTTGTGAGTATCCGCTAGAAGCAAATAACAACCATCATCAAAAAATAAAAGTAAATTTAGACTTCTTTCTGTTGTTTCTGCTGCTGTTTGTTACTGCTATTATTATTATTATCATGGTAGATTTTTGTTGTTGTTATTGTTATTATTATTATTGTTATATTACTATTGCTATTTTATTGTTGTTGTTACTGTTCATGCTCCTACTCCACTGCTTTCATTTAACTCTTCATCATAACTTTTCATCTGATCTACATGATATACAAATAAACATATGCATTATTTATACACATTTTGCTATGCACATTACCGCGAAACAAAAAAAAAAGCAAACACATTTCTATACGATATTGTAGTTCGTTTCACATATTCTCATCATTTAGGGCAGAAACCATGGGAATTCTTAAGACAATCGTTAACCAGTTCCCAATCTCATATAGAGATAATCACGAAAAAGGATGAATTATCTGTGACCGAAACTTTGAAAAAAAAAAAAAAAACATACATGTACATATGTAGGTATGTAAAAGAAAATGAAAAAAATCATATATATAGTATGTATATTGCTGTACATGTATATATACAAATTAAATAAAAGTTAGAGAAAAGAATACGATAATTTCATTTCTTTTTTATTTTGCAAAAATTTTCAGTTCCCTCAACATTTCATTTTATCAGACACACATACATGTATATATGTATATCTACGTATGCACCTTACACTATATATTCATACATACATAAGTACATAATATGTTTCTTATTTTAACTTAATGTAAAAGCTATTCAACTAACTTATTTTCCTATTATTTCAAAATACACTGTTCACATAATGTAATGTACATATGATGTATGTACATATGTATGTATTTTATTGGTAAAATTTAATGTCTGGTAACATACCGTGTATAATATCTAAAATAATATTATCCTCAAGCTTGAACATTTTTTCACAATATGTAATTGCAATTTTCAATTTATCATTTGTATTACATATACATACGAGTATATAAGAAATTATTGAAGATATAGAATATATTATGTAGTAGTTTTATACGTACACTCGTACACATTATGGTGTCACTATCAAGTACTCTCAATTAGTCGCGTCATTTGAAGACATCTTCGATAGAACTACAGAAGATACTCTATCAACGCCTTCAATGAAATTCCACCATTATTATGAATTAGAGTGCACACACACGCGTAAATGTACTTAATTGTGTATATTTTGTGAAAAGTACGTATCTCTACGAATATACATACAATCCATATATATTTTAATATAATAATAATTATTATTATTATTACTAGTATAATTATCAACATAATAAAGGATATGTTAAGATTTTTAGAATGCTACTTACTTACATTAAAAGGAATTTTGTGGCTTACGAATATATGAACAAATCTTTATTATTAATAAAAGTTTCATTCATGTTTTTTTACTCAATATTAGTATATGAAATTGTTTGTAATGTATACGGCATAACTTTGATAAGTATATAAAAACTCATTTTATTTGTAAATTACAAAATATTTAAAGAATTTTACTTAGATTTTTTGTATTTACGTAAATATATTTACGTAAATAACTTGTAATATTATTTGAAATAGAATATTAAAAAAAGTATATTATATGAATACATTTATAACAATATTTCGGTTAAATACAATATTTATGGCATATGTACATACCTATATAATAATCATATTTTTATACTGTATACATATAATATGTATTTACATATATGTATGTATGCTTATATCAAATTTTAATAATAACAAAAATTTTTAATTTATGTTTAATGGAATGTAATATACGAATATGACATGTATGTATATATATGTAACATACCATATAACATATGTATGTATGTACATAGAAATGCGTATGTGTACACACTTGTTATACCATAAAAATTTCAATGATTTATTTGAAATACACATTTTTTAATTATTTTTATGCTGAACATTGAAATTAAAATTTTATTATTTATAATTGAAATATTTAAAATAGGTATAATAATTGAATTCTTTATATACAAAAATTTACATACATACATACATATGTATGTAAATACGTTTACCTACAGTGTATATATGTTTTATGTTCATCAATGTGAATATTTTAATACTCATTCATTTTGAAATCTTTATTTTTTGATTTAAAAAATTCCAATATACAGAAATGAGTGTGTATACATACATACATGTGTACGTATTATGCTGCTTAAATTCAAAATAATTCAATTAGGACGTTAAAATTTATTAAACATATGTATGATATGTAAATTAAATGAATTTTATTTTGTTAATATTAAAAGGAATACATACACATGTACGTGGAAAAAAATTTTTTTTTATATTTTTAATTATGAAATGGAAATAGTAAGTAAATTACATCATAGGCTTGAAAATGTTTATAGTTTTATACGATATACACATTCATATATATATGTATATGAATGTACGTACATACATATGTATGTCAGTATAACTTGTAATTTTCATATACCGTTCGTACAAATAAAAGTGTGTTATGTAATTTATTTAAATAATTATATGTAATGTTTAAATAAAAAAAAAAAACAAAATTATTCCACAACCATATAATAAACTATTATAAGGACATACATCGTATGTATATAGAGTGTACATACATACATATATGCACATGATATAGGCCGGTTAAGTAAAAATACATAATACCTGATAATGTACTAAAATAAAACATTTTTTTACTTGTTTATATTATCAATCCATACTCGTACATATCACATGTACATAAAAATATTTATATAGTGCATGTATATACGTACATATATATGAATACGTATTACATACTAACACATTTAAAACTTCATTTCAAATTTTGTATGCTTGTAATATAGTATGTGCTCGTAATATATGAGCATTAATATACTGGCTTGGTTTTTCATAGTTGTTATTATAAGCTTGTAGTTGATCAATCTTTAATTATATATCTTATGTATTTTTATTTATTTTTGTTTATTTGTATTTGTATTTTCTTTTTCTTTTGTTTTGTGTGTGTTTTTTTATTTTACTTTTGTTTTTCATTAATAAATTTTTGCATTTCCAAATAAATATGCATATTAAATACATTTAAAATAGTGTACATATGTACATATGCATGTTAAACATATATATATATATATGTATATATTACATATTTAATACAAGTGAATAAATTATACAGTGCATATACACTCAATTTGGAAGTTTCGGAAATCATTTAGTTAAATAATTGTCCTTGTCAGGTTTGTTAGAAAATTTAAAAGTCAAATTATATTGCCATGTAAACACCTCCCAGTTATGGGACCATAAAAACAACATGCATGCATTGTGATTAAAATTAAAAGATGACAACTTGTTATGCTATACTCAATTTAAGTAACTAACAACAATGATGATGATGATGATGATGATGATTGTGACTGCATCATTTTCAAAAGCAATTTATACATACATATGTGCATATATACATGTTAGATACATGTGTGTACATTTGATAAAAGTTGTTCATGTTTATAAGAACTTTAAAGTTGGAATCCATCTATTCATACAGTATTCAGATATCGGCAATGATAATAATAATGATGATGTGATTGTAATAATATTAATGTACATCTAAGTCCTGATAAGGGAATAAGTTACGCAAACGTATAATTTATTCGCATATGTATATACATACATTCATACAGATTATACTTATACGAGTACATTAAAATATATATTATATTTACCACAATATTATTCCTATAAATACTTATGTGTATATATGTGTTCACATACATACATTATATATTTTCGCGCAAAAATAAAAACAATATTTCTTTTTCATTATATACAAGTGTATGCGTAAGCATGTATATATACTTATTTTCTACTTAATATTTTCTACTTTAAATCTAATATGAATTAATATCATGATATCATGTACTATATTATTATTAACATTTTACAACAAATTCAAAACGTGCGGCGTCTAAGAAATGAAAACTGGTTAAATGGTTAAAATAATATGTATACATTTTATATTAGCTCTCTGTATCATACATATACCATACATATTTCTATGTTTTTTATTCAATCAAAATAAAATAAAAATATTTTAAAAACAAAAAAAAAAACATATTTTTCATTCATGTGGAAATTAAACAAAAAAAAAAGGCCTGTATCTATCACATCAATTGAAGATTGGATGGTATACCATCTAAGGCAAAATGTGTACAGCTTCAACCAAAGAATTACCAGAAGAGTATATAAAAATGATAAAGTATTTCAAGGAACCGGTAAATAGCTATCATTATTAACATTATTATTTAGATAAAATCAGTATCATCTTATTACATATCATACAATGTTATACTACTATAAATGTACAGTAAATAATAAATTATAAGGTATATTATATGTATTTATACTATGAGTTACTTATACATACATAAAATTTTATACAGTACATATACATACGTACATATATACGTACAAAACATCTGATGATATTGTTTATTTACTTATCAAAATACAAAATGACAATGATAAGCAACAAAATTATATTTTTATTTATTAAAAAACTATATATAAATTTAAAAAAAATATATATGTATATGTATATCATAATAGGTGTAATATTTTATAAATATATATTATCAAATATTATACATACATACATATGTATATTAGTAAAATAATCAGCTAATATACTTGTATACTTAACAAAATTTTATTAATATTATACACGTTTAGAAGGAAAATAAATGTGTTGCAATTCAAGTTATTTTCGATATTACATATTATTGTGAAAATTTATTAAAACAAAAAATTATATTGGATCAGTAAAACTTTTATTCAAAAAATTGCACACATACATATGTATGTACAAACATCGCACATTGCACATGTACATATGTACATATATGTACGTAAGAAATATTAAAAGTAAAAACATAATGTGCATAAATAGGAAGTAAAATACTATGCAAAATTTTCATTTTAAATTTAATTAAAATTTTTCTAATTTTTTTGTTTTTTTTTTTTTTTTTTTTTTTTTTGTACATTTACTTACCCATGTATATAAAGTATATAAAGTATTTTATAAATATAATATTATAAATATAAATTCAAGATAAATTGTATATTTAAAAAATCAATAATGTAAACATAAAACACAAAACAAAAAATTAAAATGATAAAATAAATCGAAATAAAGAAAATAGAAATAAAAATTAATAAAATCGTAATTCAATTAATTAAATGACAATTTTTATTTTGATGTATTATTAAAGTATTTATTTTAGTAAAAATCTTAAACTACGTACATACATACATAAGTCCATATTTATGTACATATACGTGTGTACATAAAATGATTTTTAATTTATTCATTAAAAATATTAAGTATAAATGTTTATAGCCGCAAATACTGACGCAAATTATACTCTGTCCACTGATTGTATCCGGTTAAGGCCTTATGAGAGTACACCTCTTTTCTTTTCTCATAATTTCTAATCAGAGTTGTTTCACGATCATTGTTAGTTTTTATACAATATATGAGATGAACTTTTGAAATATTAATTAATAAATAATTATGTAAAATGGTTCTACTTTATGCAGTTTTCATAAAGTCTTAACTGCATATAATTAGTGAACAGAGTATGTATGGTTGTATTAATATTTTCTTTTTTTATAATTGTATGTCTATATAAATACATATGTATGTACAATTACACAAATGAATTTTACAATGATCGTAATGCTAATTTCACAATTTCGTATATCGCAAAAGAATTTAAAAATGTTTTTTTTTCCTTTTTTGATTTTTTTTTTTCGTACGTGTATTTATAAGAAATGTACATAAAAGATGAATGTACACTTCCTAGCATACAAAATCGGTAGTCATGAAATCTATAGGTACGCATTGCAGGTGTAATAATTATATTTATATATGTATGTATATATGTATGTATCATATACATAAATAGATATAAATATAATGATAAATTGTTTGTATTGTATAGTACATGCGTTTTCATTTGCGTTTTGTAAGAGTACATTTTGTGTGTTTTATCTTTTTGTATTGTATGTTTGTACATGTATGTACAGTATTAAAAAGTATCCTTTTCATTACTATACATATATAATATATTTATTATACAATTTATTCGTGCATACATAGATATAATATACTTATATATAGTATATACATCGATGTGCATATGCGTAACGTATAAGCGCATAACATTTTACAATACATATATACCTATGTATGTACATTGCATTGGTATCTAGAATATCAGAAGCATATAAGAACATGTTCTGATAATGGCGGTATTATTCAAAAGAAAATTTTATTTAAATTTTTATTTTGTTCAACTATGTATAGAGAATAGATATCAAAAAGATCTCGTAAATCGTAATATGTATACAGTACATATTATATGTAAATATTAGAATGTAGTTAATATTTACAGGGTGTTCCTTTAGAATGTGTTTAGTGTGAAAAAAAAAAGAATTCAAATGAGGATGAGTTCAATTTCCATTTTTCTGGCTATTATTCACATCTATAAAACAATACAGATTCATATGTATGTAGGTTGAAAATAATATATGTATATGTATGTAGGTACATATAATCATTGGAAAATATATTTTATTACTTTTTTTATTTCCATTTGAAAATGCTTTATTTCACGGTTTAAGTTAATTTAAAAGTTTTAGGTAAATCGACTTATTGTAGCCAAGTGACAGTTTTTTGATTTGTTTGAGTTGATTTGTAACCCCTGCATTTATCCTCCATACGTTTATTATATACATACTGTATGTATTGAAATATTATCATATTCGTGCACATTTGTGTACTCTGTATATATATATTTGCTATACACCTACATAATTAAATTATTGATGAAATAGTTATTTGGTGGTCTTACCACAGGATTTTATTTTATGTTTTTACTTAACTTTTCTATATTCTTGCATTTTATTTTTTAAATAAAAACTATTATATTATTTTTAATTTGAAATTGTTTCCTGTCTTTATAGGGTTTTTACATAACTGTTAAGTATACCTACATTTTATTTATTTTATAATCAATTGAGTATTAAATAAGGATCTAAGCACATACATATACACCTTTTCATTTATAAAGGAAACATAGTACATATCTATCAATATACATACATATACATATGTATACATATATTTGTAGATGTACATATATTTGTACAGGTTTTTAGTTTTTAATTTCACGTACATATACATATTTAGAAAAAAATGAATAGATAGACATTGAAAAATAATCATATAATAATCGTGATTTTCCCATTCGTTTAAATTTGTGATACATATACATACATACATATGAATGTATTTATACCTATATTTTTAGATTGCATAAAAGTTATATAACTTATATAAGCTAAACATTTAATCATTTGTGTAAAATGGCACACACATAATATTACAAAAATATGTTGTATGTGCGTATATACGTAAAATGTATAGTAAAAAAAAAAAAGACAAATAAACAAAATAATGTAAGTTTAAGTAAACGCAAATCAAACCATTTATAGAGAATGTTCCTATATATACATACATATATACATACAATACATGTATACAATAAGAAATAAAATGTATAAAAGCAATGATCAAAACTGAACGTGCGATAATGAATAATTGGCGGTAAGTCTTTGAATAAAATGAAAACAACTTGTAATGAGTCTCTTTTAAAATGAATAAAATTGAAAATTTGAGCTTTTCATATACTCGTATGTATGAATACATTCATTCAAGATTTAATTTATTTATTTATTGTTGTACATTAAATTTTGTAATAAATGTTATATTTATGTATTGTATGAGTGCATAAAATGTACATATATGTATGCGTGTGTTGCACAGATAAAATTGAGATTACATATATAATATGTGTTATATAGCTTAAAACCACTACTGTACTGATATATACATATACTATAGCTGGTATACTATATGTACGTACATATATGGTATTCAAAGGTATTCAAATAATTGATTTCGATTTAAGTATCTTGAATACCGGTCGTTCATATATAAAATATAATTGTATCTTTTTATATATTTTATAATAACTTATAAGTATTTTATACATTACACCCAACGTTTATGATTTATATTCATTATAAGTTCTATAAAAATTTTAAATCAGTAAAATAAAAATTAAAACCCAAACATACAGTTCATTTAACTTGAGTTATGAGAAATAAATCAGATATCATTTTTTTTTTTTTTTTTTTTTTTTTTTTTTGTAAATAAATAAAGTAATACCTGGACAGTAGTCAATATCAATTTATACCTGAGAGTAGTCAGTAATAATAGACCTATTGTAATAAAATTTCATTCATATAGAAATATAAATTTAAAGTATAAAAATTAGAAACCTCAATTAAAGGATGTTTTTCTAAATAAATTTTTAATTTAAAAAAAAAAAAATCAAACAATATGATTATGTACATAAATATTATACTTATAAGGGTGCTCAAAAATGAACAACAACATACTCACATACATGAAATTTAAATTATTCGTACAATTAAAGACATCTATTGTAAATCAGTATATCTATAGATATGATTGAAAGAATTTATTTTTCTTTTGCTTAATGGATGTACATACATACTATATGTATATGCGTATATATAAAAATATTTTAATCATGGCTCGCTTGCGCATATAAATTTACTTACGTTTGTGTCCTTGTACAATCACATACTTTTATTTAAAAACTAAAAAAGAAAAACAAAATTAAATGCATTTTTAAATATTTCTCATAACAGAAGCACTTTGTTATTATGTATTATTATTTTATAAACATTAAAATCTTTACAATCCATTAACATAAATTGTCAAAAGTATCGTACACACATACATACATATTTAGATATAAATGTATATTATATTACCTAATTTTATATGTACATACATATTTTCATTTTACTCGAAAAAAAGATAACTAAATTTTGTTTGTATGTTTTATGTGTATTTTATTTAATAGAATCCATTTACAAATATATTCACCCTTAAAAAATGAAATTATTACTGATTTAATGTCACATTTTGTTTCCAATGTTAATTCAATGTTGTCATAAATTTAATATTGGGTAAACCAGAAGTAATAATGATCTTCTAATAATTTATCTAATATACCTATGTATATGTACATATGCTTATATGTGTGTATTTCTAAGAATTTAATTTAAATCAACTAAATTATATTATTATACATATGTATGTATGTACGTAATGCATATGTTTACATGTAAATACATATATATTCATGTGCACATACATATGCTCACTTTTCATTTATTTGAAATTTAATTTTAACCATAAATTTATTTAGAAAAACCCTTAACCTATAACAATCTAAAACTGAAATTCCTTCGGGATAAAATACAATATGTGTACACTTACATATGTATGTAACTCCCGTGATACGTAAAATTATGTTTCAATATATTATAATAATTGTAAATCACTATTTAAATGTGATGTTGACACTTCGCCTTTTATGTTTAATTTTATGTGCTCATATAATAATACAATATAATCTATAATTATACAATGTGTGTACATTTTGAAACATGCCCTTTTTTTAATTTTTGCCCTTTTATATGTATGTTGATAAAAAGAAAAAAAAAACATTATATTTTCTTTGTGTATAAACTAAAAATTTTGAGGTGTGTATGATTACATGAAAATTATGACCTCCATAAATTAACCACTTAACCCATTAATTATGTAGGTATGTATATATAGTCGTTGTCTTTTCTAGAGAAATTTAAGTAAAATTGTATATTTACGAGTAGTTTCCAAAATGTATAATTAAATACATATGTATGTACGTCACATATACAATACAATATCAGTACAAAATAATATGATATTGGAAAATTTTTCATAGAAAAGAGTCTTATACATATTTTCTTATGATTATTGTTGTTGTTCTCATATTATACAATATTTGTATGTAAATAAATATAAAAATAAATTGATTTTGTTTTTCTGTTGTTGTGTTAAATTTGATGTTAATATTTCTTCACTACATAAATTTTCTGTATTCACATAAGAAAATTTTTTAAAGAAAAATCTCATATATTGTATATACACCCTTTCTTCTAAATTTAGTAACAATTAAATTTCCGTATATTTCAATACGTATATTACATGCATGATATATGTATGTATATATATGTATAATATTGTGAACATATATAGGTTCATACTATGCACATACATACATACATACATATGTATGTATAAATACAACTAATATAGAATGGAATGTGAAATCTTGTTACATTCATGATATGCGAATGGTATGCATTCTATTAAAAATCTGAGTTAAATAGAAGGATTGATTGGAAAAATTCCTGTCTCTGATCTTAGTTTATTTAAAAAAAAAAAAAATTAAAACAAAAAAAAAAAAAAACGAAATAAAATAAAATAAATTTAAATGAGATTTTAGATTAAAAATGACACATTATCGCTATTTCTACAAACTTTTTCAAATGACATTTATTTATACTTTTATACGTATGTACAACATAATATAAAAGCAATATATGTACATATGTATGTTTAATTTATACACGAACATATACTTATACATATAACTTGATTATATATTATATGTTTTGTTATAAATAAAATACATTGTATGTTTATAACGTACGACAAAAATAGCAAAGAGTAAAATATCATTAAACTGATTTGAAAGTGTTATCGGTAAATTCTTTATTTCAAATTTATTGACATCGACCTCAAGAAAATCTTGTTGTTCGTTTACTTTAAATTTTCTAAATAGAATTTTCATTTAATTTTCTTTATAAAATGCATATACATACATGTATATATATAATTATTATTATATTTGTTTTTAAATAATACATTTACAAAAAAAAAAAAAAAACATCAAAAAAGAAAAAAATATATCACTAAATTAAGTTTTATAAATAAAACCAAATACTCGTATATTTTGATTTTATAACGTACATATATAGTCATATATTCGTATGGCACATACATACATACATATGTACATAAAGGCGTATTTGTGTAATAAAAACAAAAATAAACAATAGCTGAAAAAAGATAAATAAAATAAAATAAAATAAACATTTCTAAATTGCACTTTTAGTTTCTTATTCAATTCAATTTTATATTGTGTTTTTTCTTTTATATCGTGAAATTTTGTTACTATTTCTAGAGATGATGCCCACCTTGAGATTTTCTTGAAAACTATTTTTATTGCAAAAAACAAAAAAAAAAAAAAAAAAAAAAAACAATAGCACTGATTTATATGTTACTTACATATCCGTACATGTATGTAAATCTATTGTGCAAATTTTGTATTAATGCATTAATATGTTGAAATATGTATATTTTAGAATTTATAATTTATAATTTAAATATTTCAATACAATATTTATTCATTTTTATTTTATGTACATTTTATTTTGTTTTTATTACAGTTTAATCAAGATTTATATTCATCGACTGGAGTACCATTGGCATCATCTAGTGCATCAGGTAGTTCACATTCACCATGTAGTCCAATTTTACCACCATCAGTTACAGCTAATGCAGCGGCTGTTGCCGCTGCAGCAGCACATAATGTTGTAGCTAGTACAGCTGTACCAACAATACCAATAGGTTCAACATCAATACATAGGACAATCACCAAAGAGGAGGATATTAGTGCAGGAAGAAGTGATAATGAAGGTAAATTATCCAATATAGGTATATACATATATATATATGTTATATTTACTCACTTATTCTTAATCACTTATTCTTAATTACTTACTTGTACATTTTGTTTTTCAAATACATATTTATAAAAATTTGGTTATTTACTTATATAATCGATTGAAAGTGACTTAATTTTACATTATTCAGAAATTATACTTTTATTATTGAAAGAATACGTAGTACTTGCCCAATATCACTTGATCATATGATTTCAAAATCATAAAACCCAACACTAAAGAAACAGAAAACAGTAGTATCAGTATCAGACCTTCATATGATGAATATGATGAATATAAACGGTAGTATCAGATCTTCATATTATGATGAATTTCTCTGGTAATACAGATCTTGATATTGAAAAGAATTATGAAATAAAAGTTATGAATTTTGTAATTTTCGAAGTTCCTGTTTTTCAATGCAAATATACAGAAATATTAAATACCTCAGAACTCAAAAAAAAAAAATGTCATCTGAGTCATCTTACAAATTAATATGGTTTAGGTATTTATATTTGCTTGCATACAAACGAAACACATTATTTTTTTTTTTTTTTCATAAACATATACTCATATACCTATGTATATAAGTATGCATATATAGGTGTGTGCTTTAATGATGTTGGCTAAATAACAATTTAATCAAAAAAAAAAAATAAATAAATAAAATTAAATAAATGAATCAAATACATAATACAAAAAAATGAACAAATCGAAACTATTGAATTGGCTATAATAAATAAACCAGCAAAACAGCACGTCGTGCATATATGTATGTAGGTATATATTTTAATACACCTGAATATATACATCATCATTTATTCAATTTATTAATATGCACTCACTTCGACCTTGTACACATATACATATAAAATATATTAAATTGTCGATGAAGATTTCTAAGAAAATCTCATTCTAGGATTTCTAGATAAAAAATTTAATTTCTTTTATAAATTGAAAGTAGTAAGTAACATGTAACATGAAGCATGAAAAGAGCTGATGGTTTTTGTTATCTTATTGAGATGATGGTTTAATAAATATTACCTATATAGTGATCCAACAAAAGTTGTAATATATATGAGATTTTTTACACTTTAATAAAATCCATAAATATGTATACATATAGATGCTGTGATAAATGTATAAACGTTTTAAATATATTTATGTTCTTATTTATACATATTTTTAATTTTTTTTAACATATGTATAAATATGTAAGTTAGAAAGATTCTGTAACAAAAATCAACTAGATTAAATACAATTCAAAAATCCTTAATTAAATTAATCGTTTCTTAATCAGTTGGACATGACTTTTTAATGAGCCTCAACCAGAAATCTTTCATACATATATGAACAGATTATAAATAATATGTAATAATGATGATGATGATAATGGTAGTGATTTTTAGTGTAAGATGTAGTGAAGAAGTGGTAGTCACTGTTGTATCAACTATTTATGTTTTATATTGTACAGAAATAAATGCATGATAACATATACATACATATGTATATATTTGTACGTATATGTAATATGTGTATAATATAAATAAAGTGTACAATAAATAAAATAAATATTATATGGGTTTTGTTCTAAACGATTTATCGTTTTTTTATATGTTGCTTATGTTCATACCTGTCATCCATCTCTTGCCAACTACGCTGCAGGTGACTTTTTACCGTACAGGAATTTGACTAATTTATGTACATATATACATTTATCTACATATGTACATATGTATGTACACTTATTCACATACATATGTATGTGACTCATTTTTTTGTCTTTTTATTCAACGAATTTTTTTTTTTTGTTTTTAGTTTTATTTTTAAAAAAGGACAATAGTTTATTGTACATTCAACAATATACAATCGAACTGATCATGTACATATGTACTTTTGCGTAGATATATGTAGATATAAACGTAATATGTAGATGTAAATATGTATATTGATAATTGTCAATTTATAGGCTATTGAATCTATTAATCATATGAATATAGGTACATATACAATCATATTAATTTAATTTTGAAGTGTTATATTCATACGCCACACAAAATTTTCTGCATATGTGAATTTTTCTACATACATACATACATACATACAAATATACGTACTTTGCACTTTATTTGCTAAATACAGTAGCGGTAATAGAAACCGCATCACCTTGAATATTTCAAAAATTGTTAAAATAAAATAGTTCGTGTTATATTAGAATAACCCAATACAACTTTGTTTAATACAATAAAGTCCTAGAATGTCAAAGCTATTTAATTACAGTCGTCAAGGATGTTTTAAATGAGTAACAGGACATAATTTTATAAAAATGCATTTTTTTTACTTATTAAATGTGAAATTTATTGTTGAAGTTTTTTTTTTTTTAATTTTTTACATACATTTTTCTTATTTTTCACCTTGAAAAATTATTTCATTGGTGATGGTTTTATTTTTATAGTATTCGGCGTTGACGGTGCCTCCGATATATATTGACGGTGCCTTTCCATATTGTAAAAGGAAAAGCAATCCCAAACCATCTGGCTGGCAGAAGCCCTTACGATTGGCAGTACGCAGTTTTCTTTGTATCTTTCGCCAACTTTACGTCGAGCATTCGGCGGACGGTCTGATGAGAACAAGTTGAACCTACTTTCATCAGACCATATCACACATCTCTAATCTTTATCCGTCCAATTTTTATATTTATACGCCCATTCTCGACGCGCTGTTTTCATTTTTTTCGTCTTCTTGATCGTTTGTCTTCTTTCGTTTGCGGCCAGTTCTTTTTTTCCTCTCTAAAGGATCCTAATTTTCCTTTTTACGTATCAGGCGGCTGACAGTAGATTGTGAACAGCCTACCCTACGCGATATCTCTCTGTGTGAGAGACCTTCCTCGATTAAGGTAAAAATTTGGACCTTTTGATCCCGATTTAACTGTTGGTAATTCAGAGACATTTTGCACGCACTAATTTTTTACACTTTGTACTATCCTTTTACACGACACAGATAAAACTAATTAAAACATTCTTCACTGCACATAGTTTTATAGACACGCAGGTACACCGACAAGGTGTTTTTTTTTTGCATTAGAATAAAAAAGAGTGGGGTAAAACATACAAGACGCGTTTAAGAAACTAGAATATGCAGATGATGCGATTTCTATGATCGCTACATTATTTAATTGCCCTTATAGTTATCTTAAATTTAAAAAAATTAAATTATCAACTTTATTATCATTGAAATTAAAGGATTTCCCGTATATACAAAACAATTTTCAATTTTCAGAACAAAAATTTAATTTATACTTCTTGTATTTAGTATATGTACACGTATTCTATAAGCCTGAAATATAAGTTATTTTTTATTTTCTTTTTTTTTTGTACATAATTTTGTTTTTTTCTTTAATTTTTTGTTATTACACATGTAGGTATTTAGTTTTTATATGTGTATTACGAGTATTTATTACACACATATACATATGTACATACATACACATTAAAATATTTTGTATATATACCTATATAAAATAGACTACAATTATGAATAGATACATTTGTATGTATATCGATATTATAACATATCTGACAGGTTTTATATTATATTCTGATAAACTGATGTTCTATTTGTTTTTTGATTGATCCATTCGAAGACGTTTATCTTCTTGAAATGATAAAATGAAATGTCTACAAACACATAATACGTGATATCAAACGTGTATACATGTATGATTAGCGTATATATAGAATATGTACATATATGTAAATATATACTGCATATAATATGTGTATAATAACTTAAAGGTTCACGCGAATAAATATGATATTATAAGATGTGTATATATCTGTAATACAAGAAAAATATATCTAAATAATATAAAAAAAATATACACAAAATTATATATTCGAGTATAAATACTTGTATACTTTTATACTACAAATAAAAACAATTTGCAAATAAAATAAAATGTTATATGCATTACGATGTATGTATGTACATATGTATATATGCATTATATCGTTGTTGGATATTATTATTATTGTTTATTCCTGATTAAAAAAAAGAAGTTAAAAAACAATAAAAAAAAACCCTAAAAACCTGTGACAAGGAATGCATTCCTGAATGCATAAACGGCTTCTCTTCATTTACAATTATTATAAATGGTATACGCATACGAATACATCCGATATTTATACATCATTTTTGTAAATTTTTGTTGTTGTTTTTTTTTTTTACAAAGAATATTATGTATACAGACCTGTTTTTTTGCGATAAATTAAATATAAAATGCATATTATCAAAAATATTACATACTTTCAGATATGTATACAATATGTGGAAAAAAATTTTTTTTGATGGTGGTTCAATGATGAATTTATGATGAAAGGTGACAGCGATATTAACTTAAAACAATAAAAAATTATTTACTTTTCAATTTTTTTTTTTTAATTAAAATTATACCTATTTTCAAGCTTCAATGAATGTAACCGAATTTAATATAACATTTATGCATTTATGTAGGTATATTTCATTCAATAATTCAGTGCAATGAAGGTTAGATGATAAATTCATGGTTGCTAGCATTTTGTGTTTGTTAACAACATTTTTAGAACTATCTTTTTTTTTTTTTTTGAAAGTACATACACATTAATTTCTGATATAGATTTCGAAACTTTTGTAAAAAAAACTTTTTATAAATAAACAGATATAAAGTTTTTAACGAAAATACGAAAAGGATATCAGCTAATCTACATCACTACACCAAAAACTTGAATCAAGTATAATGCACGTATGTATGTACATACATATATAATAATATGCCCTTGAAAAAAATTTTTTTTTTTTTTTTAATGTAAAAGAACGAATAAATTCAATAAATTATGGAAAATAAACAAAAAAAAAAAACAAAAATTGAATATCATCCAATGTCCACATTAGAAAATGCTTAAATTTATTTAAATACTCACTCAAAGAAATTTAAAAAAAACGCTAGTGACTTTTACATGACAACATAAATTCATGTTTAGTTATCGAATCTGCTTTTAAAGATATCCTATGTATGTGTGCGTATGTGTATATAACAATATATTTTATTAAAAGTGAATCAAAAACGTATACATGTATGTAGTTCAATTTTTTTTTTCTCTTTTTTGACAATTCAATGTTTGCAATTCAAATTCGAACGATGTTTTTTTTTGTTTTGTTCAACGAATTTACTTAATTTACAGGAAAAAAGCAAAAAAAAAAAAAAAAACAAAAAACGGAAAACAAATGACATAAATATAAAGCAAAATAAACGAACTACATAATTCAATTTTTATGAGCCAAAAAAGTAAAATAAAAAACGATAAAGAAAAATATTTAACGTCTTAACACGTGGGCTAAATGTGAAATTTTTGAGATTCCATTCAAAATTTTGGTATATATTATTTATACATACAATAAAACGAAATATTCATTTTGTATTATATAAAATACATCATCACGCACATGTGTATATCATGTACATATGTATGTGTATGTTTTTCTTTAATTTGCATTTATATTTATATGTACATTGTATAAATATAAAAAGGAATTAAATATTTAAAAAAAAAATAAAATAAAATAATCACTAATCAAATGTTAAATACTTTGTTAGCAATTATAAAAATGTAAAAAATTTTAAATATTTTATTTTAAAATATATGTATACATAGTCTCGAATATTGAGATATTTTGCATACTAATTTATATATGTATATACCTATATGTATATGTAAACAAGTAATAAAATATTTATTAGGGCAATGCATGAATGTTGTTAATTGAATATTATTATTTAATTTGTACAAAAAAAAAAAAAAAAAATTAAATAAGAATTTAATTTATTGTAAATTTAAATATTTAGCATACATATGTAAAATGATTTTCTTACATACATATATAATGATAAAAACCGAAAAAATCTAAAGGACCATAATTTAACTGATTTATCTTTATAATTCTTAGAGAGCATTATTATTCAGCAGGAATTTCTTTTGATGATTGATGGTTCTTAAGTAGACCTTGCAATTTTCTCTGTTTATTGTTATATCCTTTAATGATAAAAAGAAAATAATTAAAAAGTAAAATAAAATTACAAAATTCCAAGCACTCTATATTATAAAGATTTTGTCAAAAATTAAAATTACATTTACATATCATCATAAAATTATGCATTCATATATACGAATTAATAAAAATGTCATTCACACATTATAAAATATACCTATAGACAAATATACATATGTACATACAAAACTACATATATGTGTGTGTAATTACATATTTATTATCTGTTTATAATGTTCGTTAATCTTTCACAGCTACTGTCACCAAAATGTAAATTTAAATAAATATCGTTATCTTATTTTATTCGTTTTATATTTTTAACTGATTATATACAGAGTTCAAAATACTTATTTGCATATATGTACATATCTGTATAGTATATCCTATACATACACATTACAAAAGTGATTTATACACATCAGTATACACATCTAGTATACACGTATATAAAAATTCTTTTTTTTTTTTGTTTTGTTTTTTATTTTATTTTTATTTATTTATTTTTTTTGTTATGTGAACTGATTGTATTTAATTTTAAACAGACTAATTGACTTTTAGGCTTTTAGTTAATACGAATTTTTCACGCAATTTTTCCTCATTTTTATATCATGTTATTTATTTATTTTTTTTAAATTCCCAAATTAAAAAAAAAAAAAAATACAAACAAAAATGAATATTATATGTGACATAATTTAAAAGAAAAAAAAAAAAAAACTTATCTGTAAAACTTTGTAGGATAAATTGTGCAATTTATCATTTATACCAATGTATATTGGTATTGTAGAGGACAGAAATATGTATATACACTTGCATGTATAATTTTCTAGAACTATACGGAAATAGGTACAAAAGTTTAAGAAAAACAAAAAAAACAAAGAAAAAAAAATTCTTTTATTCATATGAAATGTATACGCAAATATTTTTTTAATCAAAATTGCACAGTTTACATTTACAAAAATAAAGATTTTCTTGTCAACATTTATTTTTATTTTTTATATTTTTTCAGAATAATTAATAGATATTTTATAGTGAATTTATTATTTCAACAAAATAATTATTATATTCTTCATATGTATATAGTATATCATTCACAAAGTAAATAGTATGAATAAAAAAATTTTAATCTTTATCTAAAAGAACGTTTAAATGATACTCTCAATTTATTGTTTATTAAATAAATTTTGTGATATTCGTACTTATGTACATACACATACGTTACACACAACATGCACATACATACATATGTACATATCATATATGATATGTATGTATGTACCTAGATAAAGTGATCGACAAAAGTATTCATCTCATTTTGAAATTTTTATAAAATCTGAAGCATCTACGTCAAATTTTTTTTTATCATAAAATTCTATTTTTCATTTAAAATGAAAAGTAACCTTTTAATGAAATCTAAAATACGTAATTGAATTTAATTAATAAATTTAAAACTAAATCCATACTGAATTATAGTATAGTTAAAATGAAACAAAAAGAAAGATGATACGTTTTGAAATTAAATTGGAAAGGTCACATTAAATCAAACAGTTTTGCAAAACAAAATGTTTTATATCTAACTTATAAATATGTATGTACAAGAAGTAATGAAGCAATCCATATTACTAAATCAAGCAAAATCTAAACAAACTGTTTTATTCATATTTATAAAGTATGGAAATAGAAACATTTGTCTAATTACTTACATTGGTATTGCAAACGTAAGGTAAGGAATCATCTTAAAGCTCGTTTGATGTTGTTTAGTCTGTGACTATTCAACTAAATCAGTGTGGCTTAAAAGAAAACACGTTTTACGTTTCTTTTTATTTTGTTTCGTTTTGATTAATTCAATCAAATTCAATGTGTCTTCAGGCTAAGACAATTTTGGACATATTTTCTCTATGATTTTAACATTTTAATTTACTTTGCTTAAAGTTCTTAATTATACAATTTACATAAATTTTATATTTTATTTTATTTTTTATTCTTTTTTTATATTCTTTATTAGGAACAATAGTAGGAGCTCATCACAATGATTCTTCATGTTCATCTGGGCCAGATTCACCACATAATCATGGTGTATCAACAAAAGATCATCATTTAACAAGTAGTGATGGAGGAACACCAGCTAGAGCTCAATATATTTCAGCATCATGTGTTGTTTTTACACATTATTCTGGTGATACAGCCAGTGTTGTAGATGAACATTTTTCTAGGGCATTAAATTTTAGTAATAAAGATAGTAAAGGTAAGTTTTCTTTTATTTTCTTTCCTTTTTTTAAACTTAATTCAATTCCCCAGTATGAAATAAAAAAAAATCTAAATTTTGGTTAAATGAGAGAGATGTTTTTTTTTTTTTTTTTTTTTTAAAGCATTAATAAATTATATAATTGTAAAATTTAAACGAAAATTAATTAAAGTTGAAAAGTGTAAAATTAAATTATAGGAACAAATTAACAACTTATACGTTGCCTTTAATGAAATACTATTATTTATTTTTATAATGTATTGACCTTATAATTTTATTTGCAATATTACACTTTTTCTTCTCTTATTCTTTTCGTATCTGTATAATATGTAGGCGATGTTATGTTCTTTATTTTTTTTTATTGTTGTTGATTTTTACAAAAATTATTCCTTGAAATCGATAATTCGACTTTTGGTCATGTTCAGTGTCACCACAAAAAATTTTACAACCACAACACCTTCTTTTGATACATTTCACAAAAGGTTCTCACGATTGTATCATATATGTATATAGTACAATAAATACATATATGTATATCACGTATTTATATGTATATGTACGTATACTAAACTTCTAAAAATGTTCAAAGAACCGCATTGTCGCCACATCTGCAAAGAAATTAACACAACATCATTTTCTGAAATGGTGTGTATACTGTGTATATCACATTTTGTATTTTAGTTTTTTGCTTATGTACGTTTACGTTTATCTGGAAAATATATGTATCAAAAAAGGAACCACAAGAAATATCATTTTATATACATACATATTCGATGGTACGTAAAAATTTTTGGTAAAATACATATTATTTTGTTTATAAAAGATACAAAAATATTATTGATACGGAATACCTACCTACATAAGTATATATGTACATATGCATATCTATTACTACTTGCACATTGTAAATCGCATTCTTACTTCTCAACAATGTATGTATATGGATGATGATGATGATGATTCTGATGATACTTTTATTGGTATGGTACACATATACATATATATACATATATTTTATACACATGTATGTATAATATGATCATTTTGCAAGGTGAGCAAGATCAGTTTTCGGTAAGCCCAAAAATCGAAAAATCTTGTTATCTATCCTGTACGACTGTGATTTACTATATGACCAGAAGCCGACAACGTTAATATACAATTCCACAAAAATATGTTCACAAGGAACCATTTAACTTTACAACAAACATGTTGTCATCAAAAGGTCGAGAAAACTAATCAAATGTAAGTCAATGTGAAAAACCTTAACCTAATAAAAAAAAAAAGCAATATATTGAAAAAAAAAAGGAAAAACAAATACAAGCATAACATGTGCATGTATTTTAAATATATTTTTGTTTGTTAAAGAATAAAAATAAAAATGCATGACAAATAAAAGGAACAAAAAATATTTTAATTCTTTGGGGATACATACGTAAATATGTACATAAATATATAGAAAGATCGTTAAAATGTATTGAAATATTTACGCTCTAAATACGTACGAGTATTATATATCTCATTATTCAAAATATATTAACCAGTTGAACATTTATGCAGATACATTTTAATTTTTATGAAATAGATTTTGAAGTTCAAAACAATAAAATTTCAACAAAATTAAGTAATTTAAATCAATTCTAAACATTAAAATTTTTTCAAATCAAATTGAATGAAATTTTAAATTTGTATTCTAAACATTTTAACTAAATACATTATTTGAATACAAATGAAGTAGGAGGCATTGTAAAATGAAAAAGCAATTATCATCGTTCGAACTGAAATCATGTTAACATTAACGATGGGGAAAAAAAATCAAAAAAAAAAAAAAAAAAGAAAAATGAGTATAAAAGAGCTTTTTCTTGGATACTGAAAATTTTAAAACAGGGTAATAATTTCTATCTGAAAATCTATGTAACGTATGTATATATATACACTGTAGTCTGTACATATACGTACATAGATCTCGTAAAAAACAAGTATGTAATTTTTTTTTATTTATTTATTTTTAATTAAAAAATTGTACAATAATCATGTGAAATGGAAAATAAATGTTATTCCTTGTGGTGGCCTTTTATTATCGCTTCATTGAAAAGACAATACTTAATACTATATACAGAAAAATAAAAATAAATAAAAATGCAAAAAATCACATTTCGAAAAAAATTATTGCACATGCAAATATTAAGTACGGTTTACGAACTTTTTAAAATTATCTATGTATTAATACATCATATATATATCATATAAATTAAAGGGAAAATCGTAAAAGAAAGTGAAACAAAATATAAAAAACCAAAGTTTTTAAATCTATAAGAAAAAAGGCTAAATTATACATATATTGTGTTATATTATGTATGTATGTATGTATGTATGTATATACACTTTAGAATTAAATATTCTAAACGATGAGTTAATTACTCACTGGTGTAATGATGAAAAACGATAAAGAAAAAATGACAAAGATACAACTCATATATGTATGTATGTATATAAGAGACTCTGGGAGTCCTCGTGAAATGCATAAATTAGGCGCATGCTGACAGCTAGACAGGCACCTCAAAGGAAGTATTTTGTCATGATTCACTGCTTTTGCAAAAATCGTTTTTATGCGTTTCGTTACTTTCTTTTTTTCTCTTTCCTTTTTTTTTTTTTTTAATTTAAATTTATTTTATTTTTATTTTTATATATATTTTTTTTCTCGTCAAAATATCACATTATGGATTAGAAATAAATGAAACAGCTACTTTATAATGTATGACTTGATATAGAAGTGACTAATGACTATATATGTACACATAAGTACGTGTAGATATATATGCATATACATACATACATATACATATACTTATTTACATAATTATGTATGCGTATAGTTTATGTACATACATATTATGTGCAATATTTTGTGTAGATTGATGCTACTTAGCTGTCAGGTGGGTCTAGTTAAGACGTTAATTACTGTTTAAATGGTAAATAAATTTGTTTTATTTCATGTCAGAACGATTAGATATTTTATTAGATGATATTTATTTTATTTATTAATAAATTAATGATATTATATACTCTATTCACTAATTATATGCAATTAAAGTCTTATGAAAACTGTTTAATGTAGGACCATTCTACTTTATTATACATATATTGATACATATTAAAAAAAAAAAATTCGTAAGAACTTTTGCACTAAATGCATATAATTAGTGAACAGAGTATATAGAAAATTTTAATTTCAATTTTTATTTTTATTTATTATTGTTTTCCTATTTATTTACTTGAAATAATAGATACTTATCAATACTATACGTAATTTATTTATTCATTATTCAATTATGAATTCAATTTTAAAAACATATCTGAGTTCTTTTAAATTACAAACGGAATTTATTCATTTTTTTTTTTTTAATTTTTATTATATACGAGTTTTTGAATTTTGGTATACTCAATAATTCTAACATTGTGTATTAAAATCTAAAAATAAATAAATAAATAAAATTGTTTTATATTAAGTAATTTGAAGTCATGAATTTTCGATTATTTATGACATACAGTTTGTTACATTTTAGTTGCATTATATTGTCTTAAATTGATATTATTGTTGCATTATAATTACTTAAAAATAATATGAAAATCTTTAAAATCATCACCCCTAATCCAACAAATTGATAGGGGTTATACTGTCATTTTTGATTACACCATAAACCGCTGTTTTAGTTCATCACAAATCAATTTACCGCTGCTCGTAAACAAAATGATTATCTATATTTTAGAGGGTCATAAAATAACCTCAAATATATCCTGAAAGTATTTTCATTTTAATGTCTTCCTTATACATTTTTTTTTTTTTGTGCACTTTTCCTTTTATTTTTATTTATTTATATGTACATTTTTTTTTTGTTTTACTTTCTTATTTCCTTTTTTTCACATTTTCTCGGTTACATAAATTATTTAATATTTAATGGTAAATATAATAATAATATTCATTTCTTTTATATCTAATAATACGATGTAAATATACATACTGTATACAATGTGTGTGTACTAAAAGAAATATTATATAGCCCATTACTAAGCCATTACATTTTGTATCTATACATAAACACAATATGTATGTGAATATGTATATAATATTATATACCGAATCATGTGTATGCATGTACATAAATATAAAATTGTAATATACAGTACATGTATATAAACAATAACTAAATCTATATATTATATAATAACAAAATTGACGATGACAAAGAAAACAAAAAATAACAACAGCAATTGATGATTTTGTATAAAAATAGGTGCGGATTCCAAGCCAAAACTATATATACATATATATAGTGTTCAGGATGAAGTTCTAAAAATTCCATCCTATATGTATATTTGTCCGTTTCGGGTAATTGAAATGTTGTTCTTGGACTTTTTTAACTACTCTTGCGTGATTTGATGCAGTTTTGTGAGAATTCCTTGATGGCAAGTAAAATAAAGATAGTTCCTTAAAAACAAAAAGAAACCCTAATGTAAAATATTGTACATACATATAATATACATATGTATGTACTTTTATATATTATTAAAATATTGTCTTGTGTTTATAATACATTCGTATATATTTAGTATAATATGTAATATGTTTATTATTTTTACCTTTTAAAATGCCAACATAAAGAGATAAATTGCATTATGAAGATTGAACAAATGTTGAAAATTTTTGGAATTTTTCATTTATTCATAAGTTTTTTTTTTTTTTTTATTATTATTAAAATTTCTTTTTCCTTTATTTATTTTAATTTATTTATTTATTTTTCTTTTTTTTTTTTTCTTTGTAAATTTAATTTTTACTTTCATTTTCATTTCTTTCACTTTGATGATTTTGGTTTAATTTAAGTATACACACGATTGTGATAAGTTTAAACAGCAAAAAAAAAACAAAAAAAAAACATACAAGAATCAAACAGAGATACTATACATACTTTGTATTATCTTATGTATATGCTGACATTATTAAATCGTTGTTTGCTCTATTTTTAGAAAATGAAAGATAAATTTTCGAAATTCCTGAAAAAACATTTTACTATCAAATTCAAATGCTATATAGTATGTACATATAACATAGAGAATTATATCTACATTGTATGTACATATATGCGCATACACATATATTTTAGTGTGTGTATGTTCATGTGTTATGCAAGTACTCTATAATATCTCCTTTTAACATTATACAACTCTTTCCATTATTATTTTTATAATACATATTTTTGTTTTATTTTTTTTCTTTTTTGTTGTCTAAAAAGAAAATACTTTTTTTCCTATTTTTATTTATTTTTATTTTTATTTTTATTTTTTTTTTTACATTTAGATACATTTTGTTTATATATATTTGCTGATTTGTTTGTTATTTATCTGCTCATTTATTTATTATTATTTTTTTTAAAACTAATTCTTGTTTTAAAATTTTTAACTTTATTCTTATAAAATGCACGTAAATAACACATTAAAAATGATTTTATAGTATAATACATACGGACATCCATATGTACGTATACATATTTATGTATATATGTATGTATATCGCCATGCATAAGCATACTTGAAAAGATGTCAAAGTTCATTACAAAGTCATCTGTCTTTGATACACACTTTTAATACATGTGTATAGAGATATAAAGTGAATATCTGGTTGATATTCTTAATCCATGTACCTATATGTATGTATGTATATGTTGTATACCTATATGCATATATGTATATTATACATATGTTCATGCATATGTAATTAATTATATTCAATGGCGATTGATTTATTAATGCATTTTCATATGTACAATACAACATATATAATATAGTGTTTTATTTTTCTCAGTGATTTTCTTTTTCATGAATTGAAAAAAAAATTTTTTTTCATTTTGTTATCATTTAATTTACTTTTAATTTGATTAATTTATAAAAATGCACTACATACATACATATACATTTTATATTTATTTAGAGTTATTTTATTTTATTTTTTTAATTCTAATTGTAATAAATTCGAAAATTGTGAATATTTTCATAAATTCTTTCATTGCAGAGATACATACATACATATGTGCATTTGTTATGTTATATTTCATATTGCCAGTTATATATGCGATCACAATTTGTTAATGATTTAAGTACATAGAATTCTTAGGATTTTAAATAAAATTTTAATGTATAGATACATATGCACAATAATTATCAAATTTATTTGTTTAAATACGAATCATTTATATTAAAAATTTTATTTATCATTTAAAAAAAAAAAAAAAATCTTTTTTAATATATAAAATGTAATTTCGTGTATACAAAATGGAATATACATATACATATGTATGTACCTATTTGGTTTCATATACAAAGTTACACACATATGAAATATATAATAAATGCATAATACATATGGTATATACCCGTACTTACATATATACTAATATATATGTATTTTTTTTCATACCATACTTATACATATGTATGTAGTATATTATTATGCGGTAAAAATCAAAAGAATTTCAAGATTCACAATCACCAATTTTATATGACTATATATACATATGTACATATGTATATGTTTATAATTACTAAAAATCTAATTAAAATATTTGATTAAGACATTCGTTGAATCTTTGTCATTCAAGAATTTTCCCTAGTATTTTGCAACAATTTTAATAAGGTACCAAGTTAAATATTATTATGGCATTAATGTATGTATTGTACATACATATATATGTACATATGTATAATATCACTTACTTATATGTATATATGTACTTATATATAGTTAGAATTTAATCCATTTATGATTTCAACTACAAATATTATATACCTACCTAGATACAATTTAAATGAAATCTGTTCTCTATATATAATGCATTACTTGTTATTATTTATATTTTTATTATTATTATTGTTATTATTACTATTGAATATAAATGTGTTCTGTACATATACTTACATACATCCATGTAATGCATTTGTAATATTTTTACAATTATATATCTTACATACATACGCGTACATACACATATACTGTATACATATAATGCATGTATTAAGTATATGTATGTACTATATGTAATAAAATTCTGTTGGCCGAATATTTATAAAATTGCATTCTTAAAATACCGTGAACCTTTCAATCCGTTAAATTATCGTTGACTCTCTTTAACAAAATACTTTAAATGCCACGAATTATTAATTTTAAACACAAAATGTACCTACATATATACATATTTCGTGTTATAATAAAATGTTTGTAAACTATATATAATATTAAAACAAATACATTATTAATGTATGCATGCTTGCATCCTGTTTTGTCTCCATTTCTTGCATTTTGAATGTTTTATTTTGTAAGAATTTTTCAAATTCAATAATATATACATACATACATATCTACCTATACATATGTATTATCAAATATTAAAGTTATATACAATTATGTACTTATTTATTTTATGTACTATGTACCTACATACATAATGTACTACATGTAGTGTTTGCATGATTAAAGAATAGGATTGTGCTTAACTTTATTCAGAAAAAACAAATTTGTTTTTTTTTTTAAATTTTTTAATATAACTTCAAACAGATTTAATTAATAGTGTGTATTCATTTTATATAAAAAAAAGCGTTTCAAGTATATTTATTTTATTTTCTTGTTTTTGCCCTTCCAGTTTGATAAATGACATTTATTAGTATGAAAATGAAATAATAATAATAAAATAGAAATTTATCATATGTGCATATGTGTAATAATTCATACATATACATGCATACATAAACATTGGCCTTCTTTGCTAAGCAAGTTAATGTGTGCATACAAAACACATTCACTACGATTTGCAAGTCTATATCGTTCCAACAACATACATTTAGATTTAGCAGTTGTCATAAATGCTAGTAAATTTACTAAAGTGATTACATAGAATACCTGATAGTATACTATATGTATATATGTATATTTAAAAAATTTTAAAATAAATTTATTGTAAATAATCAACTGTTACAAGTCCATAATAATACATGTATAATGATCACGTATTATAAATGCATGTAATGATTATGTTCACATACATATAAATTATTGCATTTGATACACATATACATACATATAGGTAACATATAATACCTACATACAGGCACATGTATAGCTAAATAGATTCACATATAATATTTACAAGCAACCTGTTTCAGATTCTTAAAATCGTTAAAGTTTTCGTAAAAATTGATTTGAAACACACTTGCTATAATAGTGTAATTTAATCTGCGTTCTAGATGCATCCTATTTTGTATCATCTCAGATGAATACTCATACATTTTATGTAGTTTTCATTTATTTGTTTATTATTTTTTTTGTTTTTGTTTTTATTTTGATTTTTTTTTTTTTATTTTTTTATTTAATGAACACATGAAATTGATTCTATAAAACTGTAATGATATTAATATACAAACATTTGTACGATTCATGTTGTTGTCATATTATTTACAATGAATATATTAAATTACAAAATAATTTACCTACTTGTTCTAAAATACAATTCATATATTGTTGATATGTTCATTGTATACAGATACATGTATTCTGAATAAAAATTACACTTCATTACATAAGTATTTATGTAGTAATTGATTCTTGAGGTACGTACATAATACATATGTATTACCTATATATCTTTTTACACATACAGGTATACATAAATTCTGAAACATCCACACATGAAAATCATATCATCTAATATATATGTACGTACGAGTATTTATGCAATTGTATATATAATTCACAAGAAAAAAATTTAACGTTTCTATTTTTAACAAGAAAGATGCATTCGTATTTGTTGTATCTGTATTCACATTTTAAAGCACTAGCTGCTCTGCTACAGATTACAACCATTCATGAATTTTTCGAAAAACGCGATTTTATACTTTTAAGTGAATCAAATCAATTGAAAAAATAAGCATGATTTTTTTTTTTTTTTGTATTCCAAAATAAGTATAGTAGTAGAGAGATAATCTATAAAAATTGTAGTGTAACAGTTAGTATATATTATGGTAGTTCATTTTTTTACCTTTTTTGCACATATAGTATTTATTCTCTGTACAGGGTGATCCAGAGTTAAAAAAAAAGATCACGAAATGCTTCTTTCGTTCAGTTAAGTAGAGTTTTTCTATCAAAAAATCATTTTAGACCACCTCTTCTTAAAATTCATCCCTTATGAACACGTAATTATACTTAACGCTTACTATCATATTATATTCAATAGTATCTTTTGAACTACATATGTTATATAGACTGAAGTTATTTTCAAGGCACTTGAGCCTTTTCAAAAAACAAATTTTCATTGAAATCGACTGAATAAGTTTGGTATTATTAGAGTTCAAATTTCATACATAAAATTTTTCAATAGATATTATCACCTCACAAGGAGGTGAATTTCAAGAGAAGGGAGTCTAGAATGATTTTTTTTTTTTTTTTTTTTTTTGAAAAATTCTGAACTACACTATAGACTCATTTTACTTTTAAACACCCTGTATATGAACATACCATGTACATATATGTATGTACATGAATTCATATGTATGTATACATTCTTTTGCATTATAAAAGGAAAAAAATTATAACATAACATACAATGTATTTAGATTTTTACATAAAATTATCATAATATCGCATCAATATGATATATAAGAGTGAAATGTAATGTTTGTAGTGCAATTTTAGAATTTTGAAATTTATTTTTGAAAAAAAAAAAACAAAAAAAAAATTATAAAGTATTTAAAACAAAAATTATTAAAGAATGATATAAATGTCACTTAACACATGATTATATCAGTATTTTTGATTATTGTAAAAATTTACAAAATGCACTTTTACGTATGTATGTATACATGTGTATATGTATGTACGCGTTCTTACAATAAGAGTATCTATGTAATAATGTTTTTGTTTTTTTTTTTTTTTCATGTTTTTTTTTTGTAAATTGTATAATCATTGAAGAATGCATTTTTGAAATGACAAATACATGTATATGTACATACATATGTACATATATACCTACATCAGTAAATTTTTTAAAAATCCACTTTATATCCATATACATATAATGAAGATGACAACGATATCTACTTATATGCAATTGTTCCTATACCTATATGTATATAAAATATTTAAATACTTTGCGTACCACACACAAGTAGTAAGTTTATATACATATAAGGACATACATATGTACACTTAATTGTATATTTATTTATAGTATCCATACAATAAAATATTAAAAGAAATTCTTGAAATCCATAACATATTCTTACATGAAAGAATTCACATAAAAATTATCTAAAATATAACACTGTGAATGAAGAAATTGATTTTGAAAAAAAAAAAAATAAAAAAATAAAAAAACAAGATCAATAATATATGCATGTATATTTCATAAACATAAAAATTGTATGAATGTACAATAATATACCAGTATAATCTTAGAAATATTTAAAAACGGTTATAAAAATAATTTGTTAAATATTATAAAAATTCTTCATAAATTTCATTAAATTGATTAAAATGTATTGATGAATGCACATCAATGTGTACAAATGTGTCTAAACATGCACAATTACGTATACTTATATGGACATATGTACATTTTAATGAGAATATTTCAAATTCAATTTATAAAAAAATATGAATTTAAATTAGCAATTAAAATTATTAATAAAATCTATAATATGATTTTTACATACATATGTATAATTATTGACGTACATATGTACATATGGTATGTGTGTACATTTTTGCACAATTTAATTCACTTTTTTTTTTAAATTTATGTAAATCGCAAAAAAAAGTGACAATATACTATTTATTATAATTTTTAAAATTTTGTACATTTATTTAGAAAATTTGCAATAAACTGTAACTGAAAAAAAAAAGAAAAAGGAAAAGAAAATATGTAGGTAAAATACAAATTCTCATTTTATGACATGATTTACGGACTTATACATGTAGGTATTTATGCATTTTCATTAAAGTGTATATTGCTTAACATTATTTTCATATCTCAAAAAAAATAAAAAATAAAAAATAAAAAATAGGTATATAAATTAATTATATTGTTTATTTTGTTTTTATGCCATTATATAGCTATGGTTGATATGAATTTAATTTTTTTAATTTTTTATTTTTTGTAAGTTCTAAAATAAAACAATCAGAAATTTACTTAAAAAAACTGAATATGTACATATATCACAAGAACTAATAAAATGATATGCATTCAAAAAATTATGCATATGCTTAAAATTTAATTTATGTTTATAAAACGATTAATTTATGGAACATTCACATATAAGTATATGTATATGTAGTAACATACATACATGTATACGCATGTTCTCGATTAAAGTAGATAAGACCAACACAAAATTTTCTTAATGATCTTATAATAAAATAATAAAATGCCGCGTTAAAAGACATATGTATGACTAAAAATATTTATATCTTTTTTTCACGTATATATGTTGCAATACATATATACATATGTATTTAAATGTATGTATTTTTCTTATAAATTAAATATACAAATTTAATTTATAATCATTTCACACATTTGAATCACAGACCAAGAACATACACATTTTATCCAATTGATCCTGATTTTGTCACAATTTATGCCCAGATTAAAAATATATAATTGTACAAAATTTGCATGCGTTAAATGCAATGTGTACATATTTACATACATATGTATGTACATGTGTACGTATGTTTTTTGTTTGATCCATTATTTAATCAATGCATCTTGTATACACATCTTGTATCCATTTTATATGTTTTTATCTTGTTAATGTATTCATCTATATGAATGTAAATACAGATTCACTAGTACAAGATGTACATACATATAGTGCTAATTACTTTACAATTCGACCATTTTATCATTAAACATGATCACCTACCTATTCATGATTCGATTATTTACTTTACACCATCTCAACAAAATAACGACAATAATTTAAAAAAAAGTAAAAACAAAAACAAGAACATATAAATTAAATTTAAAAAACTAATAAGATGCAAAGAAAGTCGATCATGTTACACACTCTAAAAAATATCCTCGACACTTTACTTTACATATAATTAAATTGCATGCATGCAATCACATACATACATACATACGAGTATGTACATGCATGCGTGGTACAATTTAAATATTTTAAACATCTTAATGGTGTACTACATATGTATGTATGTACATATTCACATATTCAAATCTTTTCTTCAACTGTATTTTTTTATACATACAAACATACATATGTATACGCACATACGCTACATACTCACATTTTAAACCACATATGAACATACATATATGATTATAAATTTTAATACACAGGTATTACAGAGTTTATAATCACCAGTTTTTTTTAGTATTCATACAAAAATATGTACATGTAGATACATTCATTTATTTTTATTTATATGTATGTATTCACTTGTTTATATGCAAATTAGATATACCTATATACACATATTCATATGTATGCACGTACATAAAGGTTTTCGTTAATGTTACTAATTAATTTATAAATCATTTAAGCTGCTGTCTTATTCAGGACATTCATTTTAAAAACATTTTATAACATATAAAACGTACAAATTATGTGTTTTCATTCTAATTGGCTCAAGCATACGTTCATGTGTTATATGCATAAAATGTTTACACTTTGTACATTCGTTTATACTTGGATATGTTTATGTACATATGTACGTATATAGATATAAGAAATACACATACGATATATGTATGTTCGACATTAAATGCACACATTATCTATAAAATGTAATAATTTAAGATCTTTTTAATCTTAATTATGAATAAAAACAAAGAAATTACAAAGCATTGAGGTGTTTGTTTTACACACACAAAATATCTGATCTGATATATTTGAGATTGTAAGTCACCCTTTTTTAAATATCATTTTCACCTTTTATTCTTACATTTTATTCTTTAAATAAAATAATAATAAAAAAAAAAATTGAAAACAAAATAATATGCATGCTACATAACATCTTAAGTTGAACAGAAAAAAATATCTTTTAATATTTTTATTTAATATAAATGCGGTTATTTTTAATATATATAAGTATGTATAGTATGTATACCTACGTACATGTTTTGGATTTGTATATCGCCCTTTTAAAGTTTATATACATATATGTATTTATATATATATACCTACGTTAATTATACATGTCCTTACATACATATGTGTGTTCATAATGTTATCAGGGTTGGGACTTTACTGCAAGTGCAGTAGATCTACTGCGATTTGTTGGAAAACTGGTCTACTGCCGCAGTAACTCAAATCTACTGCGCTTTTCTCGACTTGATAAAAGTTTCAATCAAATTTATAACAATTTGTTATAAAAATTTATTTTGAAAATCAAAAGGTTTATTGTTGTTTGGTTATACACATGTACATATGTAAACTTTGTACATCCCTGTAATAATTTTTGTTTCATTCCTATAATTGAAACTGTTAGGTTTAAATATGAGCGAGCATTTATCAAAATATCTTATCCAGGGTTGGGACTTTACTGCAAGTGCTATCGCTATCATTTGCACTTCTCATTTGTCATGTCATAGTGTAGTTCTAGTTTGTAATTTGTAAATTGAAATTGTATTGTATTGTAATACGAATTGTGAAATGTGAAATGTAACACGTGAACGCGTTAGTTCGAGTGAGTTGTATTTATTTTAATTTTAAATGCTTAAATAAAGGTAAGATAATTTATTATTTCATAAAAGCAGAATTTTATTTCTAGCTAAAACGTAAAAAAATGCATGTCTATTAATTTTTTAGATACTTTAAAAGACAAAAAATAGATCTGCATCTGATTCTATAAATATAACCTCAAAAATTATCAAAAATGTACTATGTATAATATACTGTTTGCATTTTTATTCTTATTTATCTCAATTCAGTAAAATAATAAATAATTAAAATAAGTAAAAAAAAGATTTTTTTAAATTATTCTGATTAAATTAAAATTAAGAATTTCGAATTCTTCTAATTACTACAAATTACATTATTTCTGTACATGTCAATCAGTCGACTGATTTTTTTTTTATTTTTTAGCAATTAAAGCATCTGATGAATTTAAATTTAATTAAAACTGATATAAGAAGTAATTTAGATATTTCAACAGTAGAAAATATCATGTTTTGTAAGGAACTTCTTGATAAAAATGAAGATTGTTGGGATCCAGATTCGAGTTCTTATACACATAGATTATTGGAGTATTTCAAGCCATTTAAGTTTGTAAATGGTGAATACAAAAGACTGGAAAATTAATCACATAACAATTTTTTTTATATATTTAATGGTTTTTTTAGTTTTTTTTTTATAGAATTTTCGTTAATTTGTTTTATTTAATTTTGTTATTTTTATTAATTAATTTTATTTGCGTTTTCGGTTAAACTTTATTTTATATAATTGTTTTTTATTTTATTTAATTGTTATTTTATTTATCAAATTTTTGAGTTTTATAATTTGAATAAATGAATATAAAAAACACTTCAGTGTTTTGAATCATAAATTTATTTATTTGATATTTATATACGAGTATGTACATTATAAGTATTTACATGCTATTATATAGTTTTTTTTCTACTGCACTTTTGCTCAATCTACTGCACTTTTTCGTTGAATCTGCTGCCCTAAATACTTAGAAAAGTCCCATCCCTGAATGTTATATGTATGCATAACTTTTACCTCGTTATGTACAATTTCAAACATATGTATGTACATGTTATATTCAATTAAATATCAGAGAGGTGTCAAGTTAAAACACTATTCTGCCAACAATAATAAGATGACATAATGAAACATTGTAGATAACGTGTCATCTGACACACTTAATTACTTTGCATTTAGCACATCTTCTTAAGATAATGCCGCTCGTCATTTACAAAATATTAAACAGATGATATATGTATACAACACACAAAACGAATACAAATATTTTCTAATTGTATGTACATACATATTGTGAGAATATTAAAATAAAAATGAATAATGAATGAAAAATAGAAATTATATTGTAAAATTAATCACATATACTCTGTTCACTAATATTATGCATTTAAGGTCTTATTGTGATTACTTAAAGTGGAACCATTTTACATCACTATGTACCGATACTTAAAAAACTCATCTAATGTAAGATAAAATCTTTGTGAATTGTGGTAATACAGCTCGTGAAACAGTCTAATTAGAAATTATAAGAGAAGAAGACCTGTACTCCCATAAGACCTTAAATGCATAATATTAGTGGACAGAGTATAAATAATTTTGGCTTTTATACAGATCTAGAAAAAAAAGTTTATCAAATAAAGCAAATTTATTTAAATCATTATAAAAGCAAATGATTCAATATCACACCAAATCATACTGTGAGAAATTTTAATTTTTTTTAACCGATTGTACATATGTTGTATGTATTTCCTTCATATATGTATGTACCTATATATTTTTTTTCTTTTAAATTTTATAAACGATTAAAAATAATTGTTATTATAGTAAATATTGACGCTAACTAATATCGAATAATTGTACCATCAGACTTAAAAAGGACTTATTAATATGATTTGACTTTATTTTTACCAGAAAAAAAAAACAAATATATGCTTTAAAATTGTTTCTGTGAAATGTACATATTTTCTTGTTTTTATTTCGAATTTTTTTTTTTTGTAAATATTTTTGTTTTAAATTAATTTGATTGTATGGATATATCACCATAAAACAAAAAACATTTGTAATAAAGGTCATCAAAACTTTCGTTGATTTGATTTGATGAGCTCATAAATATGTAGAAGGCAATATGTCCAAGGATTTGAAAACGCTACAGGCTTGCTCTACAGAGAGAAATGTCGATTATAATAGAGCAAAAGAATAATTAATTAATTGGCAGTGAAAGAATAAGAAATTTCAGAAATTCATTTTTATGATTTTAATGAAATTCAAATTCATATTTTTCATATTTTTTAAATTTATATAAGTGACATATTTTAGTACACATATCATATTGTATTAAGTACGTACGTATTTAGTACTTGTCACATTGAGTATATATACATATGTTATCTATTGACAATTAATGTACAAATGTACATATAAATGCATATTGATATTACATATATGCATATGAATATTTATATTTACATATTATGTATACGCATGTATGTATGTATATGTAGACAATAAAAATTCAAATGTGTAGTATATTGTTTCTGGACGAAAAAAATTATAATACACGCGTATCTATGTATATATATATGTATGTATGCATGTACATAAATATATAATGTATACCTGTATAAAATTTCTTTGATCACAGTAGCTTTTAACATAAAATACCAAGGTATTTAAGTTTTCTTTTCATGTCTTTCTTTCTGCTTTTGATTTTTGGTTAAAAGGACATACATATGTACACTGTAAAATGCATGTATAATATGTACATATGTATGTACACATGTTGAAAGAATGGAAAAGATACAAAGATAAATTCTTTTCTGATAAATGTATAAAAATAAAACAAAATAAAATCAAGGAATTAGTAAACTCTGATGAAGCATACACATATGTATATGTATGTATGTATGTACTAGTATTTACACAGAAATTACATTGCCTTATAGTAGAGCTTGAAAATTTCATTTTGTTATGAAGTACATACATACATACATATAAGAAATTGGGATTTTGGAATTTCACTGATGATCTTTTTGGTTTTTAAGCTAAACCTGAAGCAAATTTGATGATTTTGTTTTTTTTTTTTTTTTCATTATTGGGATTTTCTTCGGTTCTTATTTTGCTTTTTCTTATCTTCCAAAACAAAAAAATAATAATAAAAATAAACAAGAAAATTAAAGGAGAATTATTGTGTTGTTACTATCTTCATCGCCTTTCATACATTTTTGGAATTTTAATCGAATGAAATAAAGTACAATATTTAAAAAAAAAAAACAAAAAAAAAACAATAAAATAAAAATTCTAAAGACAAGAATTAAAACCTATGTAATAAAACGGAATCAAAAGAATATCCGACTAATTTAGAAAAACATTAGTAAAAAACAAAGCTAATTACTTGCGTATAAGTGTATCGAAAATTAAATGATAAAAATACAATAATTTAAAAATACCTATGTAGATGTATTAAATATACAATTTTTCATTATGATATTTTGAAAAATTATTTCCTATTTGCAATGAATATTAGATTCTACATTTGTTTCTCTTTTTTTTGTTTTTTTTTTTTTTGCTTCATTACAGAAGGATGTAGTCCAATGTCAGCTAGAAATTTCCCGCCTTCATTTTGGAATAGTAATTACATACCTCCTGCGCCGGCTCCAACACACCCTCAGGTATTGAAAATAGTTTTCATTCGATAGAATTCTTTAATAATATATAACATAATTTTAAAATTCAATATGTATTGTATTTGAAATCATTTTCAAAATGAAACTTTTATTTTAAATTATGCATATATGCATGTATGTTATGTATGTACATGTACAGTATACATGAAAAATAATTTTTATTATATTACTCTTTTCTTTTAAATTGATTTTTTGCATATACATACAGGTTGCTGATTTATATTCTGCCGACGGAAGTTATTCAACAGACCCATGGGTGCCACATGCTGCACATTATGGATCATATGCACATGCAGCACATGCACATGCAGCTCATGCACACGCATATCATCATAATATGGCACAATATGGAAGTTTACTTAGGTTACCTCAACAGTATGGTCACGGATCTAGGTAAATTAAAATTACACTTTGTTTTTCATTTTTATTTTTATTTGTTTTTTTTTGTTTTTGTTTTTGTTTTTAATTATTATTCATGAATACAGTATTATGTATTATGTAAAATTGTTTTTATTTTATAATTTAATTACATATGTTATTATTTATTTAGTCTTTGAAATTTTATGTTTATACATACATATGTATATATTATTATGTATATTTTTATTTTATTATTTTTATTTTAATTTTCATGTACTTGTTTATGTAGACTACATCATGATCAACAAACAGCGCATGCCTTAGAAAGTGCAGCTGCCTATTCCAGTTATCCAACAATGGCCGGTAAGTATAAAAATTCCATTCAGTAGATATTTTTATTCTTTTTAATTTTTTTATTTTTTTTGTTTTTTATTTTTTTATTTTTTTTTATTATTTTTACTTTAAACCAGCATTTATGTATATTATTTTGATTTTTGTATTCAATAGAATCTTTGTTTAATTTTAAATGCATTTATTGTGTGCTAAATATATGTGATTAAGTTGCGCTCATACAAATATACATATGTAGGTATCTATATATATATGAACAAAGTTACATACATATATAAAAATGTATGTTTCTTTAATTCACAAAATATAAGATATACATAAGTACATGTATGTATATGTACATATCGTCATATGTGAATTTATAGTTGATGGGATTTTTTTTTTTTTTTAACCAAACTTAACTTAAACAGATACTGTCATCTGTCATAAATTCGTCACTAAAACATTCCTTAGTAATTTAGCTGAACTGTACTGAGGAATCTTTTCATCATTATGTCTACCTGTGGATTTCATATTGATTTGTGTATATAACATACATAATAAATAATTTTGTATATGTAGGTTTATGCTCACCTGAACATACACCACATAAAAGTTTTGTTTTTTTTTTTTTTGTTCTTGTTTTTTAAATGATGTTTTAATGCAACACTTTTTGCATGCACATAATTCATCTGAACACGTTTACCTATATATAATACGTTTTATACGAGTATATGATTGAACAAAATTACAAATTATATACACTGTACGTATGTGTAAATAAAACTTAAAATTTCTACTTTTTCTCTATCTGTTTCTTTTTAACACATATGTATAAAATTCTAATGGATTGTATTTCATTTGACTTGATCAACATTTTTGGCTATAAACTGCATTCCAATCAGTCGAGTATCAAAAAGTTTTTTTTTGTTTTTTTTTTTTTTTTGTTTGAATAAATATTACAAAACATAGAACTTGAAAAAAATAAAATAAAAATAATAATTACGTTTTTTGCTGCTTAATTATTTTAACATAAGTATACATATAGTATGTATGTATGTATGTATATATATAAATTTATCTTAAATGTTAATGTAAATATAGGTTGTATGACAATTTTATTAATTTCTAATCTTATATTTAGAATTTCATTTACGTATACATTTTTATAAAATTGCTTATTACAACATAGTTTATAACAAATAAAAGTGAAAAATAATTACTAAAACATTGTCATATATGAAAATAATTTATTGAATATTGAAAACTATAAAAATATTTTAATATTTTTAAAAGTTCAATCTACCGTACATAACATACATATGTACATATGTATGTATGTAATACATTCTTTGGTAATACGTTATTACATAAATGCGTGTGTGCATATGAAATTATTTTACTGAATGTCCATCAATTTTTCATATTTTCTTTTCATGTATTTTTCTATTATTGGTTTTATATACATGTACCTATGTACCTATATGTACATAATTGTATTCATATAGGGTACATAATATATACAAAAATATAATAAAAAAAAAAAAATTATTTATAAAAATTCTTTTAGCGACAAATTTCTTTCATTATTGGTAGAAGCGGTCTTCTTTGTTCAAATAATATGAATTCCAATGTCTTTTTGATTGATCATACCGAATTGACAAAAGATGAATTCTCATATACATATGTAGATACATTGAAAATATACTAAATATATTTTCAAAAAACGAAAAAAAAAAAAAAAAACAGTACAAAATATAACTACATTCATACTATTGTATATATACAAAATGTAGGTACATAAATGTAATATTTACTTCTGTTTTATATACCTATATACATATATGAATCTACATACATATGTATAGGTATATGTATATTATGAAAACAAAAAAGAGTGATTTTGTAAAAGAAAAATTGACGCTTCTCATTCAATTCTTATTTGATAAATTTTATATCCCCCCATCCATTCATCCCTATACAATACTCGTATAATAAATGCAAATATGCAATAAAATAAATCAAATTTTTTTTTTTTTTTTTTTTTTTTTTGTTCATTTTATAGAGGCTAAAAATCTTTGACCAAAATGAAATGAAATTAATTTTTATTTGTTCTTTAAAAAATGATAAATATTTTAATAGAATTTTTTATAAATCTCTAATTACATATAAACATGAATATAAACAAACAATTATATGTATATAAAAGCTGTTTTTTCTTGATTTTCATTTGATTATCCATATTATATGAAAATAATTTTCAATTGTTTTTCAAAAAAAAATAAAAAAATAAAATAAAATAAAAATCATAAGGCCTGTAGATGCCTGCCTGTAGTGAAAATATTTAAAAATTAAAGTCTGTGTGAATTAAAAATTTGTTACAAATTCAAAAAACTCCACTATATAGAAAACACTTTACATGTATGGTTATTTATATACCTATATATGTATTCTGTATATTGAAATCAAAATTTATTTAAATGGCAGTGTCGTTGACCTATTACGTATGCGTCATAGTATACATACGTATTGTATCTATATATATACAATATACACACTATGATAAATACATAGAATTTATAGAATAAAATACGCAAATTTTAAGTAATAATTTTAAATAAAATACAAAAATCATGAAAAAAACACTTATATAGAAAAATAAATTTTTGATTAGATTAATGTATATAATGTACATAATATACAAACGTGTGAAAGTGTATAAGAATATAATAATATGCTATTTTATATGTTCTTTCAATTTGAAAATTATTTACTTTTATAATGGGGAGACATAGACATACTTATGTACATCGATCCCTTCGACCCTTTTTTCGACATTAAAGAAAATTTATTACAATGAAAGGAAATTTAAAACCACTCCCACCCCATTCCTTATAGAGTGATGATGACTGACAAACGAATAAAATAAAAAATGTTGGACGACTGGCTGGCTGAATTTCAGTTGTAGTGTGTAAAACACATAAATATAATATACATACATATATGTACATAAATTTATGTGTATGTTTATATATTACATACAAACCTTATAATACATGTATGTACCTATATTTATTACACTATTTTATATTGTTTTAATATTAGATTTGTGAATAGATTTGAAAGAAAAATAGTAAAACAAAAAAAAAATATGGACTTTCTGTAGAATAGGGCATATAGGTAATAATAATACAAAGTGTAGGGGGATTATTTGGGGTTGTTTTTAAATTGCTTGTCAAGTGAAAGAAAAGCAAATGTCTCTGATGGACGAAAGCAAAATTAAATTTGTTTCAACTTAAATGCATTGTATTTATAAATATGTACATGTGTGCATGTATATTACGTATGTAGTATGTATGTGTATGTCCTTTTGGTTACTAAAAGCTCAGTGAAAAACTCACGTATAATAAGAACTCAAGGATCCAATTTTGTATGTTTAGAACTGTATTTGAATAATAAAAGGATGTCTTTTGTTAAAAATGAGACTTTTTACATACCGTATGTATACCGTATGTATTGTACATATATATGTAAGTATATTAATTCTATTGCACATGTGTTTACGTACATACACACATACATATGTATGATATACATCTAGAATTCCTTATAAGGAAAAAAAGTATACCTACGTATTCAGGTACGTACACATATGTACATACATATATAATGCATTAGGGTATATTTTACATGCATGTACATATTTACATATATATGTATATTTATTTTATGAACAATATGGTACGTACAATATATTGCAGCGAAATTTATATACATACGTATACAATAAACTTTGTACGTACATACATATATATTTCCATCCATATGCGAAACTCATATTCATATAAAAGACTATATGTGCTTATAAACATGCATATGTGAAGGATGTCGAACAGTACAAAACAAAAACATAACATTCATACTGCAAGTAAATAGAGGCCTAAATATCTGCTTATGTATAAAGCATAAAACATATAGGTACATCCAACCCAACATAAATAATGATTCTAACCAAAACGTATGGATATATAAAAAAAAATGATTATATCATACATATACATTTACTTTGCGTGGACGGAATATTTATGGGGCAAATAATAACATACATTACCTATATGTGAAACAATACTGTATCCCTATATAAATATATAATGTAGTTATAACAGTGACATATATGAATATATGTATACGTGTATACCTTTAGTAATGGCTTCCGTTCATTAGAAGAATGTCATTCGCAAAAAATATCATGTTCAAAGGTATAATAATTACATATATACGCGTATGAGCATATAAAAGCTTGTCATCACATAATATTTATATACCAAATATGTACAATAATATCCACATTAACAAAAAAAAAAAAAAATATAATAGTATATACATATACATACGCGTGTATAAATTTATGCAGGGTGGATATGGAATTCAACCCCCGAATAAATTTAATTACAAGCGACATAATGAGAAATTGCTGGAAAATGATGATCTATGGTTTCAGATAAATCATGGTACCAAAGAAATGGAATTTGTTGATTAAAACTTTTATTATATAAAAATAAAAACATACACAAACATACATATCGTTCTAATATTATTCATACAATAACTAAATGTACATATTGTTGTTTATTCTGTATTGTGTGTTAATTATTTTTATAATTTTTTTTTTTTAAATGTTATTTTTTAATAAATATTTACATAGGTACATATGTATATAGATAGATAATACGATAATAGAAAAATTGTAAAAAAATGTATTTTTTTAGACGTATGACATAGTCTGCAATTAATTGCATTAAAAAATAAAAGCTAAATTACATACAAAATAAAATTAAATTAATACCAAGAAATCATATAAAATATACCTACATATACAGAAAAATTCAAACTTCAAATGAAAATATAAAAACATTTTTGAGAAGTCAATCCTATAATTACATTCTTAACCTATACCACAGCTAACGATTTCCTAATTAATGAATACTTCGTCAATTAATTCAATTAATTAATTAATGAAATTAATGAATACTTCGTCATGCCTATACATAGTACATAATTTTCAAAGAACACAGAAAATCCTATTTTAATTTAATCCTATTAATCCTATGATTATTCCTATTTTATTTCAAAAAATTATTAATTAAAATTTATTAAATTGTATTACATATAGTATACCTGTATATTATATTTATGATAATATGTATATCTATTTTTTTTTTTCTGTTTAAATTAATTTTTCAAATTTTTTATATTTTTTAAAATTTTTCTACCACATAAAATCATTATAATTTGCATAATTAATTTTTTTTTTCTAGGACTAGAAGCACAAGTGCAAGAATCATCAAAGGATTTGTATTGGTTTTAAAAATGAATATGAAGGCACTTTACCTTAACATATTAATCTATATATAAATATATATAAATAGAAATAAAGAAAATCAAAAAAACAAAAAAAAAAATTAGTTGAATAAATAATAAAAATTAAAATAAAAAAAAATAAAAATTATAATAAATTAAAATACAAAATTAATTTATAAATAATGTAAAAATTAAATAAATAAACAAAATTAAAAATAAAAATTAAAATTAAAAAAAAGAAAAAAATAATAATGACTGGTTATATAGATAAACTGAAAAAATAAAAAACAAAAAGGAATAAATATAAAATATATATTGTCATTTTATAAAAAACAAAAATTATTGTATTTTTGTGTACATTTAATTACAATTAAATGAATCATTTAAAAATGAAGTACTTATGTATATGAGTGGGTATATTCATTTTCAAATTTTTTAACTTCATATATACGTTACAAACATATTAAAATAAAAATGGATTAAGTGAAAGTTGGTATACGTAATCATTTAGAAACGTAAAATTAAATTAAAATTACGTATTTAACTGTAATTCGGTTGTTTCTGGCTAACATTTTTTTTTTGTCGTGTCATACTTTCTTCCCACTTCCTCTTCTTTTTTCACAAAAAAAATAAAAAAATAAAAATAAAAATAAAAAATAAAAAGGAATTGTATCATAACAATAATAATTGTAATTATTTGTGTATAATTTTTTCGCTTATATTTTAAGAACAATTCATTTCAATTAAATGTATTAGGTAACCTTCATATTATAGTACGATAAAAAAATTGTGAAAAATTTTTAATCAATGTGAATTTTCATTACATAATTTTTTTTTTTTTTTAATATAATTTGCAATTTAATTTCATAGAATACAGAATATCTGATATATGAGTTTCATATAAAATAATTTATTTAATTTCATTGTAAAGTGCAATCTCTATATACGCTATATGAGGGTTACCTGTATACGTAATTAGTGAAAATAAATATACTACCAATATAAAAACAAAATAATTTATGTATCAAAATAAAAATAAATTTAAACACAAATGCAAAAAAAAAAAAAATTGATAAAAAGTGTATAATAAAATAAAACTGAAGAGAGAATTCATTCAATAATGAATTATTGTGTATATACATATATATAAAATTATACTACGTATACAGTATAAATTCAAAAATGTACACACGAACATACTATAATATATATTGTAAATAAAATTATGATTGAAATACCTATAAATCTTTTATATAAACAAAAAAGCGAAATAAAAAAAAAAAATCTAAATTGATAAAAATAAAAATGTTACGATTACAATATTAAAAAAAAAAAAAAAGTAAATAAAACAACAATTTTAATTAAAATAAAAATATTAAATCATTTGATTAAAGTATGTATATGTAATATGGTAGAAATTTTTCATCATTTTTAATTTTTTTAATAAATAAAAAAATAATTTTCTAAATTTTTATACACAAATATAAATGGTATAAATGGTTGTGATACCTCGTAAAATTAAATTTGAAAATATCTTAAGTATACCATTATCTTTGACATTGACTTAGTTTTATGTGATCTGTTGAATAACAAACTAACTAAAAAAAAAAAAAAAACTGAATTGTTTTGTTTTTCTTTTTTAAATAAAAAATTTTGCAAAACTTTTTTGAAAACGATTTACATAAAAATTTTGTATGTAATATAACAACAAGGTATCACATCGCCCTTAACAAAAAGGTACGTACGCATATAACATTCATACGTATACAATGACTTTCGCAACAGTCTTGAGGTTTTCTTGATTTATAAAAAAATTTTTTTTTTTTTTAAAAATTCAAAATTTGCAAAAAAACAAAAAATTCAAAAACATACTTCATTTTCTTTACATCAATATATTATATAGTACAAATGTAGTACACAATAAATTCTCTAAAATTATCTGTATACAAAACAAAACGAAAAAAAAAAATTGCTAACATAGATAACACATAAAAAATTTCAAGATTATTATTCTAAAATTCTATATCACATTTATTAAATACTTATAAACAATTATGATGAAAATAGGCTGCATTCATTAATATCATCATTGACACACACAAATGTGTGCAAAATTAGAAAATATCTGTATGCATACATTGACACAAACATGTGAATTACACACATAAATTTAAAATAAAAAAAAAAAAAAATGAAAATAATGTGTATAAAAAAAATAATGAAACTTAAAAACTACAAAAATTTAAAAATAATTTTAAAAAATCATAAATAAAAAAGAAACATTTTTATTTCCTTTCGACACAAATTTGTATTAAAGTAGTTCCTTCACATAATTATTTAGTGTTCATATACAAAAAAACAAAAAAATAAAAAAACACAAAAATACATAACCAAAAAAAAACAATTATAAAAAAGATATATTAAAAGACAACAAAAGGATAATGAATTAAATTTTTTTTTAATTTTCTGTAATTTTCAAACATTTATTGTTAAATTGTAAGAGAAAAATCAAAAAAAAAATATATAAATACAGGTAACCATCGTATAAATTGTGATTTAAATTTCATATAATGCAATCGTAATTTTGATATTGTAACGCTAAATTCGGTTGCTACCAATATAACCCAATATAAAGACTCGGCTATCGCATCTTTTTACACGTCACATCTACATATCACTTGGAAACATTTTAATTTTCATTTAAATTTTATCTATTACCTTGTTTATGTTACCATTTTAACCTGTAAGAATACTTAAACACTTACTGATTTCATCAATATGATTTTCATTATTTCAATTTTCATTTCGAATCAACTTATGATATCGATTTAAAATTTTAACACTTTTATTACCGTTCTGAGTTATGACGCTTTTCAAACCGTAATTTATATTGAGTTCATATTTCGAGAGTATTTTATGGCATACAAAAAAAAATCCATTTTTCTGTAAAACTTTCCTATAATACTTTTTTTTTTTTTTTGAATTAATGTCATATGTGAATTTTATTTTTATATTTTTCATTAAAAAAAAAAAAAATTTTAGCGGAACATAATTCAATATTTTATATAAAACTTAAACTTTATACGGTATGCATGATTTCTACAGCGTGTGATTTAACCATTTCATTGTACGATGATTGCTTGTATTTATTTATTCTTATTTGAAAAAAAAAAAAAAACATTAAGAAAAAATGAAAAATAATTTTAAAAAAACAAGATTTGAACACACTTAGGCATACACGAAATAATTAAAACGAAAAAAAAACAAATACATATATTTTTCTTCAAAAATTATTAATAGACCTATTAATAGCATGAAATTGTGTATATTAAAACAAAAATATATCACGAAAAAAAAATTTGATAATAAAAAGAAAATCAAAATAAAAGAAACAAAAAAAAAAAAAAAAACATTAATTTAAGATATTGTAGAAAAATAAATATAAAATGAATATTATAAGTATAAACAAAACTAAAATTTAAAAATATACATATAAGGTATAACATGTATGTAAAATGAAAACAAAATTATGTGAATAAATTTAATTTAAAAAAAAAACTAATAAAATAAAAAATAAAATAAATTTTAAATGAAATTATATACATATAAAACAATAATTAAAAAGAAAAAAAACAAAAAAAAAACAAAACTTAAAATTTAGTATTAAGAACTGATTAAAATAAAATAGTTAAATTATATTATTATTATTTTTATTATTATGTATTATTATTATAAATAATATACTGTATGTATGCACATTATTTTAATTTTTTTTTAATTTTCATTTCAGTTTATATTTTTGCTCCCTTTTTGTTTTTTTTTTTTTTTTTTTTTTTAAAGAAGAAGAAAAAGAAGGAAAACATAATTTCTATCATGTGTACACACACTTAATAAGATATTTTAAAAAGCAAAGAAAATATCTCTTTAAAATTATAAAAATATACTATATATATATACAGATATTAAGAAAACAAATAACAAAAATATTATACACATAATATTAATATTATGAAATAATATTATATTATAATAAGTATAAACGAACATGATAAAAATGAAAAACAAAAAACAAAACAAAAACAAAAATTTAAATATTTTATTTTCCAAAATTGTGTAAATTATAAAAAAATTGATCTTCAATAAATGAAGAAAAAATATTTAAAAAAAAAAACAATAAACGAAAAAAAAACAAGTAAAATAAATTAATAAAAGTAAAAATAAATGAATATAAAAAAAAAGAAAACAAAAAAAAAAAACAAAATATATACATTATAATGAAATGAATAAAAAAATTGAGTTTTTATTTTATTTTAACCTGATAATAACTTGTATACATATATGTATATTTTCAAATGCAGTACTGATGACCTTGATGGAGGCAATTTCAGTCTCTTTTTATACATATGGATGTAGTGAAAATATGAAAGTTTTATGAACATATAAGGAAAATATATGTAATTATTTTTATGTTTGATGTTCACAATGTAATCAGGACAATAAATGAAAAGTGATCATCATATTTTGTTTATTTTTGAGTAAATTGAAAATTCATGTTGTCGTCATACGTATAAGAATAGTAGAATTTTATATGCAAGATAACAACTTCTATAAATTTAATTTATTTAAAATTTCTAAAGACAAACATGTTAAATGTGTACACTCTTAAGGTTTGTATCGTTTATTTAAAAATAAGGGATAGTTTTTCACAATATAAGGACGAAGGAGATTATTTTTATATTGAATACATACCAATCATACCATGGCTGATATGATATGTTATTAGCAGCATCCCATTACATATAGATAAGATTATAAGTCTTTTCTGTTTTTTATTTTATTTTATTTTATTTAAATCATATTTTAAATAATTGCCATTCCTTCAACTATTCTGAAACAAAAAAAACTCTTTGAAAAATGCAAATATTATATGTGCATATGTATATATACAGTATGCGAATGTATTTATGATGTCATTTACAAAATACATAAATACATTATTATTATTGGTTTTGCTGTTTGCATCATTCAGTTTTTGCATTATTATCTCTGACAGATATTAATATCATCCGCTTTATAAAATCAAACATGTTCCCATGAAGTATAAAGATGAAATTGAAAAAAAAAAAAAAAAAATTAAAAAAAAAATACTTAAAACAAAATATACGTAATGCATAATGCATACCGTATGCACATGTAAATGATGCATTAATTTAATTATTTAATATCATGTAATTTCAGTTATTGAAATGCATGTACGCTCTTATAAGTACTTAATGATGTGACGTTTATTTGTATATACCTATAGATATAGGTATGCTTGGATGTATGTACGTACATGTATTTCATCTGTATACATACATACATAGGTACATATTTTATACAGCAGTATCAATGTAGATATACTTACATGGTTTTTATATATTAAGTGGTAATAAATACCTTTAAAAATTCCTGCCTCCTACTGGAATGTCAATTAGATACAAATCTATTAAATATTTGATATTGATGATGCAGCAAAACATCTACATATTTATTTATATTGTGGTGGTATATGCATGTATTATAAGCACCTTTGAAATTTATATGAATTATTATAAATTCATTATATATACACGTATAATATAAAATGTCCAATAAAATGGATAAATGGTAGATATACGTAAATATTTTTACTTGTACGTACATATGTACATACATATGCATGTGTGTAAATGTAGTTCAAAAAAAAAAACAAGGTCATACATAGAATTGATTAAGATAATCTTATAAAAATAATAAAACTACCAAAGGAGAACTATAAAAAGGATCATCAATATTAAATAAGACATTGTTTTTGTCTTTTTTTAAGTATTATTAGCTCATATATATATACATAGGTACATACATATGTACGTGTGTATACATATATAATTATAAATACTAACTGTACATATGTACATACACATAAATTGTGGTTAAAATATAGTTTTAAATTCATAAATTTGTCGTTTTGTTTTTCTTTTTTTTAATATATTATTTTTTATTTTTCATTTATATGGTATATATTTTGTTGTAGTTGTTGTTTTTTTTTTTTTTTTTTTTTAAATTTAATTTTATATGTTCATTTTTATTTTATTAAACAAAGTAGATTATACATTTAAAATTTATAAAGACTCCTACGATGACACACCATTATATGTTCTCGATCATAAATAAACCCAATTGATAAGATCATTTTCATCCTTCTGTCCTGTCATTTTTTTTTTGTCTTTCATACTATATTGGATATTGGATTTATTACATATCATACATCTTTCTAATTTTCTCAGATTTGTTAAAATAAAATTCGAACAAAAAAAAAAACAATCTTTAACCTGATCATTTAATTTTTTTTTTTTTATTATTATTATTTTTATTATTAGTGGCGCATCCAATGTACCCATATAAGATTTTTTTTTTTATATTGTCCCTTTTTTTAAAAATCAAATTCTAAGTATTGAAATCCTCTCTAATATAGATCAAATACGTACAAACATACATATGTACGTACGTATATACTTACCCTTCATCATTTTATTCTTGCTGTTGTTTATTTTTTATTTTATTTTTAGTCTGCATTTCGTTTCCCATCGAATGACAATAACTTTTAAGTTAAATGTTTAGATATATACATATGTGTGTGTATGTATGTATGTAATGTAAATTTTATAATTTTTGGCTAAAATCCTTGTAAATTAAATTTTTTCAACACTGTTTGGTGGTTATTGCATATAGTAATTCTGTTTTAAATTCACAGGAAAAAAAAAAAAAAAATTTTTTTTTTGTTGAATATTTTTGAATAATCACACAGTCCAAATTTCATTTAAAAATTGTACAATAGAAAGTAGTGTATGTGTATCTAAAATTTGTAATCTATGTATAGGTGAAGAAAGGAGGTGAGTTACGAATTGTGGGAGGTGAGTGATAAATTTTTGTCAATCTATGGAAATTTCTTTCAGATCAATGAATTTCGCCTTGAGGCATTTAACTGTTGCAATCGATATAATACGAATAGGATCATTGAGACAATATTTATATCGGACATTTTTAAAAATTATTCACTTTCTTTTTGCATTAGTTTTTTTTTTTTTTTTTAGATAAACACAGTAACACAGTAAATAGAATGTAAAATGTGTACATCGATTAATTTATAATTTTTTTTTTTTTTTTATATAAATTTTTAGTAGTTAATTTTTCGTGATTATTTATGTAAGATACAAACATTTATGTGTATCTACATTTTTTTTTTGTTAAATTATTTTATTAAATTTCTATTCAATCATACACAATGATTTTTGAAAAATAAAAAATAAAAATAAAAAATTATTCATGTAATGTAAATTTTAACTTTAACATTTGTTTTTTTTTTAGACAACTAATTTATACCACAATAAAAACTATCACATACAAATTAAAAAGCAAAAATAAAAATGAGAAAAAAAAAAAACAAATTAAATCATGAATACTGTTTTCGACTAAAAAACAAATTTTTTTTTTTTTTTGTGATCAATACAAAAATAGATTCAGTTCGAGGCGCCAGATCAATCGATCTTTTAATAAAAAAAAAAATTTTTATGATCATACTTTTTTTTTCCAACATTTAATATGAATGCGTTGTTTTTTTAATTAACTAAAATTTATCAAAATCAATAAAAAATAAAATGAAAATAAAATATATCATATAATCTGCATAATATTTTGATGATCTTCTTCTCTTGATACAATAAATATGTCTATATGTATCCATCGTTTATCGCATATACTCTGTATAAAAGTGTGATTTATACTCATGTTCTACATAAAATTAAAATAAATTTTATATGAATACAATAATATTAAACAGTATAATAATGAATGAAGAATTGACAAAAGATATAATCAATATATTATGACAATAATTTATTGATATCATATCAATTATCAACTGAAATGCAAATACATATATTACTATAAACGAAAGTATGCATGTATACGTATGTATGCATGTAAATATGTATCTATAAAAATATTTATTTAATCGAATAAAAAAATCTTGTATAAAAGAAAAGCAAAAAATTCATTTTTTTTTTTTAAATTTAACTAAGTATTCAGAATCAAAATAATCACTGGGAAAAAAATAAATATAATATTGTACATATAACAGGGTGATCCAGTTGAGTTTGCATATATACAAGAGCTTGTCTCGTTTACACCTACCACTTCCTTAGGTATATACAGACCTAACTGAATCATATCTTGTATAAACACATATACGTAGATATGGTTATACAAGATACAAATTATATATGGTATGGTACAAATTTTTTTTTTTTTTTTTTTTTAATAAAATATTATTCCAATCAAAATTTCATATGTAATTTAAATATTTTTGATACTAAACAAATAAATTTTGTGTATCAAAAAATCGCGATCAAATTATGGAAATTATTTATACAATAAGAATTTTTTTTTTTTTTAAAGGTTTACCAGGTTTACCATCAATTTAAAAAAGGAAAACAAAAATGAAAAGAAAAGACAAATTCAAATTTTAACTGAAAATCTTAAAAAGAGACATTTCTTTTTTTTTTTCCAATTTTTTATATTTTTAGTTTTATATTACATATGATGGCTATTCATATATAAAACAACATATTCATAATTATTTCAAAATTTAACTTAAAAAAAAAAAAAAAAACAAAAAAAAAGAGAAATGTTATCTGATATTACACACATATGCATATAGGAGACACAAATATAATATGTTTGTTGTTACATTTTATATTTTATTTTAATTTTTTTTTTTTTAATTGTATTTCCAAAAGGTCATACATATACATTTGTATACATGTTATGTGTAAGATATATATATTCACAAAATATATATCCTGAGAAAATATTTCTTTTATATTAATTTCAATATGTGTATAAAATAAAAAGTCAAGAAACAAGAAAAAACATAAACCAAAAAACAAAAAAAAAAATCATTTAACTTTTATTTTATTTTCATCTAAGCAGACAGTAGCACTCTATTTCAATCTCAGTTACGTTGTTATATGTTGTGTACATATATGTACATATATACATACAACGGTTGAAGTAGGAATGGCACAATTAATTGACCAAATGCTACTTTTAAAGGAAAATGTCTAACAGAATTGATTTATGTGACTGTGAATTAGCCGACACTATATACATACATATATACCATGTGTGTACACACATGTATATACATTTATATGTGAAATAAATCTCATATATATATTGTTAATATAAAGATGTTTATGTTAAATATGAAGAAAACAAAAAAAAAAAAAAAAACCAAAAATTTCCCCACGATCCTTTATAAATCGATATATGTATGTATACATATTTGCATATTATAAGTATTCTGTATATGCGACAATATATTCTGTATATACAATAATTCATAATATATCCTCATAATAACGAACTACTTATGCATGTTAAATACATATAACACGATTGGAGCCAGAAAAATGAATAAAAATTGAAGATTTTGAATGGTTTTTTCTTAATTTTCTCTTTTATTTAAAGAATAAGAAAAAATAAACAAAATGAATTAAGAAAAATAAATTAAAATTAACTGTGACGTGCTGAATTTAGTTTTATACATATATACAGTATATGATACATACATACATAATTTAAGATTTATTTTCATATTCACACATTTGTTTTTTTTTTTTTTTAACATTTTAATATATTTTCTTCAATTTTATTTAAATAATTTCTACATAGAAAAAACAAATAAATGAATAAAAAAAAAAAAAAACATTTGTCTGATTTGATTTTGTAATTTTTCAAAAAAGCAAAAACAAAATTTATTTACTTCTCTACAGAGTAATCGTCAATAAAATATATATAATGTACGCATATGTACATACATATGTATGTATGTATCATTAAAAACATATGTATATGAGACTCGCGAATATAAAATTCAATTTGTTTGTATACGTATATACATGTTTTTAATATGACACAATACCCTGAAACATGTGTTTTAGGCGAGATTCATTCATCAATCATTCTCCATTTAAATTGAAATTAAAAGAACAAAAAAAAACACACACACATATATAAAAAAAACATTAATAAAAATAAAGAAAGGACAAAAAAAAAGAAAAATTAAAGAAATAAAAATAAAAAAATAAAAAAACTATATAAAAAAACAAAAGAAAAATTAGTAAAAATAAAAACAAATGGAAAATTAATAAAAATAAAAATGATATTAAATACGCGTACATCACAAAATTTTCTTAACACACTTAACTTAAAGTATCATATCTCATAAAAAATTAAAAAATATAGTAAAGTCGACTATATAGTAAAGTCTACCATAGTTAATATTATTTGACCATATGCATAATACGTATATCATTTGTACAAAAAAAAAACAAAAAAAAAAAAACATTATTATGTAATTCATTTTTTAAAATATTGTTATATTAAAATTAAAGAAGAATAAAAAATTAAATAGAAACATTTATTAAATTCACAATCGAATTTCACACATACATATTTTAGATTTGAATTTAATAATCTGTTAATATACATACATATGCATAATATGTAGATTGTTCAGGGGTATTCTGGTCGTTGTTAGCAGATTTCGTTAACTTTAATATTATGCAAAATGTACGAATTATCTAAAATTTTATATGAAATTTAGCACAATGCCGAGTTAAGGAAATCTGTTAACTATACGTCTAGAATAGCCCTAATGAATTACATTTGATAATTTTTATAGGTTTTATTTTATTTGAAAAAAAGGGAAATAATACTTTATTTAAAAGTTCTAACAAAAAAGAAAATTTATTTAAAAAACAAAAATTGAATTGAAAATAACATGAATAAATTTTTATAAAAACAAAAAAACATATTTTTATTTTTATAGTTTATAAATTTATTGTAAGCATGGACATAAATACACAAAAACAATATCAAATGTACACGTACATTTGTATGTATTTAAAAATAAATAAATAAATAAAAATGTTGACAATTTTTTATCATTTGTAAGTTTCACCCTTTTTGAATTATTTTTAAAATTATTATTTGCAAATTATTTTATGTATAATTTTGTTTTTTTTTCTATTTTTCTTTAAAAAAAAAAAAAAAAAAAAAAAAAATACATAAAAGAAAATGAATAAAAACAATCATAAAAGGGTGAAAAAAAAAGAAATGAAATTTATGAATATACATTTACAGGTGAACAATTTATATTTTGAATTAAATATTCGTTTTTTTTTTTTTTTTATTATACGAATATGATCATACATTGTATACATATGTATATTGGCTATTTCATACATTACTTTTTTTTTGGATCTATAAATGCCCATCCATCCTACAATGTAATATGTATGCATGTATGTTTATTGCAAATTTCTTGTTAAATGATCAGTCGACAGGGCATTTATCACAAAACCATCAAAACATTGTCAACTTTCATGTCATTCCAGATGTTTTTCTGCTATAAAATATAGTATGTAGTATGTTCTATGAAAAACAGGATAAAAAGAAAAAATAATAAGGATAAAACGCACCACATATATGAATGTATACCATGTATGCAAACATTATCTATATTGTGTATGTACAAAATATTAAGCTGTTTTCATATCAATAACATGAACTAAAAACAAACAGGACATGATATTTACAAAAGCATTTAACATAATAGGATTATGCATGTACTCGCGTATACTAGTACGTATTGTATGTACATATGTATATTAAAAAGTATAAGGAAAATTTACAAGACTTTTACCTTAGATGTTTACCTTTTTTTTTTGTCATTTCCTTATTTTAATTCCGTTGTCGTATGTGCTGAAAAAATTTAATATTTCAAAAAAAATATACAATAAAAATTAAAAAAAAAAAAAAAAAAGAATAAAAATATAAATAAAGGAATAATTTTACGTACGTATATTATTCTTGTCAAACATATATACATAGTACATACACATGTGTATTTATAACAAGAACAAAAAAGTACCAAACATTTTGTGTCAATTTGTATATGTGCACATGAAATTGTATACATATGTATGTATGTAAATATATGTTGTACATAGAAGAAAAATTTTAAAGTTGTATTTGAAGGCTCATGAATAAAATACCCGTAAAGTTTTAACATTTCGCGCTTTTTGGTTTTTTTTTTGGTGATATTGTCGCGATACAAATTCGCTATTGTACATACTTATATGTATGTATATGCTCCTTGTGTTGTGTTGTACATACATATATATGTGTGTGTGTGTACATATTAAATAAAAGCAATCCTTTTTGTTAATGTAAACAAACTTTTTTTCTATACACAAAAAGAAATTTAAATGTGTCGTTACACACACACATTTATACATGTGTACATACATATATGTATAGATATAAATGTGTATATGTATATAAATAAAATATAAATGTACGACTGTAGAATATAAAAATGTGAAAAAAAATATACACATGGATAGCGCCCTCGTGGCCCCATATAATCAGGGGAGCAATAAAAAAATAATAAAAGAGTCTTTAAATATACATACATATACAACAAAATGACACAATGTAAAAACCGTGAAGTTGTTTGTTAAAAAAACAAAACCAAAAAACAAAAAAAAAAAAGAACACTGAAAACAGAAGTAAAGTCGTAAGTTATACACTAAACCAAGAAATGTTCATATATTTATCCATAGATACCACATGGAATATCTTTTATACGTTATCAAGAAGAAAATTCACTATAAGGCTTTATGTTGACATTCACATTTAAAAGTATATGTATGTATACACATAACACAGAATAAATGATTATGAGACATTTAAACAAAAATATATATACATATATAGAAAAAAAATCGTAAGGAAAACCAAAAAAAATAAAAATAAAAAGAAAAAAGAAAAATAATAAAAATACAAGAAAAAACGAAAGATAAGAAGAGGGAAAGGAAATGAATTCGAAATCGTCAACTATTTAGCATAAAAATGCACTCTGCGGCTAACATGCTGTCGTCAAGGTGTTCAACAATTCGGAAATGGATGGGTTTATCGTTTTTTAATAAGTCTACTTTGACAGGCTTTTTTCATGAAATTAAGTTGAATTAAATTGATGTGAATATAAAATGTAAATATCATATACATATTTGTTGGTATGTACATACATATACATACATATTTATATATGATATGATATTTAACATATATATACACAAGTACCACACACATACATACACACATAAAGTAAATAAAATATAATAGACAGAAAAAAAAATTTATGAAAACAAAATGTACATACATATATACTTATATAGATATGTGTGTTTGTGTATATTTGGAATTATACGTACGTATTTTATCAAAGAATTTAACGTGCAAAATATAAATTTTACCTAATAAATATAAAATTTCATGTTATTTATGAGATGAGTACCTACTTATTTAAATTGAGTTCAAATTTGTACAGCCAATAAATAATGATATATGTATGTACATATTATATATATTTATGTATGTACTGTAAATAAAATAAATAAAACTTTTTATTTATTACACACCTATACATAGAATATGATGTGCATGCATACATATATGGATATCTACATAACAATAACGATTATTCTATTTTAAGGTTTTTGATTGTTTTTTTAATGTCTCAAAAATATGCTCTATTTTGTTAAATTGATGATGATATTCAAATTGTACATTATCCAATATATAATTTAATTTATAGAGCATATATGGATTTTAGTTTATGTACATACATACATTATCAAAACAATGTATATACCTATATCATGTATATTTAGTAAAATACTGTACTTTATTTTAGACAATTTTATATTTTATTTATTCTAAAGTTAGCCGAATCAATCAACCGTAAAGCCCTATTTAACACCGATATGCCTATGTGCATATATTTGTGTATGTATATACTATATGTATTTAAGTACAATATTTAATGAAAAATATTTATACATATACATATGTATGTGTACATAGACGTAGTAGGTATGTGGTGTAGGTGTTTTGTTATCACGATCGAAACATAACACTTACATTTTATATACTATGTACATGAATACACCCATATGTATGTTTGTGTAACGTATGTACCTACATATGATTTTCTACAAAATATCTATGAATGTATCAGCGTGGATTTTATATTCATTTTCCGAAGATACATATTTTTGCCTATTTTTATTATTATTAAGTGTAATACAATTTCAACAGTCATCTTCATGTTGATGTATGTATATAAACATTGTCAAAATTATTTTTAGAGTATTTTTCAAAAATGTTCATGTTATAAAATAATGTATTGTATATAACAGTTCTAAAAAGGAAAACATTTATATCAAAATATACTGCATGTATGCTATACATTCATGTATGTGTTTATGCATACCTATATCTTTATATTCTATATGGTACCAAAATGTCTATTAGGGAATATTTATATTTTTGTTTTTACATTTCTTTTCTTTTATTAATTTTTAGCTCTTAAAATGTCACTTTAAAGGAAATTTATTGAAATTCGATGCATGACACGCGGTCCTTAATAAAATTACCTCGAAATTAAATATGTACATATATGTATGTATATATGAAACGTATGTATGTTGATCTACAAATTTTTATACGTATATAATATAATTGATGAAAATTTTTTTAAAATTCTTATAGGAATTCAATAAGTAAAAAAAAAAAATAATAATAGTATATATTTCAGTATATATATTCAAAAACATGAAGTGTTCAAATAAATTAATGTGCATAACTGTTAAAACACATTAAAATGAATATGCATTTTTATGTATAATTGCCTATATCCAATTTGTCTTATTTGTCTATATTCGGTATTTTTATATGTACATATATACATACACATATGTTTATACATTTAAACGCATTTTAAAAGGGAAAACTTTCTATTATATAGAATAAAAGTTTTGTTTTTTTTTTTCTAATATTACATAAATATTTTCTGTTAAATGAATTATACATCTTTTAGTCAATAAATTGACGTTATAATTTTGTTCTGTTGCATTTTCAATGCACGCATGCAGATATAAAAATATATTGTTTATATGGATTATAAAAATATTGTATATTGGTTTTGTAGATTTGTTACAATTAATCTTAGTAAAATATAAAATATGTAGGTACCTACATAATATATTAATAACAGATACAAATAAAATATCAAATTGGAGAGCTCAGGAAAAAAAAATTTTTATTTTTCTTTTAAATAACATTTTTTTATTTGTTTTCAATTAAATTTCAAATATCGTTTTTTGCCTGTACATGGGACTATGGGACTGAACTTGCGATATTCTAAAGACAATATTTTACTTATTGAATCCCTTAAATTCCTGTTTTAAATACACATTATAATATTTAGTTTTTTTATTTTTGTTTTATCCTAATTGATAGGGATCTATTATATGCGATCATTAGGATAAATACATAATTTTATTTTATATAAATAAAAGATTAATAATTAATAATCGATCAAATGTTATAATATTAATAAATATAATATTATTACATTTAAATTATGGTATGTCAACTTGTCTATACATACACATACATATGTGTACGTAACATATGTATATGTACCTAAATATACATATAGCATGTGCATGTTGTGTATCATTAGAATGTACATTTCACGTACAAACATATATTATCAGATATATTATTTATATTCTCATATTTATAGTCACATTCACATATCATTTGAAATGAAAACGAAAAGTTTTGATAGCTATATAACAACAAATGATATAACTGGCAAGACAACAAAACGACAAAATCTTGAAAATTCTAAACCTGTGGCGACAGCCGAGAATCATGTGGAGATTCGTATTTCGACTGATGGATCCCCTCATCAGTTGATCAATGATGAAGATCACCGATTGTTCATGATAAGATGACAAGACAGAGACAGAGAGAGAACGTCAACATAGGAAAAAAAAACAAACAACCAAAAATATGTGATACAACATCATCTTGAATTTGGTGATCTATTAACATTATTAGAAAATTTACAAAAAAAAAATCATATAAAGATAAATTTTCTATCTTTTAACTCAATTCCATATGTAATAGACCTATGCGTATGTAAATTTGTGTCATAAGATATGTATGTAAAATAGATTGTTTTTATGAGAATATATATGTATGTACATATATAATATGTATATAAGTATATGGCTTACTATATATGTATGTATAAATGAAATGTACATACGTATACATACAAAAACAACGGGAGATAAATAATCTAATCCACATAGCCCTTTTATGATGTGACGGTTTAACGATAATATTTCAATCAAAATCGATTATTAATGGACTACAGTGCACCTCATATAGTTTTATCTGATCTTGGTGCTTCATCATGGCCTAACATTTATTATCCGTGTCACGATGGGAATTACATAAATATATGTATGTATGTACACCGGTAAATATGTATAAATAAATAAACATACATATGTATGTACATACATATGTATGTACATACATATGTATACAATATAAACTAGGTACCCAATACGTATTTTACATATCGATATCCAAATGTATATTACATGTGATTACCACTGTTTAAAAGATATCGGTTATTTCACGTTAATCTTAATGTGGCAGCTTCGATGATATCGGACTATTTTATTATCATTATTGAATATTTTGATAATCATGGGAACATTGATATTAAGCAGAAATGTTGTAAACGAGTAATAATAAGATATTAGAAACGATGATATCTATGTATGTAGGTACATTAGCGAATTACATATTATATATATTTACGTTACATACGTACATTCATACATATATGAATTTTCTTTACATATAGATGTACATATAATTATAAATGAGCTAAAACACACATACGTACCTACATATATTCAGTAAAATAACAATATATGTGTATATATACATACATACACATATAAATTTTTTTTTTAAAAAGCAGACATAGGTAGATATTTTATTTTTAACATATATTACCTATTTTTTAATCACAAAGAAAGAACGTTATCGGCAAAATAAAAGCTTTCACCAAATCCCCAAATAGAATCAAAAACTTAAAATAATTGTTTTTATTCATTTCTCTTTCACATTTCATTCATTTGTTTTTTTATTTTTTTCTTTTTGTTGATTTTGATTCTGTTTTTTTTTTTTTCTTTTTTTTATATAACATTAAAGACAAATCTTTGGATAAATTTACAAAAATCACGAAAACCATGTTCAGTTCCATTAAACAAATGGAGTCGCACGTTTTTCCAATTATCTGAGTGAATTGATCAGCAAAAAAATACAAAGTTGTTGTTTTGATTTTTATTTTATTTATTAACATATACATATATACGAGTAATATATACATACATATATGATACATTTATAAAGTACCTATAAAAGATTTAAATGTTTTGTGATCTCTCTATCGTTTCGTATCGTATAAAAGATTTCTTAGGATTTAAAGAATTCTTCGAAACATCCGTAAAACATCCTCAAAAATAGCTCTTGTTGACATTCTTTGGCAATTTTACAAACTGTTTCAAGTCATGCATTTCGTAAAAATCAGTGGCTAGACAATGGAAAAGAAATCGGTGACCTGTTGACCCTTATCGATCGTAAATGTGATCAACTAGCTGAGTTAGCTCAGACATTCAATCAATGATCGAGCTATGCCCTATACATCTTATGAATGTATCTATAGTATCTACGTAATGTAAGATATGTGATATGGTAAAATGCATATGTACATATCTATATACATATGTGCAAATGCAAAGTATATTAACAAACAATTGTACATATATGTAGGTATGTATTATATATGAACTATGTACATGTATGCTTATCATCGAATATTTATACATATACTTAATATACATATTGTGTAAAACATGTTACAATATCTATTGCAGCAGCTGGCAAATAAAATGGCGGATTATAGATGCACTTTGACTGTTTATATCTAAATACTTATTTACACAGTAGTAACAATACACATATTGCAATTATATACATACATATGTATATACATATATATGGGTATATCTATATATTGAAGCAAAAAAAACTTTAAATATGATACAGAAGAAGAACATATATATGTATGTACGTATAATCTGTCATTGTAAATGTCGCTGTTTTTTTTTTCTTGCTACTGTTATTTGTTTTTATTTTTATTTATATTAACATTATCGTCATCGTCAGTGCAAATTCTATAAAAGATATAGGCATTAATGTGACATTGATCACTATAAAGAAATTTTTCTAATCGAAATTATATACAATACATATTATGCATTATATATTATATATTTACTGATAATATTTACTGTATGTATATGTATATATATATTTCTTTTCTTTTTTTATGTGTGTATGCATGTATATGCAGATATGAAAAAAACAATACATATTACATACATACATATTTTGTTAAATTGTTAGAGTAATGCTTGCTAATATTTATATACGCATTTCAGTTCATATATGCAGTTAAAAATATGTTTTGCCGGCAATTAAACCTGTCACAAAGAAAACAGAACATATCAGCACATATCTAGGAAAGAGTCCATTTGCAAAGAATTTTTTATTCAATTGATTAATTTTGTAATACCTGATTCGATTGGTATGCGAAGAATTGAGATTCCATGTATTTTCTATGATGGGTAGGCAATAGGCAATATTGACAGTTACAATTTACAATCATGCATTTTATGTGAAGGAAGGGGGGACGAAGATTCACCTGTGTATATTATGTATCAATCTGATAATCATACAATATGTGTTCGATACATGTATGTAAATATGTACATATGTATGTATGTATAATCTCAGTTCAGTTGGAATATCATTCACTAAAATGCTGTTATATATAACACAAAAGAACAAATAAATTGCATTATTTTTCATGTTTCGACATTTCAACATTGTTTTTAAATTATATGCATTATATATTGTGTATAAATACATACATATATACATACATATGTATGTACACATATATGCAAAGCTGTTTCGTTATAATAATAATTCATTTCTATGAAAATTCAACATCATTGAATGCCACACATCATCTGTCAAAATTGATAAGATACAAATCATATACCTATGTATGTATGTATGTACCTGTAAGTGATCTATACATACACCAGAATATATATATGTAGAGTATTTAAAATCATACGTGTATACAGAAATATTTCTATATATGTATGTATATTGAATTGACAACTACACTAACAGTATCACATCATGCATATTTTATACATAATATAGGTAAGTATTTAACTAAAATTTTTAATTGCGGATTTGTGCTTGTCATTATAACAATGCATACTCTATAATTTAAAATATTACATACATAAATAAATTATTATATTAATTAGGTATAATAGAAAAAATGATCGTCATCATGATGATGATCATTATAATCATCATCATCATCATTATCATCATCGTCATTATCATCGTCATCATAATTTTCATCATTGACTTTATCGTCGTCAAAACAGGATACAGGAAACAGAATTGTAAGTTTAATACAAAATTGCAAATCACTTATAAATAAATATTTTTTCATTATTCATTTTTACATATATGTATGTACATATGTATGTATATTATATGCATATATTTAAAAAGCTGCCATACAAAATCTACATATATATACGTATATATGTATGTACATACTCGTATATTACAGAACATATAGATAATTGTGTAATTATACATGAATTGTCAATTCAAGCTAAACTCTAGTTTTCTATTGGAACATGATAAAATTAATTAATTGCATCAGATATCGGCTGCTGTTACTTAGGAACTTTAAATATTTTCCGCGAGATCTATGTGGTTCGCATTTCAAACTATTTTTAAATGTAATAATATGAAGTATTTATCTTTATGTACATATGTACATATTTTATACATTTATATGTATTATAATAACATGGTTCTATTGCACGATATAGTATGTACAAATGTATATATATGTATATCTATTTTGTGTATATACCTATAATATAAATCTATACTGTACATATTTGAAATTATTTTACATATATGTACATATGTATATATAGTATGCAATTTGTGTTCATACAGGCATTTTTATAAAATATGTGTAAATATGTGTATAATTTTATAATTTTAAAAAGAAATATATAACTAACTTAAATATGTTTCTTAACTATATAGGTATATAGGTACTTATTTATATGTATATGTACATACATATGTATGTTCCTATAAAATGATGGACGACTTTGAATGGAAAGAAAATTGCCTGAAGTGAAATCGATACTCTTGACGGGTATAATTTATATATGTACATTAATCGTGTATAGTATATATACATATAATATACTATGTACAGATAGGTATTACATTATTTATACATACATTATGTATGTATATACTATAAAAAAGTTTCTATATACCTAATACCTATGCATATATATATGTAGGTATGTATAATTCAAACTGAAAATGACAGTTAAGTAAATTCCATCTGTATGTTTGAAACTATGTCAAAAGAATGTACATATTCAAGTAATTTGCGATAGAAATCGAATTTTCATAATAAATTGTTAGACAAAAAAAAAAAAGAAGTTTTAAAAAGTTATTATATTTGTTTAAAAAAAGGATTATCTGTATATCCATATTTATAAATAACTTCTTTTTTTTTTCATATTAAAAACCAAACTAATAGAGACAACATAATTACAATGAAATTACAATAACAAAATGAAGAAAAACAAATTATTCAAAAATTTAAATCTATCGACAAAATTGTGATATTAACCGTATACGTGTACATAACGTATTATGTTCATGCATACCTACACGTATGTACTTATGTTTATGCATTAAAGTATATGTACATATAAGTACGTATAATTACATATTAGTTGACTTTTTTAAATTTTATGTTAATTATGGCTAAAGTATAAATATTTACATTTAAAATCGAATTAGTTTTTACATATAAATAAATTAAAAAAAAAAAAAAAAGGAGAACATTTTTTTAATTATTTTAAATTATACATATGTATCTATACCATATTCAATGATATATCTGTTATATATAGGTATATACATTAATTCATGTAAACATATGTATGAACATTGTATGATGCAAAACTGTTTTACTTGTATACATTTTTGGTAAATCTTTCACACATTTAATTAAATACTTTTATATGGACATTTTCTCAAACTAAATTGTAAAAAAAATTTTTCTTTATCATAAAATATTTGCAAATTATATATGTTAATATCGTACAAATAATATTGCATATATATTTGTATAATAATAATTTATTTTAGGTTATCATACATTTTCTGGTAAAATGTACACTATTATCTACTCATATGTTTCATAATGTTGCATTACTATCACACAATAAGCAAAAAATTTTAATTAAATTTCATCTATACATACATAATTCAAATGTTTTTTAATTCATATGTGAATATTTTTTTTTTTGTATTAAATAAAATACATACATACATATATATGTTTATTTAATTGTATCAATGTAGATTCATAAAATAAATGAAAAGATTTTATACTCTGTCTACTAATTATATAAGAGTACATAATACATATGCATCTTTTTTATTTTCTCATAATTTCTAATTAAAATTTTTTACAATCTAATTAAAAGTTTTCATACAAAATCAAATGAATTTTTTGATTGTGATATATCAACACACAAAGATGTAAAATGGTATTACTTTTAGATACATATTTTCCTTTTCCATAAGGCCTTAATTTATACATTCTGATATAATACATAATTAATGGACAAAGTATAATAAATTGCATATTATTATTTTTTCATTTTATTTCACACACTATGAATTTCTAAAAAATATATGTTTTTGTTTTTACATTATTACCATGTTATAAATTCAAAATTTATATGTAGGTGTAATACCTGAATATATACATATGTACATATGTGTGCATATGCGATTGATTTGATATACACAAAATTATTTTCTTACGTACCTACATATATATGCACTTATGCATGTATGTACATATGTATGTAAATTAAAACAAGCCAGGCAATTCGTCATTTGAAAAATTAGGAAAAACAAGTTATACCTACATATTACACACATATATTATGTACCTACTACATACACATATACATATGTGTATTTATGGACATTTTCCTTGTGATTTATTTATTTTTTCAATTTTTTTTTTTTTTTGTTTTTCAAAAGAAATCTAATTACTTCTTGTTACATGAATATATGTACATATGTATGTATGTACATTTAGAAATACAAAATTATGTAATATGTATGCAGACATTTTATAATTATCATTAAAATCATTTCCTGGTTTTGATTTGATTTCATTTACTATATAGAACATGTTTTACCTGTAAATGTGTATAGTACATGTGTACACATGTTTTTAAATTTACATACAAACATATATAATAGTGGTAAACTAAGGCTTTAAAAAAAAAAAATTGTTTTCTGATGATGTCTTAAATGATTTATTTACTAATAATACATGTTCGTACACACATCTATAACTAAGTATGTTGGTAAGGATAACAATATCCTGGATATAATGATGGTTATTATAAATGAAATCTGTTTTATATGTACATACATACATATGTAAATATTGAAATTTTCATATAATGAGAAATGAGAAGTTTTTAAAAGATGCATATATTACTGTAACATATGTGATAATACGTACAATGGCACAATATGTAAAAGATACGAGTATGTATGTTATATGTATTATGGGCCGACAACATTTTTACAATAATTATAATGCTCATGGTTTGTATATTTCTTATAATACAACATGAATTGGATTTAATTTTACCCATATAATTAAACACAAATGTTATTATATGTGGTGACATATGTATGTATGTATAGATATATGTATATATTTACATGTAAATATATGATGTATTACATATTTTATTACTTTAATTGATTTTAATAAACGTCTCTAAGATTGTAAATTTTGCTTATTTTGTATTACATACATACGTATATTAACGTATTTTCAATATGTAAAATAGATAAATGAAAATTACAAAAAAAAAAGGAAATTAAACAATTTCATAGTATGTTATCGTTCATGCACGTTCATACACATACATATATACATATATGCATACATATGTACGTATGTTTATTACATAGCCTTATATATTTTTTTAATTACTTTAATAATTTAGTTTTTTAACGATTTGAATCAAAGTAAAACGTTTATTCATTATTTCAAAATTTCTCAAATTTTTTAAATGTTAAAAGGCTAAAATCAGAACTTTTTTATAACACTTATTAATACACATACATATTCGTCTATATTTATATATTGTATGTATGTATACGTTTACAATTATTATTGTACGTACTATAGATGAATATAATTTGTATGTATATTTTTTTTTTTATTAAATACATATAGGTATGTGTAATAAAATCGCATATGGATAAAACCGAATTATTTTTAATGAATGGGTAATAATTTTATTCATGATCCCCACATACATATAGGTACATACATATGTACTTATACCTATGTATTTATAATATTTCTATAAACTGTAATTCATGTACTCAAAGTTTTTGAATGCACCGCACCGTACATATGTATACCTATATATATATTATTTTTGTTTTTTTTTTCTTATTTATACTAATAAGTATTGCCTAAATTTAAAACTTTATCATATTTAAACTTTTCCAATAAAAGTTTTATATGCAGCATACATGAAAAGAGTTTACTTCATTAATTATTACCAAAAAAGTTATACATTCTATACATATGGATATTGTTATATTGTATTTTAAATATTTGTGTATGTATGTATATATGTATGTTACAGATAATAAAATGCATTTCAATCTACTTATATAAAAACTTTATTTTCTGTACTAAATTAAATTCAATATATCATAAATTTTTGAATTCACATACATACATGCATACATGAACATAGAATTTTATGTATATAAAGTACATATTATACGTATAGGGTACATATACATATCTACAACATATGATTTAAAATTGTTATTAAAATATACTCTGGGTTAAGAATACACACCTACGTATGTAATACAGATAAGCATTTTTGATAGACGTGTATGAGCATGTATAAAAAACGTACTCGCATTAACGTACATACATGTATAGAAATACGTATGTATGTACATATATATTTATAACTTATATACATATTGCAAAAGTTCAAAAATCATTGACTTGAAAAATTTTTCATGTGGCTTCTCTATATACATATGTATATGCGTATACCATTATATATATATATATACGTATGTATATATATGTACATAGGTATGTATGATTTGATATTAAAATCAAGAATATAATACAGTTCAATATAGAAAAACATTATATATAATTCTATATGTACAATATACTGCTATCAATAGGTAGATGTAGGTATGACTTATCAAAATTTGGTCCTTTATTCTCTATTTTTTAATTATTTTAATCAAATTATATACAAAGGATATGCAACGTTATTATATATAGATTATAAAACTATTTTGTTTAATTTTATCATTTTTCTTAAGTAAGTATAAAAATTTAAAAAATGTGTAATGTAAATGTGTTGTGTCTTCAAGTCTTTAAAAATTTTACACAATAACCGATCATAAATTAATTTAGCTATATTTTCTTATATTTTTATTATGTTACATAGACATAGGTAGGTATATTGAAATGTTTGATTATTGAATTTTCTCGTAAAATGAATGCATGATGGTCAATTTAATTTTAATTCTAAATTTGAAAGTACATAGGTATATAATACCTAAGTAAAGAATTTTAAAATCCAAAATCATATACCTACCTACATTATATAAATCAAATATATAGGTATCAAATATACATATGTATATGAGTAAATAATTGTATGTAGATATTTATAATAATTATATTGTGATATAAGTAAAAAATCTTATGTTAATGTGATACATACTTTATAATACGTTATTTCATTATAAAAAAAATTGATAAATAATTTATTTTATGAAAGCACAAAAAATTAATAAATTAATAATTAATGAGCTTTTAATTAATATATTAAATTTTTAATATTAAGGGTAGCGTATAATAATAATATACATACATATGTACAATACATACTGTGCATTTATGTATACATAAATAAATAAATAAATAATGACAATAAAAATAACGATGATAATATTACTACAAAACAATATGAACACAAATTAGGTATTTCTAAATTTTATATAAATATTGCATTAGATACTTTTTATATGTATAAATGTGTATGTATATAAGAATCTATCTATTTAATCTGTTCCTATAATATGATATCTAGGTATATTATATATGATATCTATAGGTATAAGTTATACAAAATTAATAAAAAACTTTTTAAATATGCAGTTATGTATATTTCATATACAAGTAGGTATAATGTATTTCACACAAAAACTATAGGTACATACAATATGACACATTTTTATAGGTTATAGGAATAGCAACATAATATTTGAAATCTTAATTCAATGCAAACAAAATTATTAAATAATTGTCTATTTATATGAAATATGCAATTAATAATAAATATCTATACATAGCAATTTGAACAAATAAAATGTTTATTTACAGGCCTGGTCGGTACTTATCTATAGACATATATATAGTACATATTAGTAGACATATTAATTCATTCATAGAATATACATACATATACATATATGTATATATACATGTATTGTACAGTATACAGAATGGAATTGGTATATTCAGGTAATATTTTAATTAATAATTTTTTAAATCTACATATACTATATAGCTAGATATATATAGTACAACCATATATAACTGGTGTACAACTGAAAGTTTTGTAGATCCTGCACTTCGAAGTTCTCGATGTGACCTTAGATCGCATTATTTTACGAGTATGTACCTATCTAGGTACATAGACCGTAGTACGCTCTATTGCCGGCTATTGTGATATTCATCACTTATCTTGTTTCACTTATCTGCAATAACCCACGGTTCCCAAATATGTACACAAACTCGTCAAGTACTTCAATTTTATATAATTATAGTTTCCACTATAAAATATAAAATATTATTCATATTAAATATCTAACTATTAAAAAATTTATTTACACAGATATGTAAAATACAATACAAACAATTGTTTGAGCATTTTATAATACATATAAAAAATTTTTACTAGGTGTACTACATTTACTAGGATGTCCCAAAATAAGTGGAACAGAAGCTGTTTTTCTGAAAGCCTAAATTATAGGTATACCTATACCTATACCTATCTATTTCTAGAGAAAAATCGTCTTAAATATTTTCAATCCTTTATATCTACTATCTCAAAAGAAATGAATTTCATGAAATTTTTATTTTATCTATAGAAATAATTTGGTGAACTAGGTATGTATTATTGTATTGATATACCTATACATATTTGAAAAATTCATCTAATATTGTACGAAATCTTTAAAGATTGTTGTAATAATGCTCATGAGACGCTCTAATGAGACATGTGTATTGAGTATTCTCAAAAGTCCTCAAAACTGCATATAATTAGTATACAAGAGCTTATTATACACATTATATTATACCTATTCATAATAATATTATCAGAGATAATTCATACATATGTAGGTATGTACATATGTATATAAAGCCGTCGTCTTGATTGACTTGCTAATACTAATATGCGATTTTTTATCATATATAAATAGATAGATTGCAAGTAAAAGCAGCAATCTAAACTAAAATTTTTCTTCAGTAAAGCAAAATGTTACATTAATAAACACGTTAAAAAAATATCAAATTGTAATAAAAAAATATTAGATAGGTCATATGTGGGTACATATTTACTTTTGAATGAAAAAAATAAATTAAAACTGATTATTTGAACAGAGTAGGTATTTGTAGTACATACCACAATATATATGTTTGTACGTGTATGTACGTGTAACTAATACATAGACTATGCGACATGGTTGTATAGCATTATATAAATACATAGATATAGTATATCTCTATACCTATAAATAAAATTAATATAAAACAAAAAATGAATTATGATAGAAGGTGGAGCTTAACTGTTTCATTAAATAAATTTTGTTTACATTTTAAGTGCATATAATCAATGAATTAAAATTTAAACAAACAAAAATTTTATTAATGCCTGACATACCTTTGTACGTATACAAATCATATTGTTCTATGTCAAATATTTAAAATTTTTAGTAAGTTTGTGTAAATTTGATAAATTTTTGAAAGTAAGTCCTAATTCATAGGCACAAGCATATAACTTGAAATTCAATAAAATGGGATAAAAGATAATTAAATAAGTTCGTATGTATGTTTGTATATCTACCGACCTATATCTAATTTTTTAAATTTTATTCAAACTATCTATAGGTAAACGTAAACGTATATAGGTACGTACGTACATACCCATATGGACATGTACATACTTTTTATTAACACTGTGCGTATCTATAATAATAATACAATATATTATTTGTAAAGGTACATGTAATAAAATATTAAGTAGCCAGGATAGCTAGGCTAATTGAATTGAATTACAATTGAATTATTAAAAAAATTTTTAAACTGATTACAAATATACACTGTCGCACTCCAAAAAACCAACAAATAGATACGTAATATTATATTAAATTTCTAATTTTTTTATTGTACTGTGTATTATTCAAATTAAAACAAAAAACTATCCACATTCACACGTTTGTAAATGAAATCCTATGTATTTGTACTATTAAATACGTTCAGTTCATAATAATAACATGTATAGGTATATAAATTTTTATATATATGCATCACACATCCATACAAAAATGGGAGGAGTTATTATTTCGACAGTAATACATATGCATATGCCTACATATATATAATAAATGTATGCAAACGTATAACACGTACCCCACTTCATGTATATATGTATTACGTACTAAGATATATTACGTCCTGCGTTAATGTATTTTAAAAACTCTGACTCTGTTAAAAGTCAAAATAATATGTATGTGATGTAAATACAGAGTTGCCACACAACTATAATTGAAGATACCAAATTTATTATTTTAGGTTTCTGAATTTTCTAAAATTTCGTTTTAAATAAACCAAAACCGTTGTGTGATATTTTTGGTTTTTGTTGTAGTTACTTTCAATAAATAACTGCTTTATCGATTTTAATTCAATGCAACCAAGAGGCCAAGATTCGACATAACGAATTGTAGCGCCATCGAAGAAGAATTCAATACAAAAATGTTGAATAGTTAGTTTGTAAAGAATATTTTAACATAATAATGAAATTACTGAAAAACTATACGTAAACCAAACAAGATCAAACCAGGCTACTAAGCGTAAAATAATATTTCATATTTCGAATAAATATACTAAAGTGGTAACCCTGTGTGAATATAAACAACAGTAAAAAGAAGTCTAAAAGTCATGAGAGAAAATCTCAAAGAAATTGTAAATACGAAAATGTACTAGATTTATAAAATTAATTGAAAAAAAAAAAAAATTTGCGATAAAATTGTACTAAAATTAACGAAAATATGTATACATACAGAAGTAATAATTCAGATTTTAGGATGTTTTAAATCGAACATATTATACATACATACAATATGTATGTATTTGTATAATGGACAAAAACATCAGTTATTCTATTATTCAAAACTATTTATTTAACGAAAAAAGAAATTAGAAAAATTATTGCATAATTTATGTTTGTTTTCCTTATTTTTTAAAAATATTATTACTTATGTCTTTAAAAATTCAAAATAATGTATAATAAATAACATATGCATATCCTTTTCATATACAAGAATAGCTCAATATCTTTTTACTATGGTAGATTTTGTAGATAGATATGTAAATAATTATACTCTGTCCACTAATAATATGCACCTAAGGTCTTACGGCGATTACTTAAAGTGGTACCATTTTACATCACTATTTATTGATATTCAAAAAATTCATCTGATATACATATGTATGTAATATAAAAGCTTTATGAATTGTGGTAATACTGCTCGTGAAACAGTCTAATTAGAAATTATGAGAGAAGGAAAAAGATATATGTACTCCCATAAGACCTTAAGTGCATAATATTATATTAGTGGACAGAGTATAGGTAACATATAAAATCCTCAGAATATAGGTAAGTTTATTCAATTTATAATTCCTTTTTAAAACATAGTCATCTATGTCTATTTTAAATTGATGCTTTTTTGCATTCTTTTGCATTCATTCTGAATAAATTCGTCTTTCAATTTCATTTTCTGATTGCCAGTCTGTATTTTGTAAACGCAACTGACCCATTACGTTATGCTTTATATAAGAAAGTACATGACTATATGCTTAAAAAAACACACCGTAATTGTCATTGTTTATTTTCAATTAGTAATTTAATTGAATATTTTTAATTATATATATACAGTGGCTCAAAAAAGTGAGCGCTCACCTACGTTTTTGTTAAAGAAAAGACTATAACTTGAAAACCGTTAATATTTCCAACAAACTTTGTTTTTCATTTTTATAGCGTTAAAGTTAGTTAAAAAAAGCGTTAACAGTATAGATAGAAAAAAAATGATAATCTTGAAAAATATTCCACATATACTTTCAATTTAAATCATATATTATGTATATACGTATGCACCTAGTATGTTTATTAAAATTTAACAAATGTATACCTTTAAATTATGAGCCATCAAGATAAATATATGTATTGACATATACGTTAGTATAATTTTAGACAAAATGATAAATGAAGAAGCAAGGACTAAAGGATAAGAATAATAGAAAGATAAGACTCCTAGAATTAGAGACAATATCGAGAATGATCTATAGAAAAATTTGATTTGAATCTGTTTTGGAACAATAATATGACATCAAATATGTACATACATAGACCCATATGTATATACAGATCCAGAACAAGGACTAATGTTGTATAGAAGGAGATGAATTATATTAATTTTATTTTATTTATTATTTGTGCTAAAAATTATAAATATATATATACATATATACATATGTATATGGGTATTATTTTACTTTAGAATGTAAATACTTAATACTGCACATATTACCTTGTTTTTAAATACTATATAGATAATAAAGCATTAAATAACTTGAATATTATAATATAGTTTGATTTAATCATGTACAGTCAAAAAAACTCATTTTCAATCCTAAATATTTATTTTTTAAAACATTAAAATTTAGATATGTATGTAGATATGTATTTAACAATAAAATATATATATATATATATAATTAAGAAACAAAATATATGCTTAATCTATGTAAATATAGAATTCAAAAGAGGGGCAATTTATGTTAGGTTTTTTGTTTAACAGATAAAGCAAGAACAAATTGACAAACTTATAAAATAACTGAATATAATTTCAATGTAACTATATTATGTGGTCCTTTTTGTAATCCATATATACAATACATACATAAGTATTCGCAAATTTAGTTATACAACAACTTCCAATTTGCTCCTGATGTCAACTTTTGTTTTACTGTAATGCCTATAGTTGCATTATAAATTTCTAATATGTATGTTGTGTTTGTAATTTGTATATATATTGTATTAGATTTTGTTTGCACTTGCATATATACATATATACATATATCTATAATATTTCATATACCAATCACTATAATCAGTGTATTTATGTTAAAAATGAAATTTATAAAAATAAAAATAAAAAATTAGTATCTATTTTAGTGTTGTATGTGTTGTGAGTGAATACTACTTGTATTGATAGAAATACATAGATATATAGAAAATAATAATTGTTTATACACGTGTGTAGTTCAATTGTACGCATACATATGTACAAACAAACAATGTCAAATGAAAAACAAAAAAAATCTCATATTATTTCAAACATATAGACAAATCTATATAGGTACATACATATGTATATGTTACATAGATAGGTTACTTATAAGATTTTTATTTTGATATGGGATCCGTTAGTGGCATTTTTGTATAGATTTTACATTTTGCACAATAAGCTCTGTTTTACTATATAGGTACTATCGACTGAGAAGAAAGCTAACTATATTGGGTAGTCTTAGGAATTTACTTTGAAAAGACCGCAAAATGGCCTCTTAGATTTCTTTATAAATCTATCAGCTATACTCTTACCAGCCAATTTTCCTATGTGTGGATAGGTATAGTTATATACATATATGGCATATGTAATATATGCATATGTATATACACATATTTGTGTAGAGGAACGACAAAATTTTAGATACTTGAAAAAATTACTAATTTCTTTTTATTTTTTATTAATGAGACAATTTTTTTGTTATATATTAAAATTTAAATTCATTTATTTTATTTTATCCTTTTTTATTTGTTTTATCAGATAATGTCCTTTGCATTTGACATGTTAACGAAAATACCTACATACATAATTCTGTGTTCCACAAGAACTGTTTTGTCTTGTCTTGGGTCATCCAAAAAATAAAAATTACTAGATAGGTTACTCATATTTCAAAATTGATAATAAATACATTACATGTATGTATGTACATACATACATATGTATCAGTACAAAATATTCTGGTAGTACCTAGTGTGCATTTGTAGAACTTTTATAAATTTGATTAGAGTTGCAATTGTCTGAAAATGCGCACCGTTTGTGTTATTCCATATGCAATTATACAGCTAGTTTATATGTGTAGATACTCGTACATTTTAATACAATACATATTAGTAACTTTATAGCTAAACTTTTTTTTCATATGTATGTTACATATTGTAGGTAAATATTTTGTATTGCATATTTTAGCAATTAATGTACACGTATAAGTATGTCCATATATATGAAGAAATAGAATACGTGTGTGTACATACGTATTTTATGTCAGGATAAAATGATCCGCCCACTTGAGAATTGAATTTATTTATAAATATCGAAAATGCATATGTAAGTAGATACACGTACTTAATCATGTACGTATATACTTATAAGACAGTACATGAATAATAAAAGAATTTCCAGGTAATTATACCTTATCATAAGAATACATATTCTTAATTAGGCTCTAGTTTTTTTTTCTGAGCCTTTGTAATTCTTAGAATTATGTACATATATACATATGTATGGATATATGTATGTATCGCGCATAAAATTATAATCTTTATAATTTTCAAATAATTTTAATTTTAGCTTTTTTTTAGGTAATAATTTTAATATTACCTATAGTTCCTATGGAAAACAATTCCTATACCTATAAATAGGAGTATATATAAGTAGGTACCTATGTTGTTTTATATATCAACACATTATGCATAACATTTGTTTGTATATTTGGTATACTGCATTCATATGCAATACATTTGTAGAATGCACATACCTACATACATATACAGACCAATTCCGTTCAGACATAATATTACGTATGCACATAATTACTCGTAATTGTAACGCAAGCGTATAATTTTTATAATATACCTATATACTGGACATTTTTATTGACCAATTTACTTTTCAATGTTAGCTTTTACACAACGAGACACTTATGAGACAATACATGAACAGTTGAATTCATTACAATTACGGGTGAAGGAAATGAGACGTGGTATAGGTATAGCCCGGTACTCGTGGGTTTTTAGTTCGTAAAAATTTCGATTTAAGCTTTAAATTGTAAAAAAATATTACAAATGTTCCATAAATGTTTTATAATGATGTAAAAAGGCTCAATTGTATAGTACAAATCAATACTTATATACAGATGTATAAGGATATGCATGAATTCTGTACATCTTAAAAAGAAAAAAAAACTTACGCAGAAACAAAACTTATTTTGATATGAATGGTCAAAATCAAAGGTACGCATTGAAAATAAAATTTTGTAAAATTCAAAATTCACAAGGACACCATAAAAAATGTATTAATGTGTAAAAATATAATTCAAGATACTTTTGCCCATGTACACGTTTACTAATGCATGTATACACTGCACATACATACAAATTTAGTTACATTAACTTTATCCTTTCTTATGGCTTTAAATTGTTAAAATTTTCTATGAAATAAAATATTTTGATTATTTTGAAATAGATAGAATACATATTTGTACAATAATTTTCCGTATTTGAATAAGAAGAAAAACAGAGAAATACATCATACATACATATGTAGTTTGTATACAGTATGTGGTAATACTTAAACTTATAATTGACTTATTGCATGTAAATACGACATAAGGAAATTAATTTAATTTTAATTTGTATAAGAGAGAACATTATACAGATACATACCTACGAAATGTTCGTATATTGCGTTAATGCATAATTAATACATATGTATGTACATACAGTCGCGTTCAAAACATTTGCTACTAAATTAAAAATTTTAAAAACGTTCTATTTTCTTTGCTAATAATAACTAGATTCACGTAATATTTTTTTTATTTTATTTATTAGGATGTTGTCATTTTAAAAATACTATATTGGTTCCTTAATACTATATTATTTAAAAAAACAAAAAAACTTCAATTACTAAGTCAATTTTTTAAGGTTCAAAATATTTGCAACCAGAACAAAATTTCATATGGAAAGGTGAAAAAAATTTAAAGATTTTTTTCAACTTTTCTTGAAAAATCTTTATTTTTAATTACTGTGCTGCATCGTCCTAACAATGGATCTATTAAACTCACGATTGATGCTACCGAAATAATTACTCCATTCTCCAGTAATGGCTGGAAGAGTACGGCTTCATTTTTGAAAAATTTTTCCCTAATTCTTTTTGTAATCATTTGTCACAAGTTCTATATTGGTCTCAGATTAGGTGACCAATTAATGGAATATCATTTCTGATTCGCACCACGAGACCAATACCATTCTAGACTAGACTAGACTCATTGAGTATAATGTAGGTATATAGTATATCAATTTTCATAAAAATCGGCCCTGGGTCCTTAAAGGAACTTAGCCGAATTTGTTATTTAGTTGCAAAAGTTTTAAATCCGACTGTATATTAATACATATGTGCATAATTAATACATATGCATATACATATTTACATACTTAATATATTTATACGTAACCTACATAAGTGTATACCTACATTTTTTATCAGTAATTATTAGGGTAAAAGTTTAAAAATTAAATTTAAAAAAAATAATAAAAATAATTGTGTACGCACATATTCAAGGCTATTCTGGTTGTATAGCTAGCAAATTCCGCTAACTTGACACTCTATTAACTTTCATACAAACTTTTGATAGTTCGTAATTTTTTTTTAAAAATTAGCGAAATCTGCTAATAATCCTGAATGTGTAGAATGTACATACAGATATTAAATTTTTTAGGTACATTTTATATTTATACGTATGATATAATAAAATTTGAAAAAAATTTCAGTTAAATATTTGTAACCGGTAACCGATTCAGTAATTTAAAATTCATTCAGGATACAAACCAACTTTATACAAAAATATGCGCCACCTTTAATCTCATTATAAAATTAAAAATTATAATGATATATTATTGACAGCTAAAGTAGATTTCTTATTAGAAAATATTGATGACATTTAAATTATAAGGTTATGTCAAAAGAATAGAGATTAAAACGTACGTTAGTATCTATATTCTTTTGTATGGACTTTGTTTTTTCTTATTAACTTTCAATCGAAATATTGAATACACTTTATTCTAAAAAAATAATAATTAAAAAATTATTTTTATTTTATTTTAAGAATTTTATACGTGAAATAATATCACAAGTATAATATTTAGATTGTGAAGAGTTAATTAAAAGTTCAAATGAGTAATGACAATCAATAAGAAAAATGATAAAAATAATAATTTTAACTCGGATACAAAACACAATATCAAAGGTTCATATAAAATATTTTTATATACCCATTCTGGAATCATATAAGTATATTTTTTTAATTTCATTTCATTTACTTTTAGCTGCTATCTTTCTTGGTAGTGTAGCCAGTATATCGGCTATAATTGGATTTTCAAAAACATTAGCAACAGCAAAAAAACAAGAACATAAAATACTTGAAAAAGCTGGCCATAATGCTAATATTCTTCTTCAAGATGGAACAGTTTTAGCAATGAGAGCATTAGCATGGGGTAGTTTATTTGCTATTTTAGGAACTGGTTCAATTTGTTTTGGTATATGGAAGTTATCTGGTGCTAGAAATGTAAAATTTTTGTTTTTCGAATCTATTTTTAAACAAGATTTTCAATTTTTTTTTTCTTCTATTGTAGATGCAAGAATTTCGTGAAAAAGTTGGTTCAACATTACCAAGAATAACAAAAGATGAGCCACCAACAAGTAGAACTGAATTTGATGGTTTAACAGATTTAATTAAGTACTTAGCAACATGGGGAAAAGAATAAATTTAAGAATATAATTTACTGCCAGATTAATTTAAAAGAAACATCCACAAACACAAAAAATAATGACTAGGAATAATATAAACTGTTGTGTTTTATATAGTTAAATGTCTAGATTATAGAATTTATAATAATAAATTGTCCTTTTTGTTATATTCAAAATACAAAATCTTTATTCTATTCTATCTTACACTCTAAATGTAGAGTACATTTTTTTTTTGAAATTTTATTATTTAAAATTATCCGTTTACTTGAAGCAAACTTATACTTGCTTATACTATATCAGAATCATAGTACCCTTGGGCTCTGAATATGATGTACTGTACAAATTTTTGATATGTATTTAAATTTTCATGGAGAACTACAAATTTACTTCAAATTGAAATTTTCATAAAAATTAATTAATTCATGTAAAATTAAATAAAATTAATAATAAATCATTGAGAAATTGTCAAACTGAACTTTAAAATAATCTACATATAGTATGTAGTAATTCTGCAACCTTTTTTAAAATTTTCAAATCGACATCACTGGCTGGAATGAGTGAAAAAAGGTGGTAGAAAGTAAGGTAAAAATAAATGTACGCATTACGCACGTACTTTTTTGTTGACATTCAGGGCTATTCTGATCGTAGTTGGCAGATTTCGTTAACTTGACATTCTGTTAGGTTAAGGAGGCTGTCTCTACTTAAAGGTAGGCGGTCGGTGCATCGGGTTCTTAGCTTATGATATTCTGTTAACTTTCATACTAAATTTATGAACTGTCCTGTCAAATTTCGTATGAAAGTAAGCATAATGTCAAGTTAACGAAATCTGCTAACCTATGCTGCTAATGACGATCAGAATAGCCCTGATTATACGTACATATGCATTTGTACATGCGTGCGGGCACCCGGGCGGATACGTACAATACAATAACAATATATGAACAAGTACATACATATATATATGAATAAGTACATATATGTATATGAACAACAATTTGTTAATTTGTACAGCATATGCGCATAAGAAATTTACATAAGTATATAATATAACATACGTCATACACGTACCACATACCCATCATATTCTGATTTCTGTTCTGTAATCTGTTTCATTATAAATTATAATGACATTTTATTCATTATTTTAATTTGAATACAATTAAAAGCACAATTAGAAATTTTTGTTTATATTGAAACATTCATTCATTTCTTAATTAAACCTTGAATTCTATAAATATATAACTATAGTTTGTTTGTTTTTTTTTTTTAAAGAAAATTTTAAGAAGGAATTTGTGTAAAATTTTAAGTTTTCAAAATGTCCTTAGTTGCTGATTATAGTAGTAATTCAAGTTCAAGTTCAGAAGATGAAGATGAAATTAGTGAAATGTAATATGTACCGACATTATTATTATATTTTGTTTTTATTTTTTTTATTTAAATTATTTAAAAATCGAAAAAAAAAAGAAATAATTTATTTTTGTTTTTAAATTGCAGAAATGAAAAGAGAAAAAAATGTAGTGTAAATTCTTTAAAACTTCCATTACCAAGTGCTAATTTACTTTTATCAAGTGATAAACCAGGCAAAGTATTCAGTAATCCATATAAAGAGGCAGAGAATGCGAAAATTGCATCATTAGAAAGACATGTGAAAATGGTAAAGTATAGATTTATGTTTTTTTAAACTAAGTTTGTTCCATGAACTCAAGAAATATATTTGTATAAGTGTGATTAAGATTAGTTTTAAAGTTAAATTTATTCAACTGATTTTTACTGCTTTCCTAATTTTGAATTAAAATAATATTTATAGAAGTCACTAATCAGCGCAAAATAAGAAATATTGTTTAGCTTAAATTTTCTCAGCTATTTATATCCTATTTTTCTAATGTTTGTACATCTTATTTTATCATTGTTTAGGGTTAATTTATACTAAGTAGCTAATAATTATTGAAATTATATTAAAACCACTTTTTCTCCTTTGAGAAAAATTTTAATTAAAAGAAATTTTTTTAAAGGTTGATTCAGAACATATAAAAGAGAAAAATGGCAGAAAAATTTGTTGGAATTATCGTAAGGGACGTTGTCGTTTTGGTAGTAATTGTACATTTGCACATGATTCAGATTTACAAATAACACAAGAACAAATTGATGAAGGAAATCAAATTTCCACAAAACCAGTAAATTCATTTAAATAAAATAAAAATACAAATTAAACTCAAATAATATTGTATATAATATGTACTGATGTATTTTTTTCTTAGGACATTCCATTAAAAGCAACAATATCAAAACCACAAAGTGGTTTACAAATTGGAGCATCAACATTAATTAATAATAATAATAATAATAAATTTAATAATAACAGTATCAATTTAAGCAACAGTAATAATGCCAATACTAGTACAAAAATAATTTATAATGATGATAAAAATTTCAATAATAATACTACAAATAATAACAATAATAATACTAAGAAGATTAAACGACATTTAGGTTTAAATGATTCAATAGTTCCAAGTAAAAAGATTATTAAACAGTATAATACATTCAAAAACAAATTTAAGTAAACTATTTTTTTAAAAAATGAGAGAACAAAACTTTTTTTTTTCACATCGACTGAATAGTGACTACATAAAATAATTTAATTTTTCATTATTAGCTTTTATTACTCTTACTTTAATTTTTTTTTTTTTTTTTAAATATATGTATATACATACATTCATCTTTTTATATAACACCCATATCATTTATATCGACTATACAATATTCACCAATTTTATAAAAATTACTGTGAAATATTTGGATAAAACGTTGATTATAATTTAATATAATATTATTATTTACTTTACATTGATCATTAGTTTCTAATGTATTATTTTTACAATTATCATTTATATTAGTTGTATTAGTTTTATCGATTTTAGGCATATAAACGAGATATTTTCCAATTAATAAACGTAATGTTGGTACTGTCTCCCAGTATTTGCCTAATGATGGCTTAATTTTTGTCTGTGATGTTTTAAAATCGTTTTTATCTAAATAATAAAATAGTAAAAGAAAAATTTATATATTAAAATAAAATGAAGATATAAAATAAAAAATATTAAAATAAAATCAAATTCATAATTAGCGAATGATCGTCATTTGTAATTGTTCAACTTAATGTCTTATTTTAATATACTAAATATTTGCAATCAGTTACGATCATTTGTTGTTTATGAACTCAATTTAAATTTCTATTTTCACTAATAAAATAAAACAAAAAAATTTTTTTAGAAAAAATGAAATTTCCTAATATAAATAAAAATATACTATATATTTTTTCTTCTTAGAAATAAGGTGTGAAAAGTTGAAAACACAAAAATATATATATATATATTACATTGTATATGTGTATAGTTTTTATTTTATATTATTTTTTATAGTTAATTTTTTTTTTTTTAGAAAATATTTAAGCTTATTAAGTTTATAACTTTCCAATTTATAGAAAATTTTATTTGAATTTCTAGACTAAAAAACCATAAGAAAAAAGAAAAAGAAATACGGTAATAATTTTTAATTTTATATAAAATAAGAACAAATATAATGTATTATGAAATTAAAACAAATATGGTAAATATTGATAATAAGCATATTTAAGATGATTCATTGTAACAAACTAAACAAACTGAAAAATGAAAGGTGTCTTGATGAGCTGAACAAAAAAGTTATATTAAAAGTAGTATAAATGTTTTTAGACTTTTTTTTTGTTTTTAAAAATAAACTATAAAAAGATATATTACTTCACTTATGTGTATGTTTTGTTGAATCACCCAGTATATATATACTAGTTTTAAATAACAGAAACATGAGCAATAATACATGATAGGTTTTCAGTTTTTACATTAATATCAATTGTTTTTTTAAGACTGATGTAAACATTTTGTTATCATTATGAAATGTTCTACATTAAAATTTTTTCTTACCTAAATCTGTTTCCAGCCATCTAGTTAAAATATTAATGACAATTACCATTTTATAATGTAAATTGATTAATTTTCTTAATAAAATTGTTAATTCTGATAACAGGGTAATTCCTGTAATGATAAAGTACAGGATAAATCCCATTATTTTTTAAATAGTAATAAAAAAAAAACAAGATACTTCCGTACATACCTTCATCTGATTCAGATCTAGCAAACAATAGCCATGCTGATGGTATTGAATCAATTATAATTAATTTACAATTTTTATACATATTAATATTTCTAAGAAATTCATTTAAATATTTAATTAAATCTTTAGCATTTGAAAATTTTTCTATATACATTCTATTCATTATATTATATATATCACTGTTTTTTATATTACGTTTTTTAAATATTTTGAATAAACGTGAAGCATATAAATTATGTTTTAAATCAATATAAAGTGTATCAAACTTATAATTATTTGCTAAATTTATGGCTATTGTTAAACATAATAATGTTTTACCCATTGCTGAATAACCACATATTTCAATCAAATTACCAATCATAATACCACCATCAAGAATTTGATCTAAGCTTAAAAACAAAAAAAAAAAAAAAAAAAACAACAAAATCCAAAATTGAATGAGTTAACCGAAATAAAAAAATTATATAGGTATGTATGTACATATATGTACATAGATTTTAGTTTTAATAATTGAAATATTTTTTTCTTCATGCAAAAATTTATAAATTTTATTATTTTAAAAATTTTCGTTAAATTTTTATAACTTAAAATTAATTCAGAATCGAATTATTTTTATCGAATCGATTCAATTTACAGTTATACATACATATATGTATTTTGATTTTCATAAAATAATAACATATTAAAATATAAAACATGTGCAGACTGATCTGTTAAGTGTGCTTATACATTTTGGTGAGAGACCTGAGACACCCTTATAAAAGGTGGTCAGTGCCCAGTTGGTCACTTGTAAAGTTGTAAAATTTTCTCTAACTTTTGACTTGAATTTGAATAACTCTTGTGTTATTGGACGATCTTGATTAATACTTCGATAAAAGGGATGAAAGATTTGCTATAACGATAACAATGAAGACAATGATGTGATCTAACAATTCATGAGTCATGGAATATTTTATAAGAAGCACGAAATTTTCAACGCCCTCTTACGGCTAAATGGTAAATATTTACCACACACACCTTCCTGACTCCTCACCATACGATTTTTAGCTTGTCTCAACGAGATCAATCACCGTCTTCTTTATATTATAGGTAAGCTCAACAGAATCACCTTATATTAGTAATATGTATTAGTATATATGTATTAGCAAAAATATTAGAAAACATATTTAAGCTTTTCTGATATTAGGAATAAAATACCTTTTAATTCCTGTTGGTATAATTTTGAATATATTAAAAAGTTGTCCATATGAATTATCAATTAATGTCTCACAATATTTTTCATGTAGAATTTTTTTAATATTCATTATTTGTTCTCCATTCAAATTTGTTATACAACGAAGTTTTATATGATTTTTTTCTAAAAACTCTGATACAGTGTTTATATTATTTTCATTACATAATATAACAACAGATTCTTTTAAATCAGTGTTTTCAATACTTTTTAATAAATTTTCCATTTTCTTATTAACTGAAAGAAAAATAATATAACAGAAAATGAAAATTAATAAAAATAAAAATTTGAAATTTGAAAATTTAAATTTTACAACTAATGAAATTTTTTTAATCTGGCAATTCGAAAAATCCGAAAAATATCTAAAAATTATAATAGAATTTAATATGTATGTGTTGCCACTAATCATCATTACTTGTTAGCTAAAAATTCAACTTGACCGAATTATCTGTCAATGTCACTTATATGTCATGTCTTATTAATTTATTTAACTATCATGTACGTACTATATATGTACATAGCACAAAATCAGTATGACAGATGACTGTATAATACATGTACAAAAAACAAATAAAATTATAATTGAAAATTTTATTTTACAAAGTTTCACAGAATGATCCGCCATGTTGTTCACTTGTGAAAAGTGCGTCATTGAGTGAAGTAAGGGTTGAGTGTTGTGAATTTTATTAAATTAAAATTAATGTAAATTAAAAAATTTTCACGGATTTGAATATAAAAAATAATTTTTAATAATTTTACAATAATTTCATGGACTGATGATGTTAATAATTAAGGAAAATTTGTGATTGAAAATTTTGAGGTATGTGATAAAATGGTTGAAAATATAAAAATGCTTTAGCTTTTTTTGTCTTATATATAGAAGTAGGAAAATTTTTTTCTCACAGAAAAAGAAAAAAAAGTATAGGGATCTAGAGATAATGAAAAGGATAGATATATATGTATGTGTGTATGACGATATTGTATATAAAATATAAATATATCGTGTTGTATGTGTTTGTGCTACTTACTTATTTGAATGATGTCGCTGTTTTGTTTGATATATCGCAATATTTTTATATATTTTATATATTTTGGTTTGATATATAAGCGAAAACGATAATGAAGGAAATGAAATATATATTTGATTTTCACTAACAACTTATTTGTATGTGCTTTTTTTATTTTTATGTTGTATATCGAAAACATATATTATTTGAATTATTCATATGTATATGTGATCATTTATGATTTTATTTTATTTTTTATTTATATTAAATGATCTACTTTTTGATTTTTATATTATACACATTTATTTTTAATATTGTATTTTTTGTCCATTATTATTAACGATCCTGATTTCGTAAACAAATTTGCTTCGAAACTCACGGTATTTTATTGTGAAAATTTACAATTCTTTTTTGCTTTTTTTTTTTTATGTAACGGTTATCGGGTTACAGAAATTTTAGAAAGAAAATAATATTTGACTGCTTTCACTGATTAAAATTTTTTTTGCTTATTAAAAAAATAATTTCAAAATGAAAGTTTAAATTTGGTAAGTAAAATAAAAAATAAATCTCAAGTTCGTTACATTACGGTCGGTTATTACCGGCTTGGCCAAAGGAAACGATGTATGTACTTATTTTATAGACATATTAATATAAATTTTGAAATGTGTTATAAAATATAAAACTTGGTAACACATTTTTCTTTCCTTTTAAATTAAAGCTATTTTTTTTGTTAAGAACAGAAAATATGTACATACGTTTGTATTTTAATATTCCGTACCGTATAAATTAGACTACTTCCGATTTACTGCATTTCTGTTAATTTTGAACATTTCCCGCTCAAATATTATTTTCTACTCTACTACATAACGTATTCGTTATAACTTAGGCTGTGTCCGATTACAAAATTTTCTTACTTTGCTGCTTATTTACGACGAAGTAAGAAAAATAGTAGACTTGTATTTGACAGTTGCTTACATGATGGGTGTATTTCTTTATTTTTTCCGTACTCGGAATAGAATATACAGAATACTGTCCAGAAAAGTTGGAATAGTATTAATAAAGAAACAAAATAGAATAAATGGTATATTAAAATGGCTGGAGAAAAATAATTTAATTATTTTAGTTACAAAAAAATAAGATTTTTTCAGGTTGAAAATTTTTGTTTTCAAAAAATAATAAAAAATGAAAAATAATATAAAATAATGTAATTTATTTATTTTATTAAATTATTTTTTAATGACATAACCCTATTTTCCCTTTCACTATCATATATTTGACAGATTACAAATTAAAAGTAGGGTTTACTCCATTTATACCATCATCAGTCTAGGATTAAAAGAATACGTTCTGTATATTCCGAATGAATAAAGAAACACGGAAAAGAACGTTCGGAATATACTTTTTGAATAAAGAAATGCATATGGAATATACCGAACGTACTGTACGAATAAAGAAATACACTCGATAAGTAATTTTTATAATAATATGTACAACACGAACAATGCAAAATAACACACATGCATATGTACCTTTTGTAATATTCGTTGACTTCATTTTAGATGATCATGAACTTTCAGAACATTTTCCACGTACATTATAAATAATAAAACACCCGTCTTTAAATAATCAAAATTATTATTTTTTTTTTTAAAACTGTTCAAAGGGGGCGAAGGTAAAAAATTCGAATTTAACGGGAATGATAATTCTGAATTTTGGAGTTTGCAAAAGGTATTGAAATATTAAATATGGCAATGCTGAAATGTATTCCGAAAAATATTATAAAGTAGAGTAAAAAAAAAGTTTAAAATCAAGATTTAAGTATCAAGCTAGCCGCATGTGTGTGGATGCAGATAAAAAAAAAATACATGTTGCGATTGCATCTTAAAATGTAATGCCACATGATGGTTTTTTAGAATATTTGTGTCTCTGTAATCTGTATAGCTTTTTTTTTTCCCTAGTAATATATTCTTTTTCTGGTTCATTTCAGTTGAAGAAAATCTTTTACAGGAATTCCAGTTTTTTTCTTTGTTACCGCCATATTTGTTCATACATCATATTCAAATTCAAAAATCCGAGTTTTCCATATTCAAATCCATATTCATTTGCTAGAGGTGCGTCATTGAGTTCAAATACAAAGAAGAAAATATATATATTTTTTGTTTTTGTTTTGCCTTTCGATTTTTTTATTTTTATTTTTGGGTGTTAAAAAAAATTAAAAATAAACATATGTAAATGTATATAAATTTATGGACACGTATGAAAAATATTTGAATAATTTTTTTAAAAAATTTAAAAATACATATTGTGATTTTAATTAATTAAATTTTTTCTCTTAAACTTAAATATAAGAAAAAATAAAGTTACAAAGGCTGAGAAGTGATAAAAAAAGCATTGAAGAAAAAGACGAAAGCAGTTTAAAAAATTTTTTTTTGCATTTTTTATTTGACGAGGTATGTAAATTGTATGTGTAAAATGAAATAAACATTGTGGCACGTATCGTATGTTTTGAATTGAATAGAAAAGGAAGAAATATAAATGAGTTCTTTTTTTTTGTTCTTTCGCATACGCGATTGAAAATTTAAAATGAATGAAAGTAAAAAAAAATATTTCCTCATGTAGTCATGTTCCCGTGGATACTCAATCGTTGTTAGTAAAGTGTGAACAGTGAGCACGCATACATATATATATGTATATAGAAAAATAAAATAGAAATATCAAGTGAGGAGAAGAATATTTTTGCTTATGCCACAGCACAGGGCACAGAGCAGTACAAATGTATGTAGTTGAATTGAATAAATATATATGTATAATAGAAATTAATAAAAATATAAAAAGAAATAGGAAGCATGGTACATATAAAAAGGAAAAAAGGAAAATTTCTGGGGTCTGTTTGGCCCCCGTAAACTGTAAATTAGCATGTTATGTATACATTATTGTTATTGCTTTTTTTTTTTTTTTTTTGTATTTACAAATGTATGTACATATGTATGTATTTATGTTTTTAAAATTTCTTGAATGACTTTATTAAATTCTGTGTTGTATATTGTAGTTCAAATGCCCATATCTCCATGCATTATATAGGTACATATGTTTTGATGAATTATAATATATAATATGTCATCAATCATCTATACATGATTTCGATTGCATAGTGCATACAGTATGTATTACCCTCGTATACAATAAATCTTAAAGTATTTAAATATGGATGTTAGTTATTTTATATGAATTTTAAAAAAATTATTAATATCACAATAAAAAAATATTTTTAATGTTATAAGGTTTTACGTATTTATTTTTATTTGGTTAGAAACTGAATTTTTATCGTTAAAAATCGATAAGTAAGTAGTACCTACTTTATATTTTAATTGAAGCACTTTTCTTGTACACGTTTTCTTTTTTTCAATAAAATATGTAGTATGTTAATGTAGGCGCTATAAGTGTGTACGATTTAATATTAAAATTCTAAATGGTTAAATTACTTCTAATTCCATTTAATAATGAATTTAACACCTTCAAGCTGTGCAAATTGTTAAATTGTTGAGTTATCAGTTATTATTTATTGTATACATTTTTTTTTTTTTTTTAAAGGAGTTACTTGTACATGTCACATAATTTGAAATTTAGAAAAATAAAAATCATATTAAAATACTATGTTTATTCTCCTTTTTTAGTTCAAATTCAAAATAATTGTTTATACAATCCTGTTCACTACGTAACAAAAAACAAGGAATTAAAGCCACATTTAGCTTATTTGGCGATAATTTACTGATACTTTCAAAAATTTTAACCATTTAGCAAAAATTTTGCACACACCATATAAGTAGGTATAATTGATATAATATAAATTTCATGATATTCATTATTCCCATCTTGAAATATTCATAGTTAAATTTATTTAATTTAATTTAAAATATTCAGTATAGATAGAATAGTAATGTATGTATTGAATATGTACAAATATGTATGTAGGTACAATATTATGAATTTGTTTCATATTAGATACTTGGATTATCATTAATTTTATAACATATAGGTAGATAGTATTTATTGTACCTACCTGTTTAAGCTACAACTATCTAATACATTACGTGCACAACATTTTCCTATACTACTATACCTATACATATTCTTAAATACGTGTATGTATTGTACTCTAAGCTATATATGATTTAAAAAAATACCCATATAGGTATATGTACCTATGTTTAAAAAAATACACAAAAAGGCTTACATACATTTACATACATGAAAGATAATTTCTACCATACATTTTTGATATGAACATTAATGTAGGTACATATATGTAGGTAGGTACCTATAAGACAAAAAGTTAGGTTTTTTAAAATCTTTGATATTTTATCAGATTCTTGTAAATTCACGTTATAATATACATAAATGGCATATAAGCATATACCTACCTACATATATGAATTATGCATACATATTATGTACCTATATCATTTGTTATTTATTTTTGCAACATTATTGAAATTTTATCATTTCAAATTTCATGATAATGAAATACATATGTACCTACTAACGAATAAAATAAATACGTACATACCTACACATGTACATATACATACATACTATGTAGGTACTGTTTAACGTATTATTTTGCGGAATTTTTATTAAATTATAAATTTTATTGTTTTTTCTGTTGGCTCAGAATTCATATATGTATGTATACACATAGATAGGTAGGTAGATATTGTTTTTCTTGATTATTATAATATAGGTATGTAGGTAGTAAGTTTTAGAATTGGTTTCTATTCATAATTTTGTTTTAAGAGAAATTTTTAAAAAATTTTAAATCGCTTCAACAATTAAATTGCAATCTTTTAATACCTATATTCTATATCAATAAAAATGTATCAGATTTACTTAAACATCATAATATGTCTATATAGGTACTATACATACAGATTTTTTTTTTATTTGCAAAAAAGCACTAATTTTTTCCTCGAAAATAAACCTTGAGTTTCGGAATGTATTATTACCGTATTAATACAATGTAACAAGTTCTAAAATATTAGACTATAAGCTTCATCTAACTCCGAACGAGATCAAGTGACATCTCGATGATGTAAATCTAACAACGAGCGCAATCAAGTAACATCTCGATGATGCAAATCTGCGATAGATTTACTTCTCGATGATGAAATCTGCGAGCAAGAAGATCAGTATCTTGATGACGCTATAAAACACATGTTTCAATACATTCCTATTCAAAAACCATGTATCTATGAATTTCTTAATTGCATAACGGTATTGCCTGTCATAAACTAATAAATTCTTGTGTAGCTTGCCTAATAGCGAAATTGCAAATAAGTTTTATTTAACTAAATTTTTAAGCAAAAGTGCAGATTTAGTTTTCTACTTAGTACTTATACAAATATACATAATAATAATAACATAATCAAAAGGAAACTAAGCTGCCAAAAAAATTTATTTTTTTTTGTGGTTTTGTATAAAGCAAACAATCGTTTTTGAGAATTAAACATTCAGTAAACTATAAATGAGAACAAAAAAATTGAATCTGCAAAAGCATATGCATAATGCATATTATCATGTGTATTACTTATAAACTACAATCTACATAATCGAAATCGAATAACTCAGTTCTTAGCAAACTTAAAATAAGATCTGCATATTGAGATATGCGAAATTCAAGTAAAATGTACCTATCTGTGAATCCATATAAATAATGTTTTTAAAAATCTTTTTATGTAATTTATTTTTTCAAATATCTGTATTATAATTTATAATTACTGTTTATATGAAAACAGTGTTTTAACATTTTTGTAATTTTAGCATATTATAGGTATTCTCTATTTATTCGTAATAAATGATGAGAGTGTGATTGATGAGGTGATGACTGATGAGTGATGATGATGAGATTGATTATCGTTTAGAGTTTGTATTTATTTATTTCATTTTATTATATTCGTATATTACATAGGTAGCATATTTTTGAGAAGATTCAAAATTACTTATTTATTAATTACTTTTCGATGATAACAAATTTTATAAAATGTTTGTGATTAAATTGAAAATATTCACACACAGATCATTATGTATTTAGGTATATATACCTATTATTTGTTATTCAGAAATACAAGACAACATATTCATAACTTTATATAGAAAATATTAGCCACAGGGTAAATATAGGTACATAATATACAGTGATATTAATTAGACGTTGTTTATAATGATTTTTATTTATATACTTATTTTTATTGTAATTTTAAAAGATGTCTTTAAAATGTAAATACCAGATGATAAAAGGTGCATTTATTATATGATTTTTTATATTTTTTTAAATTTTATTTTTTCAGATGCATCAAATATGAATGAGGGTGATTCAGCAGGAGGGGGGCATCAAGGGTTAAACCCGGCCCCTCCTGCTGTTCTCGACCGCAGATCAACAATAATATCATCATCAAATGCAAATGTTCAAGTGTATAATAGTGGTATCGGTCAAGATAATCATAATCAATCTCAAACAATTATATCTAGTGGTAACCGATCTGCGGTGGTATCCTCTTCGGTTAATGCATTACAACAGCAACAGCATCGTATGAGCTCTAGATATGAGTATTTGAATAATTTCTCGGTACAGCATCCACAATTGCAATATCAACAACAACAGCAACAAGATTTGGTTCTTAATCGAATCAATAGATTGCAACAGCAAGGACACCAACATCAACAGCAACAAACTCGTTCAAATAATTTCAATATAAATTCCGATACAAATTTTTCGCGTTCGTCAAATAATAACAGTAATAATAATCTTGTTTCAAGTTCCTATATAAATACCGGTGGTGGTAATATAACGCGAACGAATAATGTTAGTTTTTTAAATACTGGTAATAATAATTCATCGTCAACGCAATCAGTGTCATCGGTAGATATACAACAACAACAGCAGCAACATCATCATCAACACCACCATCATCAACATCAGCAACAGCAAAATTATCAATTTTCTTCAATAGTTATTGATAATTCTTCAAACTCAGTATTTCGTAAATGTTTTAAGTGTTATCCACAAACTTCGGCTAATTCAAGTTCGACGTTAAATTTGTCATCAACATCGTCGTCTATAAATAATACTAGTGCTAATAATAATAATAACAATAATAATAATAACAATAATAATAATAATAATAATAATAATAGTAATAATAACAGTAATAATAATAATAATAATAATAGTAATAATAACAGTAATAGTAATAATAGTGGTATTTCAACAGTGACTGATATTAGCGCTCTTAAAAAACGAATTATTGAACATAAATATTTGCGTCTTAAATATATCAGAGAAAAGTATGAAACAAACAAAAATTTTTTATTCTTACACTTTTTTTTATCACTACATATTGCATACATTTTTACTTCACGATATATGTATGTATGTAGTTTTTGTTATAGCTGTTTTTCTTAAAATTAAGATATTGAAATTTTAAGAAATTTTTGTTAATGATAAAATTTATAATTTTTCTGTAATCATTACTGTGTATTTTATTTACAGTTCTATCAAAGAAAAACGGCTATATTTACATATATGCTTCATTTATAAAGGTTATTATTTTTTAAATCCATAGTTAAAAAAAAAAAACCTTCATATTCTCTTCAAAATTATGGTTAAATCAAACTATTTAAACAAAAACGTTTATATAAAGAATGCACCTATGCAAATGAAGTATAAATAAATACGTCGTATTTTATTTTATTTATAATTAATTATTCACCCATTTCACACTTTTTTTAATTAAATTATTGAAATTGTTTATCATAAATTGAGACATATACATATATTCAATTATTATAAACAAAAACCCAAAAATAACATAATTGTAGGTATGCTGAACATATTGCTGAATTATTTTTTCTTCATACTGGTGGAAATATGATGGACTATCCGGTTTGGAGGAAGAAACCACCAACACCACAATTTATTCATTTTACAAAATCGCTTCGTTTAGATGCATTAGTAAATAGTGAAGATTCGAATAGATCGAATAATATAGTCAGTATTTGAATAGTAATAATAATGATTTGATTTGAAAAATAAAAATATTTCGTTATTATAATTTTATTTAGAGTTCACAATCTTCAACAAGTGTTGGAATTTCATCTTCATTAGGAATAAATACTTGTACTACAAATATAACTAGTACCATAAATACAACAACAACGGCTACAACAACAACAACAACAACAACAAATAATTTGCCACAAGGAGCTGAAATAAAAATACCAGGTGTTGGTGCAACTCCTGTAGCTGTATCAACAACATTGCCTGCAGCCGTTGTGCAACTCACTCAACAAGGTAACCGAAAAGTTGATTCTCTTATTTTATTTAATTGTTTTTTGTTTCACTACTTCACTTTTTTTTTTATTTTTTTTTTCTTTCTTGTACCATATTTATTTTAAACTTTTTTCATTATCGTTTTTTTAACTAATGTTGATAACATATTTTCAAATAGCACTGGATATTTATGAATTTGTAACATGTGTTTTTTATTTTACATTTTCTTCCTTTTTCAAGTTAGATTTAGGCATTTATATTTAAAAATTCAATTTAAAAGGAAAAAAATTTTTTTTCTGTTCATAATTCATTGTTATACATTTTTATGTGCTAATATCCACAGTGCATATAATTTTGTGTTTTTCATTTATTGTTTTACTTTTACTTTTCTTTTATATTAACATATTCGTTGCCATGGTTATCGGATTACTAAATTTTAATTTTTACAAAATAGAGTAAATATGATCAATTGTATAATTATATTATAATTATATTATAATTAATTTGCAGTTCATATGTATATATGTGAGAAACCATGAGAATAAACTCAAAAATGTTTAAAATATATTCATAGTTGGCAACGAAATTGTTAAAAATAAATGATGGTAAGTGTTCTGATATTCAGTCTTTGTGATTTCGATATAGAATTCTAACAGAATTATGTATTGCAATTTCAATTGAGAACGGAACACTACTCATTTAAGTATTTTATTTTGTGAATTTAAAAAAAAAAAAAAATAATAAAAAACAGTGTTAAATTTTTACACATTAATATCATTTATATTTGGGGGTTACTTTGCTTGCATCATATACTTTCTTCCTTCTTAGGTCATATACCCGGAAGACCCCAGGGGGGTCGTCACGGGATGGTGTTTGGTCAAATCCCAGTATCATCTGCAGTAGGGAATTCCTCTGTGCCTCTGGTGCCAGGTAGCACCTTTATGAAATTTTTCATTAAAAATCTCATTTCTTGTTTTTTCTTATTTTTTGTTTTTTTTTTTCTTTATCATAATTGAAATTATTTTGCTTTTCTATAAAGAATTTTCATATTTTATTTTGCTTTCATCATGAAGTGTAATCATTTTATATATAATTTATGTTCATTGAATTTTGTTTGTTTCCACAGCAACAGATTTCTATGTAAAAGTAAAAGTTTTTTGTTCGTAGTATTTTTCTTTACTTATTTTAATTTTTGAAGAAAACAAAATAATTTGGAATACGTATATTTATATGTTTTGGTATGTTTTATAAATGCAGGATATTATTTAAAAATAATTTAAATATTTCGAACAAAGTTATTACAACATTGTGAAATTACATTTTAATATTAAACTTCTATTTAGTTTAAAATAATAGGTAAAATTTTCAAATTTAACAGAAAAAAATAATAAATTGCAATTATGACATATTCTACAATTACGTTAAAACATTGCCATGATCATATTAAATTCTTGTGTTAGGTCATTATGGCTTATGAATGTATTAAAACTGATCGTTTATATAAATATATTTATCAACTATTTATTTTCAAATTTTTCTATTCTGGCAATGCGTGATAACAACAAATTTTTAACAAAAATTTTTAATAATTTGAACGAAACTAATCAAAACGTAATTAAAGAATTTTTCAATGTTCATATAATTAGTCATAATTTGATTAGTAAATGAGAATAGTTCTAAAGTTAAATCTTTCATGAACATATCGCGAATGTCAGATTATCAGCCTGATTCTAGCTTGTGACTATAAATCACAAGTCACAAACACTATTATTATGACTAACTTTGTGACCGATCAGCTGTTTTGTATTCTTGTTCACTTCTACCAACTATCAAATATTTGTAGATTGATTGTAGACTATGAATTGTAGTTTGATAAGTAGAAAAAATCATGAAAAAAAGTAATTTTCTTAAATTTAATATATTTTAAATAAAACAAGTAATACAATTTTTTTTATATATTTATATATTATTAGAAAATGAAAAAGAAAAATCTCTCAATCTTCTCCTATAATTAATTGTTCATAATTATAAATAGAAAATTATTATAATTTTTTTATTTTTTTGAAAAATTATATTTTAATTTTTGTCAAACGTATTGTTAATAACATCTTTCATTTTCACTTGTATTTTACACTTGTGCTTGATAGCTTAACTACAATACATCTACAGGATACCAGGTACCGACTGTCCGTAGTCAAGATGGCTGTTGAAAACCACCGACTACGAGATACAGGCAGCTAGTACAAACACAATACAGCTGCCGACTGTCGAAGGTTATAAATAACCGTTAAATTGCGATTTAATCAAAAAAATGTATTCACCATTTATTAATTTATTCTTTTTTTTTCAATTAAAATGCACTTATACTATTTTTTACAAAAATATCAACGACTTTTCAAGTCTATAATAGAAAAGTTTTTAATCGAATAGACTTCCATAATACCAAAAGTCTATTGCAACATAAAGTCGATTAACAATAGACTTTCATAAATGATGTCTAAGTTCTTTCCAATGGATCTATATAGTCAATATGGATCTTACGTTATTTACTATTACTATTTGCCCAGTAAGAATATTATTTTTATTTATTTCATCAATAACATTTCGAAATGCAGGTAAAATTTCTTACTATGTTACTAGTGAGTACTCATTGAAAAGCAAAGCATCGAGTATTTAATAACAAGTACTCACTACAAAGTATCGAGTACTCGGCACAAAGTACCCGATACCAAGTAATACTCGAGTACTTTAGTCCAACCCTAATTGTAGTTACAACATGGACTTTGGGACTGTTAACTGCAGTACTCAAAATAGTCACAACTTGTGACTTTACGTACTGTTGTGGCCGTATTTTCGTTATGACTAATCACTGACAGATGCTAGAATCAGGCTATGTATCTTTTTTTGCAATTCAATTTTAATAACAAATCAGTAATACACATTTATGAGTGATCATCAAGTAAATTTGTAAGAATATTGTTATCTTTTTTCTTTTATGACGTAATCATTTATATTCTGTCCACTAATATTATGAACTTAAGGTCTTATAGAGATTACTTAAAGTCGTACCATTTTACATCACTATGTATTGATATTCAAAAAATTCTTCTGATATAAGATAAACGCTTTGTGGATTGTGATAATACTGCTCGTGAAACAGTCGAATTAGAAATTATAAGAGAGAGAAAAAAAGACATACATATGTACTCCTATAAAACCTTAAGTGCATAATATTAGTAGACAGAGTATACATTATTTTATCATAAACACGTGGAATTTTTTCAACTTATACTTATCTAGTCAAAACTTTATTAAACATTTTTTATCGTTTTTTTAAATATATATTTTTTTTATTGTGTGTATTAAGCATGTCACGTAGATCTGTTTTGTATTCATTACAATTCGAATTTTTATTATTTTTTTTTGAAATCTGAAAAGCATGGTTGTATTGAATGTACATATACATATGTGTATTATTTCATGTAAACTTTTTTATTTTTTTCTAAATACGAATTTTCTCAAATTTAAAGACAATATTGATTTTTTTCCTTGAAAAGTTTCATTTTCTTATAATTTTATTAAGTTATTTTGTTTATGTTTTATTTTACATTTATGTTTATACATATGTATAATATTTTCTTTCTAAATAATTTTTAAGGTGGGACCCCACTTGTACCTGATATTCCAAGCAGTTTAAGTAACATATCTGATAAACGTAAGTCCTCATCCTCATCAACTTCATTATCATCGTCAACAACAATAGCAACAAATCTATCATCGATGACATCTCATTATTCACATAATGCACAACAACAGCAAAAGCAATATCAGCAGCAACAACAGCAACAGCAACAAGGAAACAATAATACAATTAATGGTGTACAAGAACAATTTTCAGTTAAAGCTAAACAAGAAGTTTATGTTATACAACGAATATCTGAACTGCAAAGGGAGGGTTTGTGGACTGAGAAGAGATTACCAAAATTACAGGAACCTTCACGCCCAAAAGCTCATTGGGATTATTTATTAGAAGAAATGGTATGGTTAGCAGCTGATTTTGCTCAAGAACGTAAATGGAAGAAGAGTGCAGCAAAAAAATGTGCACGTATGGTACAAAAATATTTTAATGATAAAGCAAATGCTGCACAAAAAGCTGAAAAAGCACAAGAATTACAATTAAAACGTATAGCAGCATTTATTGCTAAAGAAGTGAAAACATTTTGGTCAAATGTTGAAAAATTTGTTGAATATAAACATCAAACAAAATTAGAAGAAAAGAGAAAGAAAGCGCTCGATCAACATTTAAGTTTTATTGTTGATCAAACTGAAAAATTTTCACAGCAATTAGCTGAGGGTATGAATAAAAATTTAACTGGTACTGCTGTAGCTGATAATAGTGCTGCGCCTAGTATGAGTTCAAGTCGAATATCTTCGCCGAAAAGAAAAGATTTATCTGATGGTAAATTAATTTATTAATTGATTAATTTTTGAATATAATTTTTTTGCTTTTAATAAATGATGATAATTCATATCCAGATAAGTTTATTTTTTCTATTCTTGAAAAAATTAACTAAATAAATGAATGGTCGCGTAACTTGCGAGGCATTTGTCTGATTATAGATATAATTTTTAAATGTTTTACATTTTAAAAAAATTATTTTTGAATTTTCTAAAATAGATACATGTTTATATTTTTTGTATTTGTTTTGTTTTGTTTTTTAGATGAATTTCAACCAGAAAGTGAAATATCTGATGATGATGAAGAGACAATTGCTAAAGCTGAAGAAGAAGCTTCTGATGTTAAAGAAGAAATAGCTGCATTACAAAAAGAATCTGAAATGGATTTAGAAGATTTCATAGAAGAATTGCCAAAAGGTTATCTTGAGAATAGAGATAAAATAGTGTTAGAGGAGAATGAGGTAAAAATTAATTTTTAAATGCAATATTTTGATTATTCATTTATTTAATTTTTAATTCTTTTTAAGGAAACAAATTCTGACTCCATGTCTATTGATGAGGATGATAAAGAATTTGAGGCTAGTAATGAACATAGCACAGATGATGAAAATACGATAATGGAACAAGAGAAAAAAGAAAGAAATATTGACCATAAACAAGAATTAGATGAACTTAATGTTAGTTTAAAATAATACTTTTAAATAATAAAATTTAAATTTTGCTTATTTATTTAGTTTCGTTGAATTTAAAATTTAAATTAAATTAAAAAATATATATATTTATTTTTTTTTATGTGTCTAGGCTGAAAATGAGATGAGTTTAGAAGAATTACTTGTTAAATATAAAATGAAAAAGAATGATAGACGTCAAGTGACAAAAATGGAAATTGATTCTGATTATGATGAAGATGACGTATCTAATAATGATAATGAGGATGATGATAAAGAATACAGTGATGAATGTGAGTTGATTTTTTTTTTTTTTTTTCAATTTATTTATAATAATTTTTTATTTATTTTAGCTATAGATTCAGATGATGCCACTGAAGGTAGCGAAGACGACGATGATGATGAAGACGATGATAATGATGATGATGATGAGGATGATGATGATGATGATGATGATGATGATGAAGCAACTGAAGATGAAAGTTTGAATTCGTTTGATTCAGAAAATGAACGTGACTCAAATATTGGTCTTAAAAGTTTGTTAGTAGATGATAATATTGAATCAAAGGTAAATTATTTTTCATATTTTCACATTAAAAGTGTGTAAATTAAATATTAAATCAAACTGCACTCCAATCAGGTTTTACATTGTATTTATTTTCCATCATGTAAAAGCTACGCTTGTGTGCAGAGAATAATGATTTCAATAATCCCAATGTTTATTTTTTTTATAATGATGAAATTTAAACGAGCAATTTTGAAATACATTTTTATGCACTATTATTTTGATATGTTTTGTTGTTTCTGTATAAATGTATTTTGTTAATTATAACCTTTTTTAAATTAATTTAGACGGATAAGGGTGATTTGATAAATGATGCTGCTGCATTGGCTGAAAGTATACAACCAAAAGGAAATACATTATCATCGACAAATGTTGTTACTCCAATACCATTCCTATTAAAACATTCTCTTCGAGAATATCAGGTAAATTAACAAATACATTGATATAAAAGATAACTTTTTTTTATTTCTTTTTCTTTTTTAAATGATGATATAATAAACACTTAAAACTGAAAAGTGCTTACTTCTATTTTTGAAGAAAGTACTTTTATTTTTAATTGAATGACAGTTAAACGAGGCATTTGTCTGATTTAAAATTTAAAAAATTAATAAAATAGTGATCGTATTACTTTGAGGAATGAATTTAACTAAATAAAATGTATTTTTTGTTTCTTACTACACTTTCTTAAAATTCTAAACTTAAAAATAATGCGAAGTTTACTATTTTATTTAAAAATTTTAAATTATGCAATAAAATATGAATTGTTATATTATGTAATATTAATTTTAGCTACTTTTTATTATTAAATAGCATATTGGATTAGATTGGCTTGTTACAATGCATGATCGTAAACTGAATGGGATATTAGCAGATGAAATGGGCCTTGGGAAAACAATTCAAACAATTGCATTGCTTGCTCATTTAGCATGTGAAAAAGGTAATTGGGGCCCGCATTTAATTGTTGTCCCATCATCTGTAATGTTAAATTGGGAAATGGAATTTAAAAAATGGTGTCCTGGTTTTAAAATTTTAACATATTATGGTGTACAAAAAGAAAGAAAACAAAAGCGTATCGGTTGGACAAAAGCAAATGCATTTCATGTATGCATAACATCATATAAACTAGTTATACAGGATCAACAAAGTTTTCGTCGTAAAAAATGGAAATATTTAATATTAGATGAGGCACAAAATATAAAAAATTTCAAATCACAAAGATGGCAATTGTTGTTAAATTTTCAAACAGAACAGTAAGTTATTTATTTTTATTTTATTTTTTTGTTTTATGATATGGAATTGTATCAATGTACACATTTACCTTATTTTTATTTTTTAGACGTTTACTTTTGACTGGAACACCATTACAAAATAACCTAATGGAACTTTGGTCATTAATGCATTTCTTAATGCCTCATGTATTTCAATCACATCGTGAATTTAAAGAATGGTTTTCAAATCCAATGACTGGAATGATCGAAGGAAATTCAGAATACAATGATTCAATAATAAAACGTCTTCATAAGGTCTGTACCCTGTACGTAATGTAATAATTTCATTTTCTTTTCTGAAAATTTTCCGTTGATTTTTATTTTTTGTTTTCTTTTTATAAAAAATGATATTTTAATTTTTTAAAAATCGTTTATTTTCCTCTTTTGTACATAATAATTAAACTTGCTGTATACACATATATACATTTTTTTTTAATTCTATTTAACTGAAAAAATAAATTTTTTTTGTGAGCAATATTTCAAGAAATAGTATCTAAAAAAAGTTTAAGCAGTATATTGTTATTGTCACCGGTTACTTGTTCAATTCATTTTATTTAAACTAAATGTACTTCCAGGTCTCTTAGATCTACTATTACTTTTCAGTCTGTGTTACTGTCTCAGTTACTGTTAAATGTTAGTGGAATATTGCTCGATTTGTATTTATGTATATGCACTTTTAATCCGTTTTCATGTGAACATTCCTCTTTTCCATGGAAAAACAATACAAAGTGCTAAAATAATTTTTTTTTTTTTTTTTAATAAAAAAGATATCGATACATGCCATATGAACGTTACATTTTAATATTAAACGATTCATTCTAGAGGTTCGATAACATAAATATATTTTTTAACATTATAAATAAAACTAAAATGTTTTGTAAATAATTTAATTATTTGAAAAATTTTAAGTTGTTTTAATTTAATATGTCTTAATATTTTACTTGTCATTTTTCTTCAATTTCATTTTTATTTATGTATTAAGAATGTGTTTTTGATTTTTATTTTTTATTTTTTAATTATATGATTCAAAAAATTTAATTTGTTTTGAATATTTTTATTAATAGGTTCTTAGACCATTTTTATTACGTCGGTTGAAATCAGAAGTTGAAAAGCAAATGCCAAAGAAATATGAGCACGTTGTAATGTGTAGATTATCAAAAAGGCAAAGATATTTATACGATGATTTCATGTCTCGGGCTAAGTACGTAATTATTAATAAAAATATAGTTTTTGTTATAATATAGAAATTTAACATTTTTATATTTATTTAAAAATAAATTAAAAAAAAATGAACAGGACTAAAGAAACATTGGCAACTGGGAATTTACTTAGTGTTATTAATGTTTTAATGCAACTGAGAAAAGTTTGTAATCATCCGAATTTATTTGAAGTTCGACCAACTGTTTCACCATTTCGAATGGAAGGCTTGAATTTTCGAACATCATCGTTGGTGTGTAATATATTCGATTATGATCCGCTAAAGGTATATTTTAAAATTTTGTTTTATATTAAATTAAATGATTATATTAAGTAAGTTTGTTCTATGTTCTTTCCTAAATTTTGCTTAAGTTATAAAAACGAAATCGAACTGTTATGGCTTTTTTCTGTTTTTTCTTCGATTTGTAGCACATCAACTTGCACTCATTAAATCTGGTTTTAGTACAAGCTGAATTATTATACACAGCATATTTAACTTATAAATTGCGTAAACATTGTCCATCAAGGAAATTAATTGAAGAAATTGATTCAATACCAGATCCGCCACGTTATCCAAAAAAGAAATATCATTTTAAAATTCGCGTTCGAAATTCTCAAATACAAGAGAATTTAATTAAATACAGTAGTAATAGAAGTGTAGTAGTAACTGGTACAAGTCCAGCTATGAAGACTGATGGAAATAAATTAGTTCCAGTGATAGATATTAATAAAAAACATTCATCTAGTATTAATCGTAATCATCAACAAAATTTACCAATAAAAGTTTTCCACCCATCAATAGCAACAACAGTATCAGGAGCTTCTTCAATTGGTATACCAACAACAACAACAACAATACTTAAAAGTAATACATTAGTTACAGCAGCAGGAGCAGGTATGCTACCATCAACTTCAACAAATCTAACATATAGAAGAAATATAGACTCACAATCATTATTATCATCATCATCATCTTCATTATTATCATCATCACGTATAGTAAATACAATCTCCAACAATAATCTAACAGTATCAAATGCTGTTTTAACAGGAGGAACATCTCAAGCAAATTTAATTTCAACTGGTGCAAATAATAATGTGCAAATTTTACAAACTGGTAGGCACATTGTATTAACACCAGCTACAAGTGGAACAGTTGTAACACCAAGCGGACAACGAATAACTGTTTTAGCTAAAAGTGGTCCAGGTTCCGGAACAATTCAACAGCAGCAACAACAAACAACAGCAGCTAGGACAATATCAGCTGTTGCATCATCATCATCATCATCATCGGGTAAAGGCATTCAGTATCAACATATGTCATTATCAACATCAAATAATCCATCATATATAAATAGCAGTCAGTTAATAATGGCATTAGCCCAGCAACTTAAAAATAATTTATCATCAAGTAATAACGTTGTTGTTAGTAGTACGATTAGTAATACATCAACAAATCAGCAGCAACAAGAACAAAAAAATATTGATTTGGAATTTTATTCTGTAAGAAATATTAAATTTCATACTTTTATATTGTTTTAGATATGTACGTATGTTAATTTCCTTTTCGTTTTTAACTTAATTATTACTAGGCTGAAAGAGAACAAAAGAAAAAAGATGAAAGGCAAAATACTCTACAATTATTAGCTAAAATAAATCAACGTAAATGTGATTTAAATTTATGTTATGGAGAAGATTTTCGTCATTCAATGTCAAATTTTGTTAAACGTAGCCGTTATGTAGATTTTACAACATGGCATACTAGAAGTTATACAAATTGCTTAAATGCAATGCATTCAAACGATAATTGGAGTTTAAAAAGATTAATTAAATCATATGAAGATAGAACAAATGATATGTTATCAATATTTACAAATTTTGTACTTTGTGTGCCAGCTGTATCAGCACCAAGACCATATTTTGAAGTTTATCATCATCATCCATCTAAAGTGAATACAGAACGTACTATAGAGATTACATTGCAAAGTGATTTATCACCAAAATTACGTTTATTACATCCAGTAATTTCATCTATGTGTACACAGGTAATTATGAAATGTTCTAATTTTATCTCGTATAAAAATTAAATACAACATTTACATGTAGAGATTGCCAATATTTGATTACTTTATTTTAAATCTCGTATAGTTAAAATAAATTTAATATTTAATATAGTAGTTAAAGTAATTTAAGCAAAGCGCGTAATTCATTGTATATTATTCCACAATTAAGTCAGCTAGATATCATTACTTGTAAACATGATAACTTAGCGTTACATTTGTGGAAGAATAAAAGAAATTTCATTAATCTGAATTGAAATTTAACTGTTCTAGTTGAATTCAAAGACGATGATGAAATTTCAAGTTTTTCTAGAGAGTTGATCATTTCAATTGAATTTCATTTATTGATAGATCATAGTTGAAAAACAAACAATTATATAAAAATAATTTAATTTTATTAATTACTATTTTATAAGCGTATTAGTCAAAATAATAAGAAATAGATTAATTTTGGGATTCAGTAAATTTTGTTTTGATTACTTGAATTGAATCCATTAATCATTAGTTAAAAATGTTTTCAAGTACAAATTAATAAAATTTACATATAATTATGACATAACTCGATTAATTAATTAAATTATTAATTATTTATCAATTATTTTTTAGTTTCCTGATCCTCATCTAATACAATATGATTGTGGTAAATTACAAACACTTAATTTATTATTAAGAAAATTAAAACGTGAAGGACATCGTGTATTAATATTTACACAAATGACAAAAATGTTAGATATACTTGAAGCATTCCTTAATTATCATGGTCATATTTATTTGAGATTAGATGGTACAACACGTATTGAACAACGTCAAATATTAATGGAACGTTTTAATGGTGATAGGCGTATATTTGCATTTATATTATCTACACGTTCTGGTGGTGTTGGTGTTAATTTAACTGGTGCTGATACTGTGATATTTTATGATTCTGATTGGAATCCAACAATGGATGCACAGGCACAAGATCGTTGCCATCGTATTGGACAAACAAGGGACGTACATATATATCGTTTAATTAGTGAGAAAACAATTGAAGAGAATATATTAAAAAAGGCAAATCAAAAAAGATTACTCGGCGATTTAGCAATTGAAGGTGGAAATTTTACTGCAGCATATTTTAAGAGTTCAACAATACATGATCTATTTCAAATTGAGGCTGGTGATGGTACAACTGCAACATCACGTCTGTCTGATGTATTAGATCGTGATCGTGAACGTAAACAGAGGCTACAACAGAGTTCACAGCAGCAACAACAACAGTATGCATCAACATCATCTTCAGTAGTGGTAGCGGCAACTATACCAGAAGAAAAGACTGTATTAGGTGCATTTGAATCGGCATTAGCCGCAGCTGAAGATGAACAAGATGTACAAGCAGCTAAAATAGCCAAAGCAGAAGCAGCTGCTGATTTAGCTGAATTCGACGAAAACATTCCACTTGATGACAATCATGATATTCAGAATAAACCGGAAATGAGTAAAGTCGATCAAGAATTGGAAAATCTTGTTAATCAGGTGAATATTCTTACACTTTGTAATGATTTAAGAAAAGCACTATATTATTTTTTATTTTGTTTTTGAAATACATTTTAAAGAAAATTATTGTTTAAAATGACTATTAATTGTAGTGCAAAATTAACAAAACGGTCAGACATAGTTCATTCCAAAACAACTTGATGAATTATATCACTAACCGTATAACATTTTTCCAAAGTTATTTTTTCTTGCTCTTTGAAGGAGTTTTTATTTTCTATTTAAAATTAATTATTATTTTGTTTTTATTCGATTTTTTTTTTTTTTTAGTTAAATCCAATTGAAAAATATGCGATGCGTTTTGTTGAAGAAATGAATAATGCTTGGACTGAAGAACAATTAAGACAAGCTGAATTAGAAATTGAACAGCAGAGACGTGAATGGGAGGAAAGCCGAAAAGCAGCATTGAAAAAGGAACAAGAAATTTTAAGGGCCGAAGAACAAAATGATGTAATGTTGACATATAGTCGGGAGGATGCTAAAAATCAGGTTATTAATAAAAAATTCAAATCAAAATCATTTAGAAATAAAAATTTAAATACAAAAACTAGAAATCAGAATTTATATAAAAATTCTAGAGCTAGTAGTAGTAACAGTATAAAAGAAATTACTACTATTGCTGCTGTCACTAACAATAGTAGTGATGATAATATTACAAATAAGAGAAAGAGAATTAATCATAGATTAGTTAGGGAAGATAGCAAAACGAATATAAATATGAATAATAAAACAAGAATGATAGGTAAGAGAAAAGCTCGTTTAATTGAACAACAAAAAACTACGAATAATAATAAACGTCGAAGAATTGAAATTTCGAAGAAACCACCAAAATTAAAAGCTGAAGTGATCATTAATAGCGATGATAGTGTTAATTCTACTGTTATGAATAATAAAAAGGATGATGGATGTGATGAAAGCGGTAATAAAGGTAATAGTAATGTACGTAGGAGTAGAAATCGTAACAATATATCAATTATCAAAAATGATACTCAAAAGAATGAAATTAGTAATGAAAGAATATTACGAAGGAATCGTGGTTTAATTCAAAATAGTAATATAAAAATGAAATCATCATGTGATAAATTATCATTATCAAAATCTAACTTTGAAAATAATACAAATACAGATTCAAATTCAGAATCTGGTCTTGAAAGTGATAATCCAAATGATGAAGATTATAATGCTGGTGAAATGACAACGCATTCGGAAGATGAAGAAGCAACCGATGATGATGAGGATGGTAATGATAAATTTGAAAGTTTCAGTGAATGTAGTCTTGATGTTATGGTTGATACAACAACAAATGATACAAATACAAATTCAACCAATTGTAATGCATCTGAAAATAATTCAGAGAAAGTGAATGAAAGTGAATCTGATAATGACAGAAATGATAATAATGACGATGATGATAATGATAACACATTAGTTGAGGGTAATAATAAATTTAAAAGAGGACGACGTAATATTTGCGATGATGATAACGATGATGATGATAAATTGGTAACACAAAAATCCCAAGAATCATCGCATCTATTATTGAATAGTAAAAAAGATGAATTTGAAAATCATATTGATGTAAATAGTCCACGTACAAGATCAAGAGGATCAGTTAAAATAAATTTGTGGACATTAGACGTAAGTCCAATTTTACCAGGTATTAGACCAATAAAAGGTAATCGTAAAAATGACACAAGTACAAATTCAAAAGAATTATCAAAGCATAAAAATGACGATGATGAAAGTCAATCTGATAATGATAATGGTGATGAAAATAATGATAATGATGATGATGATAATGATAATGATAACAATGACAATGATGATAGTGATGATGATAATGATTCAGAGTTTATTAATGAAGACAAAAAGACGCCACAAAGAAGAAAGAATAATGACAATCGAAGTAAACTTGGTAGACAACGTACACAGAAAACATTAAAAAAAGTAATGAATCAAACACAACAGGACAATAATCATCAAAAACAACAGCAACAAAAAATTTCAAACGTAGTCAATGATAATAGTAGTAATAATTATGAAACTATAACAAGTACTAAAATGTTAACTGGTGGTATTAAAGCAAATGGTAAAATGAATCAATCATTTAAAACTGATCATCTTAAGAATTCAACGCCAAAGAGAACAAAATACCGTCAAACATTATTAATAGATATTAATGACACACAAACAATGAGAATAACAAGACGTACATCAGTACTAAAGTCAAATAATGAAACTGGTCTTTCTTGATAAATAACAAATTATAATTATTGAATTGGTAGTTACTGGATTATTTTGATGTATATTAAATATATACATACATATATATGTATATATTTTTCGATTTATCATTTGAAGAGCGGTTAGCATACAATACTGTATATATATGTATATTTTTTCTAGTGACTATTGGTAATTCAAAAAACAAAACGGATATAACTCATACTATTAAAGACAAAGCAAAAAAATTTATTTTCCAGTTGCGTAAATTGTAACAAAAGTGGTAAGCGAGTTATAATGTAAAACTTATCTACCGCCAAAAGAAAAATAAATTTTTATAGTGATTTGGTATGAAAATCGATTTCTGTCTTTTAAATTATATCTTAATTTGTACGTAGACAAGAAACACGAAGCAATCCCGTTTTTTGTTTTATTATTATTATTATTTTAAATTCATTTTTTTTGTTGTGGGAATTTACACGTCAAAAAAGAAAAATAAAATATGTAAAATTTTGTATATACTACATGTAAGTGATAAAAAATATACACATTATAAATTATAAAAAAAAAAAAAACGAAAATTCCAAAAAAGGATGAAAAAAAGAAAATGAACGTAATATTTTTGTACGAGCTTTGCCTCTTATCTATCTACATGTTTTGTCGTATAACATTCAATTAAACATATACATATGTGTGCATTATGATAAAAAACAAAAAAATTTAGATTAGAAATAATGTAAAAATAATCAGTTTTTTTTTCCGTAACAACAATGGCAAATGGAAATATTATGGAATGTTATAAATTTTGATTTAAAGTAAAGCTGAATCATATTATTTTCCTTTTTTACTTCGAATCGAAATATAGAAAATTCCAGATGATATAAACAAATTTACTGCGTTTTTGTTACATGTTTATCACATGTACACGTTAGATAAAAAATAAAAATGTTTACAATTTTATTTATTTCGAATGAATAAATAAGAAAGGAAATATAATGTTGAAAGTATTTAGAATAAATATTAAATATTTAATTTTTAGTATTTGAGACCAAGAATTTCATAATATAATAACTTTCATATTTATACTTTTTTTAAAACAAAAAATTATATCGTTCATAGAATATCATAACTCATTTTAACGCATAGTGATTTAAAATTAATTTTAAAAATTAAAAATAATAAATGAGGTCTTCTATTACTCGAGACATTTTTTTTCAAATTGATTGAAACGATGTATTTTGAGGTTGAAGTAAATTAATATAATCATAATCGCATTAAAAACTTCGAATTCATAAGCTAATTTCTATTTTTACGCTTTATATCATAGTCAAAGAGGGTGATATTCTGGATAAATGTCAATTACATGATTATGATCAAAATTTAATGTAATTGTCAAAAATTCAGAAATTTGTTGATGTTGCAGTCAATCGTCAAAAATCTGTAAAATTACGCATTAGGTTTAATATGGATAAATTTTTGCTGTGGCATTTAGTTTCACTGGCAGTCAACAACGTTTTTAAATTTGCCCTCTACGCGAATGTTTTTTAGTTCATATGTGTGTTTGATCTTTCTGATTAGTCTCAAAAATTATTTTTTTCATAATCAAAATAATTAAAGAATTTTCTATGTGATAGGAGGATCTCTGTTAAAATTTGTATCCAGTGATTTCTTTTCCCTTTTTTTTTTTTTGACGTCAAATATTTTAATATAAAAGAGTTATAATTATGTACATATTTAAATATGAACTAATTGTGGAGAAAAAACTTTGTTTACACGGTAGTCAAATATATTCTACGTTGTATTCAGATAAATATAAATAATATTTATGTACATACATATTATAAATATAACACGAAGAATATAAAGTTCAGTTTTAATTTTATTTCAATTTATGTAAATAATTAAACAATTAAAGTAATCATAAATATAAACATGAGAATATAGAGAACATCGTGTATGATAAAAAAATGATTTACATTTTATGTAGATTGTTTGTAAAAAGTAGTAAAAATCAATGTTTAAAATGTAAATAAAAACGAGATTATCGACTTCAATCAGAAAATCAAAATAAAACAATTTCTTTTATCATAAAAATCGCTATCCCGGTCGAATAATGTTGTGTATACATGAAGAGAAACGTACTAAATTGAAAAAGTTTTTTAAATATATTTTTATTTTGTTGAAACAAAAATAGAGAAAAAGATAACACCATTCAATTGGAAATTATTATAGAATGAAATCCTTTTTATTATTTTTGCTACGTCATTTTTCGATAAAAATTCATTTTCACATACGATTGAGTTACATGTTAATATTTATCGGACGAAATATATAAAGAAATGCTTGAGTATATAGAACATTTCACGAGTAAAACTTAATGGTTGCTGGTAAACCATGCTGAGAAAAAAATTATATAAAATGGGAGAAGGTTACTGCCTACCTTCATACTTATTGTTATTTTGCCCATTCTCCATTTCTCGTTATGATTTATCAGTTGCCGTTAGGCTGGCATTTGCTCCTGAAACGATCCTGTAAACAAATTTTAATTCATTATACTCTGTTCACTAATTCTATGCAGTTAAACTTTTATAGAAATCACATAAAATAATACCATTTTATATCATTATACATATTATGTATATTGATGTTCAAAAAATTCATTTCATATTGTATGAAAACTTTAAAGACTGTGGTAATACTGCTCCTGAAACAGTCTAATTAAAAATTATTAGAGAAGAATAAAAAAACATATTGTGTACTCCCATAAAGCTTTAACTGCTAATAATTTGCGAACAGATTATAAATAAAATTTAATTCTTAATGTCATAAAACTTTGAGATTATTAAAAAAATGTTGATGCAAAGATTTCAACTTTTAATTTATTCAAGAAATTTTAACATTAAAAAAGAATTACAAAAATTTTGTATCTTATGAATTTATTTTAGAAGAATGAAGAAACATAGAAAACGATAAAAGAAAGAAAACAATATTTTGAATTGTGTACATTTTCGTTTTAGAATTTTTTTAATTCAAGTTTATTTAAAATTACATTAAGGCTTATATTCATCATTTAGTGATGAATACTAAACTCAGTGCGATAGTGGAATTATTCTCATCACATTAATTTATTATCGCATAAAGTTTAATATCGAATAGTGAATTCGAACCTGAAAGTACACATCAAAAATAAATCGTTAAAGAAACAAGCAAGAAATTTCTCATCAACTCTCCAATAGTTGCTTTTATTGCAAAGTATTTTAATTAAAAAATACTGAATATTATACTTTTTTGGAAAAAAAAAAAAAAACTAGCAACTAATTTAATCATTTCATATTTAGCTAGTTTTTTAATACCATTAATTATTATATTGTTTTTATGTTTTAGATAGGAATTTAAATAATTTATACTTTAAGAAAAAATAAAATATTTATATTTAATTTTTTTGTAATTACAAAGCGAAGTTAAAAAAAAAAAACAAGCACACACATTTATATAAATAGTAAATATATAAAATGAATCTAGTTTATAATAATAATTCACAACATATACGTTTTAAAAAAAAAAAAAAATGTATTTTTGGTTTCTTGCCTCAATTTCTGTGTAAAGAACATTTTTAGAATTTTCATTTTTATTTATTTATTTTTTTTTTAATACTATAAATGAAATTTGCTGTTCTGTATAGTTTGATTTATTTCATAAGGATTAATATTAGATGATAAATGAAAGAATAAAGAAAAAATCAAAACAAAAATCTGATTTAAAATGTGAATAAAAGAAAAAAACTTCTTCAAGTACCTCATCCATAGGTTTGAATGTGTCAATTAAATTTGACATTTTCAATAAATACCCAATTTATTTTTATTTAAATAAAAATTGAATCAGTTTCATAATATAATTCAAGCTCAAATTTATTATAAATGATTTTTCTATTCTCATCTAAATTGTTGATATATTTATTGATGTGTATATTAAGACTAGATTCATTTTATTGGAAATAATTTTAAAATAAACAAAAAAAAAAAAAAAAAAAATAAGTAAATATAGTATAAGATTAGAAATTTGAATAAATTTATGAGAAAATGTTTCCAGGCCTACAGAAACTAAAAAAAAAAAAAAAAAAAAAAAAAAAAACATTTTTTTTTATAATAAAAAAAAAAATAAATAAAATGCATATGTATAAAAGAAAAAACAAAACAAAAATTGTGAATATTATATATAAATTATATGAAAACATTATAAATAATGATGAATGGTGATACTTATGTGGTGTATTTGATGACATTACAGTAGAAATTATAAAATTGATTAATGGAATTAATTATAGGTTTTTATTATAACACATTTGAAATAATATTTAATTTAAAATAAATTTTATTATAAAAATGAAAACAAAAATAAAAATTAAAAAAAAAGAACTATTAAATATAAACATTCATGGGTAAGAAAATAAAAACACATGAAAATAAAATAAAAATTCACAAGACGAAAATAACAAAATAAATATTTCAAATTAAAAAATAAATAAATAAAGGATCGATGTAGGAATTAAAAAATTAAATTCAGTTAATTCTACATAGCATAATTTCTGCTACAAAAAACAAAAAAAAAAAAACAAAAAAAAAATAGAAAGAAATAAATAAAAAATAAAATAAAAATTTTTAAATTCGTCTTGTGTATATTATAAATGTATTATGTGTAATAATTAGCGGAAATGTTTATAGAAAATAATACAATAGAAAAAAAAAACAAAAATAATGAAATATAAATATTAAAACATGAAAATTAAAAATTACAAAACAAAAAAAAAAAATAATAAAAATATTAGGAAATAAATGTTCCTTGCTAAAAATTGAAAGTTGTGTTGTTTTATTTTATTTATTTACATATTTACAAAAAATATATTAAAAATATACACAAAAAATTAAATATCAATCTGTAAAAAAAAACATGTTCAGGTCTTAAATAGAACAAATGGAAATGAATTAATTTTTTTTTTATATTGCAGTACAAGTAATCTGTTTTGGTGTCTGTTTTTGTACATTTGATAACACAATAAATATTTAAATGTACTTATCTATATTTGAACTTTGAGATTTAAAAAAAAATTACATAATTTTCCTTCTAAATTTATTAAATAAATTGAATAAAATTAAAAATACGAATTTATATTTTAAACTACTATAATTCTTGCTACTGTGTTTTAAACAATTTATAAAAAATGAAAATGTAAAAAGTATTAGAATAGAAAAATGTAAAAATTTTACGTATAAAAAAAAATAATTATAAGATAAATTTTTAATTATTTATGTACATTATAAAGTTTGGTAAATGGCAAAGGCTGGATATGTTCGAGAAAAGAACAATAACATTTTTGTTTTTTACTTACTTTTTTTTGTTACTTTTTTTATCCTTATTTTTAAATTTAATATAAAAGCAAATTTTTTATTATATTTTAAAATAGAACTTTTTTTTTTCTTTTTAAATCCAGTCAATTTCCAAATAAAGTATATTGTAAAAGTAAACGATACTTAATAAATCACAATAATTACAAGCAAAACTAAAGAAAATCAAAATAAGAAATTTTAAAATTTATTCAAAAATTTTAAATTTATAAAAAAGAAAATCATTTTTTGTTTAAATTTTTTTTTTTTTTTTTTTTTTTCTTTTGGCACCAAAACAGCCTTACTTTTGCCATTTCCAAACATTAACAGATTGTGTATTTAAGCTTTCAACTATTAATTAAATAAATAAACATAATAAAATTTTTATAAAATGAAATTAAGAAAACGAAATGTGTAAATACAGTAAAATAAACAACACAGCTGCAAGGAAGTAGTTTAAAAAATAAATACAATACTAAAAATATTACAAAGAAAAATTATTTAAAACAAAAAATATATAACAGAAATTTACGAAAATGTAACAATTACAGGATAAAAGAATATTAAGAAAATTTTCACGTTTCATGTATACATTCAAACTATAACTGCAATATAAAGATGAAATTTCAACCTCTTCCATGAAGCAACAGTTTAAGAATTTTCATAAACTTAGTGGCATTTTCTCCACGATTGCACTTGAAATAAATTTAATAATTTGATTTTGAAAGTACCCATGTTTTCATACGATTGGATTTTTTGTTTTGTTTTTGTTTATATTTTTAAAAAAGAGAAATGAAAGGCCCATAATGAATAGTGATTTTCCAATACATACCTTTTAAATTGATGTATAATAATAGTGATGTAATGAATATTAATTTTTAACTGTCCTAATATTTTTTTTTTTTTTTTGATTAATAAGAGATTGTAGTTAGCCACAAAATTGAATTTTTAAACATATTTCTTTACAATTCACATCACGTACCAATTTTTGTTTATGTTGAGAATTCATTTGAGTCGCTAAACTTTTTTCACTAACTACAGTATTTTACCGATAATATGTATTATTTACAAGGAAAACTTCTAGTAATTCTTTTTTAAATTTTTATCCTTTAAATTCTATAAAATTTATAATAGAAACTTAGCTTTTTTTTTGCAGTTGAAAAGTTATCAATGATGAAAAGAAATTAATTTTTTATATTTTTATTTTCGTTATGTATTTTTTCTTTTTCTTAGGTTTGGATATCAGAAAACACAATGGAAAAAATGCCGGTAAGAATAATAGAAACGATTAGTACAATTTTTTTTAATGTTTTGCTATGTGAAAGAAAAACATTCTAAAATTTATGAACAAGAAAACAATATTATATACCTATACTGTATTTTAGATGTGGTGCCCACCAACCCCGCCTCAAAATAATAACGATATTTATATCGATCATTCATTGGGATTTTTATATGAAACTGATATATTACCCGAATCTCAATTACCACCAATTTACGTACGACGAGAATATAAAAGAACTCGTACTGAAGCTGGTTTTGTTATGGAAGGTAGACGTCCTCCGAAAATACGTAAAGAAGATAATTATTATGCACCAAGATCATTATTTGATCGACCATCGCCTGCTTTGGCTAAAATTCGTCGGGATTTAAAAATACAAAGATATCGGGGAACATTTAAACCAAACGTTCAAATACCTGGCCTTAAATTACAAATGCCACAGAAACCGCTTGTTGAACCAGAGGGTATGGCCGAATGGTGTATTTATGAAGATATCGCAATTTTGCATATACTGCAAAATCTTCAAGGTTTACCATTGAATGGAATGCTTTTATCACCTGGCCATACACCAAATTGGGATCTCGTTGCTGAAACAGTAAATCTATTCTCTAGAACGTATCGTTCACCAAAACAATGTCGTTGGAGATATGAAGCTGTGATTGTACCACGTGAAGAGGGCAAATTATTGGAAAGTTCTAAAAAACAGAAAAAATTAAAAACATCTGTGAAAGGTTCACCAGTTAAGGGTGGCGTCAAATTATTAAGAACATCACAAATGTTTATAAGTGATAGCAATCATTCCTATACAAAATTAATGAGAATGAAATTTGACAACATAAAAGCAGCATACATGAAAAAAGCACCACCACCAAAACAAGTGTTTGGAAGTCAAAATCAGAAGAATCCGAAGCATATTGCTGTTTTACATGAATTCGGAATTAAAAATTATGATAATCCTCTTAATCCGATGGATATTGCTCTACGAAAAGCTGAAAAGTTGAAAGAGAAACAACGTATGCAATTACCACCGCCACCACCAGCTCAACAATCATTATCTGATGTTAGTCCGCAACAATTGCCACCACAGCAGCAACAACAAATTTCTGTTCAGCAACAACAGTCACAAACTGCTGCTATTATAGTTCAACAAGCTTCACAGCTTTCAAATACTGTGCAAGTACAACATCAACATCAACAACAACAACAGCAACAACAACAACAACAGCAACATCATCAGGCTCAACAGCAGCAACAAAGTATTCAAATAATGCAAGCAAATACAATTCCATCTCGCGGAGCGTCACAAGCTAATAACATAACTGTACATCAGCAGACAGCACAAATTGTTAAAGCAATCGTAACTCCGCCTTCAGGTATAGTGACCGGTAGTCAAGTTCAACACATCGCGCAATCTACACCTTCACAAGTTCAAATACAGCAACAGGCTGCCATACAGACAGCTGGTAACATTGTTACTCCTTCATCTGTTTCAGTTATGTTAACGACTCCAGTTCCAGCACTTTCAACTGTTCAACAACATCAACAACATCAACAACATCAACATCAACAACATCAACATCAACAACATCAACAACATCAACAACAACAACAACAGCAGCAGCAAACAGCACAATCAGCACAAATTGTTTCTATACAACAGCAAAGTAATACTTCTGTGGCTACTGCACCAATTGCAACTCAACCACAGACAGCTTCAATTGTTCAAACTATAACATCTCAGTCTCTACCACAAGTTGTTTCAGTTTCACAGTTAGCAACTGTTGGTACCGTTTTAACTACTTCAGGTACGTTGCAACCTAACGCAACTATGACGACATTGAATACGTCTACGCTTAGAGCACAACGCATTGTTGCTGCGCCAGGAACATTGCAAGAGGTAGTTTTACAACAAAGACCAAACTCACAAAGTCCAACTATAGTATCGATGAGCGGTTTAGCACAAGGAGTGTCTCAGCCTCATTTCCAACCAGCACAATTAAGACTTTCAATGGGAAGTGCTCAGCAAGTATCTGGAGTTGTTGCTAAAGGAATTCCAGTAAGCTCTTTGCAACAAGCCGGTAAACTAACTAATCAGCCACAAATTCAGTTGTATCGTCAACAAGCTCTTCGTCAACAATTGAAAGTTCTACAAACTTCAGCAGGTCAAAGTGGAGGTACTGCTGCTGTTGTACAAACTGCTGGTGGACAAACAGCTTTAGTGAATGCTGCTGGAACTATAATTCAGGGTGGAATTGTTCCTGCTGGTCAAACTGTTCAGGTGCAAGGACAAAAAGTGTCGGTGGCAACAGTTAGTGGAGCAGCTGCGAATGTTGCAGCAGGTACATCTGGTGTAGTTACTTCAGTTGCAACAGTTCAAGTGACTCCAACTCAAGGAAGAACAACGCAATTTATAAAACAAGTTGGAGTCGGTACAAAACAAACAATTGCTAGACAAGTTTCCGATAGTGAACTTCTTCTTGTTAAAGGACAATTAATTGGACAACAAAAAGCGCAAGTTATTCCACAAACTCAGATTTTTACTCCTGCTAATGTTCAAGTTCAACAAGCTGGTACATCTGGACAGCAACAAATAGCAACTTTGGTTAAAACATCAAGTGGAACAGTTGCTACTGGAGGTACAGTTGGTATGACTTTATCTCAATTGAAACCCACTGGGCAAATTAAAGTGACTATGGCAAATCAAAACCAAGTTCGTCAGTTACAATTACAACAGCAAATTGCCATTGCTCAACAAAGAAAAGTTGGTAAAATGACACAAATTGCGCAGGTAGCAGGAAAGACTAGTGTGCCAACGCAATTAATTGTACAAAACCCGAAAAATCTTCCTGGATCAGTGACTGTTCAACAAATCCAACAGGTTATACGTCATGCTCAGCCAGGCACTTTAGCAACTACCGGACAAATTGTTTTGGGAAAAACAAGTGTTGGCAGAGTTATACCTGTATCTGTTTCCTCACAGCCAAATGCCAGACAAACAATACAGGTACCAATCGTATTTTATATACATACATACATATATAGTATATGTATATTTTAAATTTGAGAACAATTGTTATTTTTTTAATATATATATATATATATTTAATATATAGGTGGTTTCAGCAGCATCAGCTCAAGCATTAGCAGCCGGAAATATTAGAGCTCATGTAGCAAATGCACAGAATCTTGCTGGTACAATAAAAGTAGCAACTGGTTCAACGCAAGTACAAACACAGCAAGCATTAATAACTGCATTACAAAATCAACAGCAACAAAGGCAGAATGCTAGTCCAGTTCGTTTGCAAACAACATCTGGTGGATCATTAGTAGCTGTTGCTGTACAACAGCAACAATCACAAGCTCCACAACAACAACAACAGCAGCAGTCTAACGTTTCAACAGTAAGTGCATCAACTTCAACATCGACTACAGCTGATGTAGGAAGTTTAACACAACAAACAACACAACAACAGGTAAGAACATTAGTTAAAAAGAAAATAATGTCAAATAGGAATGAAGCAGAATAAGATTTGTTTTTTTTATTTATTTTATTTCAAATTGTTTGAATTGATTCTGGATTATTCTTTTTGTTGTCTATTTTATATATAATAGCAACATTATTATTTACATTGAAATTATTTTGAAATTTTTTTTTTTTTCTTTTTAAAATAAATTTAAATAATTTTACAGTACTAAAATCAGAAATAAATAAAAAAATTAATATGATAACAATAAACAAACCAGGACCAATAAAAATAATACATTATTATATCTGTGAACAAAAATAGAAAATGAAAATTTCTTTTTGACAAGTCAATAATATGAGATTTTTGATTGGTTTTCAAAATAATAAAATTTTGAAAGAAAAAAAAAAAAAAAATTAGAATCTTTAACAAGTTGTACATGTATATAAGAAATGTGTATAAAATGGCAACTTATTATTTATTATTATAATTATTATTATTTGTACAATGATACATATGAGTTGTCTTCCAGATAAGTATGTATGTATGCATACTTACAAAGAATATAATATAAACTATTTTGTATGTGTACAATTTTATTTTTGATTTTTATTTCATTTAAAAAAGAAAAAAAAATTTTTCTTTTCTATTTAAATTAAAATTTTCACATTTGCGTTTCATTGTTTTAATTATTTTTGATTTAAAAATTTTGAAATAATTAGCAATATTAAATTAAAATACCCAAAATTCTAATCTTTGATCTAAAAACAAAAAGCAACAAAAACAAAAAAATTATAACAATTATATCATAAGTAAATAATATATAAGTTTATGTAGTATATAAAATAAAAAATTTTTTTAAAAATTTAATTCTTATTGTAATCATTAAATATTAAATTTAAATAAAATATAAAATATAAAATATCTTTATTAATTTCTCTTTTTAATAAAATATTACATATACATATAAATCTAAATGTAAGAGCAATATAATAATAACAATAATAAAAATAAAAAAAAATGTTAAAAAATATATTAGAAATTTTTCGTGTTATTTTTTTATTTACTTTTGTCAAAATTCTAATAAAAATTTGAATTTTTAAATAAATGGAAAAAAAAAAATCATAGTCCTTTGTATTAGAACTTTCTAGTTTTCAAAATATTAAAATGAAAACATATTATTAGTTAAAATTTCTTTTATGAAAAATAAAAAAAATTTTGGAAAATGAAAACGAAAAAAAAAGAATAATTGTATACATTATATAAATTTATTAACTGATTTTGATATAATATATATAATATAAAAACAAAATAATTATACGCTATAATCTATATCTATATAATATTTAAAGTACTTAATACAAAAATATTAGTATAATATTTAAAGTAATAATACAAAAAAGATTAAACAAGAAGTTAAATCAATTTTTCAATATAACATATATTGGATATCAATTATCATACTCTGTACATTGATTATGTGTAGTTAGGGTCTTATAGAAACTACGTAATGTAGTACTATTTTACAAAATATGTAAATATATTGACATTTATAAAATTTATCTCATATTGTATGAAAATTTAAAGGATCTTAGTAATATTGCTCGTGATTCGCGAGGTATTTTAATTAGAAATTGTGAAGGAAATCGAACAGATGTATGTACTCTCATAGGGCCCTAATTATGTAATTAGTGTACAGAGTGTAGCTTTCTATGATATAAATGATCTAAGAAATAAATGATCGACTAAATTCAAATTATAAATTCAATTAAATTTTAAATGTTAAAATAATGTATTATATGTACACATATACGTATACATATATAGATCGTCGATCTAATATAGCCAGAGGCTTAATCATAATCAACAGCCTGGTATTCAGTTGCTGCGTTATATTTATACTATAATGTTTAATAATTTTGATTTAAATCAATTCAATTCGTTTTTATTTCTTTTTTATTTGTTATTTTGTTTTTCCTTTTATGTTTCAATACTGTTTTTTTTATTTTCACTTTATTTAACAAAAGTAAAAGTAAATAAGATACAAATAAATTTTTTTGAACTTTTCTTTTCAACATTTAATTTTAATCAATAGCAGACGATTTGATCTACAACAATTTAATAAAAAATAAAAAGGGAAAAAAGTTGTATCATTATATATGTAGGTATAATCATTATAATAACGTATATAAATTAAATTCAAATTGAAGTGTTTTCAATTTAGTGAGTAATTGAAATCGCTGTTTATTATTAAAAAAAAAAATTTAAACAAAATTATATGTGCTGTATAAACATTTATATTACAATCATAACGCTTACGTATGTTACATATGTATGTATACTATTTTCCATCTCATTACTCTATTACGGTACTAGTTGTAAGCTTGATATCAGAATGATAGATACAAATCTGAATATAAAAACAATTTAATTAAGATACATATCTTAAAAACATTTTCCCTCAAATTCTCTTTCCTTTCAATATAAAGATTTTCTTTTCTGCTTCTTTTTTTTTTAAACTTGGCTGTTTTTAAACTTTTAATTATAATTTATGATTTTGTGTATTAATTTTGTTTTTTTTTTTATTTCATTTTTTAAATTAATAAATATAGATAATAAAAATAAATGTAAAATATATAATAGTGATAAAAAAAAACAACAAAAGAATGAAATATGAAAACAATCAAAGCAATTTTTATTTAGCCTTTCAACATTAATTATAATTAAAAAAAATAAATACATATGTATGTTTTAAGCTGCGGTTACGGATCAAGTGAGTAACGCTAGTGGGAGCTTACGCGAGTGCACGTGAATAAATTTAAGCTTTGAAATTCCATTTTAACACTAAACTAATTAGAACTCGCTACTAGTTAACTCTTATAACTCCACACAACATATAATAATATTTAGTCGGTTGATCCGTAACTACAACCTAATCATTTATAAATACTAAAAATAAATATTGAAACAAGAAAAGCAAAAAGAAAAAATGCAATTTAATAATATATTTAATATGTATGTATAAAGACGAGCAAGAAGAAGTAAGAAATAAAATACTTTTGGCCTTTTAATTAGTATTCGTTTTTGTCTATGTTTTGTAATAATGCTTGGTATTTTTTAAATTGGAAAATGAAAAATAAAATAAAAGGCCAAATTCGAAAACATCAATTGCCTGATAATGATGAATAAATAAAAATTCACTGCAATTTTAATAATTTGTACAATCATATACATATTTGGTTTTGTAATGTTAATTGATTGCAGTCGTCATGTTTTTGATAATAAGATTAGTTTAGTTGTATCATTGATGCTTTTTTTTCGAATTTGGCCAAACTTAAGCAAAACAGAAATCAAAATAAAAAAAAACAAAATAAAATTAAATTAGATTTAAATGCAAAATTTTTTTTTAAATTTCTTAAATGATTTTATTTATTAAATATTAACTTTTATATTTATGTGTAAAAACTAAAAAATCTATACAATGAATGTAATATGTATAATATGGATTGTAAAGGTGCCTTTACATTATTATCATCACACATTCGCTTTCGCTTTCGCATTTGTGTTTGTTTTAGTTTTCGTTATTGTATTGGATATTTCGTACAATTCAGTCCGATTATGATATTTGACGTTTACACTATTATCGTGGCACATTTGTAAGCAAATTTGTTTGAAGAGCTGAAAATAATTGAAATGCAATAAACGAAATATACGCGACACAATTGTTTGAATCATATGAAATAGAACCAAACAGATAATCTGAAAACTTATTTGCGTTAACAATTGCAAAGGCAATATCGTAATTTTTACTCCTTTACACTGCTTGTGTGATACAAAAACAAACAAATGCGAAAGTAAATGTGTGGCGATAACAGTGTAAAGTCGACTTAAGATGTTAAATACAATTCATGCAAAAAAATAAAAAATAAAAACAATATAATATAAAACAAAAATAAATAATGATACACTTCAAATGTAAGAAAAAAAAAAAAAAATTAAAAAAATACTCAAATGAAAAAACCAAAGAGAGCAAAGCAATAACAAAAATAAATAAAAGTAAAATTTTTTTGTGAACCATTAATTATATAAAAGTAAAGTTGTAGCCACAATTCACAATACGGTTATGACTACCAGATACCGACTGCTAGATACAAAATCAATTGTTAAAAATTTTTCAATACGAAGGGAAAAAGGATTTTTTTTTTTTTTTGAATAACCGAAAGTGTATCAGTATTATTTTTGTTTTTTTTTTCATAATTTAAAATACATACGAGTATGTATTAAACACTCGTATGTGTAATTTGTCAAATTCATAAAATTTTTGAATAATTTTAAAGTAAATGTAAATATTGTAGATATAATTATTAAAAATATAAAATAAATTTAAAAAAATATAAATACTTGAATAAAATTAAAAATTAGTGTTTTATTATTTCGATTATAGTATCATTAATATATGTATGAAATCTGACACAATACAATCTATGTAACGGGACCAGACATAATACGTAATCACAGGAAGCACAACTTATTTTTTTTCCACTTCAGATTTCTTTGCTCTATTCAAGATCTAAACTGTTTTAATTCGGTAGTTTTGAAAAAAGAAAAAAAAAAAAAAACGCAATTGGAGGCTCTAAAAAATAAGAATTTATGTGAAAAGATATTTTCATCTTGATTTGAGGCAAATTCTTAAATAATATAGAGTGTGTGCTTTTATCTATTTTTTTGATAGTATGAAATGCAAATCCTCATCCTGTTTAGCCCGAGAGTCTTCCACCAATTAAATCAGGGCTAGAGAGTCGCCACTATTTATGTAATAATGGTATGTGTTTCCATTCAAATATACATATGTATGTAAATTCACGTTAATAATAATATTTCCCCTCTCTCACCATATCATAGCAACGATTTATCGTCAAAACAAATAAATTTTTAAATGATTTTGCATTTTTTTCATATTTATATTAATCCTATTATTTTATTTATACTCATTTAGTGCATCGTTAATAAAATTTTATAATCTAAAAAAAAATTTTTTTTTTGTCAAATAAAAATTGATTTGTACATACATATTATATTAAATAGAAATTAAATATTCAAAAAATTCATTTTAATTAAAATTTAAAACGAACAAATAAAAATCAAAATGTCATTGTTTAAAATTTGTAATTGGTGGTCAGTACAATGTCCTGATACATCAGATAATTATAATTTTTCAAGCTTATTATGTTATCGTTTTGGTTTAAATGATGATGAAAAAGATTATATTATTGTTGGGTCACTATCTGGACATTTAAGCATATATTATCCAAATCAAAATATATTTGATTTAGAAAAACATCAAAAAAATGATGAATTAAATAAAAATCAAAATGATAGAAATGAGAATGTTGAACAACAACAACAGCAATTACGTGAATATAAACCAACTGATTTGATACTTGAAATTCAATTAAAGTCACCAATAATTGATTTAGCAGCAGGAAAATTTAGTGGGTATGTACGTAAATTTATGAAAAGATTTTTCTGTTTTTTTTTTTTTAAATTTGTTTTTTATTTTCCATTTTTTTTTTAAATAAAGAAATTCTAAAAATGATAAATGTAATCAACTTGCTGTTTTACATCCATTAAGTTTATGCATTTATACATTAAATAAAATTGATGGTGTTACAGAATATGGCATGCATACAACATTACAAATTTTAATTGAACATAAATTTATAAAATATTCATTTTCATTATGTAAAGGACATTTTGGTAAAGTTAAAGGACGTGAATTTATATGTATAAATCATATGAATGGGAATTTAACATTCTATGAACAGGATGGAATTAATTATGAATGTTCATTACCTGGTGATAAATCTATACCATCAAATTTATGTTATGTGCCAAGAACAGATTCATTTATTAGAATTAATTCTAGTTGGGAATTGGAATGTTTTAGGTTTGTCATGTATTCCTAATAATTTGTATGGATATCGTAATTTTTATTTTTTTTTAGTTTTTTAGTTTTTTTAGTTTAGTCGTATTTTTTTTTTTTTTAATTTCAACATTTTTGTATCAATTTATATACTCCGTCCTCTAATTATATGAATTACGTAATTTTACATCATTTTATATGTTGATATCTGAAATAATTTATCTCATATTGTATGAAAATCGTAATGATTGCTAATCAGTAATGCTAATCATGAAAAATTTGAATTAGAAATTATAAGATAAGAAAAAAGACACATGTATTCTCACAATAATACCTCAATTGCATACAATTAACGGACAGAGTATATTCATATAAATAGTTGTTTATATTTTATTGAAATTAATTTTTCGTTTTTTTTTTTTGCTTTTCTTTTTCAAATTTTCACTGTAATACATTATAGTTTTCAAATAATTACCTAAATATTGATTTATAAATATCGGTGAGTTCCACAGCGTTTAAATTACCATTTCGATGAATAGATTAAAATTTTAAAATGTAAACAATGAAAAATTTCAAAATGTATTATGAACACTTATAGTGCGTTTTTAATATGTACATAGTTATCTGTATTTTAAATTGATGATTCTTCGTATTCTTTTGCAATCATTTCAATTTGAATAAATTTGTGTGTTTTCTAATTGCAAGTTTTCTGTATTTTGTCATCAATCCACACGATACCAACATAAATCATAAACATAAGTGACACTATATTTGTATGTTTCATAAAAAAAAAAAAATTACGTAGCTATGTTTAGAAAACGCACTGTAAAACTCAGTGATATTACAGTATCACAACAAATTTTTTTATTTTTATGTTTTGAAACTCACCGTATCTTATCATACAATACCATTTTTTCTGCATATGTGTAAGTAATATGTATTTAAAATGATTTTTATAGCTATCAAGATTTATCGCAATCAGCAGTTCTTAATACGGAAATAAAGCCGACATGGTCAATTTGTATAGGAGAATATGCATTAGATATTATTCCAGTACAGGTGACAAAGTATGAATTTAATTTTAATTAATTTATTTCTTATTTTTTGCAAGAAGATATTTTTTATAAGAGCTGCACAATTTAGAACATTTTAAATAAATTATTTTAAATTCAACAGAATTTATAATTTTTATCTTTTATTTATTTATTATTATTATTATTAAATTTTTTTTACTTAAATTATGAATAGTACAAGAACATCAATAATGATCCTTGGTGAGCGTAATTTAATTTGTGTAACTGATGAAGGTAAAATGCAATTCATTTTGAAATTGGATTATTTACCAAAATGTTTTCATTCGTTCGTTGTTGGTTGGTATTGGGGTAAGATGAAAATTTCACATGAATATTTAAAAAAATAAAAATTATACTCTATCCACTAATTGCATGCAGTTGAGGCCTAATGGAAGTACATACATATGTAGTGATGGAATTCAGGAAATAAAAAGTGCTGTAAAATCCTTGTAAATTTGTTTACTTAGAAATGACTCTAGACAACACTGATACTAATCAGTCACATTGGAAATATCTTATTAAGATTTTTAAAAAAATTAGGTTTTTGTTTATTTTATTTCAAGTTTATTTATTCGAATTCAATTTTAATTTTATTTATTTCATAAAAAAATGATAAAATATATGACTAATATATGAAAAGTGATGAGACAAGTAAAGTGAATCGGTATTTTTTAAGGCATTGTTTTTTTTTTGTCTCTTCCTGGTTTTTTCTTATACTTAGAAAATTATACCTAATTTTGCCCAGAAGTAAAAGTGCAATAAATCTATTGTAATTGCAGTAGAGGTTTTATCAGTGTTCACGAGCAGTTTTATCACACCTTTAAAGTTTTCAAATAATACGAAATGAAATTTTTGAACATCATTATACATATGTACATATGTCTTAAGTATGCCTTAAATGCATGTAGGATTAGTGGATAGAGTATAGAATTTTTTTAATATATATTTTTTTTTTTTTTTGAATATACATAGAACCGAATGCACGTTTGATAACAGCAATTGTAACAGAAAGTTCATCATTATTAATTTATGATGAATCAAAATTAATTTGGACAGCACAATTTGATGATAATGATACAATAATATCAATGAAACGTGCAAATTTAATTAATTTACCTGGTGCTATAATAACATTAAATAAAAATGGTTTAATTAATATCGGTTATTTAGGTTCAGAACCATATATATTTAAAGTACCACCATTAAATTTAAATGAATTAAATTATGATAAATGTCATAATGAATTAATTGAATTTGAAAAAATTATAAAAAATTCATTATTATTAAATGATAATGATAATGATAATAATGATAAAAATGTAATAATTAATTTTAATTTAAATTTATTAAATTTAAAACCATGTACATTTATAAATGATTTATCATTTGAATTAAAAGATTTTATACAAAATTCAACAAATAATAATGATAATATAAAAATGTGTTGTGGTAAATTTGAATTTAAAACGTATATAGAATTAGAACAAATACAAATTTATATAAATTTATCAGATGGTATTAAATGTAATCAAAATTTATATACATTTAATAATTTAAATGTTAATAATAATGAAATAATTGATGATATATGGTTTTATCCAAATGAAAAAATTCATATATGTACAACTAAAGTGAATGTAATTGTATCATTTATAAATAAACAAGTAAGTATACAAGTATATACATATACATATAATATTATGTAATGAATGCTTTAAGACTGTATTATCATGCAGAATTCACATTTGGATGTAAAATGTTCATTGGTGGAATGGTCATACATATTTTATTCTTCACATGGTCTTTCTTTCTCAGATGCAAATTCCTGACGAGAAAATTCTAAGGATATATGCATCCTCTATTATAAAAAATCAGCTCAGCTGCTGTTTGCCAAAAATATACACAATATACAGTAAAACCTCGATTATCCGTCACGGTCGTCGAGATTTAGCAGTTGAAACGAATAGATGAATAATAGAATATGCATGTATGTACATACGTACGTATACATATAACGAATATTATGGGAGAAGCAGTTTACTCAATGTTTTAGTTTTTGTCTAAACAGGCGATCTGTGGGTTTAACTTTAAATTAAAAAAATAAAAATTTGAATATTTTAAATTTGAAAATTTTCAATTTTGAAAAGACAAAATTATAATTCCTACCAAATTTCATTGACGGTTAAGAGATAAAAATTATAAAACAATATCCGAAAACACACGAATGATACACGAAGATAATACGAATTCGGATGCGAGCTAATTCTGTATGAGAATGTGGCTTAAAGGAAAATTGCATTCATAATAAAATAGAAATTTTGTTTTTTTTTTTTTTACTTTTTTGTTGTTGTTTTTTTTTTTCATTTTTAAAATATAGAATATACCAAGGATTCTTACTACGCATGCATATTTACCATTATCAATGTTTTGTAAATTAACAACACCCCAAAAGAATGCATCAATAAAATTAACATTAACATTAAACACAAACAGTGATAATAGTGATAATATTGATGGAGATGTAGATGATATGGGCAGTAGCATACAAAAGAAATCATCAAATAAATTACATACATTATGTTCAATATTTGAAGAATTCGGTATTACTGATGATAATTTACAAGCAATTGGTTTTATGATGATTTTAACAGATATTAAAGTTACTGTTATAGCTGCTAAAAATACAAATCGTTTTCGGTAAGTCGTCTTTTAGTTACATATGTATGTATGAAGCACCAGTTGATGTCATTCAAAAGCTCTTTTTAGAGAGCGAGACTACCTTCTACTATGGTTCAAGCTGTAATTTTACATCGCTCATAGTTAATCGCACACAGCTTATCATTTGTCGATATGAAACAGGCTTAACACTTATTTAATGTTAGAAAAAAAAAACAAGATTTAACAATATTTTGTTATTTATAGATAAATGTACGTAAACATACATATTTCATTTAATTTTTTTTTTTTGTTTTTTTTGATGAATATTTTTAGGATACAATCAGACTCTGTTGAACCAATATGTTTAATTTTTGAAGCAATTAAAAATTATGTAAATCGAATTTGTGGTGATAATGAAAATCAAAATATGGCAATAACAACAGAATTTTGTAATAATCAAAATTTAAATGATAAAAAACGTAAAAAATTACAAAAAAAACAACAGAAACAGTATAAAATAACAAAAAAATTAATTGTAACACCACCTGTTATACCAATTAAAGAAATTATGAAAATTGTTTCTGATCATTACAATATACAAGAGGAGATTCGTAATAAATCGGTAATTAATAATTCATATATAACAATATACATTGTATACAGAATTTTTGAAAAATCAAAACTGAAAATCATTCAAGTGATGAAATTGGTTTCTGGAATAACTTTAACTTCTTTGTTGGCAATCAATAGGATATTACTATTGAATATAATTTTAATTTTGCTAATTTTCACAAAATTCTTGTATATGACGTAGAATTTTTTTAAAAAAATAAAATTAATGTCCGGTAATGCTTGTTTTGTTTTGTTTTTTTTTCTTTTAAATTGCGATTGAAACATAAACAGTCTTTAATGAATTCATTATGGAATCAATTTAAATTATTTCAACGTTCGCTTAGATCAAAAAAAGATGATGATCCAATTGATGGATTAATGATGCTTATTGAAAAAAATTATGATGATTTAATAATTGAAGGTGATCAATTAATGAAAATACGTGAAAATGAAAGAATGTAAGTAAAATAATTTAAAATTATATATTTTTTTAAATTAAATAATTATATGTACATATTTTTGTTTTTTCTGTTTTATTTTTGTCTAATGATAAATAAAATGTAGAATTCGTGCAAATTTATCATGTGCAATAGCATTAGTCAATCATTTAATAAGCTGTTTTGAAAATATTGAATCAATTGAGAAACTATTATTATCAACATTTATATTTCCTGTAGAAGACTGGACTGAACAGGTTTGCAATTAAAAAAATTTTTTTTGTAATTTATTGTAATTTAAATTAAAATACAATTTTTTTTTTTTTTTTTTTAAAGAATTGTAATTTACTTATTTCCTTTGTAAATTTATTTAAAATCTTGAACATATAATCTTTGTAATTGAAAATGTTCTTTTTATATTTTAATTTTATATTTTTTGTTTTTAATTTCTCTATTTTATATTTCTCTCTTTTTGTTTGCCTTTAAAGACTTGGGAAGAATGTGTGGCCCCTGCATTTGATTTACTTAATCATTATGGTCCATTAAGTCGTAACAAATCAGTACCACTTGATAATCAGACGTCAATCTCTTCAACATATTTTGAATTTGATCGACTTAAGCGTCATATGACGTCAGTATTAGAACGTATCTGTCGTATTACGTCAGATTTAAAATATAATCAATATCAGCAAAAATATAATAAACAAATACAACAACAACAAAATGTGGCGCCATCCATTGAATCTTACTATATATCTAAAAATACAAATCATTCTAGAAATATTATTACAACAGCAATTGTCACTTCAAGTTTTGATGATAACGATGATGATAATGATGATGTTGATGCTGTTGCCTCTGTTATAAACACTAGAAAAGAGTTATTAAATAATAAAAATATTATATCGGAAACTGTGAAACCATCAACATCATCATCATTATCAATAGCAGAAAATTCATCAACATCATCAATAGATACATTTGAAAATAAAGTGAGTAATATGAAATTATTATCAGAAAATGAGTTTAAAGGTCATTTAGAAATTACGACTATTACTGCTGATACTAATAATGATAATAACGATGATGATGGTGATAATAAAGGTAATCATGGAAATGATGAAGATGATGATGATGATCATGATGAAAACGATGAAGATAATAATTTAATTCAAAATGAAAATGATTGGTTGAATAGTTCAGATAGTATAATACCAACAGCTGTTGAAATTATTACGTTAGGTCAAGGTGCAAATACATATAAAACTGATACAGAACATAATATCAACCAATAAATAAAAATATTACATACAAAATGATTCATACATGAAAATAATTCTATCGTACATAATATTTCATAATTTATTATTATTTGTACTTTATATAGTACATACATATATCTGTATATAGTACAATCTAATGAGTATATAGTACAATAAAAGTATATACAACACAATAAATATTATTCATCATTCAATTCAAAAACAAATAAATTAAAATGATTGTTTTTAAATTGTAAATTCTCATATTATAATATATAATCGAATAGTCTGTACTCTTGATGATGCATTAAAAATCAAAATATGAAATATGTTGTCTGTCTAATTTTAATTATACTACATATATATGTATGTATGTATTATCTTTATCATATGAGTTATTCATGGAATGGAATTTGTCTATTTTTAGTTTTTCAATATTTTGTTAGATTTTCTTTATTTAAACAAAAAAAAAAAAAACAAAAAAACAAATTGTTCTTGAAGTTGTAACGTTTATAAAGTAATATAAATAAATAAATACATATGTATGTATATTAAAAATAACAGAAAAATAATAAAATATTTAAATTTTTGTATATGTGCATATAAAAACGTACATGATAATTTTTTGTTGTTTACATATTAATTTTTATAAATAATATTATTTAAATACACGTGTATGTATTATTTTTAGTATATACAGAAAAATAAAAATCGATATTTCAAAAAAAAAAAAAAAAGAAGAAATTATATAACACACGTGTATGCAAAAAAATTTGTTTTTCTTTATTTATTGTACTGCTTTTTTTCCTCATATATGTATTTTTTAATTTATTGAATTTATTTATTTATTTTTTAAATAATCAATTTAATTTGTAACAAATCATTTGTAACGTACATACGTATGGTTATTACATACATACATATGTATACAGGAAACTCAGATTTAAGGTCACAAAGTGACAAAAATGTGTTTATCGATTGGGTAGCTCAGAGTATTTCTAGCAAAAAGGTCATTCTAGACCCGGCTACCCTCCGTAAAATGTTCCCATTCTGAGGCATGGAAGATTGAAAATTTTCACACGTAATGTAATATACATACATTATTATATCTTTCAAATTACCCTAAGTGTTTGATTCATATACCATGGGGTTAGAAGCTGGGGACTAGGCTTTACTAACAAGTTACTATTCACTGAAAACAAATAATAAAGTCTGAAATTTATAAGATTTAAAATTTAAAAAATCTGCTTTTATGTAACAAAATTATTGATTTTTGAATCATCCTGTAAAACTTTAACATGGAAAATTTTTATGTTAATCACAAAAAACGATGTCCATCATAAGTATCTTAAATACCTGAAATCAGTACTTATCTAAAAATATCGACATCAAGTACTAAGTAGTTTGGAATCGGGCAAAAAGTATATCAAGTATTGAGTACGATTCGAGCACTTTTTTGAAATTCTAATATGTATGCACTGAATTTCTAAAAATTGTTTATTAGCATTATTACACAATGTACAATACAATCATCTGCATATGCATACATGCATACATATGTAAATATGCATTCTTACATACAAAATGCGTGTTAAAATACAAATGAGAACTTTTAAAGTTTTCTTCTATTTTTTTTTAAACTCATAAATATTCTAATTTAGAAGATAAACACATTACAAATGCATGTAAATGTATGCACATACATACATATGTACTCGTACATGTATGCATAGTTGAAATTTTAATTTAATTAAAAACAAAACCATTGAATTTTTATCTTGAAAATTATGATTTTGCTAATAATAATTGACATATTAAATAAATTTTATGTGCATACAATCACATAAATTTTCTAATATATTTAATTTTTTTTTTTTTTTTTTTGTTTTGTACATAATCTGTAGATACATTATTAGATTTTTAGAGAAACTTTTCAATAATGTGATTGGATATTTTTTTCATTCTTTTCAAATCATTTATAACATATGTAATATGCGTTAAGTAAATTGAATCTTCATTTCTTAATCGTTATTAATTGTGCAAAGAAAAAAAAAAATATACAGAAAGTATCTATCCATATAGTTAATAAGTGCACATTATCCATTCATACAGTTAGTATCATTATTATTTGGACACATGAATATGCTTAAACGAATGAACACAATTGAAAGCTATTCTAGATCAAAGTTCTGGATAGGGACTTTGAGCCCCATCCAATATTGAATACCAAAAGTTGGCGTTAATGACTACAAAATAATATGTTATCTTTTAAATATAACTAAATACACGTATACATGTACAGTGAAATCTCTCATAAGCGGAAATTCATGGTTCCAAAATTTTTTTATTTTTATTTTAAATATGTACCTATTTCATCATTTATGAATCATTTGAATTTAAAATTTAGTTAATTTAAATGTCGTCAATATGCATAACATTACATATAAATTTTTGTCTATAATGTACAGAATTTCAAAATTTACACACATTTATACTTAGTTTAATCATTTTTTTTTTTATAATTTCTCTCGTCCGAATAACTTATAGAATACTGTGCGAATACTTCAAAATCTCTGATATAAAATAGTAAATTCATTATGATTTTATTCATATGCATATCTATGTACACATATAAACACATATGAATATGCGAACAAATGTATGAGTATGTGAACAAATTTCAATTTCCAAAATTATCTTAAAATCCATAATAGCACATTACACATGTATGTACATATGAACGTGTGTAAACAACGTATGCGTATATAAAGTATATTTAAGTTAAAACATATCCAAAAGAAATATATAAAACAATAATTTAGTATATCTTTGACATTTAAAAAAAACTTTGGAACTTCAAAAAAAAAAAAAAAACTGTTGTTCTACGCAGAGTAAATTTTCTATTTCGATTTAATTTAATTTTATTCATTTTTTTTTCGTATTAGTATTGTTGAAAATTATTAGTATACTTAGTTAGTTGCTTATTCAAAAATGAAAAGGACTCCTACACATCTTAAAAATTTTTCACATTTTTCTGTTAATTTTTCTTTGTTTGATTTTTTTTTTTTTTTTTGTATACATACAGTATACAGTACGTAAAATTATATATATGTACATACATCAGTACCGCACATGCATACATATAGTATATTAATATGAATTTTTAGTATTAATAAATAGAATAATAAAAGGAACAATAAACAAATTGAAAATAAGCAAAAATGTCCCACACATTTCATAAGTTATATGAGCTAAAAAACAAAAAAAAAAAAAAAATATATAGACTTACATAAATGTATCTAAAATTTAATTTTTTGGTGGCCACCCAAACAATAATGTAACGTATACATATGTAAATATCTACATGTGTACGTACGTATGTATAAACATAAATGAAATGCCTACTATATGTAAACAATTGAAAATATACAAGTATAGAAATTTTGATGAGGATTTTATTGTATGTGTGTATGCATATATTGTATACTGTAATGTAACCATGCTTATAATATATGTATATAAATTTAAAACATACGTATAACTACATGCATACATGCATATATGTATATACAATAATGCTGCACAGATTCTTTTTTATTAAGAGAAAGGATGATTTTGATGTAATCAACAGAAACAAATGACCATAAATCCATTGCCAAATTAAATATGTATTCCATATACTTACATATCATATACATATGTAGGCATGTGTGTGGATAATATCATAATATGTATATTATTGTCATATAGTAGTAAATGGTATTACGTAAACCGGGTTATTGCTTTTGTTTAACGTGTAGGTTTTATTTTTGTTTTATATGCGAAAAATAATGAAATTTAGAAATTGTAAAAAGAATTATCATACACATACTACTTTGTATGTGTATGTAATGTGTGTATAATTGGTACATGTATGATTCTTTGATATGAATAAATTAGCTTTTATTTTTGTTTTTATTTTATTTTATACAAATTAAAAATTTGATAATGTTCATTTTGTTTATGTCAATTTTTCTCAATATATTTTTCTCAATTTTTTCAATATATACTCTGTCCAATAATATTATGCACTTAAGTTCTTATGACGATTACTTAAAGTGGTACCATTTTACATTAATATGTATTAATATTCAAAAAATTCATCTGATATATAAAAAAAGCTTTGTTGATTGTGGTAATACTGCTAGTTTAATTAGAAATTATAGGGAAAAAAAGACATACATATGTTACTCCCATAAAACCTTAAATAATATTAGTGGACAGAGTATATGTATATATGTACAATCACGAAAATTATATTAATATTACCATTTAATATAAAATTAAATTAAACTCTTATATTATGAATTTGTAAATATTTATGTATGTATCATGCACACATATTAAAATTTTATTATCATTTTTATATTTAGGTAAATTATCAGAAATTTCTTACAAATGTATAAAAAATACCAAGAATATAATAATATACTTTGTCAATTAATTATGTACGTGTAGTTAAAACTTTATAGAAATCTATATAATATACAAGAAAGTATTCATATAATGAAAATTTATTTATATTCTTCATTTAATATACCTACATTTCATTTAAGATTTTATACCCTGTTCACTAATTATATACAATTAAGGCATTGTGGAAATTAAATAAATACGTAAAGTAGTTACCATTTTACATTATTGTATAATTGATATTCAAAAAAATTCATCTAATAAGTATACTGTATGAAAATCTTAAGGATTGTCGTAATACTGGTCGTTTAATTAGAAGTTATAAGTTATGACATACATATGTATATGTATACTACCAAAATATCTTAACTGCATGTAATTATTGTATAGAGTATAGAATATAAATTGAAATAAAATTATTTCTAGGTAGAAACAAAATAATATGTAGATACTGTATAAATTTGTATGCATACAAAATGTTATATGTAAGTAAGTACTTTATTACATTATCTTATTTAAATATATATATTTTTTTTTCTGTTGAAATTTTAGTTACATATTACTATAGTTTGGCGTTTTTATTATATGATATTTAATATCATGTATGTATATTTACATACACGTAAATGTATAATACATTTTAGATATGTAGTATACATGTAAATTGCATGTATTTTAATATTTATGTGCATACTTATGCACATTTTTATATACATACATATATGTACATATGTATATGCTAGCTTTTATTTATTTATTTTTTTTATTATTTTTATTTTCAATACACCAGATATTTGTAGGAAACATATCATGTTACTTTGAACAATTTTTAAGATCACACACGGCTCATAAAGATGTCGTTAAATGCCTCAAATGCCTCCCACAAATTCGTAATAAACATGCGTTAACATGTACTATGTATAATTTATATGCACTTTATTTATTTTATTTTTTTATTTATTTATTTTTTTTTGTTTTTATTTATTGTTATATTATTTTATTTTTTATTATTATTATTTTTTTTTTTGGCTTGTCTGTACGTTGTTTTGTTTATAAGCGATAACCGTTTCCATTATTGCATTATAATGCAATTCACAATTACGTGCATATATTACGTGTATATATGTATAAACATGTAAGGGTGTGTATAATACATATTCGTCATCGTCGTCATATACCTTCTTGTTTCAATAGAGTAGTAACCATTTTTTTTTTTTTTCTTAAAGTCATTATTGCTAAATATGTAGGTACATTATTGACTATAGTATATATGCATCTATTTATGTACATCATATATATTACATATACGAATATTTACTTATGTATTAAAAATATATTAGAATTTTTAAACATTTAACCTGTAAAATAGGTACATACTCATATAAAAAATATGTATATTGTAGAAAATAAATAAATTGAATAATTTTTTTTTATTGTTATTTATATTTTGCCTTGTTTTTTATTATAATGATATTTTAGTACATTTTTGTTTTTTTTTTTGATTTTTGAAATTCATTCGCCTGTCTGAGAATCTATTGTTACTGTCTGTCCACATAAAAATGTTAGTTAGTAAATTTCAGTACAATTTAAAATGTCACATAATTGTGTTTAAAACAAAAATTTCGAAAAAAAAAAATAAGAAATATAATAATATAATGATAATAATAAATAAAATGAAATAAATGAAAAAGAAAAATTTAAATACAAAAAATTTTTTTTCTATACATACACATTTGTACATATGAATATGTGCATACACGCATACACGATGGATACATGTATACGCTTATATGTATAAGACAAATATACAATAAAATAAAATACAGATAGTGAAAATTCAAGTTAATTTCATTTTTTGTAATTTTTGTACCTACATACATATATGAGTCCACACCGCACCTTCATACATATGTATCTGTACAAATATATTCACGTATGTATGTTTGAAATATTATTTTGTGTGTATGTATATTAATATTATTTATTATAAAATTAAAAAGGAGTGAAAATAAAATATATGATTCTGTCACTGATTCTACATAATCTGTACATGTGTATTCATGAGGTACACTTGTATGTACGTACTCTTATATGTATATGTATATAAATATATTTATATAATTAGAAAAGCAATACATATGTACTTACATACAAATATATATACATATATGCATACGTATTGTATACCATATACATATGTATGCGTATGGTACATGCACAGGTATTACAATTTTTTATATTCATTTCGATAAACTTTAGTGAAATCATAGGACATTTCATAAAAAAATGTATGTTTAAATTTAAACTCAATTTGAAATGGACAATGATAAAATATTAACAAAATTTATTTGAGAAAAGGATATATGTACATATGTATGTATGTATGTATTTATATGTATTTATACATATTATTCAAAAATATTTTTTCATATAAATATATGTAGGTTCATATATGTACATACAAATGTTCATATAGGAGTTGTGTTGTTCTAGTCCAGAAGCAAAGGAGCGATATCAAGAAGAAAAAAACAGTGAAAACTAAAAGTATAAAACATGATTATTTTGAAATAAAAAAGTAAATCAATTTAATTCCTACGTTAAAATGAATAATAAAGTATATATTCAGATATACACATATGAGCATATCATATATGTTACATACACCTATGTAGATCTGATACGCATACTATATATGAAATTTATGCTTATCTAAAATTTCATATAAATTATTCAAATTGTAATACATTTTATTTTTTTTGTTTGTGAAATAAAAATTTAAAATAAAAATAAAAAAATTCATTTCATGTTTTTGTTATCAAAATCAGATTGTCTTTAGTTGTGACACGTACTCTAGTTTTTAATTCTTTTGTTCAATATTTTATTTTTTGTAAATATGCATCTATTTATGTATTTTGTGTATGTTACATGAATACATGAATAAGAAATACTTATAAATGAATGAAAATTTTTTAAGTATTTACGTAAAATGTATTATATGTATACTCTGTCCACTAATTATATTTATCTAGTTAAATCCTTATGAGAATTTCTCATAATTTTTAATTAAAATGTTTCAAGAATTACGAACAAAATTACTAAGATTTTTAAAGTTTTCATATAATATGAGATAAATTTTTTTAATGTCAATATACATTTTTTTGTAAAATAGTTTCTACAAGGCCCTAACTACACATAATCAACGTACACAGATTGATCAAAATTGCACAGAATTAGTAGACAGAGTATATATTTGCATGCATATTAAAAATTTCCATATTGGTTGTCTGAAAGAAAAGATTGTACAAAGAATAAGAATGCAAACAAAAAATTTTACATTGACATAATGTAAGTTTATCATTAATCATCATAGTAAGTTATATTGTCAAAAAAAAAATAAATAAATTTCTTTTTTTTTTTTTTGATAAAGGAATATGATTTTAATCTTGATTTTCTAAGTTATAATCACTATTATACATATGTTGAAATATTTAAAAATAAAAATAAAATTCTATAGAAAAAGGGGAGGGGGAGCAATTGATTGGTAGCAAACAAATAAAAAATAATTTATCATTTTTGTTATTACGCAAATATGCAAATGTGTTTTAGATCTTTCAAAAAAAAAAAAAAAAAAAAAAAAAAATCTTTTGTGTACATACATATGTATGAGTATATAGGTATATACATTTTTGTTTATTTCAGCAAATTTCAGAGAGGTTACAAAATATTGAAAATTTTCATTCAAGTAAATATAAACAAAGTTCAAATAAACATAATAATTGTTTATGTTATAGAAATTTTCGTACAATTATAATCATTTTTTGAAATTATTTTAAAATTATAAAAATGATAAATATAATAACTTTATTTTGCAGGATCTCTTTTTTTAAAACAGTTTTACCTACAATATTTTGTAAATTTTTGAAATATGACAAAAATTTTTCAAATTAAACATGGTATGAAAAAAAAAAAAAACAAAAAATTTATTAAATTAAATTAAGAATAAGAATAAAAAATCAAAAATAAAAATGTGTTTATACACGTGAATAAAATAAAATTAAATGTCCTTTATTATTTATGTATTATCTGACGACGTTCATGAATACAAACATATGTAGGTACATAACGATAAATGTACATACATATGCATGTCTATACAAAATAATTTCAAAATTGATGGATAAGCACTTAAGAGGCGTCTATCATAACATACGAAAAGAAAACAAAGAAAAATTCATTTTAATAATATATTTGTTATCATTTCATATTACAGTCTATTGTAAAATTGTTGGATACTCGTGAAAACTTTTTAAAATTTTCCTAAAAAAATATAAAATAACAAATTTCATATTAATTCATTGAAACACTATAACATACAAAATTGATTAAGTTTAGTTTCTATTTTAACCACATTCAGTGGTTCGGAAACCACGTTAAATAAGTGAACGTATGATATAGAATTTTTTGAAAAAAAAAGAGAATTGTTTAAAAAACTATTGCTATGATTAGACCCTGGTTCACATCGAGCTGTTGCGCGACAACGTCTAGAGAATGATACAAATGTGAATGTATATTCTTTTCTGGATCTTTTCATTTTTATAAAAAAATATATTGTGTGGAAAACTATACGAAAAATATACGTGTGTAGTAAATATGTTATATTACTTTGTTAATAGTTTTTTTTTTTTCATTATTTTCTTTACATTAATAAAAATTATTATGAAAACACTACATTTTAAGATATTCGTTTTGTATGAAAATAAAAAAAAAATAATTAAATTTTCCTTACTTACCTTTATAAAATGTACAGAGAGGTACAAGCGTACAAATATAACTACATACTTCAGTTTTTTTTTTTTGTTTTTTTAATACGTGAACATTTAAAAGTTGTTCATATTTTTTTTTTGCTTGACTGTAAATTAAAAATATTACACATTTAACTTGTTATATAATATTGAAATTAAATACTATAATATGCTCTTGCTCTGTTTTTCTTTTTGTTTTTCTTTCCATATCTGTTAGCCAAGGTTAAACAACTAAAATTGTCTATATTTAATTTTATTTTTCCGAGATGTGCACATATGTTTGTACATACATTATAAATGTATATACATACATATGTACATAAGATATGTTTATATACATACATATGTACATATATAAAAATTTATATTCACTTACAAAGTATTTATACACAATAGCCGGGTCACGTGTGCCGCACGCTATCGAATTTCTAAATCTATGTGTATAATATTTGTAAAAGAAAGTTCATTTGTACAAAAAAAAAATTAGAAAATCATTTTTGGTTTTTTTTTTTTTTTTTTGTTTTCTACAAAATACACACATCTTTTCTATAGAAAAATAAAAACATTTCCTTTTTCTCGTTCTCAAATTAATAATTGCAATCATTTAAACTATTCAATTTTGATATAATATTTTTTCTTTTTTTTATAATATGTGTGTGTGTGTGTTTTAGCTGCTTTCAAAATCTTTTTATTGAGAATATTCATTTTTTTTTTGCTTTTAATAACTTTTCATTTGTAAAGAATATATGTATATGTATATACATTTATAATACACATACACACATATGTGAAAATTTATATGTAATTTCATTTAATAGATATTTTTATATCAAATATAATATTTTATGTGTTTAATGTTTATTTACATTATATGTACATACATACATACATATGTACATATGTACATACATAAAATATCTAAAGAGGAGAAATATGATATCCTTTTGAAAGTCTTATAATAATAATTTTAAAATCGTGCTAAAAGCAAACAAAAGATTTTTATATTAAATTATACAGCGATGTATGTACATACTTACATACTTATATATGTACATACATATCACATATGCATATGGTTTATAGTATATACAGTGTATGCATTATTGTTTTTATAGACGTACATACATACATATATGCAATTCTTAAAGCGTTGTATAATATGTATACACAATTTCATTTTATTGTATATACAAAATGTATATATGTATATATAATGGCCGTCAATACTGTTATTATATAGAAAATGATGATTTCGTATTTTATTATAAGAAAACCACCCTCGATGTTAGATTGTTATAATAAATACTATACTTGAAATATACATATGTATATATAGATGTATGTGTATATACGTATACATACACAGTACATACTCTTAAATAGCAACAATAAATACGAAATCACATAATGATTATTGTTGTTGAAAACATAAATTTAATACAAAAAAAAAAAAAAAAATTATATTACGTTAAAACTGATTATTATTTTTCTTCACGTATACATAATATACTCATTGTATTTTAAATTACATCAATTTAAGTTGAATTTAGTTATTTTTCTTGTTCTATGAATTTTTATTAAAACGTACAAAGAATTTTTGAAAGTTTAAGTTTTGAATTAAGATTTAAAAAAAATAAAGAGCAAACTGTTCAGTTAAGGCCCTATGGAAACTATATAAAATTTAATATAATAATTAATTGTATATGACTGTATATTGATGTTCAGAAACTTCATTTCATATTGTATAAAAACTTGATTTCGGTAATACTGTTCGTGAGACACTTTAATTAGAAATTATGTGAGAAGAAAAAAAGATATGTATGTGTGTTCTCAATTCTTATAAGGCTTTAACTGCATAGAATTATTGGACAGGGTATAGATAGATTCATGCATGTTACAAGGAATACGTTAAAATACGAAATAAAAAAGAAAAAAAAAAAATTAAAAATTGAGAAAATGTATCTAAATCATCAATTATAAGTTAAATTTTTGACCTAAGTTAAATTGTTCAATTTATTACAAAAATGATTCTTTCTATTTAATTTATTTCAATTGAAAAATTCAATTTTCTATTTATAAGATTGATATTTGCAGTCACTACAGAGCTGACTAAAACACTAACAATACTCATATTTATACTCTTAATAGTATATTAAAGTGAAATTTAAAATAATGTATGCAACATTGTTGCATGGATACATTATATGCATGATAATATGTATGTATACGCACATTTAAAAATACAGTACATTCATTAATAGCATATCTTAGATATAGTTAAAGATTAAAACTACAACAAAAATTAAAAAAATAAAACAAAAAAAAAAAAAAATTTGTGATAAAAACCACATTTTGGTTCACCTGCATAAAATAAAATAAAATACAAATTTTGTATTGAATACATTGTAAAAAAAAAAAAATGTTTAGAATAGTGTCAATATTATATTTGAACATTAAAAAAAAACAATAAAAAAAAAAATTAAAACCATTATTGACATCTTACACACATTATACAGTTTCTCAATAAATTTTTATATTTTCCTTTGATCACATATCATATGTAAATACAAGTAGATTACAATATATCTGTATGTGTGAATGTATGATTGTTAATACAATGTGAAATATACTTACATATATTTTACAATTTATTATTATTTTATGGTATATATCATCACATAAACGATGACAATAATGACAATGATAACTTGAAATATTAGAATATAAAATAACATTGTAAGATATATTGATTATAAACATTTTCAATGCATATGTACTTATATGAACACTATATCTGGGTATATGTATGTATGTACATATGAATATGTATGTAATATAAAATTTATATTTTTTACAATTTGTACATGTGTTATTTATCTAATATAATGGTGTAATGATGATAATTTTAGATCATCAAATTGAATGACAATTTATTAGTAAATATTTGACATAAAATTGTTACTTTGTATTGTGACAATATATCATTATATGTATGTATGTATGTAGGTATATTGTACAGCAATATATTTAATATATTGTTTTATATTAGTTCAATTAAGACATACATACATATATACACATATATGTATGTACACATGTATGTTAAGCACCAATCATATTGATATGAACAATAAAAAAAAAAAAGAAAAGGAAAACAAAAACAAATATAAGAATATGAAAAATAATCATTATATGTAATATTATAAATAGCACATTAAAATATGTAATAAAGGTAAGCACATTAGTGTAAGGAAAATTGATATGCAATCATGTTAACATAAATTCTATCGAAATCTTATTATCAATGTCATATTATAAAAATAAATACATATGTCCATACATTTTTTTTTCTTTTTAAATGTAATTTAATTATACTCTGTCCATTAACTGTATGCAATTAAGGCCTTATGAGAGTACATACATATGTATATGTACATAAATGTTTTTTTCTCTCATAATTTCTAACAAGAGTATTTCATGAGCTGTATTACCAAAATTTTTATAGTTTTCATACAAATACAATATACCTACAATGATGTAATTTTTCTTAATTGTATAAAATTAATAGACAGGGTATTAAATCTTAAATAAAATGTATATTGAGTAAATATAATAGAAATTATTTTTTATTGTGAATACTTTCTTGTATTTTAATTCTATGTAATATACATATGTACGTATGTATATTTGATTAATTTTATGTTAATAAACATTATACAACGTATAATAGAATGTACACACTTAACTATATATGTTTCACACGTGTATATACATGCATATGTATGATTTTATGCACATCATTAATAAAGTTAGGCAGAGCTAAATAAAATTGATACATTAAATAAAAAATAAATAATGTAATTTTTTTAAAATAGTAAGATAAAAAAATGTACCTATGTAATTACATATATGCATAATGATATACATACTTGTGTGTATAACCAAGTATAACATGTTTATGTTTCCTGAGTACATACATGTGGTAAATTTATACGTACAATTTACATACATACATATAATACGTATGCATTATATTGCACATATACAATAATATTTTGTCATTTTATGATAAATACAAATCATTTAAACCACATTTATGTATCATTGAATTTTTATGCATACATTGTATGTATATAGGGTATCCCATATTAAGTGTCATAAAATCTATTTTTCTTAAAAGTAGACTATCCTTGATTTTCGAATTATGTACAATGCAATCCAGTTCTAAGACATGTAAACTGAAATGGATGCATTATTATATTGTATCATATAATAGTGTTTGAAAAATAGTACTACATACTATATGTATATGTATATTGTATCACTACACTTTTTTTTTAATATTTCAAAACCCAAAATATTTTTAGAATAAAATCGTTCTAAATACTCAATTAACTTCAAAAACTGCTTCTAAAATATGTTTGATTGAAATTTCTTAAATATATACTTAGTACGCATCGCTCTAAGTATATACTAAGTATTTAAGACTTTTAAATAAATAATATTTGGTCTAAATCAAATTAAAATAGCCGTTACTATTTAAAATTCATAAATGTTATTTTTATGTAAAATTTGTTTACGAAAAAAAAAAATAATATCAATTAATAAAAAGGACATCTTTTAAACAAAAGGAAATTCTAGGAAAATTGAAAAATAATTTTGAGATATTTGCAAATTTATGTCGATTTTCTTTTCTTTTCTTTTTGTTTAAATAGGACACCCTCATTTTGCACAAATGATAACCGTGCATATTTTATATTAGCAACATAGACCAATGTAAAATTATATCAAATATGTTGTATTATAAATAAATTAGTAATGTGGTGATAAAATATCTGTATTATGCATTCAAAAATTTTGTTTGGCTTCTTTTGCTTTGATTTCAAATGAAACATAACTATAAATTACAACATTTTTCAAATATTTTCATTTAAATTTAAAATACATTGTATTGATTGTAACACACAAAATAACATATATTATACTGCATGTAATCAATGAATATATGTACGAACTAAGTATGTAAATTATGTTACATAAAACTTGTGAATAAAGCCGATGTTCCATAAGGGCGTTGAGTTGAACGTTGGGTGTTATGGACTTTTTCGGCGTTATGGGCGTTTGACATTTGATGTTGCAATACGGCGTTGAGTTGAGCGTTGACAGCTCTTATAATTTACATATGTACATAATATAGTCAATGAAGTGTTTTTTTAAATAAAATAATAAAATTTAATAAATTTTAAATAAATAATTAATTAAATTAAATTAAATTAATTTTAAAATTGCTAATTTCAGTTTATTTAATTTAATAAAATCAAATAAAATTAGGATTTGATATTGTATTGATATAAATGTAACGATTTATTTAAATGTTTAATGACATTTTTTCATATAATATAAGACATAACCAAAAAACGCTCGTAACGCTGAAAACAACTGGAAAACAATTGGAACAACTTACATTTAAATATACGTATTTCAAGTCAACGCTCACAACGCCCAACTCAATGCCCTTATGGAACATCGGCTTAAGACAGTTATTTTTATACTGTTGTATTCCATGTGTACATGAACATTAAACGTACATTCTATTTTTTTTATAAAAAATTAAATTATTTAATTTTTTGGAAAACGAAGATTAAAATAAAACGCAAGGTCAAACAATTTAAAATGAATCTTTCTATACAAGTAAATGAGTATTTTTTTAAAAGACATTTTCACTTATTTAACCTTCTTCCTGTTATTTTTTTCATTTTTTTTAAATACCAACATCTTGCTTTGTTTTTTTTTTTAACATTAAAAAAATTTCAATTTAATACATTTATAAAACGCTGGTAAATAATATTAAATGATTCATTTTAGGTATGTAAATTAAATTATCTTGATGATTTTTTTTTAATTTTTATTCTTTTCGAATAAATTTTATTTTATACAATTAGAATTCACTATGGTAGTTTCTATAAAATATGTGTATGAAAACTATAGGTACGAGCGTATGAAAACTAAAAAAAAAAAATACTTAAGTATGTACATATGTATGTATGTATGTATTTTCTATTTTAAGACATGATCAGTTGTTTCATTATCGTTTTAACGATTTGTTATATTAGTGTTTAATAGCTGTATTATGAATTTTTATGTTTAAAAGTAAAAAGTTAAATAATAATTTTATTAAGGTTCAAATTTAAGTAAATGTAATTAATAAGATATTCAGTTTCAGCCATTCATGAACTGATTTCTAAAAAATTTTAAACAAACATATGTGCATACATATACATACTTATATATATGTATGTAGTTATATTTGAGAATTTCTATTTAAGTAGAGTAGAATTTTGAAAAAGGACCTTGTTCCTTTTGTCCATTTATGGGATCGGCCAACCATTTGATTTGTTTCTGTACACTTAAGGAAGGTATTCTTGTAACATAGATGTCCGTTTAGAGATGTTGCACTGTATTAAGTTCATATTGTTTTAACTTAAAAGGTATCGAAATTCATGTTTTTTTTTTTTTTTTTTTTTAATAAATTTTATATACATACGTATATGTTTGTACGTAATACTGGTACGTAATACATGGTAATACACATAAAATAAGAAATTTTAATGAGTTAGTGAATAAATGTGGATGTTATACGTGCGTTTATGATTTAAAAAAATTACTTACATGAAAATATGAAATATTAATACTATACTCAATAAAATTGTATGAAAAATAATTTTTTTTTAAAATGTGTGTACATATAATGATTCATTCACATACGAAATGAATACCGTTTCATATAAATTATGCATTACATGAAAAATAATTTTCAGTAGTTGTCACGTTCATCCAATTTTCATTTCCTTAAAGATAAACATCGGTTATCAACAAAACAAGATCATTGATAATAAAATTTTTCCTTTTAATAATAATTTTTAATGTTTGTATGTATTTTCTGATATTATTGTATATGTATGTAGAACATTCATTCTACGTACGCATATTTTATACTCATATGCGTATATACATAAATGTTGGCATTTACATATACATATGTATGTATGTTTAGTTATTTTTGCCATTATATACCTACGTACATTAAAAAAAATTGTTTGGAATAGAGTACATACATACACACAAGAAAACTAAGTGTACACTAGTAATGCAATATGCAATGATTTCAGGCCATTTTTTATATATTTTTTTTTATTTGATTTGTATGCGTGCCTGCAAATATGTCTACAAACTTACAAAGTCGAGTCAAAATATAGCTAAAATCATATATGCATAAGTTACTTACATGTGTACTACGAGACTAGATATTAAAACATAACAATTTTCTTCTATAAAATGCATACCTACTTTTTTTTATTAACACATGCGTTCACACAAAGTATACATACATATATACTATACATACAATATATTATAGTGTTTATATGTATATATTTTCTACACACACATACACAGGGTGATTCAATCTCCGTTTTTTATATAAGATTATAAGAATGTGGAAAGTTTCAATAAGATAAAAAAAAATTGTATTCATTATGATCTACACTAGGCTATGCGACCTTGGCTCATAACGTTCATCTGAATCCTTCTTTTTACATAGTAAGATTTTCATAAAATTTCCGTAATATTTTGTTTATGATCGTTCTGTTATATGGTTGAAGAAAATGAGAATAGAATATAGATAGCCATTTTGTTTTCTTTTCTCTCATTCGCTTCTTTTAATACCATTTTCATTTCTCTTTCGTTGTCAATCAGTAAATTTCTAATAAGAGGCAGTTATAATATGTTAATTTAGTGGTATTTTCATTGCAAAAAATATTTTATTAATAAAATAAAACAAATATAAATAAAAATTAATAAAATCAACCTATAATTTAATTTTACTCTACCTCATAACATTAATAAAGCAAAAATGAAATGAAAAGAAAATGAAAACAAAAATTGTACAAACCACTGCCAACTCCTCCTCCCCTCCCCCCACCTTCCACGTGATTTCATTTAAAAAACTAAAACTTAAAATAATGTAATGCAAATAAAAAGAAAGTGCAACGAATTCTTGATCCAATAGGTACCTACTTATAAAATTTTAGGTTATCATTTACTTTGATCTTCATCGGTTCGATTAACTTAACCTTGAAATGTATCATGTTTACATTTTATAATCATTCAGTCATACACGTTGGACATGCATTTGCTGCCTTCATATATTTCTTTTACGTTAAAACGATTATATTTGTGTAGATACAGGTCTGACCATATATTTCTGTTGTCATTTTTCGGTTACTTTGTGTACATTTCTGAGTAGATTTGCTACATATTTTTCGTCCTGACACATCATAAAGTCAGCACCTATTGTGGATTAATTTCTTTTTCAAGTTCCTCAATGTTTCTCTCTTTGAAGAAGTTATTTAACATTATCCAATTATTATTAATGATCTGTTAAAAATTCAAAAACAAAACTAATAATATTGATTCATTATTGTTTTCATCTTTATCATCTTTTCCAACATTTTTTATCTTTTCCTCTCCTCTTTATTATGTCATGCTCACCGATTTATATATGTACGTCTTCCTTTCGATGAAAATAACATTTTCTCCACCACCGATATCACAATTCACAACGCACACTCAATCCTCTTGATATGACTCAAGACATTGATTTGACATAACGTAATCCTTATCTCAAGGTAATCGAAGCAGTGAGGGTTAAAGATATAAGTAACTATCAAATTTTATACTAATTGTTCTGTTAGAATCTAATAATCTATTGTATTGTCATTTGGCAACGTATATCACCCTGTTGTATGTATTGATATTATAATTTTATACACTATAGTATCTATGCACTTACATATATGTATGTGTAGATTAACATTAAATAGAATAAAAATGATATGTAATGGACTTTTAAAATGTGTTAAGCAAGGCAACAGGAATAATTGTGACTATATATGTAAGTTTAGTTGTAAAAACATTTATTGAATTGTTTCATATATGTACATAAATACACAATACATATCATGTATTTATCCTATTTCTTGTGAAAAACACCTTTTCATATTTTTCTTATTTTTCCATTTCATTTCTTTCGTTTCTTTATTTGTTTTCTTATTTTAACATATAGTATACCCATGTGTGTAAATATATCTTGTTAAATGAACTATGACTACCTATTATCATTTTTATTATTATTACACATATTTTCTTGAATTGCATTTTTATACAAGAAAATGCTTGCAACTTTTAAACATCATAATATTGCATTGATTTTATATTTTAACTTCAATAAATATAGGTAGATAATAGATATGTACATACACATGTATATATGTGATTATTTGTGTACATATGTATGCGTTTTGTTTTTTTATCACACACAAATATAAAAGTCTAGAAGTCAAAAAAGTTCGAACATTTTTTATTAAATATACATAGGTACATACATACATACCTATGTGTAGGTACTTTGGCATATTACATGATTTGTATGTTTATGTATTCAATTTTATGTACATACATACATTCATATGTATAGTCATAAAAGTGATTAAAAAAATAATTACAAATATAATGATATTTGTTACTTTTTCAAATGTAACCGTACATACATTTTCATATAGAAAAATAAAAATCTACAAAAAAAAATTCTTTTAAAAAATATGTATACTTAACATTTACAATTTTTTTAAATATTCTGTACATACGTACATATATGTATATGTACATACAGAAAATACATTTGTACATAGAAAATTGTATTAAAGCACGCGCTATAATGAATTAACTTAGAAAGAAAAACAAAAAGTTCGTATAATGTATGTGCATCATTGATCATTGATATTTTCTTGACCATTTCTTATATATACATACATATTTACGTATACTGACACACTATACTGTATGCAGGGTGATTCAGTTAAACAGGTACATATGTATATACAGGTCAGGTCTTATAGTAAAGACAGACCAAAAGCTTTAACTGGTTTAGCTTAATCAGTTAAAAAATTTTTTATAACAGTTTAATTTTTGTAAAATTAAAAACAGAAACATAGACACCTTTGACAATTTTCAAATTCAAATACTTTTTCTTCTTCATTTTCTAGAATACTTGATCGAAATAAATAGGAAAAAGGGAAAAACAGCTTTTGAAAAAGCTCAAAACTGGTTTAATTAGTTCTAGGAACGGGTTTAGCTAAGAACGTTCTGATCGTTCTAAACCAGTTAAAAGTTAAAATTCATTACAGACTAAAGGTTTAGCCACTTGAACGGGCTAAGAACATTCTTAAATTCCGGTCTATCGGCCTTATTAGTGAGACAAGCAAAAAATCGTATAGCGAGAAGGAGTTAAATATTTGAAGATGTTGAAGATGTTTGCTCTTCTATTTATGAAATATGTACTCTATTATTTAAGAACCACTGGACCTACGTCACTGTTGTCTTGAGAAGAATGTCATTATGTGTCATCCTTTTCGTTATGTACGTACTTAACTGAATCACCCTGTATGTATAACAACCTAACGTTGTATACGTATAAATTGATTTTATTATTTATTCTTTTATTTTATTTATTTTTTATATTTTTATTTTTATAAACGTGTGAGTAAATACATAACAAATGTTCATTTTAAGTAAATGGATACTTGAATATAATGTACATACGTACACATAATAACTATAAAAACTGGACATAAGATGTTAGTACGTGATGCTTACTAAACAGGTAATCTCGTGCCACACCGGGCATCCTCACGTTTTTAGAGTTTAACATCTATTATTACTATTATTATTATTATTGTTATTATTATTATTATTATCAATATAATATTATTGTACGTATACCTACGAGTACATATCCATTTAATATTTTGTATCACTTACAAAAAAAAATGTATATACATACATACATATGTACATATGTGTGTATATATATGTATAATATTTTTTTTTTTGAACATACATATTTACGAGTTGATGTGTAAACCATATGAATTAAAAACAAGTGAATATGATATGCTTTTAGTCGTTTAATTTAATGCATATGATGTTATTCGTATAATAATGATCATGAGATGACGACAATGATGATAATGGTTATGCTAAGAATCAGAAAATCAAGAAAAAAAAAACACAAAATTTTATTTTTACATGCATGTAAATAAAAGATAAATAATATTATGTATGTATGTATGTAATATATAAAATAAAAACAATTTTACCAAAAATGGTACCGCTTTCATATTTTATATTAAATGATTCTTGATTCTTGGGTTGAATTGAATCAAGAATGATAAATTGATTGATGAACAACAGAGACGTATTGGGTTCCCTTTGAATGGTTTTGAATTGGCATTCATTGCCTTTATGTATGTATGCATGTACACCTTCATATACATACAAATTACAAACAATATTTTGTATGCTGAAATTGTATAATCACGAAATTTGTACACAAAATTTCGTAATGATACATATAACATTTGTTATGAAAGATCATTTTGTTAAATGTTGTTTGATCGGACATAATATTATAGTACAACATGTTTCCTTTTTTTGATTTAAAAAAAAAAAAAAAACAAAAAAAAAATGTTTTTTTTTTTATTTTAAATATTCTTTAGTCGTGTGTTGAAATTTTAATAAAATTCAATTCATTCATGAAAATGATACAATGTAATTTTTTTTGCACAATAAAAATGATCCAACGATCACCTTGTAGAATTTTTAATCTTGTGTAATTTTATTTTATTTTACATTCTTATTACCTTTTTAGAAATTATGAGAGTAGAAAAAAGATATGTATATTTCTATAAGGCCTTAACTGCATCGAATTAGTAGACAGACTATAGAAGAAAATATAACAGGACAATATTTAATTAAATTATGCAAAAAATATGAGTTAAAAATCACATCATAATAAATAATTATCAGATTGCTGATAAAATCAGGCAAACCCATTTGGAGGCCAAGAGCCATAGATATACGAATATTGCTATGAAATTAATAATTATTAAATAAAATAATAATAATTCATAATAATTACCAAGAAATTTTTATATGATTAAAACTATACATACAAATATGGATTATTTATATGTATGTAAGTATATGCATATTTAAGTATACGTACGTACATATGTAACTATAATATGCACTTATATTAAGTAAAAATAAATAATCATATTATAAAGAAATTTACAATAAAAATGTTAGATATGCTTCTTGTAGTATGATCTTTTTATATAAAAATCTATTTCTATGTATTTTTATATATACTCTGTTCATTAATGATTTTCAGTGCATTGTATATTACTATTACTTATACTACATATGTGTTATTGCTATTGCTGTATATTAAAAATAATTACTAGATAGACTATAGATAGAATAATTTTTCATTTTACATTTATGTATTTTTTATAGTTTTATTTCCTTTTTCGATTCAAAAATTTTATATAGTTTACACAACATTTCCTAGAAAATTGAAAAATATGGTATTGAAAGGGACAATCAGAAAAAAAAATGTCGTTAACTTCTTTCCTCTTGTTTATTATTTTTTTTCACTAAATACGAGTACAGTAAGAAAATTCCATGATTGTAACTCCGGTAAAAAAAAAAAAAAAAATAGTTCTAAAAGAGATTTTATTTAATTTAAGTCAGTAAATTATGTGCTCATCGTAATAGAAATAATGTTTTTGTCGCGTGTTTAAATTTTTACTATAAAAAGTAAAATTAGTTATGGATTACACATATTGTAAAATATTTGTCATGTGTTGCATGTATTCAATATATATCTATATATACACATATATTTATGTACATATGTAAGTATGCGTATATTAAGTACACATTTTATACGAACGTATGTATTTAGGTACATAAGTGTACATACTATATAATAGAAAATATATAATTTAGACAGAAAAATGTTAGAAAAAACAAAACTTACGTTGATTTAATTCTGGACATACATGTTGACATTTTTCCGCCTTTTATGATATTTAAACAAAGAATATTGTAACATTAATGGATATTGCACAATGATCATGTTGTCGTCTCAAGAAAAAAGTTTGGCGTTTGTTTTTCATGATGTTCAAATTCAAGCACACTTATAGGCAGGCGCCATCAAGGTATGAAATGTCATTAGATTAATTTTTTTTTTTTGTTATCATCTTAGTTTTTCCTTATTTATTTATTTATTTTTTCATCTTCATGACATAACATAACATGTGTCTATTTCGTGTAACAACAAATTAAAAATCAAAGACAAAAAAAAAATCCTAATGTTAAATGGAATAAAATCAAACCAAATTGTCCAAATTAGGAAATAAGAACATTTTTCATTAATTTAACTTTAAATGGATTGAATTAAAAAACTAAGACTATAAAGAATTTTCCGTTTTATTAAATTCGATTTATTTTTTACCATTATAAATCAGTGATAAAAGATTTAATCCATTGCTTGAAAATATCCTTTAAATTTAAATTAGAAAAGAAAGGAATGAAGGGGGAAGTAAATCACTTTTCAAAAATGAATTCAAATAATTACAAAAAAATTTTGAAATAAAACACATTGTTTTTTTTTTTTATATATATTTTTATATGTTTTATTTATTTATTTTTTTTTTCTTCGTTTTTAATTTTTGTGCTTTTTAAATATAATTGATCTCACGTTAATAACTAATAATATTCTGGCCAGAATGTTATATATATTATACTTGTTCTTATTTTCTTTTTTATATTTTATTTATTATTATATTTATTTATTTATTTTTTATTTTTTGAATATTTTGTTTTTATGAAGTTGTTCTTTTGTTATTTTATATTTTATTTGTTGTTTTGATTATTATTTTTTTATTTTTTCAATTATGAAGAAACAAAGAGAAAGGAAGAGAGAAAAATATTTTTATTACATATTCTTATAAATGATAAAATACCAAAATAAATTTATTAAAACTCACATACAATAAAAAAAATAGCATAAATCGGTTGAGTAAATTACAAAGAAAAAAAACGAAACAACAAAAAAAAAACGAAATAGAGAAACACAAATACGTAAATTATTTCGTATTAAAGTACTTTTAAAAATTTAATACTTTGCATCAATAAATAAAATCATTTTTTTTTTAAATTTAATTTTTTTTTTCTTTTTTTGGCATACATATAACATACATTATATGAACATATATACATACATATAATATATATGTATCTATATGTATATATTATATGTATATATATGTAGGTATACTTATATATATGTACATAATATATGGAATCATTAAAATTTATTTAATACACACATATTACAATTATTTATAATATAGGGTAGCTATAAAACATACACGATTATAACGGTTATATTTCTTAAGGTACAGGTGGGTACTTTAAGATACTTTTTAAATACTCTATTATTTGAGTTTTTTTTTTTAAATATGCGAAATCGATCGGATCGTAGATCATCATTTGATTAATTTTTCAAGTTATAGAGCTTTTTCTTTAATTTTGTTAAAAAGAAATATCATTAAAAAACGTTTTACAATCGGCAATATAGTACCGATTGTCCGATTATGATTTATTTTAAAAACAAAAAGAAAAAGAAGCAAAACTCTTTTGAAAAGTGAAACAATTTATTTTTCGATTAAAATAAGATAATCAAATTAGCCTGATATATGAAAAATTAAACTGTTATATGAAATTTATTTCGATTTTCATTTATGATTTGATTTTATTTTGTTTGTATTATACATTTTGTTAATATTTTATTTTCAAAAAGTACATGATAACGGAAATAATCTTGATTTAAATTTTTTGGATACTTATCTGAATTAATCTCACTTCAATTAATTTCAATTGTTATGGGCTTAGTCATGGAATGAATTAAATCTGTATGCTGTATCTCAAAGTACCATTGTACTTCGAATTTTCATTAATTTTCTTAGTATAGATTTTTCTTGCATAATAATTTTTCATACATAATTATTATTAATTGATTTTTAAAGTATTTATTATTTGTGTTTCTCAATTTTCTTTTTCAGTATTTATATAATTTTAATTGAATTTGTAAAAATTGAATATGGTAAATTATTTATTTTACTCTATAGCTTAATTTTTCATTTGATTTAATGCTTTCATAATATATATATTTTTTTTTATTTATTTTTTTCTCTTATTCTTGTCTTTTTGAATATGATTTTTCCCTATATATGTATAACATTCAGATTAATATGATAATGAACATTATATTTTTTTTTGTATACATTTAGAATAAATACGTATTTAATGTGGCTTTTCTCAATTTTCCTAGCAAAATTATATTAAAAAAAAAAATAAATGTGATAAAGAAAGAAAAATGTTTATATACTTAGATAATTCTCCTGTAATATCGTATTTTAATAACATGATTTACAAATTACGCTAAATTTTTAATCTGAAATGTGAACATTTATAACACTTGAATTTTTTTAAATCTATAATTTTAGTTCGTATATCGAGCAATGCGACTTATTTAATGCAAAATTTTCATGAGTTTCAGCGTAATATGTAATTTTCATGAAGTATTACGTGATTCCTTCAAGCAGAATGAGAGTTATCTGTTTTAGGTTGCAATTACAGATCAAGCTAGTAAATGCTAACGCTCGCTAGTGTGAATTCAGGCATACTTAGAAGCGCGAGTACGCGCAAATTGTGTTGTTAGAGAACTGGCGTTTGTTTTACTAACGAGTTCTACATAGCTATTTTAGTATATTCATTAGCGTTTCATAAATGGGGGTAAGATAGATTTATAGAAGACTATAGAAGACTTCTTATTTTATGCGAGTTTACCAATAAACAAATCGAAAAAAAAAGGAAAATTTCCATTTGAAATGAAAAATTTGAAATTCACAATATTCAACAGAGAACATTTATTGTACAAAAAAAAATCACATTCTCAACCACAGTGTATTATTTTCACAAAATATTATTACAAGCGCTAACATGTGGGAGCAAACGCTAGCTCGCGCTAACATTATTTGCTTAATTCATGTAATCATAACCATATCAATTAGTGTTTTACATATTAGTTTCCTTTTTCTTTGATTCGTTTATTAATTTATAAATGAAAAACAAAAAAGAAAAACTCTGCACAATATTTTTTCGTTTGATTTCATTTTTATTTCTATGTTTTTATTTTATTTTATTTTTTTGCTATACAATTGTTTTTTTTTTAAAATGTATCAACTAAAAAAAAAAAATTTTTTTTAATTATTGTAAGTTTTTGCTTATAATTTATTTTATTTGTTTAAGTTTCGTTTTTTGTTTTTACATTATAATATGTATAATATATATTTGATTCAATTTAATTTATAATTTATATATATATAATTTATTTTATTTAACTAAAGCAAAATACTGTTTGTGCATTATACAATTATATTTATTAGTCATTTTTATTAATATTAATAATTTTTCATTTTTATTTTACATTGTACGTTTTTTTTTTCTCTTATTTTTTTTTCTTAATTTTAAATAATTTTTTTTTTTACGCTTTTTGTTTTTATTTAGCTGTGTATATTTTGTCCATTTTTTAAAAATTGTGTTAAATAAAATTATTATTTTTTTTTTGTTTAGCTTTTATATATAATTACTATAATATATATTTTTTAAAAAAAAAAAAAATATTTTTTTATATACTAGAATAAATTAAGCTTATATTATTCTGAAAAATAAAAATTAAATGAAAAAAAAAAATTCATATAAATTATATTTTAATAAATTTTTATATTTGATTTTTGTTTTGTTTTTATATTTTTACTTTGTTTTTTAGTTCATTTTAATAAATTTTAATTTAAATTCATTTTATTTTGTCATTAAATAAAATATTATAATAATTAAAAATTTAACTTAAAATTTAATAATAAAAAATCAAAATAATAAATGAAAATTAATAATAATTCAAAAAAAAAAAAAGTTGTAAAAACTAAAATTCTTGTGTACATATTACATAAAAAAAAAAAATTAAGAAAAACTAAAATCGTATAAATAAATAAAATGACATAGTATTAAAAAGAAATTAGAAGTACAAAAGATAAATGAAAAAGAAAATAGAAATTAAAAAGGAAATAGATTAACAAGAGAATACAAAACATAAATTTTTGAATTTAAAAAAAAAAAGAAAAGAAAAACGAAGGTAAAATTTGCAATTTTTGAACTTTTTAATGTATTTTCCATTTTTCATAATAACACGTTAATAATTAAATTCATTATACATACATATGTATATATAAAGCAAAGTACACACTCTCAAGTATATATTGCATCATGAAACTGAATAAAATTTTACATAAGATCTTCAAACACATTTGATTATTTGATCTCTGTGACTTGACAATGACTGGAGTGTAATAGTCTGAACACAATTGCAATTATCGCTGCTTGTGTTTCAACAAGCGAACAAAACAGAAAATCCTGACGAATTTGATTATCGATCGTAGTTTCACTGGAATTGTGTTCAGACCATAAATGCAGAAAAACCATATCAAGTGAAATTTTGAGATAGTGCTGACAATATTGGGTACAATATGTATAATGTGTTTAAAAGTCAGCCTATGTGACCTGACCTATGTAATATAGTATATTATCTTTAAAAAAAAAAATTTTTTTTTTGCTCAAGTAAAATGTTGCACAACACATATCGTGCAATATATATTTAAGCGTGGGTATTTTACTTAACTTTTTTTTTTCGTTTTGTTTATGAAGTAAACAAAAAAGAAATTTTTATATGCTTTAATGCGTTTTGTTGAATATTGAATTGTTGTAGCAAAAATTTAATTTTATACATACATGCATGAATTTTTGTTTTTGCATTATTTTGAATTTTTTATTTTTACTTTTTATCTTTTTTTTTGCAAAAACTTTACAACAAAAATTTATAAAAATTTCCTTTTTATGTATTAGGAAAATTATGATAATAAAAATTAAAAAAAAGAAAAAAGAACTATTCTGCATTTTAAACAATAATACATACTCTGTACATATTTCATTATTATTATTTCTTGCTTTTAGTATAATTTATTTTTTGTTATTTTATTTTTTATTTGCATTTTGTGAATAATTGTTTTTTTTTTTTAATTACGTAAACATGAGTACAGGACTTCATTGTATATAGGTAGGTATAACAATAAATAGATTTATTGATTTATTTCGATTTTAAAATCTGTTTTTTTTTTTATCCTAATTTTTTATTATTGTTTCTTTTTTGTTTTGTTTATTTTTCTTATTTTTTTTTTTTTTTTTAATCATATAATAATCTAGACTATTATTGATACACATCTAAAATTGAATACCATGACAGTATTAAAATGTAATCACAGTGTATAGATGAAATAAATATTTAAAAAAAAAAAATATATATATATGTATGTTATATATATATCGTATGTAATATGTTTATATATTATATATGTACATAATTCAACTAAAAGATGAAGTTAAATAAGTATTTAATTAGTACACATTTTTTTTTTGTTTGTTTTTTTGCTTTCTATTTTCTTCAAAATAAAAATGATAATAATAACAATCATAATAATAATGTTTTTTTTTTTTAAATGTAAATCGTATCATCCTTAAAGTATATAATATAGTATATATCTTGACTATTCTTGAATATTATAATATATTGTTATTTTAATTTTTGATATAAATATAAATTATGTAATACTAGTATGGTATAATACACATCAGATGTGTGTCAATATGTAATTTAATAGATTTCATACATATTAAACGATTTCCACGACAAAATTTTTCGGCTTCTCTACAAATATCCTAGATACATGTATTACCCTATATTTAATTAGGCTTTTTGTTTTTTTTTTTTTTGCTTGTAATAAATTGTTTGTTTGTGTCCTTTAGAACCAAATTAAAATCACATTCCTTTTTTTTTATGAATGATGGAATATATCTAACAAAAATATCATTTGTATCATTATATGTAAATTTTGCCAGCCATTAGAATGTCATAAAAACGCTTAGAGTACGGATTAATTGAGATTGTTTTTTTTTTTTTTCTTCAATTTTTGTCTTGTTTTTTTATTCTTTATTATTATTATCATTGTAATTATTATCATAATTATTATTATTTAAATTTGCTTTTGTTTCAATATTGTTATTAGTAATTTGTTATTTATCATATTTTAATTAATTTTTTTTTTTTTTTGTTTTAATTTGCTATGGAACGTTTTAAGTAGTTTTTATTAATGTATACTATATATATACGTTTTTGTATTTATTTGTTTGTAAATATTTTTTTTTTCTGTTTTTATTTATTTATTTTTTTTTTTTTTTGCTGCATATTATATATTATGTATGTAATATAAAGCATATGGTGTTCAAAATTCATTTGAAAGTTATATCAAAGAATTCAAAAAAAAAAAAGAAAAAAAAAACAGAAAAACAAAAATACATGTTTTCCATGAATAATATAAAAATTTCATATTAATTATTATTTGTGTAGATATCGTAAATTTTTTACATTTATTGTTATTATTTATTACTTATTTTTTTGTCAAATTTAATGGCAGTTTTATTTTACTATATAAGAACAATTTATATTAGAAAAAATTTTTAATCTATCAAAAACAAAAAAACTTGAATAAATTAATAATTAGAATGCACGACAAAATCAATTTTTTTGTAAGTATCACACTCAATTCATAACAAAATCAATTTTTTTTGTTTTTTTTTTTTGCTGATTTTATTTTGAACATCAATGAACGTTCACTTAAATTATAAAATTCAATAATATATAGTATATTACCAATCAAAAAAAAAATATATATATATATTTTCCTTTCATATATACGAAAAAAAAAAAAAAAAAATTACATTGTGCATTTTTATTGAAACCCTGTAAAAATTCAATTTAATTGTATAAGTAATTATTCTAATTTAAAAAACAAAAAAATGTTTAAACATTTTTTCAATAAAAAAAAAGAAAAGAAAAAATTATAATAAAAAAACAAAAAAAAAATAAGTATATAAAAAATAAATAAAAATTCTTATTAAGATAAAAATGAATGAAAATGATATTTAAAAAATGTATGCAAAATTATTTGGAACTATTTGAAAAAATTTTTTTTTTATTTTTTTATTATAATTACATACATGTGTGTATGTACATATATGCTTTAATGTAAATTAGAATTTAATTAAATTCCATATTAATATATATCGTGTATACATATAATGCGTATAGTAATTTACATACTTTTTACAGTACATAAGTACTATATAAGTAAAGTATACATATATATGAAGTATTCAGTATTTTATGTATATAATATAATATGTAGATAATATAATATTTTTGTTGAATTGTACGATCACTAAAGTTTTTATCCTTATGCCTCTTGCGCAGTTTAGCTTTCATAGTTATTTTTGTTTCCTTATTTATTTATCTTAATTTTTATAATCTTTTTTTCTTTCTTTTTTTTTTTTTTTTTTTTTTTTTTTTTTTTTTGTAATTAATTAATTTAGTTTTTTTTTTTTATTTATAACGTACTACCTTTCTTTTTATTATTATTTGGCAAAAATTATGATGTATTCAATTTGTTTATTATTTCTTATTTTAATTGAATGTATAAAAAAAAAAAAAAATTAAAAAAAAAAAAAAATAAAAATTTCAAATAAAATTTCTAACGAAAGAAAAATAAAAGAACAAAAAATAAAATAAAAAATAAAATTTGTCTTAAAAACTAAAATCAATTAAAAAAAAATATTCAAACTATAATATTTAATGTAATAATGGTGGAGGCGTTCGCCCCGGTGGCTTTGGCACAAGAAAAGCTTCGGGTACACGTCTAGTCAAGTAATCTGGAGGTCGTCTTGTCTTTTTTCGAGATTTCTGATTTAAATGATGTTGCTGATATAATCTTTGTATATCTGGATCTAATATATCGATTTCATCTTGATTTTTATCATTATTATGATTTTCATCCATATTTTGATTAATTAAAAATGGTGGTAAATTTTGTGTTCGATGCTGTGATGTAACACCACCAATTGGACAACCGGTTGCCAATCGCCAATCAGGTAATTTAACACCTAAACGTTTACATTCATGAGCATATGCAGCAAAGCTATCACAATAGCACATTCTAGACGGACATTCACACATATCTAATTTACAAGCCTCAAAATAATTAATAGAATTTAATCGACCATCACAATCTCCAAATACATGAGATACATCAGTGTCTCGTAATGGTTTACATAATGCAATATTCCTGCGAAATTTACAATTTGGTTGTTTTGCTAAATTTTCTTTTTTACGGCTACAAGCTTTTGTTCCACCAACTTTCCATGAATTGGCAAAACGCCATACTTCTTCATCAGAATGATGTGATCCATCTCTTGATGTCAAATCATCTCGTGCCATTCCATTGTAATTTCCACATAAGCCACAGAGTCTATTCTTATATGTAGTTGGTACTTGCAATTGCACAAAATTATTTCCATCCCATTCAACTTGTATGCCTAATTGTGTTGTAAGTAATAATCCTTCAGATGTTCGATTTATTTGTAAAATTTCACCATATGTATATGGTAATGCAATTTTTGATCCATTCACTTTAACGCGTAATTTTTGTCCAAGATTAACTCGAATACCTTTTAATTTTAATGTTACAGTTTTAATCCAAGATGAAGATTTCGTTTTTCGTCCATCATTTGTTACCCGAATTGAAAATGTATGATCATGACAATCGGCTGATAATTGATATTTGCAAGATCCTTGAAAACTAAAGAATTTACCATCAAATGTTTTGTAATGTGGATCACCAAAAACTGTACAGACTCCAGCACTTTCAACGCATTGTGAACAACATTGTCCTGGTATTGTTACTAATGTCTCATTTGGCCGACATTTAATTTTTGGACATTTCATTTGTGCACAACGTATTTCACCATTATGACATCTACACGATCGACAAGAATTTAAATTCCATGTTTCATTGTTTTGATAAGTTTTATCTTCAAATGTACATGTGGAACGTGCTTCAGCAATTGGTGGACAATGTGGACAACATTCACCTGGATTTGTTTTTTGATATTCAGGGGCGCATTCTAATACTGGGCATGTATTTCTATGGCATACAGAAGTACCATTAAGACATGTACACATTGAACAATGATCAGGTGAAAAATGTTTTCCATCTGAATGAAAACCCTTGCCAAGAATACATTTTCCTAAACATAATAAAAAAGAAAAGAAATAAAAGAAAGAAAAAAACAGAACAACCATAATACAAACTGAATATTACAATACCAAAATTATTGTTTAAATGATATTAAATAAATACATAATAAACATAGTATATTTTATTGATTATTTGAATCTGGTAGACTATTAAATCTTTTGTATGTTTGTGTATATATAGAATTTAAATTAAATTTAATTTAACTTTAAAAATAAAAAAATTACCTGGAAATTGCATAATTTCTCGTCTTTCTGAACATCTTGGACAACATTCACCGGGAGCTTTAATTTGTTTTGATATTGGACATTGAAGGACTGGACAAGCTTTTTTCATGCATGTTAATCTTTTATTTGAGCACTGACATTTGAGACATGGATCTTCAGTTAATGTTACCTCTCGACCATTATCAACAGCTTGACCATTTAGATAACATCCTATTATAAATTTTTAATAAAAATAAAAATAAATAATAATAATAAACATACACGTATGTATACTTTTACTTTTTATTTTAAATAATAAATTATAAATTTAAAAAAAAAAGTACATGTACAGGTCGTTTTATTCGAAAGTGGAATAAGTCAATTTTTTTCAAATTCTTAAATATTTTTAGTTTTACATTTGTACATATTTTTAAGTAAATTCAATAGAAAAGTGAAAATTTAACTTTGACTTTGTTTTTTTATAAATCTTCAAGGATATTTAAGTTTTGTTTTCTTACAGTGCAATTTCTATTCTGATAATTTTGAACTTATACCACTTTTAAATAAAACAACTCATTCGTATGCATTTTATAAAATCGAAATTTTTAATTAATTGGTTTATATAGAAAATCAGGTAAATGAACTTTAATTGAACATATGATAACATTTTCTACTATTTTTCTGTTTTTTTTTTTTTTTTTTTTGCGATGGAATCAAATTCCTAAAATATTTTCAAGATCATATTATGTTTGTTTAAAATTTGTAAAAAAAAAAATCATTTTTGTATGTAATATTAAAAGATAACAAAAATAAATCACCATAAATGAGGATCAAAATGAAAACAAAACCAGCCTAACAAATAGCATATAAGCATGTATGTATAAGAAAAAATGCATTCTTTAAAGCTATAATCGTTATTGATCACATAATATTTTTTGTTTAATGTATAAATTGATAATACAAGGTATTTGAATGATAATTCGTTTATTCAAATAAAAAGAATAAGAATAAAAAATTTAAAAAAAAAGAAAAAATTTTAAGATAAAAAAAAACTACAACAAAAGTATAAACAAAGTAAACAACGATAAAAATGTAGAAACATAATGTAACATGTACATATGTATGTACGCATGTATGTACATATGAATAAATTTTGTGACTTAAAAGGTGATCGTTATATAATTTTACTTTGTTTTTTTTTTTTTTTAAATATTATTATTATTAATATATTTTTTTTTTTACATAGTAATATTGTACTATGTAGTTATCAAAATAAAAATTTTTCTCGTTTTTTTTTTATTGTCGTTTTACATACATATTTTCAAAATGATAAAATGTAAATATGGATGTACATATGTGTACAGATATACATGTGTATGGTTATTACATACATACATACGTGTATGTACTTATCTGCTCTCGTATATAATAAGCGTATATTAAATATAAAAATAAAATAAAAATAAAATTTTATATATATGTACATAATATGCATGTAATAAATACATAATGTATTTTGTTTATTGTTAAAAATAATAATTGGGAGGGACTAACATTCCAAACATAGCACAGATACATATATATTTTTTTAAATTTATTTATTTATATGAGTTGTTTTTATTTTGTTTTGACTGTTTCATGTTGTTTTGTTCTGTTTTTTTCCTTTAAATTAATAATTTTGTTGTTGTTGTTAAATTCAGATTGTATCTTATTATTGTTATGTTGCAGGTGTCAATTTTATTGTTATGTGTTTGTATACGATATATGTACATACCTACATACATATTGTTTAAATTATAATCCAATCATATATAAACATGTAAACACAACATTACATTTAATGTTTGTTGTATCTACACATGAAAATTAATTATAATTCAATGAAGATCAGTTGTAAATAAGGTCATCGTGAATATGTAATGATTACCTATAAATTATTTTGCTAATATACATATACTATATACTGGATGTTCTGTAAGTTTTGCTTATTATTATTTAAATCATTGAACATAAAAATACATAATTGATTGGTGAAAACGAAAATAGAAATAAAAAAATTTTATAATAATAATAATGCTTTTTTTTTTTAAAGAAAGGATGTGTACTTATTGTACGTACATATATGTATAATATTATATCGTATACAATAATGAATGGGTGCTTTCGATTTAGCATTTTCAAGTACTTGTGAGTGCTAAAATGTGACTAAGAAGATAAATTGTTAAATCGAATGACACAAAAAATTAATTGTTTAGATTTTAGTATAAAATCCATCTGGTGTATAAGTTTTGCGTAAAAACTTCTAACTACTCAGAAAAAAAAAACAAGAATAGTTGCGGCGACTAGGCAATTCAACCAAGACTTTTACTCCATCTACTCACAAGTACTTGCTAAATCATGCTAAATCGAAAGCATCTAATTTGATTGCCCTTTCATTTTATATCTCTTTCTACAGATATTATAACATAATAGTTACGATAGTATGTACATAATTGCTTGCATACATTGAATTTATTAATGAATTTCATAAAACGTGAATTGCTATGGTATTAAATATTTTATTTAATATATGTATATGATAATTGAATAATTATTAATAATTTATTGTTATTAATATTATTACTATTCTGATTTTTTATTTTATTTTATTTTTTTTTTAAAGACGCCATCATATTGTTTTGATTTTAAATATTATTTTTAATTGACAATTTATAACGCATAAATGAATAATAAATAAATTTATTAATAAATTTAATGTAATATAATAAATAAAATAAAATTTTTTTTTTTTTATTACAACATGCATTAACACATTACGTACACACGTGTTTAAATATGTACATATATTGTTTATGATAAAATCATGGGTGGAGAATTAAGAAGTTAAAGAAAAAAAAATAAAATAAAATAAACAAACAAAAACTACTACATACATATAAATATTATTATTAAATGAATAAACATTTAAATGTACATATGTATACAATTTCTATATACACTAATATGTAAGTAGATCGTTTTTATTTAATTGCTTCATAGAGAACAATTATAACAAAACAAATAACATACATATAATATTTAAATATGTATGTATTTCGTTTGATTTGGATCATTATCCTTTTTAATTTTTTATTTTCCGTACTTAGTACATTGAACATAGAAAAATGTCCTTTTTCTTAACGTTGATTTTGGGTGTTAAATACATACATACACAGTGAGTTGAAAAAATATACTATCACTTGCATATTTTCATAAAATAATCTGCTTAGTAAATAGTTTTGAATTTCGTGTTTATATATTAAATATGAAAATGTAGTCAGTCAGTCTGACATGAAGTCAGGTAACTTGCTCAGAATCATGTCAGATTAAAATTATTCGTTAAGGATGTATGCTTTTAAAAAAATTAAGGATATTATATATTATATATGTATATACAGGATATCACGAGATCTCGGTTTATCATGTAGTTTAATGTACAAAAAATCATTGTATACCTCCCTCACCACATCTACTATATATATACATTATAATCCGTATCATAAAAATTGAGTCTATTATAGAAAATAAAAATATTTTCAATTTTTGAATTTTGTACTTTTTTTCAATCTTCCATAAATTAAATAAAAATGAATATCAGCCGTACAGTTACATGAGAATTAAAACAGACAAAAACAAACACATCAACAAAAATTGATCACGAAACATATTACATTTTTGTTATGAGTTTTTTGATTTCAAAGAGTAAAAAGAAATTCGGAAAAAAAAAGTTATGTGAGGTGTTTTTTTTTTTTCAGATTAATTTTTTTTTATTTTTTGAATAAAGAAAAAAAAAATGTTTTTTTTTTATCGTTTGAAAACTACAAATTACTGGACAATTTTTACGTCCATTCCAACCTAATGGATTCATATCGTAAATTAAGGTAAATTAATGATGATGATCACTAATTCAAACACATTTATTGTTGTTTTAACTTTTTTGTTTTTATTATTATTTGTGTTTTTTTTTTTCACTTTTATCAAAATCGTTAAAATCTTTCTTTTTTACCTTGAATTCTTCATTCTTTTTTTCTTGATAGTATAAAACAAAAATCATTTACAATAGTATACTATGTATACATATGTATATACATATGTATATTTTTAGTAATTTTATAATACGGACTCGTAAAAGGTATAGATAATAATACATGTTATACCTATATACACAAATATTTTTATATGTATGTATGTATGTATCGGGAAAAGAATTAAAAAAAAAAAAATAATCATAATTATCAGTAAATAGTTACTATGGGGATATTAAAAAAGATTTTAGATATTTTTTTTTTCTTCTTGATAAGTGGGTTTTTCGAAATTTACTCTTTTTTACATACGTTATGTGTGGAACAAACAAAATAATGGTTTATTTTATGGAGATATAACAGAAGGCAATTATTGCAAATTAAAATGTACGTTATATGTAAATATACATAAAAAACATCAATTTAGAAAGAAAAAAAAATATACATACATATGTATATGGAAAATTCTATGAGAAATTTTAAACATAGGTACCTATATTCTTTTTCCTTCATTTTTGCAATACATGTACATAGGCTTTGTACGAGTGTGCCAAAAAATGTCTGCTATAGTGCTAAAGTGTTGAATTACTTACGATTTCGAATTTATTTACGGGTCAATATAGCCCTTCAAGGACTTCATACTTTTTTGTAAGTATTTTTATAAGGATATTTCTAGGGTAAAAAATTTGTTCCGAATTTTTCAGGCTGTACAAATTCTTAGAAAAATTTTAATATTTGGACATTTGATTGAAAACTAGACTATTTTTTTGGCACAGGATGTGTATAAGAAAAAAAAATCAACAAATATTTATTAGAATTGAAGACATTTACGTAAATACGTTAATTATCATGATAATCATGTAATCGGCGATTTCTAAGAATAAAATTTTGTTTTTATTTATTTAAAAAAAAAAATATATAAAATTTTTAATATATGCATTTATTTTATTATAAATACAGAAATTAAAATAAAAAATTATTTTTACGATTTTGTTTTTTTTTTTTTTTTTTTTTGTTTTAAATAAAAATTGTCATTTATGTATCAACGTCAGAAACTTATGGTTAACACCTTACAAGAATAAGAATATGAATTTAGAACTGATTTTTTTTGCGAGTAATAATTTTCATAATTTTTTAGATATTATAGTTTCATTTGGTATGCGAAAGGATAAATATTTCATTAAAGAAATAAACAAAAAAAAAAGAGCAAATTAAGTAAAAACGAGAAGCAATAAAAAATGCAATAGCAAATGCATAAGTATGGTAAAATAAATAATTTGTACTACATTTTACAACTACATACATAACAACAATAAAAATGATTTTTAAAAATATTTCGAAATGAATAAATAATTAAAAAAAAAATAATAATAATAAAAAATTATTTTTATTAATGTTTTTTTTTTTTTGTTTTATTTACTTACAAAAAAAAGTAATCAAATAAAATAAAATAACAAAAAAATAAAATAAACTGGTTTAAAAGGTTCGAAGAATTTTTATTATTACAATTTTTATTTATTTATTTTTTGTAGATTTTTTTATTTTTTTTTAAATATTATCTTAATTGTTTTAATTTTGGAATTTTTGTCACATTATCAATAACAACTGTTTTTTATTTTATTTTATATATTTATTTTAAATTTGAATAATTATATAGGGTTTAGCCTATAGAATTATAAAAACAGCAATTTGAATACATTTTTAATTCAATATTATAAATGTACAAGAAACTAAAAAACGCATACAACATTGTATGTGTGTGTGTCTGTGTCTTTTTTTTTTTTTTTTTTTTAATAAAACATATAGGTATGCATATATAACAATTGATACATACACAGACACTCACATAATGTCGTAGTTAATCATTTAATCTGTTTAAATCGCTTGATATTAATTTAAATAAATATATCTTTAAAAATGTGTTTTAATAAAATACAAATAATATCGTAAAGTGAAAAAATAAATAAATAAATAATAATGTACTGCTATTAATGATTTTATGTTAAAAATATAAAACCAATTTGTGGAAATTCGTGTATACGATTTGTATATAAACATTCAAATTAATCGATTTTGTTTTTTTTTTTAAATTTTTTTTTTAACTTTTTTCTGGTTGATAAGGCTGTTTTTATTACATGAGATGGGAATTACGAGTATATAAATAATTATGTTGACACGCAAACACAAACACATACATATGTACATATGTATATTCATATAGGCTCTATCTCTATGCAATACAAATATCTTCTTAAAATTGTAAATGTACATACCTACATATATGTATGTACTTACGTATTTTGATTTGTTATTAATTTTAATCAAATAATATACATACATGTGTCAAAATCAGTAAATAATGACAAATTTCATAATGTAATATTGGTATGTAAATATTAAAAATATTTGACGAAGAAAACCAAAAATCTTATAAATGTATAATTTTTTTTTTTTTTTCTGATTAAAAAAACAATAAACATAAATGTTTAACATATGGTCGAATCAAATTATGTAAATAGACTATAGCCATAATGAAATGTAAACTTCCGTAAAGTAAAATTAAGAAATTTGACAAAAATGTATTTAACGGATTTCAAAAAAAAAAAAACAAAAATAACATATTAATCATAATGAAAACGTAACATTATGAAAAGTTAATAACACTGATCAATTTATTGGATTTCTTAAATAACAATTTGCTATTTTATCGCATGAGACTTTTACATGATTTTCGTAAGATTTTCATATAATTTTGTGCGTACGAAGAGTAGAGTATGTGTCGTATGGGTTTTAATTGGATCATGTCCGATAAAAATCGCATAAAAATCTAATGATATAAAATAGTAAAATTGAAACGTTTACTTTACGCATTTTCCTTACATGACATTTCAATATCAACAAAACTGAAAGAACGGAATTTATTTAATTACACCAATTTCATATTATAAATTATTTTACTTTACGGAACTTACCAGACTATTTTGGTGTTCAGATAATCTCATTTAGAGGTAAATTGAACGACAGTTTGAGGAAAATTAAAAATTTTTTTGATTTTTGGCTTCATTAAAGTTAGTAGGTTCATTATGTATGTAACAATACTTTTTTTTTCTTCAAAACTGTGTGTAGTATATTTCTACAAATGTACATAATGCATTAATGCCATAAGAGATACTGTTTTGTTTTTCTTTTTTTGAATTAATTTGATAACAAAATTAGTGGTATTATTGTGTATCGTCTATAATACTTTTTTTATTTAACCAATTTTATCAACACGTTGTTCGACATGTTTATACTCGACATAAGATTAATAAAAAATAATATACATATGTATGTATGTATATATGTATAGTAAAAAATAAAATATTTTAATTCGTATGTGAGAATATAATAATTAACGTAAAAACTTGTACGCTATAAAATTTTATGAAATTTAAATATAGGTATGTAAGTCATACAAGCAATAATATGAATTTTTTAAAATATCATTTTATGAATATTTTTAAATATAAAATTAATATATAACGAATACGTACATAAACGTAATATACATAGTGTTACATTATACATATATACTAATGTATATACATATATGAAATCTATAAAAATATCGTTAAATTCATTTTTATTTTTATTTCAGAATAGGATTATTATCTTAATTATTGTAATTTTGGATAACTTAATTTCATATTAATTTAAATAAAAAAAAAAAAATCATAAATAAAATTATTTTTATTATTTGTAAATAAATTACATCTTAAGTATGTGTAATGTGTATAATTTTCATTTGTTATATTCTTATATGTTATATTAAGTAAATTTTCATTGTACATATATTTTGTATATACGGTTTTGTATACAGAGTATTTCTAGCAAAAAATCATACTAAAAAAAATCACTTAAATGTACCTGGTGGATTTTAGGAGGGAGGATCTAGAACGATTTTTTGCTGGAAATAATTTGAATTACACGATAGACCCATTTTGTGGCATAAATTGTGGGACACCCTGTATACATGCATTAATGATTATATTCATGGTATACCTATGAGATATAATATGGTATCGATTTTAAATTGAAGAAAAAAAGTAATATAAACAAAAAACAGAAGAAAAATCAGAAAATAATAGAATAAATTCAGAATTAAATAAAAGTGAATTTAATTTATTTTTTCAATATACATAATTTTGTAGCTACTATACTTCGTACTCTAAATATTTTCACTACAGGCCTTATATGTGAGTATACATACATACATATGTATGTGTCTTACAAGTAGTATTAATTTTCGTAGTTTCCATAACACCTCTAGTGAAAATATTTAAAGTACAAAGTATACTGCCTTTTAATTGCTTATTAATGTAGTTATTCTGTATGCATGTATGTATATTAAATTTTTAATGAGAAATTTTGTTTTTTGTAATTGAATAATTTTCATTTTATTACTTTTATCATCAATTGATTCACCAACAGTGAAAATTATTTAATTTTGTTTACATGTAATTAAATTTTATATAATTTTGTTTACATAAGTATTATATTGTATACATGTACGTTTTAAATTTTTCCTGCTTTCATCATCATATCTTTGTCTTCATTATTATCATTATCAAAATCAATTTAAAAAAAAATTAAATCCTTATTTAATTGTAATTTATATTTTTTCTTTTCCATCATATTTTCATTTTTTATCTGTGTCTATACTCTATACATACATATATATATATATAATAATGAATACCAAATCATTTATTTATTCTGCTTTCTGTTTAAGAATTTTATAATTTTTTTATTCCACCTTTTGTTCGTTAATTTTTATTTTTTTTTGTTTTTCATTATTTTATTATTATTATTTTTGCCTTTTTTTTGTTTGATTTTTTTTTTATTCAATGAACTGTTTTGGTTTTTATGTTTGATTCTTTTTTATTGGAATTTTCTGTTTTATTACACAATCTTGGTGGTCATTCAGTTAATAATATGATATAATGGTATGTAAAGTAGTCTTTTTATGGTTGATGTTTGCCCCAAAGGAATAATAACTTAATTTCAGACAACAATGCCTATTATCATGGTTATCGATTCAACGATTGATCAAATACTTTTACTTTGATTCGACTGAAATTAATTTCGATATTATGTAATTTAATCGATCGATATTATATTGGTATCATAAATTCAGTGAATTACTTTAAACTTTTTCTTCATTAAACAAATTTTCAGCTATTAACGTTTTAAAACTTTTTAAACAATTAATTAAAATCCATAAATTGTATGTTTTTTATTTGAAAATAATTTTGTTTTTAGACCTTTCTGACGAAGTAAATAGAAGTCCGAATATAGTCCGAAGTTATTATAACGTTCAAAGTAGAACAATGTAGTTTTTTTTTTGCGAAAGATGTAGTTTTTGTTTTGTATCACCCTATACACATTTTGTATCGAAAATTTTGTACAAATTACAAAAGAGTTTTCGCCTATCAGTATCTTTGGATCCTGAATTTTAATGAAAACTAGAGAATAGAAACTAGGTAATATTTATCGTGGTATATTTGATTTTTTAACAAGAGAATTTCATAAGCACTGTTACCGCAATACTAAAGTTTTCATGCAATATGAGATATATACAACGATACAAAATGGTATTACTTTACATCATTTTCATAAGGCTTGTAGTGGAAATATTGAAAAAATAAGGAAGGTATAATAAATGAAATTTTGTCACTAAAACATTGAACAAACCCCTCTGTGCAATTTTATCGAACGATTCGATAGAAATTCAAAAATCGTGATACCATAATTTAAATTCGGCATCTGTTTGATAGTTTGTCGAAAACCATGATAGGGCCCAATGTTTTTGCTTCTTTTTTTTTTAAGTCTGTTAGCTTTATTTTTTTCTCTGTTTTTTTTTTCGTTCCTAATTTATTTATTATTATCATTATTTTTTTGAGAAGAATCAACATAATAAATAATAATTTGAACAGGAAAAAGAAAGAAAAGTAAATAACTCAACAGGAGAATAAAAAATTTTTTAAAGTAAAAAATAATTACATATGATGCAAAAAAATTTTTACTAGACTACATCCTAGAAATTCTGACAAAATGGAATGATAAGGCAGCGACACTGTTTTGTGTTTTATTTTATTTTATTTTTTCCTTTTTATGCAAATAATCAAAAAATATATTTTTTTTATTCAAGAAAATTTATAGTAAAATTTATAAATGCTTCTATGTAATTTGTTTTTTCTGTAATGTAATTTGGGTCGATATTTTTTGTACTTCTTTAATAATTTGTTGGGGTATTTATTTAAGAATTGAAGATTTTTTGTTATCTTTACGTAATTGATAAATTTGCTATGAGCTGTGTTTGCAATTCATAGCTTGTAAATGAATAATTTCAATTAATCATACTTGTTACACAATTATTTGCATTATTGAATTCGAAAAAAGAAAATTACTTGAGCTTTATCTCTAAAACCACCTACTGACTAATCTGATTATTGTAATAGTCTGTGCTGTGTTAGGGACATACGCACATACATACATACATATGTACATTTCAATGCGAACTGGTATATATGTATGTATGTATGTACAATCAGGATACAAAAGTGTATAAGCTGTTTGTACATATGTATATGTGTGTATAGGTTAACTTATATTTCAGGGCAAAATTTCATTAAAAAATAAAAGAATAAAAATTTGAGGTTTTCCTTTCTTTTTTACTGTCTTTTTTCCCCCAATAATCAATACATAAATACTTTGTTATTAGCTGTGTGTGGCTATTGTAAATATATAACATAAGTTAATGTATGTATACATTTGTATATACATATATCCATAAATATTAATATACGTATGTTTATTCTTTATATGATCGGACATATAACGCTAATTGACTTTGATGATAGCATTTTGGTAATTTAGCTACCGCACACGTCGTTTTTGTTTGATATTAAATTTAGTATAGTCAATCAAAAAAAAAAAAAAAAAAAAAAAAAAACAAACAAAAAAACGATATTATATTTATAATATACAATATATGCATGTATGTACCTACATATTTTTATAATCCATGTTAAAATGATTATGAATACATGTACATATGTACGTCTACGTATATATACATATATGCTTGTAAATATAAATACCGACATTATTAAGAAATTAATGAAATTTTTGTGGTTCGAATCAATTAGAAAAAGTAAAAATTATAATAACAAAACGAAAGAACCAAAACAAAAAAAAAAAAAACATCACATGAGAAAACATTTCGTCTGATAGCCTAACATATCATTTTTATGAAAATAAAAAAAAAACCATAAAATGTAAAAGCAGTTGGTTAACAAGATCCTTTTTTTCTGGATGATTTATAATATTTTTGATCAGGTAACCAATTTATATACGGGCATAAATAATTTTTAAGCATACAATATCTTTGTTTTTAATCTAAAGAAGAATAAAAGTAAGATGAAGAGTAGAAAAAAAAAAAGTGTAATTAATAAACAAACGAAAGACAAAAGGAATCTTGATGTTTTTTTATTTTTTATTTTATTTTTATTTTTTATAATTTAATTAATGTCTTCTGGTTTTAAGTCAAAAACTACATTGAAAATTCATAACAGAAAAAAAAAATTATTATTAATGATACTCATTTGCTTGGTCTTTTATTTTTATATTTTTATTTATTTTAAATTTATTTTGTTTTTTTTTTTTATTTATTTTTTTTTGTTTTTATACGTATACACTTACCTAAACATGTTGGACAACATTGACCTGGTCGTGGTGGTATTGGTTTACTACATGGTGTATAACATTGTATTGTTGTTTCTGTTATAACACCAGCAACACATTTAAACGTTATACATGGATCTTCAGGATCTGACCATTCAATTCCACTATCATATGTGACTCCTTTATGAATGCATTCTATTATACAAAATTTATTATAAAATTTTTATAGCAATCCAAAAAAAAAAAAAAAAACACACACACACACACAACAATAAAAAAATAAGAAACAAAACACACAAGTATGAAGTAAAAAAAAAAAAAGAAAAAAAAAAGAAAAGAAAAAAAAAGACAAAAAAAAAAGATATGATTAAGTTCAATTGGGCTTGAATCTATTTCATATTTTACCTTTACATTTCTCACAACAGCCTCCTATTGGTCTTTTTTCAAGTACATAACAATCATCAACAGATGGACAACTTTTTGGTTCACATTCGACAAAACCATTCTGTGAAAAATTGAAAGAAAAATGTAAACAATTAAAAAAATTACAACTTTTACATATGATCCATTATTTTTTTATAGATGAATAAACATACATATAATAACATTAAAATAATTGAAATACATAAATATGCAAATTTACATATGATTAAATTGTTTATGAATTTATTAAAAAATTTATGTACAATATATTTATTTAGTTAAAATATCATTAATATCTCACATCACGTAATGATATGCTGTAAACATGAATGGAGATTATCAAATATATTTCTCTATTTTTTTTTTTTTTTTTTCATATTTCTGCATAGTTTGTTATTTTGTTTTTGATATATTATTAAAATAAGAGAATATAATTATTTACTAAATGACATAATTAAAATATAAATATGAAATCTTTTTGTCACAATATCAAAAGATACATCCGCTAAAAAAAATAATTGTAATAAAAATTACATAAAAATAGTAAAAACAAAAAAAAACATGAAACGTACTTAGAATATTTTCATTCATTATTTTCATTCTGTTCATTTTTTTTTTTAATTTTTGCTTTTCTAAGCCTCAGTAATTAGATAATAAAGTCTATATGTATTGATATAAAATACTACATGTAAGTATAAATAACAAAATTTCTATACAGTATATATTCTCTATACTGTATGTATGTATGTTGACTGAACATATGTATGTATACTTGCATATATGTATGTATAAAGTTGGTGTTATATGTATGTATATGCAATTTAAAATTGAGACAAAAAAACAATGTATGTACATATATAGGTATACAACATATGTGATTAGTTGAATTTCATAATTACAATATTTGCATTGAAATTTAATAATATTTTGGTTTGTTTTATTTTTATTATGTTTCTTTTTTACTTTTTATTTTATTTTTTTTTATTTTATGAATAATATTATCAACAACATACAATTGTATGTATATAGAAGATATTATGTAGTCAAATGTATCATAATTACCACTACATAGTTATTATATGTGTATTTGGCTTTCGTCAAGTAACCAAAAACAAAAAAAAAAAAAAAAAATACAAAACCATATATTGAATAGAAGATTTTTAGTATCGTACACTTAGCGACAAATTATATCATTGCATAATAATTATTTAAACGTTTATTTCATTTTGATAATAAAAAAAAAAATAAAAATTATAAAACAATATTAGAAAAGAGACAAGAAAAAGAGCAAATGCGAAAAATAAGAAAAAAATAAAACATATGTTATCGTTAAAAGTATACGTTAAATACCAACCACACTATATATACATCGATATGTACATGTATGTATGTATAAATTTCTTATTCGTATACCACAGCTCATATAAATGATTTGATTTAGGCACGAGTCAAATAAATGTTTCGGATGTAGTATTTTATCAATATTAATAATTTTTTTTTTTTTTATGTATATTTTATATCATTTGCATTTTATTTTCTTGTATATTTTTTGTCTTACAAATTATTTAATTGAATTGAGATTTTTTGTTTTTTTTTTTTTTTTGTTTTTCGCTTTTGACTATTATTTAGATCATTTTCATGCGTTTTTGTTTTTCATTTTATTATTTTTATGTGTAATAAATTATACATTATGGAATATACATGTTTAGGTTGTGATATCTTTATTATGATAATATTTTAGTAAACAAACCGAATGAAATAAAAAAAAAAAAAAAAAATGGAAAATTAGTAATATCAATCTAACTGAAATTTTTCTTTAATTTGGTTGTTTTTTTTTTTTTTTTTTTTTAATTTTAGCTACCGTATAAATTATTCCACAACCCAATCGAAAGATAAATTTCCAATACTATACGTTGTTTGTTTTATATTTTCCATAATTAAACAAATTAAAGCCTTTAAGGGTACTTTGTTAAATAATACAATTTTATGTTGTTTTACGTTACATTTTAAAAAATTCATCTTATATCTTGTGAAAATCTTAAGGATTTTCTTAAGGAAATTCTAAGGCAATAATATTCGTGAAACATAAGGTCTAAATATAAGGTCTTAATTGCATATAATTAGTGGGCAGAGAGTAATTCATTTTTTTTTTGTGTCATGAAATTTATATTAAAATGATGAATATTCTAAATTTTTTCAAAATGTACATCATATATTCTATGTTTGGAAAAAAAAAGTTCATTTAAATAATTATTGCAATGTTAGAATTTATTGCAAAATTAAATACACACATACAAAATTATCTAAAAATTCAAAATTTTTTTTTATAAATATCTTAAAAAACGTTGATAATGAATAAAATATAATTCATATCAAATATACGAATAAAAATTACAAAACATAATGAAATCAAAAAGTAATAATATAAAAGAAATATCTAGTAAAATTTGTATACAGTACTCGTATAAGTATAAAGTACAAATATGTATATTCTTACATACAATTTATATAAATTAAATTTAAAAAAAATATATTTAAGAAAAATAATTTTGACATACATATTTTAAATTAAAAATGTATATAGTAATAAATAATATTTTCATTATGAGTACAATTACTATACGTACATATACATAGGTAGTAAATAGTACTGATACTACGTACTACGTATGTATATAGTTTATATACTCTTTATGTGTAATTTTTGAAATTTTTTAGTTTTTAAATAAAAAATTGATAACTATATGTTATATACATACATACGTACGTATATGCATTAGCATATGCACGTAAAAGATATCTATACTTCATTTTTTAAATATTTCCATTACAAGCCTTACGGGAGTACATGAGTTTTTTTCTTCTCTCATAATTTCTATTAAAAGCATTTTACGAGCAATGTTACCATAATTCTCAAAATTTTCATATAGTATGAGATGAGCTTTTTAAGTACCAAAATACCATGATTTAAAATTGTACTACTTTTCGTAAGGCTTATAGTGAAAATATTTGAAAAATGAAGCATAATTGTTATAACATATACATATAAGGTACACATTTGTACATTTGTACATATATGTATATATACATATGCACATGTGCATATATGTACGTTTTATGTTGAGTTTTATGAAAAATTTGTAAATTATATTTGAATTTGAAATTGAATTGAAAACAGCAACAATAACAAAAACAACAAATTTATTATCCAAAATCAAGTGCATATAAACATGAAATTGTATACAATAAATACACACATATGTACATATATGTATATGTATTAAATATAAATTTATACTTTAATTATTACATTTTACATGTGACAATGTTACCTATATATTTGTATATAGTATTTTTGTTATACTTCTGTCAACATTTATCATTTTAGTTTTTCATTTTTGTTTCGTTTTTCTTTTAAACATTTTTTTTTAACTTCAATATAATTTATTCATTTATTAGTATTTTTTTTTTTTAAATGCTTTGTAAATAAAATTATAAGAATAAATCAAAATTTTAAACTAGTAAAAATAAAAATGTGATAAAATTAAATTGTGGCTGCTAACGTACAATGCGGTGTACTTATAACTGCAATATACAATATAAAAAGTCAAATTGATTTTAAAAAAATGTTAAATATTATTATAATTAATATTATAACAGCATTAATGGTGGGTTGATTTTAAACATATACAAAAAAAAAAAAAAAAATGTATAAAAAATTACAAGAAACCTATTGGAATTAAATGAATTAAAATTAATTGTTTACTTTTCACTTAATTTATTTGAAATGAAATGTTTACTTTTATTAATCAAATTTAAACAAAAAACAAAAAAAAATTTGTACATAAACAAATAAAATTGTTTTTTAATTTTTTCTTAATTTTTTTTTAATTATATGATGTAAAATGATACCACTTTACGTATACTTTCCATAGGGCCCTAATCAATAGGCCTAAGGTATACCTAGGTTCCTTCATCAATCTATTTATCTCGATGGCTTAATTTTTTTCTGTTTTATTTAAATATTGATGAAAGAGTAACGTGTTTATTAAAGTGTTTTTTTTTTAGTTACAATACAAAAATACATACATATGTACATGCATACATGATCATAATGTGATAATTGAATATAAATTACCTTGGCTTTCTAAATTTCATAATTTAGAATTTTATTCATTGCTTAATTCTTTACTATTTTTATTTTGTATTTTGTTGATATCAATCATTTTTTGAATAGTTTTTAAAATATTATTAGAGCAATTAAATTGTGTATGTAATATAATATTACATTCATATTTATACAATGCTTTCATACATTTAGTTAATAAAATTGATACTGAGTTAATTAAATTATGAAAATCAAATTCTTTAAAATATACTCTATAAATGCATCTTAATATATGCACATACATACGTATGTATGTACATTATAATATGTGCACTTTAAGTAATTATTGTATATAGTATTATACTATATGCTTATATCTTTCATTTTGATTGCAATTGTAAACATACATACATACATATATAAATATTCATATAAGCTGATACATACGAGTATGTACCATATGTATTACATATCAACATAAAATGTGCAGTTTGTAATAATTATGACAGCATGATATTTTGACATATGCAATTAAATAAAATATATTTAAAGAATTTGTATTTCAATTTTGTATATTTTTCAACATATTTTTGTTAAATATATACAGCATATTTTTTTGCTTTTTAGAAATACATACTTTTGTGTACGTGTATGTAAGTATTATATGTACAATATATTATGTATATCATAAAAAATTAAAAATATATGCATATATATGTATACTAACATATACATTATATGTATGTACATTGATCATGGATGTATGTACATACATTATTTAATTGTATTTTATTTTAGATAAAACAGCAAGTACATATAACCACAAATAGCATTAAACACTAAAAAAAAAAAATTAAAAAAAAAAAAAAACTAAGAATGTTTCCGTAGGTTTGACAATGTCTCTTAGAGACAATTACATATCATCTAAAGTGGCGCCTTATAATTACATGAAATTACAACAACAGTAACAGCAGTATAACAACAGTAATTATACCACTCTACAGTATGCAATAAGTAAATGTGTATTTCTGTTTTTTTTTTTTTTTTTGTTTTTTTACTGTATACTGCTAAATATGTAATAATATAACAATCTATAGAGAAGCTATTATCATACAAATTATATAAATTCATTTTTTTTTAAATGCCACTTTATATAATGTATACATACGTACATATGTGCAATGTGCATGCATGTAAATATAAATATCTAGTATATACAACATTCTGTATTCTACATTTTAAAATAAAAAAAAAAAATAACATACATACATATATCTATATGTAATACATAAATAAATAATTATCTTGAACTGGTTTAGTTCTTCAATTAGACTTTATGATACATTTTTATAATTAGATACAGATACTTCCCTATAATAAAATGTATACATTTATTCGTACACACATTGAAAATTCAGAAATCTTTTTTATTGCATATAGACTAGCCATACATAATATTATACCATGTAGTACATTTATTTCTCTATTGACGTTTTTTTTTTGTTCTCTTCTTCTTTTTATTTAAAATTTTCAAATTAATCTATAATATATAATAATATTTTTATCAGATATTATTTATCTACATATTCATGTATGATTTGCATGCTTCTATGCGCTAATTTAATTATAAATTGCATCTCTGTACGTAGGTACATATATTGTACCTATTTATTCTCATGTGTGTGTACGTGTCTACGATGTGTACATGAGTATATATGTATATGTACCTATTTGTTAAATTGCAATAATTCGCATGGACTTTTTAAATTTTGCCAATACATAGATATATATATTTCTTTAAAATCTGTGGAAATTAAATATTCTCAAAAATTTGAAACTTAAAGGATATTACATAAAATGATAATTTTCTCTTTTTAATTGTATGTAAAAATCCTTATAATCATATCAAGTTTTAATTTAATACAATTTTTCATAGTTTTTAAAGGCAATTAATATTGTTTTATTTTTGTTGGATGACTCAATATGATTCTGTAAATATTTAAAAATACTGTAAATATTTATGTTTCATATTAATTATTATTATATACATGTATATTACTGGTATATACGTACATACATATACATATATATCTATATAAAATCGATTGTAAAGTAATTTACTCTTTCAAGTAAATATCACATTACCGGCAGTTTATTGATCAAGTGGTCTATTTTTAAACTGGACAACATGTTTAACATCGAATGGAAACTAATAATTAATAGCTATATGTACATACTACATTTCATACATACGTACATACATGTTTACATACATACATATCTATATGTGTACATGCAATGTATTGTATTTGATGATGCATGTGATATATAATATATATGACAGCTCTTCCAGAAATTAATACATATACTCGTATATTAAAGTAATTATTATATACAGTAGATGTACAATTTTGTATTTATATTACACATTAATGAACATGTGTATGCTTCACAAAATACACACATAAAATATAAACAAAAATTCAATACAAAACAATACAAATTTATATGTATGTATTATATTTCATATGTAAATATTAAAATCATCTTCATCATCTTTTAAATGCTTTTGCTTTGTTTACATTTAATATTTATTATTTGATTATATGTAATGTATTTTTAAAACAAACATACTCTTATGATCAATTTTTTTTTTTAAATAAAATTAAATTCAATACCTTGACTCAGAGTATACATACATACATATATGTAAATTGGGATATGTTTTATATATATCACATATGTATGTATATGTGTATCATTTCACGACAATAAACATACATATGTATATTCATGCTTGTAGGTTTTTCGATTCAATCGATCATATTTTCTGTACAAAAAAAAAAAAAAATGCACATATGTATGTACATACATATATATACGAGTATGTACCATATACATATTTAAAAATGCATCAAATCATTTTTCTAAATTTAATTAAAACCCAAAAACAAAAATATTGTAAAAAAGAAAAATATCAAGTTGTATACGTATGAAATTTACTTACAATTACTTCTATAATTTCAATTTGTTGATACATTTATACATATGGTATGTTTCATTCATGTGATTATGTGTATTCATTTCTCAAGAGCAAAATTATTTATTGCAAAATTTAGCAATTTGAATATTATTTTGAAATTACAAAATGCAACAAATTAAATTATTCAAAATAATAAAATTGAACATTTAACATTTTATTTTTTCAATGTATGTATGTTAGTGTATTTGATGATGATAATAATCAAATAAATTTATTACAACATTAATAAACATAAATTTCAATTTTTCAATCACGTAAATTAGTAATCGTTCATTAACAATTGTTACAGATCAATATATTAGATAATAATTTTAATTAGTTTACATATGCATAGAATATTTACATTTATATACGTATGTATGTATGAAAATATAATATACAGACATATATTTGATAATCTGTGCAAATACATATTGTGTTATATACATATATCTAACTACATACGTATGTTTAAATAAAATTTAATTAAATTTTCAATATATAATATCTAGTACACAAGATATTAAAAAGGTTTTTTTCTTTTAAATTTAATTATACAGCTGTACATATGTACATATGGATTTATGTTATATATATATATATTTACATGTACATATGTATGTATAAGTAATATTTTATGTAATTATATATGGAATCATAAATAAAACATTCAATTACAAGTACAATATACGTACATACATATGTATGTATAATAAATAATATAATATAAAATCGGTCTATAAACATAGAATTTAAATTGCAGAAACTCATCTTAAGAATTAATATTCAACTATTTAATTTTATTTTTTTTTTAAATTTTATGATTTAAATTTAGCTAAATGAAGTTGTTATTTTGATTATCACATAGATTTATCTAATTTATAAACATACTGTGTAATATCAGGTAATATGTACCTATATATATAATGTATGTAATATAAAATACATATTCAAAATTAATTAAATTAATTTTATAGAATTTTGTTAGTTTTAAATAATAATAAACGAGAAATTTATAAAATTTTGTAAAAAAATTCATTATTCATATTTCTGTTTTATTTTTATTTTTTTTTTGTACTAGAGCCTTTAGTAAATTTAAGCCTTTTCTAAAATTTCTTTTCAAGTTTCTTCTAATTTTTATTCCTTTTAAGTAATTTATTCATTTTATCATTTATTTCACTTTTTTATTCATTATAAATTAGAAACATCGTTTGTAGATGGTTTTAGTATGGTTTGAATTTTATGTACAATATAATTAATAATGTTGTTCGTGTAAGAAATTATTTAATTTGATGTACATATGTACATTAAAATATGAAATTTTAAACATTTTATTTTTATTTTTTGTGTTTAGTTACATTTTATTTATTATTTGTCGTATTCGTGTATACATATATTTTATTGTATTTTCTTAGTTCTTGTTTGTGTTTATTATTTTTCAATTTTACACATATGATATGTTATAGATATGCATACGCTTGCATATTGTATGTACAATACATTATTACTATTATTATTATTATTTGTTTTTTTAAGGAATAAAAATTAAAGTTCGATTTGTATAATTATTATTCATAACGGATAAAATGTGTTATGATAAAATCAATTTATTATTATAACGTATAGATCATGTACATATGTATGTGTATGGATATGTAACATATACATTGAGTATCTCATATTTTATATAGAAACAAAAATTATAATTACATACATAGTATTGAAATAAATAGAATACGGTGTAAGGTATAAGTAACATTATGTACAATATATGTATGTATATAATTTTACTGGTACATATGTATTTATCTATGTCACTATTAAAATGTAGTACAAATGTGACTTCAGGCAATTTTGTTGTTTTTTTTTTTTCATTTTTCATTACTTGAACAACTAATCATGATATGTGTATAGATTTCTTTCTTTTTAATTTTGCCTTTTTTTTGTGTGTTATTAAATTGTTAAGTGTTTAAATACATATTGTTTTTGTTTTTATTTGAAAGCAAGTTTCACTATCATCATTGTCACCATTATAATAGTATTTGTAATAATTATTTATTATTATTATTATTATTATTATTACTACTATTATCATCGTAATCATTATCATGATAATAATACACACCATATAAAGTAATGTGTGTAAAATTTTCTAAAAAAAAAAAAAAAAATCTAATAATAATAAATTATAGAAAAAAATAATAATAATAATAACAAAAAAAAAGTGAAATATAGTTAACTTAGTTTAATTCAAATATTTGGCGCCGTTTTGTCATGGCGTCTTAAATTTTTTTTTTTTTTTTAAATCGTTATTATTTGTTTTTATTTATATTTTATACAAAATTTATAAATTATATATTATTTAATATTAATTTGTAATTTTGAATAGTATTTAAATTTAAAAAACAATCAATAAATAGCTGAAATACGTTATAAAAACGAAATTTAACTAAAAGTATTTTTTTTTTGTCCTTTTTTTTTTTTGCTATTTTTATTTTTTAATTTTATTATTTTGGATTGAATTTATCACATGTTTGTAAATATCGATATATGTACGTATTCCAGTTTCAATAAGTAAGTCTATATTTTTTTTCTTACCAAAACCAAAAACAATAAATAAATATATATATATGTATATGTATAGGTATATTTTTTTTAAATTGAATTCTGAATTTTGATATTTTATTCATAAACAGATTGTTATTTTGTTGTTATTTATTTTATTTTATTTTATTTTATTAATTATTATTATTTTTTTTTATAATACTATGAGCATTACATGATTATTATACAATCATAAGTGTAGGTTGACCAAACCTATTTGTTTCGAACATAAATAATGAATTTTGATTACTAGTAGTAAATAATTGGAAATATTATTTAAATACATGCATACATACATGTATATATAGAGGTGTACATATTTATGTGCATATACACTTATTATATTGTAATCGTGTACTTGCATTTTAATAAAAATATATTTAAAAATTCAAAAATATTATATTCAAAAAGTTTGTTTTTTAATAAAAAGTACAATAAAAAAAAAAAGAAATTAAAAAAGAAAGAGAAAAAAAAATTAAGCAAAATTAGTAACCAATCATTAATTGTAATAGTTAATGTAATACAAACTAAATTAACATAGGCATATAGTATATGTATTCAAAAATTCATAAATTTGATTTTTGTTTTTTTAAATTTTATTTTGTTCAATTTTTGTTTTTTACTTTATACTATATTTTGTGGTTTCGTCTTTTTTTTTTGATTTTTTCTTTCTTTTCTTGAAATAAATAAAAATAATACAAACATATAAATTTTGATAATTTACAAATAAATAAATTTATATAGGTATAAAGTATTGAATGTATAATATATACAATGATAACATGATTTTTGTACAAATGTTTGGCGCCAAAATTATTTGGAAACGCCTACGAGCAAAAAAAAAAAATGTTCTTGATTAATGAAACTTGTTTTAGTCGATGACATTGATTTTTTTCTTTCTTGTATAGATTATTAATATAGTACTAATTTTATTTTATTTTTGTAATTTTTTTTTATTGTTGTTGTTTGCTGTCTCATTTACACACGCGTATTTAAGGATATAATATTCGTGTTTCAAATAGTTTAAATTCTTTCCTAAATTACCTATATGTATTACAATTTCTTTAAAAAAAAAATTAATTGTTATTTTATTTTTATTTGAAATTTTCAATTAATAAAATTGTTAAAGTGAATTATTATAGTACATAATTGTCTTTATGTTTGGATTTTTTTTTTTCAATTTTTTAAGTATAATAGACCTAATAATCCTCTTTTTAATTCTCATATTTATTATCATTAATAATTTGAAACCCCGCGAGAATGTTTTAACATTGTATGTTTATTTATTTCTGGTAATTTATAAGCTATATATAATATGTGAGCTTAAAGACACATTTGTACTCTGTTTTATTTACGAAAAAATAAATAAAACACAAATTTTTTCTAATTCTTGCATTTTTAGGTATACATAATATCCTGCCTGGTTCAATTTTTACAACAGCATTACTATACAATTTTTTACGCATATAAGAATATACATATGTACATATCTGGTTTCAAAAATATATTTGATTATTTTTAATTTAATGTCCTTTTTATTAAAAAAAAAAAACATTAATTATACACCAATACAGTCACTTGTATGATTACATGCACGTTTTAAATAGGTTTTGTAATAAAATATGTACCTCTAAGAATCAATACAAATATGTTCAATACATACATATGTATGTACATAAATACGGATATGCATGAAAAATTTATAATCTGGGTCACAAAAAAAAAAAAAAAAAATTGGAAATGAAAACTTAAAAAAAGGATATTGTGTTTACATATAAAAACAAAATTGAATAAAATATCAAGGAATCATGGTATTATATGGCTTTGATTTTTGTTTTTTTGTTTTTTTTTTTTGTAACTCTACGTGAGGTTAATTAAATATTTTTTTTTATTCGCCTTTTAAAAGAAAAAAAAAAAAACAAGAAAATTCAATTAATAAAAAAAATGTATGTATGTTATTTGGTTATGATATAAATAAAATACATTTTTATTTTTATTTTTGCTTTGTATACATTTCATATTTTTATAAGGTTTCATTAAATTGTCATTAAATTGTTCATGTGTATATGTACAAAGTTTTTATTGTCTCATTTTATTGGTATATTTCAATAACTTCCGTCATTGGCTTTTTTTTTTTAAGCATGTGATTGAACTACAAATAGTCATACAAAAAGCAAATGAATGTCAAAAATGAACCACATAAAAAATGATTTAAGGAAACTCATAAATCTGCTGAAAAACGCAAAATATTGAATATTTAAAAAGATTTTTATTGTACATTTTTTTTTTTTTTTTTTTTTTTTAAATAATATTGTAATATCATGAGACGATATTTGTTTTAAATTTGTCATTAAATTGACTTTACATAAAATTTTTTTTAACATTTTTGATTGTAATAAAATCCAAAATAAAAAATCAATATACAATAAAAATTGTATCAGATGAAAAATGAATATATAAAAAAAAAATGTATAACAAAGCAATAAATAAAATTGTACAATATAAAAAGATAATAATGTGCAGAATGAAAAATAATAGAAAAAAAATTCAAAAAAAAATAAAAAAAAAAAACAAAACAGAAATGATGTTTCCTTACTTTATTTTATATTCACGTTCTTTTGCTTGTGTTTATTATATACATACACACTTTGTACATATACGAGAACATATATTAAGTAGTTCATGTATAAAATTGAAAAAAAAAAATTTATATGTAATATTTTATTTTTTATTTTGTTCCTGTAGACATATTTACATACATGTACATTCTGTGCCAAAAAAATGTTCCAGTTTAACAAAATTTTTAACATGATTATATTAGACCTTATTATGTGAAAAAATTTTTGGCATGTAATTAGTTCTTTTGCTAATAAAATAATGACTCTTAATAGTGTCATTCAAGTATTAAATGAAAAAAATAAGGAATCAGTGCTTTTAATCCAGGATATAGCAAGGAATCTATACATCATAATGTATTATTTATGTTTTTAAGTTATAGATGATATTTGAACGTTTTAAATGTTTGCGTTTTGAAAATTCAAAATTTGATATCAAGACGATATCTAAACGTTTTGGAATTTATCATACATTTATAAAAGAAATCTGTTTATTTTTTTATTTGAAATCAAGCTAAAAAATTGAAATTTTGTTAATTTTTTTTTCAGACTCGTCTTTAGCTTTATCTATTGAGTAAGTTCGAAAATGTATTATTTTATTTATTTGATGCAATATTCATCTTTAAGTCATAAATACGCATAGAGTTTAAATAAATATAATCGTGTATATATATAGAATAAATTTTAACTTTTATTTTCATATGAATACTTATAAGAAAAACTTATATATTTTATATTCGATGACACGTAACAATTTATACAATATACACATAATACATACACATATTCGTACAATGTACATTGTATACGTATTCATATTGACAAAAAAAAAATCTTTTTTTTTTTTTTTGAGGTCAAGTAGTTCACGGAACTTAAAAATAAATCTTTTATATGTGTATTTTATTTTTCAACAAAGAAAGCAAAAACTGTAAAAGGAAAACAACAAATACTGGTATACACTGATTATATACTTGTACATACACATGTGTATGTATGTATATGAACCTTTTCTCCTTTTTAAAATGAAATTTTAACGATTTGGAACTGGATTAAAGCCAAATAAAAATTTATTTATTATTACTTTTTTTTAATTCTTTTTTTTTTTTTTTGTTCTGTTTCTTTTATTGCAAATTTTCCTTTAATGTATTTTTAAGTAAAAACTATGATTTCATGAAAATTGAAAATACATATAATGATAATAAATTTATAATGTGAATACATATGTATGTGTTCTTTTACAATTGATTTTTTTTTTCTATAAAATATTTGAAAAAAGAAAAATAAGTTTTCAATTGAAAAATATAGTTTCAACACACACACAAAAAAAAAAAACGTGATTTACTTTTTCTTCTTCTTAGGCCTATTTCATACTAGCAAGCGATGAGCGGCATTTCTAAACGTTGTTTCTACAACCAAATTTGTTTAGTTAATTAATAATAGTAGTATTTATTTTCTTTTTTCGGCACAGATGTAACATGCATATTTCAATTTAATTTATTATTTCCAATTCTATTAACGAAATTAAAATTCATATATGTACATATGTATGTATACTCAGACAATTTATTTCAATTTTTCCTTTTATTTAATCTGTATCGTTACTATGAGAAATAATTTAATCAATTTCATAGTAATAAATAATATTAAAAAATTAAAAAAAAAAAAAACAAGTCAGAAGCAAAAACACTTTTTTCCATAAAAAAAAAAAAAAATTGAATAAATAATTCTATTCAAACTCGTTTCGCTTTTTTTCCCCTAGATGTATTCAAAAAAATTTAATTTTAAAATTTAACACACAACTCTATTTAATGAAACATATATCCATTATACATTATTTTCAATAAGGACATACAACAGGGTGTCTTTCAGGATTGATGAAAAACTTCAAACAAATCTTAAACATTTCAGTCTGATTTTCCTTACTTTTTGTTTTTCTTTTGATCGTTTACAAGGTATTGACATGATGAAGTATTCATCTTTAGCTGTGGTATTGACAAAGACTATCGAATCGAAAAATGTTCGTACAAACGTTTTACAGAAGAGTATGATTAACAGTTGATAACTATAAAAATAGATTTTATTTTATAATTTTTATTTTATTTTATAGAAAGTAGATTTTATTTTATAATTTGTAGTCATCATCATCCTTCTTCATTGAAATGTATTTATTTGAAAATTGTTGGCAGTTAATTTGGTATTCTCTTTAGTTTAAATCTTGTATCTTGTAATCGTATAATATTTACTACATAATAATTCTATTTATTTTCGTACAAATTTTATCAAATTAAAGGATATATATCATTGTAGTAAATACTAATTGAACGTACGGGATGGTTTAAAAGATATTATTAATTTGTAACTTGTCATAAAATATGAACATTTTTAATTTACGATACCTCTAAAGGAGCAAAGGAGTAAATTTCAGAGAAAGAATATAGAACAATTTTGTAATTAAAAAAAAAAAAACCGAGCATTTTGAAAAATGCGTTAAGTGACAGTTATTCTAAGACACCTTATACGTTTTATGCAGAAGAATTTGTGTGCAATTTTATTAAATGAATGTAAACCAAAATTTATTTAATTTATTTACATTGAATAAATTATTGTTTAATCCTATTCCTAGCAATAATACACTTAAAAAATAATAATAATAACAAAAAAAAATAAAAAATTTTAGCAATAAACCATTTTTATTAAATGTACACACATTTATTGTATAAATAATTCATTTTCCTTTCTGAAAAAAAAAAAAATGTTAATGTACATTAAAAAAAAACATTCACTAAAACACAATCCAATAAAAATGATATATTAGGTTGAACTACATAATTTGATTTATTAAAGTAATTAAATCGATTAAAATATATATATGTATTATATTTTGTTATTTATATAAGCTTTTATAGTTTCATGTTTTCTCTTTTTAACTATTTTTATTTTCTGGATTACATACGATGAAAAAAAAAATGTTTGGTACAAAAATTATACAATTTAACAATATATTAGAAATGAAAAAATAACAAATAAACAATATAAACGGGCATATTTATATGTAATATAAATCTTTTTTTTTTTTTTTTTTTCTAACTTACTTGGCAAATACATTTAAAACATTGAAAATCTTCAATTGCATCCAGTTTAACTTCTTCACCTTCATTTGAACATGACTGTCTTCGTCCAGCTTCAAAAATAAATATAAAAGAAGAAAAAAAATATACATATAGTATGATTAGGTTTGTAATTAAAAGAAAAAAATTAAAAAAAAAAAAAAAATAGAAAATGCAAATATATGTATGTATATATATTATCAAATATTATGAATGAAACTATACTTTGTCCACTGATTGTGTATAGTTTGGAAACAACGTAGTATCTCTTTACGTAATTGATTATTAATATTCAGAAAATTCAGTTTATATTATATGAAAACTTTCAAGATAATGGCAATACTTCTCGTAAAAGACCTTAATTAGAAATTATAAATATGTAGTATGTAGTTCCATAAGGCCTTAACTTCAGAAAATTAGTGGATAGAGTATAAAAATGTCAAATTTAGATTTTTTTTTTTCAATAAATTACATTATATTCGGAATATAAAATATTAATATAAATAAAACATTTTTGTGGTAGAGGTGTCTTTGTCTAATTGACAAAATTGTCTAATGACTAAGTGCAAATTTATATAAAATTAAAAATTTATAGTCTATACATTAATTATATGCGGTTAATCTCTTATGGAAACTGCGTAAACTAGTATATTTTTTCATCATTGTATCTTGAAATTTAAAAAGTTCATCTGATTTTGTATGAAAACTTTAAGGATTTTGGTAAATGGAATACTGCTCATGAAACGCCTTAATTAAAAATTATGAAAGAAGAAAATAATTCTATGTGTGTACTCCCATTAGGCTTTAACTGCATACAATTGATGGACAAAGTATAGTACAAATTATGTCTAATAATAATGGCATCTATGCGTGTAATTTGAATATTTTTTTATAGTATTAATTAATAATTTCATTCATTTCATGTTTTCTTTATTTTCGTAATTGTGAAAAAGAAAAACAAATAGAACAAAATTATTATACAAATTAAAATACATAATTATAAAAAATAAAATACCTTAAATATAGTATATTAATTGTAAGTGTTTAAAAACCAGTTATAAATAATATATTCTGGATAAATATGATTTGAAATTAAAATAAATGAAAATATCTGTGTTTGTCTGCAAAACTACGTATATTTACGTATACGTTACATACAAACATATGACATGAATATATGTGTACATTTGTATGTTGGTACATATAGTGAAGATCGTGATAGCACGTGCCAAACACTTTATGTATTTTATCGATTTTTTTTTTTTTTTAATTTTTATTTTTTAATAAAGAAAAAAAGTAGAATAATATAGATACATATGCATGTATATATATACACTATAACACATTTATATGTTAACAAATCAATATGAAATATCTATAGGTAGGTAGATATATTTAATAATTAATACCACTTTGAAAAACCTGCTTTCTTAACATTTATAAATTTATCTATATAAAAATATTAATAAAATGTATATATTTTTCTAAATAGTAAATACACATGTACATACATATGTATAAATGAATATGTGTGTGACATAAAAATGACCATAAATAGTATATTACGTACATATATAGTATATGCACATATGTATATGTATAAAAATTCTTTAAGAATTTCAAATGTTTTCATATGTAAACATCTTTTTATACCATACAAATGGGTGTATATAATATGTACACATGTATATGTATTTATTAAATTGCATATATATGTATATATATATATGTACATATATACATATTTATATCATTAACACGCACACGCTATGTTTTTTATAAATTTCAAAAAAGAAAAAAAAAAAAAGAATCGTGTCATACATCATTTGTTACTAGAAATTTTTTATACTTTAACAATAATTACCTATATAAAATGCGACAAACACAAACACGTCTTATTTTAATCTATATGTACATATGTATGTGCATATGTATGTATGTAAAAATGTTTTAATTAAAATGTATCAATTTTTGAAAATAATAAACGATTGCAACTTAATATAATGCAAAAAAAAACAAAAACAAATAGCGAGGAAAAATAAATTTTTTCAAAAATACATACATACACATAAGGTATATTTTAAGCATTAAATACTGAAAACAGAATATTTTTTTTATATTTTATATTAGATTAGATTGGTTAGAAAATGATGTCAGTTTTTTTAAATCAATAAAAAGATATTTATTTAAATTAAAAGTTCAAAAAATATTCTTAATCGATTCTTGAGTTATATTATTAATAAAAATTAAATGAATGAATTTTCTGTTAATCCTATTTTAAGCCTATTTCACACTGATGTGCTATGAGCGGTGAGCAGCATCGCTGAGCAATCAAATTTTGCAGTATTGTTTTTACAACTAAATTTGAAGTATTGCAAGTTTAGCCATTTTTTAAGCTAAATTTAGTCAAAAGTCTTTTCAAGCTCCTTTTCAATTCCAAATTTGTTTTGATTGTAACTTGTAAATGATAGAGATAAATATTCTCAATGGAAGTTATGCTGAGAAATGTGCTCAACAAATAACAGACATTTAAAATACAAAAAAATAAAATAAATGAATAAGTAACAGAAAATTTGTTAGGCCTGTTTTATATTGGCAAACGATGAGCGATGTACATTTTAGACTGAACTGAGAAAACTTAAACGGCGTTTTAATTTAGTTGTAGTGAAAATGTTGTCACTTGTCATCACTGATATTTAATATCTACACGCGTTGGATTGCAATTTGAAATATGTATATACTGAAGTTAATTACCATCGCTCATTGCTGATCGCTTGTAAAATGTAAATGAATATTGAATGCATTAAAATTAAAATGCATATTGTTCGAGCTATGTCACTCGACAATATGAAATAAGCCTTATACAAATAACATCAGTTTTTTCTAGTTAATAATTCTTTTGTAATAGTATAAGAAAGGTAATAATTCCATAACAAAATCATAATATTGTTTTAATAACATAAAAGGACTTAATAAGAATATTTTGAGATTATCGACAATTCTTAATAAGTAGAAATTACAATTTTGACATAATTTTCAGATCAATCTAATATTTTCATTTATAATAACTTAGCTTTTGATCTTGTGCTTATTAACATACACACGAAAATAAAACATTGCATGGAAAGAAAAATAATAAAACAAGAAATAAAAACAATACTTACATGTACCTTATATATTATAAATTCAAATTTTATTTTAAAATTAAAAAGTAAAAATTTAAAAAAAAAAAAAAAATCATTCTATAAATGATCGTTTGTGCCGGTTTTATATCGTATAAAAATAGATTTTTCCATATGTATATGTATACATTATATATTATGTATATGTATATACATATATTTGTTATGTACATGTGTAGCTTAAAAACTAAAACCATCACAAATGTGTAATGTTTGTATATATACTTGTTTATAGAAAATCGAATAGGTATAGAAATATAATAAAATGTGTATTAATTGACTGGTCTTGAATACACGTACCACCTGTTCAAAATATAATTTATCATTGTAGATCGCACTTACATATTTACAATTAATAATAAAAATAAAACTTGATACTAATGGTATTTTACCTCTAAGAAAAATCCATCGTAAATTTTATCATTTTTTTTTTTTTTTTTGAATCATAAAAATAAAAGAAATATGTACAAAAAATAAATCTTGCTTGTTGTTATATCTTTTTTCTTTTCTTTTCTTTTTTTTTTTTAAATTTTATTTTATATCTAGTTCAAAATGAAATATACAGATATTAATTATTCATGATGCATTCATCATATACGAATACATTCAAATATAAGAACAATATATTTATTATAAACTCAAACATTATGATCGATTAGTATTTTTTTTATATGTATGTATTTTTTATATATATATACCAATTCATGTAAAAATCCTGAGTTCATTAAATTAAAAATTACCTACATATTGAAAAATTTGTATAAATTTACAAAGTAATATTTTTCTTAAAGATTGTTTTAAAATTACATATTCCAATTTGAAAGAAAAAAAAGATTGATTTTAATTAAAATCTTTAAAATGTTTAAATTGTAACATCACAATAAATAAATTAATAATGCTCTATCCATTCTATCTCTCTATCTATTTTGTACCATTTTGATATTGAAAACAAAAATTAAATAAGAAAATATTAATTATATAATAATTTATTTTATGTGTGATTTTTAGGTATTAAAAATTATATTGGCTAATAGTATAATAATTATAAATTTATTAAACCGAAAATTCTCATACTTATTATTATCATAATATTTAAGCATTCTGCTTCAAATCACCTACATACGTTTATATATCAATTTTCAATTATTATTTTGTTAAATTTGAACATGCATTCATACATTAATTAATATATACAATATATTTAGTCAATTGATTACTAACAAATTCAATAGATATATAGATAGAAATCAAATTAAGTTGTAGGTGCATTCATGATAAAATTTTTTATAAAAAATTACATCGATGGATTAGGCTAAAAAACTCACCTTGAACTATAAAAGTCATGAATATGTGAATTAATAAAATATTATTAAATTCCTGAATATTAACATTTACATCACTTTTCTTTTCAGGTAATACCTATGTATGTAGTGCAAGCTATTTAGATAAAGGTTAGAGCAAGTTAGAGTATACCTTAATAAATTAAATTATGAATGAAATTACTTTTTACTTTGAAATATTTTAAACACAGCAGGTATTTGTAAAAAGGAAGCACATTGAAAACAAAAAACAAACAAAATGTAATATACATATGTATGAATATTTGAAATATTTTGAAAGGAATGTAGAAAAAAAAAGTTATTGAAACAATATTTAGTTTACTTTAGTCGAGATACACATATGCGTACATATGTATAATAGTCAGATATACTTATGTATGTAACGTATGTACATTCATTATTCAGAAATAACATGGATAAGTGATTCACAAATATCATCGTTATATTTTCATGATATGTCAGTATGCAAGCCCATATACATTAATGTGTTTATTTAACTTTATTTTGTTAAATGAATTTTACCTTTTTTCCTGTTTAATATTTATTTTCATTATTTTCCGTTTTTATTTACGAACTCATATATTTACTGACAAGCGCCACTTAAGCTGATAAGAGAATTCGTAGAAAAACGGATACGCATGAGAGTATTTTTCTGTCTGTATGTACATATAGCATATAGACATGTATGTTGAAACAGGTAAAAAACAAAATTTTTAACGTACAATACGTATACATGATAATCGCTTGGTGACTAAGCGATGACGTAGGACAATAGATTGGTATGTTGAATTTTTATGAATGAAATTTAATACATAAAAAAAAAAAAGATAATAATAAAATCAAAAAATGAAAGACTTTTAGTTTGTACGTATAGTATACGTGAAATATTTGTTTATATTTTGTTTCTATTAAATAAAAATTACTTTATTAAATAATTAATACCTGTTTAATATCTATTTTTTACATACTGATCCTTTTATTCATTTGAGTATAAAGATTTTTACTTGAATTGGAATTGCATATATTTTTTTATCTTGAAAATCAAAATCTACATACATATGTATATGAAATCTTTACTAACACAAATAAAAATCTAAATAGAAACGTTCAAAAAGATTTGATGAGATATATGACGTGTAAATTGAAAATTTAACACAAAATAGCAAATAAAGAAAAAGATTTTTAGTGTCATAATTTTTAAATTTTTTTGTTTTAAAATTTGAAAAATACTTTAAAAATTATAAATTATAAATGATTTTAGATACCATACACGTTAGATTATTTTTGCATTATTAATTCATTGATTTTATACATATTATGTAGATATAAAAATGTAGAGTTACATATGTGAAATAGTTAACATTTGTTTTCTATTCAAACACTATTTTACTCTCTTTTCCAAAACTATTGTCAGAATGATTGTATAGGATGTCCTAGAATAAGTGTCATGAATTATTTTTTTCTTATAGTTTATAGCAAAACAAAAACTCCAAACACCTTTAAAATTAACCTTTACTAAGATATTATAGGAAATTGAAAATTTTAGAACACATGAGATACATGACATTATAAAACAGTCATTGTGCCTATAGAAATCTCTAAAAATTATTTTATTAGGAATAGTCCAAACATTAGAAAAAATATAATTTGTAACATTTATTCTGATACATTCTATTATACATATGTGTGTGATTATATTATAATAAATTTTTTGCTAATTTCTTGTTTATTATAACATTTTAAATTGGCATTTTGAATTGATTTCTATCAAAATTTATTAGATCTTTCTAATTTATTATTTTTCGTATTAAATACATATAATATGAATTAGATATACATATATCATACGTAAGTATGTGCATATGTATGAGTATACATATGAATATCTCGTTTTAAAGGAATTAATCTGTTTTTTTGATAAAAGATAAATGAAAAAATTTGAAAAAAAAAAGAATTGACGTAAAGATAAAATTATAATCAAAATTTATATTTTATTTTATATATTGTGATATCCAATTGATTTGTATAAATTATCTAAATAAATCTATTTATGTAAATAAAATGATAATAAACACGTAAATATATTAATGCATAATGGTTGTCATCGTATAAATTTTTTAAATATTTTTGTGAATTGAATCATGACGTATTTTTAATTTTTTATTGCTATCATTATATGTACCTACATACATATATATGTACATATGTATGTATATTTTTTTAATTTTACTTTTAAAAAATTATCATTTTACATAAAATATAATATAGATATAAATACGTATAGTCGTATTATAAAATATCTATACTCTGTTCACTAATTGTATACAGTTAAGGCCTATATATGAGAGCACACATGTATTTTTTCGTCCCTCATAATTTGTAATTAAAGTGCTTCAAGAGCAGTATTTTCACGATCCTTAAAGTTTTCACACAACACGAAACGAATTTTTTTGATATCAAGAAGACACAATGACATAAAATGGTACTACTTTACTTAGTTTCCATAAGGTTTTAACTGAATATATGTATGTATGTATGTAGTTGATAAACAGACTAAAATATGCATCATATTGTATACTTACTTATGCTTTCAAGAGCTTCGATTGATCCAGTCGATGTTATTGTTATAATAAATAACAGAATAAATATTTTCATATTAGATATCCGTGATATTCGAATTTCCATATTTTATGTATATATATATGTATATAGAGTACGTGTAATCGTGCGTATATGTTTGAGTAATTTGAACTTATACCTTATTCAAATACAAAATTGAATTTGAATTATTTTATTTTCACTTTGATTGCTATTTCTGCTGTTCAATTCGTTTGATTTGATTTCTTGTTTCTATTATTATGTGTTGCTGTTTTTATTTTTATTTGTTTTATTACACGGAATACACACGTAGAATATTGATTTGTGTTTGTTTGTTTTTTTATGTAAATTTTTTTTCTTTAACAATTTTTTTTTTTAATATTGCAAAATTGTCATTAATCAAATTGTATCATTATTATTTTTGCATTTTTTTTTTAAAACACATTTATAAATACATGTATGCTTAAAACGTTTTAATACGTATACGTCACACAATTTTTCTTTATTACAAATGATTTTCGTTATTTTTTATTGATTTTTTTTTATCTGATTTTTATATTACCAAATATCACTTATTTTAGATTGTTCAAGATAATTACACATGACATGGTATTTTTAAAAAAGTACGTATGCACTTTCTTACGTTTTATTTTTGTTTTTATCTTTCACACAAAAGAAAAATCTTTTTTCCAATTTTCTTGTATTTTTAGTGTGTCCGCTTTTTTTTTTACTAATTCAAATTTTCCGTTTAAAGTTAATGCTTTTGATTTTTTTTATAAATTTATTTTCATTTTTAAATTTTTTTTGTTTTTACTTTTTCAACGTATTTTTTCAAATGAAACTAAAATTTTTTTATACATATTGTAATTAATCTCCTGTTCCTGCTGTTATTCCCGTTTGGATTAAATTTAATAATCTGTAAAAAAAACAAGAAAAATGAGAAAATTTTTTAATTAGTAAAATACATTGAATTTCTTTTCAAATACATATTTTTAAAATAAATAAATTTAAAAAAAATCAATGGTTGTCTGATAGAAAATTATTGAAAAAAAAAAAGAAATAAATAAAAAAGAAATAAGAGATGAAAGTAATTATATGACGTTCGAAATTGAAAAATATAAAAAATAAATAAACGATTGCCATACTACTAGAAAAATAATTTATCAAAATATCATTGGTAAATATAAAAGGATATTAGATATCCTTTAGAACAAATACAAATAAAAAACGTAGAAAACAATTTACAAAATAGGTTAAACGGTTAAACAAATTAAAATACAGCATATGTAAATACTGTATGCAAACACATACATATGTATGTACATATGTAAATATATCATAATTTAGTATACCTAATTATAATGTGCATTTATGTATGTACACACACTTACATAACTAAATGTATAGTCAATATGTCGCACATTTTTTGCACATATCTACATATATATGTACACGTATGCATACACACGTTTGTATGTTTGTATTTTTACAGTTTTGTTTTAATATAATAAAAAGCATACATATTAATTTATTTTTATTCCAATTTGTTTGTTTGTTTGTTTGTTGTAAATTCAAAAATATTTAAAACAATTCTCTATCATTATACGAGTAGATACTGATACATAATGATTAAAAATCACTAATTTATTATCCTTGAAATAATTCAACCCTTTACAAAAAAAAAAAATTATTAAATTAAAAAATAAAATCAAAGCCATACGGAACTGCATACATGTGAATATACATTTTTATACACGTGTGTAAAACTTGCAATACATACATACATATGTATGTTTGTATAAAATATTACAGGACCAGTGTAATAAAATTTACCTGATATGTACGTATAGTTATATAGCACAATTTTATAATGTATACAAGGGTTTTACCAAATGTAAGCAGGTTATGTACGAGTATATGGATTTGTTATTCATATACGTATGTATGTATGAGCACAAAAATTTTGAAAATCCAATTCTAAATAGCATAAAAATATTATTGTATGCATTTTGGTATAATTGTCATACAATTTTTTTTTTTTTTTTTAATATATATGTGGTCATTTACCATTTTTTTTTAATTTTTCATTTTGTTCATCTGCATTTTTGTTAAAATTATTTTTTATTTTTATTTTATTCTTCTGTATACACATGACACTCGTGTATATATGTACATATGTACGTTTGTATAATATACATACATATTAGCACATTTTAGTGCATTATTGTAAAAAGAATTGAGAGAAAAAGAAAAAAACAACACAGAGGTAATTAATGAATTCCAAATGAGACTAGACGGCGCTTATTACGTTTTAATTACTTTGACTTTGTACTTTTTACAATACAGTATAATATTAATTTATAATATAAACATTCATATATGAAATTGCACTAATAAACATTTTATACGTATACATATGTACATACAATTATATTTAATTATTTGTATATCTTTATGCAATTTTTATTTAATTTTAGTATGAGTATGCTATTATAAATTATTATAATTACGTGTGAAATTCATATTGTAAAAAAAAAAATCAGTATATAAGTATATACATACATGCATACATATGTGTATAGTATTTTTAATGTAGTACATTTATATTTTGTTCAAGTCTAAAAATTTTAATTCATGTTCATATAATTCGTTTAAAATTAAATACAAATGAATTTTTAATAAATAAAAAAAAAAAAAAAATTAATAACTAAATAAAAAAATAAAAAATTTATTTTTTATTTTATCATATCTAATATTTATATTTCATTTTGTATTTATATTTTTAAGATACATATTAATTAGCATAAAGGAGAACACATGCAATTATTTTTAATTTTCTAGACAATTTATAGAGAAATAAATTTCATAATAATATAAGATAATATATTTTCTTAATGAAAATAACAATTAAAAATTATCGATGAAATACAAATCCCTGTTATTCATAATAAAATAAATATATATAGGTATATATATATATATATATAAAACAATAATAATAATAATAATAATAATAATTACTATTATGATTCATGAAAATAATTAATAATTATTTTAAGACTACACGTTTTTTTGATATTAATAGAAAACCTTTAATGAAGGTCATTCATTTTTTTTTTTTTTTTGTTGTTTAAATACGGACATACGTACATAAAATGACCAGAATAACAATTTTCTGTTCTTTATTCTATTAAAACATATGAAAGAATAAACGAAAAATGAAATAAGAAATAAAATATATGAATTAAGAAAATACTGGAAAGAAATCAATTATTAAGATTTTCATTTATAAATTTTATTTTGTTTACAATGTGTTTACTACATACAAGTAATTTTTGTATATTGCACACTATAGTATATTTTTGTATTTGTAGTATATTTTTTATATAGCATACTATACACACATATACATATCTTCGTTTTTATATATATGCGACTATATATATATACATATATAATGTATATGAAAATATTAATGGTATTATACATATATGTATATGTACATACGTGTGAATATGGTCAGAATATAAACAAATAATTGTGTCCATAATAATATGTATTCATATTTTCTTATATTTTTATCATGTAAATAGTTCATAAGGTTAGATAAAGTTATTTTTATTGTCCTAAATAAAAAAAGCAAGCATGTATATATATACGAAATATGTAAAAAAGTGTAGTACGTGTATAATAATTTTTTGTATTTATTTATTTATTTTTTTTACTTTTATCTTATGTACTTTTTTTTAATGTATCCATACACATGTATATATATGTATATGCATGTATTTCAAATTAGATAAAACAAAATAAATGATATTTATAGTAATGTATATATGTATGTATGTATATATGTATGTAACATCAAAATATTTAATTTTTTTTGAAACATCAAATGTGTTAAATGTTTCGAAATTAATTAATTTCAAGAGAAAAACAAAAATGCAAAAATATCAAAAATTTAGAATTTGATATTTGGTTTTCGTAATTTACTGAATATAAATACAGATATTAAGACAGATTTTAATTTATTACGTGTAATATTTTTATGTTATATATACAGAATTGAATTTAATAATCTACGAAATTTTCAATTAAAAATTTAAAAATTTTTTGTAATCAAATTCAAATTTTGTTTTTTTTTTTTTCAGATCGACTTTTATTCTTGTTTTTAATTATAAATTTGATATTTGATTACAAAAAAAAAAAAAAAAAAAAAAAAACGTACTGTAAAAATATATTTTTTTATTTTTTGTGAATTACATCAGAATTTAAATTACATTCATTGTAATTTGTAAACATAATACAAGACATTTGTGTACATATTCCTTATTATATATATAAAATAAAAAAATTTTCAAAATATACATAATAAAATATGTTAAAATTATATTTTATTGTGCACTCATCATGTTTATAAATTTCCTGGAAATGCATTGTAATACTTGTAATACAAAATTTGGAAAAATAAAAATAATTTTCATATATACATACATATAGGTATGAACCTTTATGTAGCAGATATAATTACACGTGATAACATAATGTTAACTTCATTATATTTTTGTATCTATAAGGGATATGTTCATTTGTAACATTGTATCTATTAACTAAATAGGTGCATGAGTATTTGCATAGATGTTGATTTTTAATTAAAATTAAATTTTCATAATACAAAATTTAACATTGTTATAAAAATGGACATAGAACTAGATCATGTTTAATGTGAATAGCGATCTATCAATTTAAAGTATGTATCTAAAAAAAAAAATATATATGTATGTATGTAAATACTATAATTTTTCATGTTACATTATAAATATAGAATTGACGTATCATCATCTACATACAGTGTCTATTGTTATTGCGTTAATATTATTACAACATATCATTGTCATCCATCATTGACATTCTTTGTGCATCTAACTGCATCAACATCAATACTTTCCATCATATATGTAGTTATTTCAACTTATGTATTATGTAGAAATAAATTTGTTTCTACAATGAAAGTTCCATTTGATGCGATATTATAAACAAATTTAATTTAAAATTTTTAATTAATTTTGAAATTAACATGAACACATGAATAAATTGATTTACATATTTTATTGACATTGATTAATGAAATATTAATTAAAAATATATGAATGACATCTAATGTCAATTTAAGTGTGGTCATATTAATGTAAAAATAAAATTTTCAATTTATTCCTTTCAAATCTTGTGTTTACCCAAAGGTTTTATCTCTCATCTAACCAGCTGTGTAGCCTAGTTGTAGTGTGCTAGGTCTACGATCCCAACAGCCGTGGGTTCGAATCCCACCTCGGGTATGAGTCTGACACTACTTCCCCAAATAGCCGTAGACCTCTGTAGTCAGTGCTATTCCCCCCCTGTTAGGATTGTAAATTCATTTACTATTCTAACCTTTATAAATATAAATAAATAAATAAATAAATAAAAATATCTCTCATCATTTCTTTCATTTAAATAACGAAATTATCAGAAATCATCAAAATCCATAATTATACAAATTTTTGACTTTAAAATTGAATAATTCTTAAATTGTGTAAAATCTAGCCAAATATTTATCAGAAAATCCCGAAAGTTTACTAGAATTTTGAACACAATCAAAGTGGTTTGTAAGACAAGAATTTCTTCAAAACATTTTAATTAACTAAATATTTAGTCTTATAAACCAATACCCCAATACATACTATTTTTTGCTTGTTAGTGTTACATCAAAACCTATCAATACTTGATTAAAGTGAAATTAAAACAGAATTACTCTGAAGTGTGAAAAGCACCCTATATAATAAGCAAATTTTGGTAAATTCTATCAATTAAAATTATTTATATTTCATTTATACTTATTATTTTGATTTTTTTTTTTTTTTTTTTTGACATACAAAATGTTTAAATTAAAAAACAAAAAAAAAAAAAACATCTTATTTTTTTATGAATTGTGTGAATTATATATGTGATAATTTATTATTACAATAATTATTATGAATAAAATTAATTGATAACAGTAAGAGAAAAATAAGAGGAAAAAAAAAATTTAATAATCATTCTATGATGTATATCATATTACAATACGTGTATATGTATGTTAAGAAAAAAAAAAGATATCGCATTTAATAGCACACATACATGTACAAAAATATAATGGACGTACATGTAATATAGTACATACATCATACGTATATGTATATTAAAAAAATAATATTTTAAATTATAAAATTTCCATATTTTGTTTTGTATTTATTCATTTATTTTTATTTCGTTGTGATTTTGGTTTATTATTATTTTTTTCCCTCTTTATTTTTTATTTATTTGTTCATTTTTTTAAGTATTTATTTTGTGTTTGTGTGTGTGTTTTTTGTTTTTTTTTTTTTAATATTAATGTATGTTATTAAATTTTGCGGTAGGTTGGATTAATTTACCACACACAACGTATTATAAATTTTAAAATAACAATATTTACAATACAGTAATTAAAATATAAAAATATATCAAAGTTAAATAAAGAAAATTATTTACATTATAATGCAAAATTAAGTACATTAATGCGAAATATATTTTACATAGATTTATGTACATATAAATATGTAATACAAAAAAATAAAATAAAATGAATAAATAAATAAAAAATGAGGGAAAAATAAATTGATACGTAGAGTAAAATAATTAACTATAAAATTAAAATATTAAATATACACATATACAAAGAGATTTGTATACATCATCTGTAAAAATTGTTAATCAAGTAAAATATATCTACAATTATTATATATTACTAGGTTTTATTTTTTGTATTTTAGAGATGCATACATACATACATATACATATAAAAAATGATTATAATGTACAGAAGTAAAAATTCTTAAATAATTAGAAATTAATATGATTTATATTATTATCATGTATATTTACATTATACATGAATATATAACATTTTGTAAAAATTCATTAAAGTAAAATACAAAAAAAAATTTTTTCATTTTTACTACATAACAGAAAAATTTTAAATTGCATTCTTTTTTCTTTTTAAATATTTTTAATTCATTCCAGATTAATTTTTTTTTTTTATTTAGTACTTTTGATTGGATTATGAATAAATTTTGAATGTAGATTTTTTTACGAGTATATATACATTATACAGTATATAGAAAAAAGAAAAACAACACACATCTTCATTCACTAAAATGAACAAATACGAGTAAGGCATAAAAAAAACAACAATAATATTTTACACTTGTGTGTATAATGAATTGCACGAAATTTATATTAAAAAGATTGTAAAACATGAGCATATGTGTATACATACACATACATAGATATACATATGTATGTTTATATGTATAAAAATGTAGCATATAGATATTATGATATTTGTATATGTAAATATTCGTACTAATATGTATATGCATATACACATACGAATATATATATATAATCATGTCATGTAAATATGTATATGTATGCTATTTTGATAAATCATTGATATACATAATTATATACATACATATGTATACATGTGTTTATTGTTATAGATTAAAGTTAAATCATTAATGAGCCATTCAAGAAAATATAGTTTTTATTATTACATATACATATATTATTGTTATTATTATTTTGTTGATAAAAATGTGAATAATGTCGATATATATATAAATAAATAATATATGAAAATACTTATACAGATACATATGTACATATACATATGTATATATGTATGTATTACATGTACATAGTATAAACTATGAGAATAATAATTGAATTGTACATTCAATAAACATAAATGCAATTATATATATTTTGCATATAACACAATATAATGTGGGTTAATGACCGATCGACATACTAGACACGTAAACAACATTATAAATAAATTTTATTTATTTATTTTAAATTTATTTTTAATTAATTCATAATAATATTTTTCATAAATTGTGTATTCATTTTATATATTTCATGAACATACATACATATGTATGTGTATATATATACAAGTATATACTATTCATAATTTTTTAATTTTTTTTATAATACATTGAATATTTTAATACGATTTTAATAAATAGACTAATCATTTGAAATTTTGTTGACAATTTTTGTAGGACGAATGGTATGTATTGTATATTCATCATATAATGTATATATGAATATGTATGTAATGTAACATGTACATATATGTACATTTATAAAAAGTAATAAAATTAGAAATATTGTACTTATAATTGAATTATTTTAAACTTAGCAAATTTAAAGATAAACAAGAGAATAGACTTGTTTTATATTAAGGATATTTATATTATGTATGTAATTAGAAAAAGTTAAAATTCAAAATTTTAAAATGATATTCTGTCCTACCTGCCAACTGCAATGGTATTAATATCAACAAAGAAATCAGATCAATTTTATGATGATGTAACGTTAAGGAATTTAAAAATAATTAGATAACAGGAGATAAGGAATTTTTATGGTAAATGAGAATGTTGAACTTAAGTAAATGGGGATAAAAACAAGGAAAAAAAAGAAAATATCTATCAAAATTTTTCTTTAATTATAAGATCATTTAAAAAAAAAATTAAAAATAAAACTGCAAAGATATTTTTAAAACGTTTTTTATGTTAACACAAATTAAGCAAAATATCCATTTATATGATTCATTATCTATACTTCTATGATCAGTTCTGTATTTAATAAAAATTTCGTGATTTCATAAAATTTAAATCAATATATAGGTATACGTACATACATATGTACCTCAAAATATTGTAGAGCCTCAACATTGTATACGTGATAAATAATTTTGTTTTCATGAGACATAAAGTTAATATTTTAATTATATAAATCATGTTTTAATAAATTATTTTAATCTATAATTATTTTAATTTATATCATACATATTAAATTTAATAATGTAGTATATATGTGTGCATGTTAATTGTACAAAATTTTAGGTATACGTACATATGTATGTACAAATATAATTAAAATATTTAATTAATTTAAAATGCATTTAAAGTGCGTTTAAATTAAATTTGCATAATAAATACATATTTAAAATATAATATGTACATATGTATGTATATGAACAAAGTAAGAACAAGAGAAAGCAAATAAATATCTTACAACTGTTTGAATTAAATAATATAGTTATACAAGTGTCTACTCATACGTAATGTTATTGATTTTTTTTTTTTTGTTAGAAAAAATAATAGTATAAAATTTTATCTAAATATTATATGTGATGATATACTTAAAAATGAGTAAATATACATTTTATGTGATTAAAAAAATATTTTATATTTGCATAAAATGTATAGGTACATTTGTAATTTTACATGTGTGTATATGTATGCTTGTGGTTAATATTAGAGATATAAATAAATAAAATAAATTCAATTTATAAATGATGTGCGAACATCACATATCAATATCACCTTCATCAATTCGTTTCGATCAAAATAATGTTTATTCAAATGGTAGCTTATATATATACATCAAGCATTATTTATCTGTTTTATTTATCTTTTATGTATGAATTTGATTATAATACTATATATGTATATTTATACATACATATATAAAAATGTGCTTAAGTATATATACATATGTATATAATATTTCTATTTTATGTATACATGTATAGGTATATGAAATATGTACATATATAAAGTAGATAACATATGTACCTATATTGTAAAGACCTTAATCATATGTTTATATTTATATTTACTATATACATCATATTATAATACATATGTACATACATACGTATATTGTTTGCCAATGATCTGAAAATTTGCAAAAATACATATCATATGTTAGCAACTTATCTATACTACATACATTTTACTATTGTATCATGAATGCCATACACATTTAAATTATTAAAAATATTCACTAAAGTGACTGAATTAACGCGATCAATGTAGTTACATAGTATATTTTCAACAATATATATACCTACATATACCTACATAACTACAAACTATCCTACAAAAGTAATAAAAGGGTGATTTATAAAAAACAAATGTGTTAGTACTAAATTCAAAATTTAATAGAATTTTTGAATTATAATCTTATAGTATTGTAAAAACAAAATATTTTATATCACTTGATGAAAAATTTTGTTGTTGATTTTGGGTATATATAATTTTTTTAAAAATTTTATTAATATTGACCTTTTTTTTAGGTTCATTTTACAAAATTAGAGTATAAATGTTCAATATAATTCATTAAATCATTTATGCACGTAATGTAATTCAAAATTCCAAAAAAAAACGTATTTACATATTACTATATATACATATATAGGTATACCTATATATAAAAATGTATGTAAATATCATGAGACTTTTATACGATTTTCATCGGACACAATTCAATTAACACTCTATATACTCTACTCTTCTTACCTACAAAATAGCATAAAAATCTTATGAAGATCGTATAAATATCTCATGGTGTTAAATAGCAGATAGGTCTATTTGAACGAAAATATCTTTTATAAGTAATTGTTACAAATTGAAATTAAATAATTATAAAAAAAATATATATGTACATATGTATATGGTTTCTAAATGAATTCTAAATGTACAGACATGTAGAAAATCTGAATGAACCACCTTTTATAATTACATTGCATAGAGTGTAAATGTACATTATGCATACGTGCATTATATTATAGGTGTACGATAAATTATGAATATATGATAATTACAAAGTAATCATAATAATATATCACGTGCATATGTTTGTATTTATACATATATGAACACATAATAAGTATGTAGGTATGTATGTATATATGTATGTACATATTTGCATTTATGTAAATCGTAAATGTACGATTTGTAATATTTTCATGTTGTTAGTTTTATTTAAAATAGAATTGTTTTTTCTTTTTGTTTTTATAAAGTACACACAGTGATACAAAATATACATATGAACTTAACATATGCTATTTGTATGTGTATTATAATCCACATAATAATATAAATATGTACATATGTATATATAATCATTTTATGTATGTTGAATATAATTGAAAAACGGTACTCGGACACCTGTTTGTGCTGTTAATGTCATTTCAAGTAGCATAATGTATTTGAAGTTGTACCAAGCTGTACACAGTAAACACTGTTGTTTAATTCCCAAGTTATGTATATAAAATATATGCATTGCACGCAAACATATGTACATACATATATTATATAAAATACATATAATATGTATTGTTGGAGCTGTTGTACATGTGCTCACATATATTTTATTTATAAGCAAATACCACAGATCGAAAATAATCGATCGATCAATTGTTGATAGTAATAATGACGATGATGACGACTAAGATAACGACGTCTATAATGAAAATATACACACATACCTATATTGTTCGCATTTGTATGTATGCATTCAATGAATAATTATATGTGGACACATATATATACCTATGTACATAATATGTACAATGTACATACATATTATATATTGCTGGTTTATCAGATAAAATGATTATAAACAGTTTTTATTAAATATAAGTATATGTACGTAGTTACATATCTAAATTATAATATACATATATACAAGGTGCATACATGTAGGGTGTTTTAGAACAAGATTTACAAATCATATTTTTCTTCAAGTACAGACTGTTTTCAGTAAAAATCATTTTATTATGTAATTCTAAATGCATTCATCCGATTTTAATACAATAGATACATTTTGTTTGAAAAGTTTCAATCCCATTTTTCAATTTCATTAGATCTGCATCAAATACACATGTGGATACATAAGTAGAATATATTGCCTATTATGTATACCTCTATGACCTCAATATACCCATTTGTCTAAAACTTTTCAATCTTTGATATCTCAAAAACAATGGATTTTAGAGATGGAATTTAAATAACTTTTTATTGGCAACAATCTGTATTTTAAGAAAATTGTGATTTTTCACGTATTCTGTGGGACAACCCTGTATATATTTAACAATACATATACATATGTAGGTATATGTTTCTACAATATACACGCAATACTCTGTAAGGTATATTGTAATAACAATAATACGGCAACAATGATGATGATGATGATGATAATAATAATAATAATATTTGATTAAGATATCACGATTACGAGCAAGTTCTTTTTGAACAAGAATCAAAATTGTTGATGTCGTAAAACTGACCTTTCTATTGCCTTCACTATCAACATCAAGGAATTTTTTACATTGTATACATATACAATAATGTACAAATATAACTTATATTTATAACATAACCGCGGAGTCAAATAAACCGCTACTATCACCTCCACCCGCTATCTAGACCAATGCTTGCGCCATAAATTCAGTCAGCCACACTGTGTTTCACATAATTGAATGGTGGCCAACGCATTTCTGGCGATATGATCATTTTAGTCTGATAGGTTCTATCCTATTATGCAGTGAATAAGCACTTGCAAGCACATACATAATGCAAAATATGTGCATAATGCATATATTGTATGATCTGTATGCATACATTCGGTACATATGTGCACATACGAAACATAGAATCTCATGTATAATGCCAAGCGCAAAGTTCTTTTTTACTACATATAATGTTATATGCATATACATACATATACTATATAACTTATATTTATAGTCACTGATAATTTATTATTGAAGCCACCAACCACCTGGCACAGGTACAAATCGAATAATATGCAAGTTTGATCGCATATCATACTACCGATTGCTAAAACTGCTGTAAACGAAACGAATGAACGGATGGATCAAAAGTACATAATATTATGTGGTATTTTATTTATATAATATTGTTAGTCTACTTGGTCAATGTGAAGTTAAGTAAATAGACAACAGTGTACAGATAAATGGCATCGTAACAACATAATACAAGCAAAATTTAATAGTTTATCTATATATATGCATAAAATACTATACATACCTGTAATATGTACATATAGGTATATATACCTATATTTATGTATATGTAAAGCATGTGAATGTTAATATATATGTATACAAAAGATAAAATTGATCAATAGAAATTGTAAAAATATAGTAATTCAGTACTATTAGTACCTTGGTATTTTTATATTATTTATCGTGTTTAGATATATGTTCATCTATATACATATACATATATACGTATGTATATGCATATGTACATTGTATTTTTATTTATCGTGTATACATTATTATATATACTACATTATCATACGTATAGGTAAATGCATATTTGTATATATGAAAACCTTTTAAATGATGCGAGAAAAATAGCATGATACATTATTTGTATAATAATATATGTATGTACATATGTACATAAAGTATCTGATAGTATATATAATGCATGTGTGTAATGTTATAATATGATAGTCATCACAAAATCTTGATTTAGCATATAGGAACGAAGAAAACTATGGGGGCGGAAAACTATTCGAACAGGTGTGTTGTCCTGGTAATTTTTCACTGTATAGTTTTCTTGAAATTTTTACTAATTTTTTTTTTTTTCAAAGTTTTGTATAAATTTCTTTTAAATAGGTATTTAGTAATTTGGTATTTCCTCAAAGAAAGTATGTATTTAAAAATTTAATCTAAATTATTGTGTTTAAATTGAAATTGTTTTTAATATACATAAGTAAGTATATAAATTTTCTCTTATTTCATATTTATGTATGTATGTACATAATAAAGCATATGTGATTTCATCAATATATACGACTATACGAGGTACATTACAATTTACAAAATAATGAATGATGCAAATATGTGGTATACAGCCAGATGTAGAATTATACTATATTGTATATGGTTATATATATTCGTATTTTATATTTTACATTTTTCAATAAATCTTTTGTTACATTTTTGAATTGATTGATTGATTGATTGATGAAAACAACAAATGATGTGTATATATTAGTATTTTCTGTGATTTGTTAAGCATTTATATTCATTTTGATATTTTTCTCTTGTATTTGTAAGAATTATGTTTTGTTTTGTTTTATTTTTTATTTTTCTTCAAATTGATATAAAATTAATTAATGACCTCTAGAAGGTGAAGCGCCGTTAATATGCATATGCATATGCAATATACATTATATACAATATATGTACATATATGTATACGTATGCTTATATGTAAGTGCAATACGAAAAACTGAATGAAAAAGAATTTTTTTTTTTTTTATCACTATTATTAAATTAAAATTTAAAATCTGTCATGAATGAATTCTAAGTGTACATCACATATTTCATTATGAAGATAAATACATATGTTACATACCATGTTATTTATTTGTTTTAACATTTAAAAGATACACTTTTAGTAAAGTATATTTTCTCACAATCAATACATCTTAATTTTACTATAAAATCTACACCTGTTCATGATGTGAAAAAAAAAATTTGAATTTTATTTATATGAAAACGTTAAATTACACAGGTATAGTATTTTTAAAGGTGGTAATAAATATAACGATATTATATTATTCATAGGTACCTATTTAGTATGTGTGTACATAATTCAATTTAGATATTTTCATTTCAAATAAAAATAATAAGAAAAATTTCAGAATAGGTAAATATTATATTTTAATATTAGATATTAGAATTAAAAAATTGATATTAATTAAAGAATAAATTATAAATTCTTCTCAAAGTAATAAAATGTTGATTGTCTCAACTCAAGATATATAATGTTAGATAAATTATAATTTTATTTAGGATTTATATTACATATAAAATTTATATAAGACATAAGAAGCTACGCATGCATAGTATAAATGCTTACTATTCGCATGTACAAACTTATATGAGTTATACTCTTAAATTCCGTAAACATTTATCTCTTGTGTTATTTATTATGTATTATTTAAATACCGCATGCATGTACATACATATGTACTTATACTTAATAAATGTATGTATAAATGTACATACGTTAAATATGCGTAAAGTATAAATGTGAATTTAATTATTATGCAGGTGAAATGTACAACATACAACATAAGGTATAATATGCATGTATGCATGAACCTTTGTCCAGTACGTGTAGGTACATATATGTATGTATGTAAGTTTCATGCTTAATAAGTTAGTTTATTAGTATAATTTAAAAAAAAAAGGTATGCAATTTCATAAGTAGGTACATACCTATAATTGCAGCATATTCGTACATAACCTACATACATATGTATATACATACGCACATATACAATACACATATGCACACATATGAAACTATAGTGTGATATAGTTATATATATAGTTGGATATATTAAAGCATACATACATAGGTATATACCTACTTATATATAAATAAATAGCGTACATTTTATATCGTGAACGATTGCGAGGTCTCGGGAACCAGTTTATTAGTGAAAATTGAACTCCATCGTCATCATAAAATACCAAAGATAGTTGGTTTTAATATATAAAAGATACATATGAACATATTCGTATTATTTTAAGAATTGTATATATACATACATATATACATGTTCATACATTCGTTCATTGTACATACCTGATGACTAGTATATGTATGGGTAAACGCATATATTTTTATATGAGCTGTATATTAAACATGTACATTGTAACTACATATGCATGTAAAAAATCCAAAATTATTGGGTAAAATTTCTATACTTTTTGAATGCATTAATCAACAAATTTATTAAACGAAATCATTTAAAAAATTAAAAAAGTTAAAAACAATAATATTTAATTTTTATTTTGTTTTGTTTTGCATCGGCTATAACATTACGTATGTATTTACAAAATATACACGTACGAATAATTTATACACGTTATATATGTATGTTTCTAATGAATAAATGAAATATGCACCTAAATTAAATCTCCTTAAATAATCAGTTGAATCTTCAATAATTTAAATATGCAGGTATGCATTTTTGAAATTTTTGATATTTGACGTAAAAATGTTTTACACAGTACAAAATATGGTATAAATATGTACATTAAATTCAAATACCAAAATATGACGTATACATACATGACGTGTTCATCTTTATAATTATTATATATACCTACATACATATACGAAATTTTTAGATAGAATATCAAAAATTATTTAATTAATTTTCATTAAATAAATAATTCAAATATGTTTGATAAAACAAATTTATTAATTTTTCAAAATCAAAAATCTATTAATCATAATAATATGCACCGCTATAATTAAATAATATGTCGTTTAACTGAATTTTTATTTTAGATAAATTTACGAACATTCATGTATTATATAGTATCGATTTAAAATTTAATGAATATGAAAAAATTTTATCATAGATATTTAATATGTAATGTATTTTTAAAATATTTTTATTGCAGTACTATTTAATCGAATAAAAAACGAAAGAATTTTAAATAAACTAATTAAACAATTATTTTTTTTTTTTATATTTTCAAATAATTTTATTGTGTGTTTATTTATACAATGTATGTATCTATAATAAACCTACAATGCATATGTGTATAAAAAGAAAAGAAAATGTTCTTATCATGATTACGATTATTATTTTTATTATATATACCTACATATGTATTTATTGTATACAACACATACATATGTACATACATATGTGAACATACACATAATATGTATATGCCATAATTATATTAAATTTCACAATATTCATATGTAGGTATATTGTATCATATTTTAAAATGTTTTTATTGTATGACTAGATTTATTTAAACTTTGCTAAAATCCATGTTTATTAATCCATTCATGCATTTATTACACGTAATTTATGAAATTAATTAACACATGTATATATATACATAATTATAAATTTTACTATATTGATTTAAGCTATTATACACATTATTGTGTCTATATGACTATATGTATAGAATGAGAGCATTCATATTGTATTATTATTACAAATTAAATGAATTTTAAAATTGTAAATTATATTTCAATTAAAAAAACAAAAAGTAAATTACACACGATGCGCATATAAAATTATAAAGAAATTTTAATGCAATTATACATATCTATATGCATTATATGAATGTGTATACGTGTGTGTACGTACATACATATGTATATAAGTATGTATGTACTTATCTATTCGATATGAAATACTAATAATTTTTAATAAAACCGCATATAATGCATACATACATATGTACATATGTTTACATACTCCTGTATTATAAATATATATGTTACATATATGTATGTATATGTATATTCGCATTTATAATATATACATATATGATTGTATTCATAGATGTATATACATATATGTTTGTATTAATAGATGTACATACATACATATGTACATGCTTTTAAATGCATGTTGTAATCAAAACGTATATTTACAATGTAACTACATGTACAATAATTTGTAATCTTTATTTTGTCACATCAGTGTCATCATATAGTATAATTTGTTTAATTTTTATTACCTTATCGGATCGGATAAATATGTATCTACGATACAGATTGGTGTATGTACAATATGTACATACATAATTATATATTTTAAAATATATGGTACATTAAATATTTGTATTTGAGCATGTATCATATACATACATATGTATGTATGTATGTAATATGAAATAAATGTGTGTATAAAAGTTTATAAGCTAATAATATATAAATTTTATTGTAATTTAATTGCATTTATAAGTAGTACATATACAAAATATGTATGTGTGTGTAAACATGTACATATGTATATAAAAATTGTAATATCATGTATTAAATTTTAATAACGTATTAATTAATTCTATATTGTGTTTTATCCAATGAACTACCGTTGGTTATACTTTAACAATTATTATTATGTATTATAAATAAAATACATAATAAAAATTTGTATATTTTTTATTTACAATAAAAAACGTATAATAAATAAGAATTACACAATTACAAAATGAATTAAAATAATTATAAGAAAAATTATTGTTTTAGATTTCATTTTGGAAAAATTTTTATTAAATAAAAATTATAATTATTAAATGCAAAATAAAAAACAAAAATTATTTATTATTAGAAAACGTCTTTAAATCTCATATATGTATGTATGTAGTATCATGTAATTCATGTTCATGTAGTATCTATACTCTGTCCATTATCATTACATGTACATAGTTAAGTCCTTATGGGAGTACATATATGTATGTACATAGGTCTTTTTTATTCTCTCATAATTTCTATAATTAAAGTGTTTCACGGGCAATATTTCCACAATTCTAAAAGTTTTCACAAAATAGAAGATACATTTTTTGAAAATTAATATACATACAATCACCTATTCATACATACAATATACAATCAATTATTATCACAATATACCTACATACAATCAACTATTTTACGAAGTACCCTTCAAGGCTTTAATTGCATGTACTTAATGAACAAAGTATATATATGTATGTAAGTATATTTGCGTTTATTTTATATGATATTCGAAATTTTTTTTTTTTAATTTTATTTTGTTATTTTTATTAATAGAAAAATAAAACTATTTTATTCTTTTCGTGAGCTTTGAATGTTTGAAGGAATTAGAAGTAGAAAAAAAAAAAACAAAAGAAACATAAATCGAACAACAGATATTGAACAAAGAAAATCATACAAAAATAAAAACACACAATAAAAAGTTAAAAAAAAAAAAAAAAACAAAAACAAAAAATAAATATATAAATGGGAGAAAAATAAATTCTATAAGAAAAATAAAATCACTTGCAATATTGTGTGACAAAATAATTAAATACATACTATCTGAGAAAATATAAATAATGTATTGATCTTTTATCAATTTTATATACCTACATACTATATGTCTAATTGAATTTGTATATATACTATATATATACATATGTATGTATGTAGCCTTACACATATATACATATATATATATGTATGTACATTTTGTATTTTGTAAATTTTTACATACCAAAAAAAAAAAGTATGTATGGATCGTAAAACATTTTTACAATGATTTGTGGTTAGATAATCAATAGTCAGTCACCAGATGGGTGGTACTATTATATCAATTTGCTTTCTATATATATATATAAAAGAATGATAAAACAAATAGAAAATGAATTAAACAGAAAAATAAAAATAAATAAATAAATAGAAAAATACTGACATCGACTGAAACATGACAAAGATTCTTATGTATATATTAGTATATATATTTATATATGTATTTATAACATTACAATAAATAAAATAACATTACAATAAATAAAATAGCATTTAAAAATTAAAAAAACAAAAACAAATAAAAAATAAAAAGAAAAAGTGAAAAATTCATCACATGCACATATACATACACATTACGTGTATTATAATTGTTCACTCTTTGGTTTTTATATTATTATTATATTACTATATAATCAAAGTAATTGGTACTTAGTATGCCATATACATACATATATATACTCGTATAATTACTTTGGGGAACTTTTACAAAATATAAATTGAAGAAAAGCAAAAACAAAACAAAACAAAAAAAAAAAAAAAAACAAAATTAAAAAGAAAATTTATATGAACAAATGAATTGAAAAATCAATTTCAATTTGCAAAAAAACAAAAAAAAACTACCTATGTAAAAGACACTTAAATGCAGCCATGTACATACATTGTAAATGCATATGTGCTTAATATTTTTGTAGTGTGTACATTTAAATTCATTATATTGCATTTATAAGAAATAATATACATATTTATATATGTATGTATGTAAAGAGAAACAAAAAGAAAAACAAAAATGATTAAATGATTGATTTTACATACATATCATACTTATATGCATGCATTGTATGAGTGTGTGTACAAAATTGATGATGATTCATACTGAATGAAATGTAATCAAATTTTCCTCTTCAGTAACTATACTACTTCTTTTATATTTTGTTCCTTTATTTTTAATTGAATCATTTGATTTGTTATTGTTATCAATAACAATGTACATATAATAAAAATACTTAAAATAAATATACCTATGTATGTTTAAAATTCATCGAATTGATGAATATCGTATATCCTGTAATATATGAAAGGACTGTAAAAAGGACTATAGGATATTATAATATACTATCATTATCAATTTGTATATTCACACTGAAAGTTTAATTTATTTTGACAATTACAGCAATTTTTTTAATTCTTTAATATAATTACATACATATGTACCAACAAATCATAATTATTTAAAATATGTAGATATATATAAAAAAATAATATGGTTTTAGTAATACATACATATATTAAATTAATATAATTATTGTAAAAAATTGAATTTTGTTTTTTTCGAAATTTCAAATTTTTCCGTTTTAAATTTCTTTGATAAATTAATTACCTACATTACGATTAAATAAAACTATTAAAAATTCAATTTTTATTTTGCCTAATTTATAATGCATATAATTAAATATCAATTAGAACATTTACAATTAAAAAAAAGGAAGTATGTGTGTATATATTATGAAATAATTGCATGATGAGAAATCAAAAAACCATGTAATAAATCTCTATTTTTATTTACATGTTATTTATTTATTTTTTATTTTAGTTGAGAATGAATTTATGAAAACAGATAAAATTTTATATTTTAAAGTTATTTTTTTTTTAGTTGTGTAGAATCAATATAAAAAATATAAATATTTATATATACATTATATTGTATTATATGTATGTCGTTTACACAAAAAACAAAAAAAAAAAAAAATGGAAAGAAACATGTACATATTATTAATTTGTCTCAAAAGGCATGAAAATTATCACTAATTCAATTAAAATATCGTTTAAAAAATAAATAAAAATAAATAAAATGTTAAACAACAAAAGTTAAATCAAAAAACAAAAATTGTACACAATAATTTTTTTGTACAATCGTATATATATATACTTGTATGTACATACATATGTATGTATGTACGTAATAATATAAAGTCTATATGAAAGGTCAGAAAAGTTATAATTTAATATTTCTCAGTTTTTTTGTTTTTTTTTCTTTGTAATTTTGAATATTATTTTGAAATGAAAAATAAATTTATTATTTGATATCATTTTAAATTATATTTTATTTCATTGATAATAGAGTGAAACCTCTTTTTTCTTGCATAAATGTGATCAGATTTTTTTTTGTTTTTTCACAAAGTATTCAAATTATAAGTACATATTTGAATTGTGTTTATTTAAAATGGGCAATCTAAATAAAAATTTTTTTGTTATTCATATATTGTGTTATTATCTAGATTTTATTTTATATTTGAATAATATTTTATTATCAAAAAATTTAAAAAAATTTATAATTTTCAGTTACTTTTGTTTTTTTGATTTATTTTATTATTAGCTCCTATCATGGTTTTCGACAATCGATCGAATGCAAATTTCGATCGGTATCATGGTTTTTGTATTTTCATCTAAACGTTCAATGAGATCCAACAGCGAGGTTAGATCACTATTTTAGTGACAAAATACCATTCAATAATATTACTATAGAAAAACATAAAGAAATAGGGCGTATTGTAAAAAACAAAGAAATGAATACTCTATGAAAATTAAATATTCTAATTTTCCAAAATTTTATTTATTAAGAAGAAAATAAATTAAAAAAGTGAATGTATTAATATTTATGTGACTTTGTGTGAAAATGCGTGACTTTCTTCCTAAAATAAATTATAACATATGAGTTAATAATCATTCAATAATATTTATTTAATTAAATTGTATAAATATATTATATTAATAAAATAATACATATTTTAATAGGAAAATCACAAATGATGTTTTCATAATCGAAATCAAATTGAAATTCAACACCAAAAATGATCATAAAATTCAAAAATTATTTTGAAAATAGATAACACTCTAATTTATTTAAACAACACAATTTATTTAAATTTATTTAATTATTCAAAAAAAAAAAAAAATTTAATATTTTGGTAACTTTAAAATTATTCAATAAAGAAAATATTCGCAGTAATTTATACTAATGATAACCTAAATGATAAATAATGATAATTTATATACATACGTATAATGAAATTATCTAAAGTGTGTATTGCAATGCTTTTTGATTCAATCGATCAAGTTACATAAGATACCATAATTAAATTCAGTCGAATCGAAAAACATGATAGGGGCCACTTTCTTGACTAAATGAAAATTTTAGATTCCAAAAGTTTTCTTCTATATAACACATTTGTCCTTTTCATACATGTATTTATGAATCTGTAGATTTACATTTTAATTGAAAGGTAATACAAAATATTTACATTTAAAATTAAAATAAATCGAATGCAAAACAAAACAAGGATTTATGTATAATTTCATTGAAGAAAAATAGAATTTTTTGTAAAATACGTTTTTCAAATATTTTAATCTTATCTATTTAATATTTAAACTGAAAATTTTGATTTATATTTCCTGTTATAATTTTTATACATCATACATTAAAGCATATAGTGTACATAATTATATTTAATTTGTTTCGAGTTTGGGAGTTAATGTTCTTTTAATTTTATTTTTTTTCTATTTTCAAATCAACTGATCGAGTGATAAAAAACATGTGAGACTTGAAAATAAAAATTATAAATTGCCATTATTATTATTACTTTTTTTTAATAATAATTTTTGATATTTTACTTGTTTGGAAGAAAATATAAAAATGTTATAAGACAACTGAATTTAAGTCCTTTTTGAAAAAAATTTTCTTAAATTCACATTCAAATCATTTGAATTTACGTGCTTTTATATTTTATTACTTTTCTTTAAATTTTAAATAAAAAATTCTTTTTTATAAATTTTTAAATTAAAAAAGAAATATAAATAATAAATAAAAAGTTGAAACTTAATTTTTCAATAATAAATTTTTAAATTTGTATATTAAGAAGAAAAATTTCATTATACAGTTACAAATTTTTTAACTTTTACATTAGGATTTTATACTAGTGATAAACTATTTTTTATTCGTACTTTAAAATAAATTCTTTGCCTCAGCTTTGATAAGCAATAAAAATAATTCTAATACATAGGTTGGTTCAAGAGATACATACATATGTACATACATATGTATATCCAATTATTTGACGTCTTGTACTGGATGTGTCAGAAAATTTTCAATCCCTTGTATCTCAGAAGGAGTGGATTTTTGCGCAAGAGGAAGGAGTGGTATGATCTGAAATAATTTTTTGCTAGAAACACTGTGGAAATACACGATAGATTCATTCTGTGACATTGTATAATGATGTGAAGTGGTACTTATTTACATACTTTCCATAAAACTTTAACTGATTTATTTTAAATTATCAAAAATACATACGTATTTAAATTTGAATTATTATTACAAATCCTAAATATAAACTAATTCTTTTGAACATGTTTCAATTTTTGTATATTTGATTTATGTAATTTACAGTGTATATTTACATAAAAGAGTAGAAATGATTTTAATTTTGTTGATGTGTTGATATGAAATATGTTAAATAGTTTGGTTACCCTTGGAAACTTAACTACACTTTACATATCATACTTTACACTTTGATATATCTTATGTTATACATAACATTGTATGTAACGATGACAACATACGTATATAAATGTTATAAACAACAGGAATTAGAGTACTGAAATTGTTTAATTATTTCAAATTTTAATTAATACGAGAATGGATTTTTTAGTTTGCTCCTATAGCGACACCCATTAAATTTTTCTTTTGCAACAGCTCCTGTTTTCGTCGAATGTATAAAAAACATAATAATGAAATAAAGTAAAAAAAAGTAAATTCTCGTCAAAAGAAGGAACAATATATTAAATGAAATCAAAGTGTAGGGAAAAATTCTTATAATTGATATCAATTTCCCTCTGAATGTTCTCATTGTAAAAAGTATAATTAAGTTGAATATACTTTTATGTATGTTAAATATTTTCACATATTTACATGATGATAATAGTATGCATTCATTTTGAGTCATCATCATTATTGATTTAGAATTTGTATAGAATTTATCATGTATATTTAACTTGATTTTCACGTGTATATGTGAACGTTGAATGTTCAAAAAATTTTTCACTTCTGTTTTGTTTGTTTTTTTTTTTTTTTGAAATTCTTTTTTAAAAATTTATAAATATTTCATGTTCAGTTTCTTTGTTCAGTTTTATTTATACATTTCATTAAAGAAAAGTAAAATGAAATAAAAAAAATAATAATTTGTTTGTCTTTTTCATGAAAGTGACAAAAAATTCTTTTGATTAATATGTACATGGTTAATGCTACATTTACACGTTGAATTTTAAAAACATGATTCAAACATACATAAGTTTAAGACAAAGCAGAATATAAATTAAATTGATTTTGAATGGATATTCATTCAAAGTATTAAAATAATTAATGTTGTCTAAAACAATTTTAAAAGATAAATTTAATTGAATTTTATAAATTTCGATTTAATTTAAAAATTATGTTTTAAATCTTATGTGAAAGCATTATAAATATATAAAAATGTACCATGTAAGGCAAATAAAATTTTGCTAAATTTTTCAATGATTTATATTATCAGCGAGCAAGAAAAATTTCGGCAATATTGTGAAAATAAAAACGAATTTAAAATATATTTGAAATTTCCTATAACGTTTCTTTTATCATATATTTATTTTACATATTATCTTCTTTGATAATATGTATAAGAAATATGCTTTTATTATTGAACATACATACATAATAGACATTTTTTGATAATAGTTACTATTACAGTGATGAGTGTAACCTTTCTGAATGGACACCTCTTTTAGAAGGAAATCTCCTATTAAGCGTAAAGTTACGACGGACTAAATTGTTGGTCCTGTATGGCATAGATGTTAATTATATATGTATGTATGTATTATGCCCAGTCCATTGGTTTATAAAAAATATTTAACTCATTTATGATATCGAAAATTTATGATTTTTCCGCAATTATATAATCTGTATTTTCTCTAAATGTGAGGTGTTTTTTGTGAAACTAAGGAATGATAAATTGATAAAATATATATGAAAAAATCACATTTAATTTTTTTCTATTTCAGGCTGAACACCTCTCATAAACGGACAAAAATTTTGGAATCATAAGAGTTCGCTTATGAGAGATTTCACTGTATTATTTTATTTTATTTTTTATAATTCTAATCTTTTCTAATCACAATGAAATAAATTTATTTATATATACATATATCTCTATGTGATGTGAAACACATGAATATTAAATTATAATTTATAACAACAAAAATATACTCAACTAATGTGTATTATTGTATGTGTACTACATACATATGTTTGTATGTTTGTAGGTTTTAAGAATAATACAAAATCTGAATTAAATTAAAACTGATAAGCAATTTATTTTAAAAAGAAAGTGATCGTCGTAATAAGATTACAAAATGACACATAAAAATAGAAAAAAAAAATCAAAAATACAAAACAACAAAAAAAAAAAAAAATAAATAAAATCAAATAAAAAATTGAAAAAGATAGAACAAAAAAAAAAAATTACAAATTAAATAAATAAAAACAAAAATAATACATTAATGATAGCTAGATGTTGTACATAAATTTATGAATTATTTATTATGAATGCATAAAGTGTACAACATAAAATTATACGCTTGTATGTAATAATAATATTACAATCTGTATGTATGAAACGTAAAATAAAAAAATAAATAAATAAAAAATAGATAGGTACATAGTATGTACAAAGAAAAGAACATAAAAAAAATTAACAGAAAACTAAAAAGAAAATATGTTTAATACGAAAATTAAGTACATAATACCTATAATGAGAGAAATAAAAAAGAAAAATCTGACAATTTTAAGTTAATAAAAATTTTGTACTTAAGAAAAATTAAAAATAAATAAAGCTTTCGAAATAATAACATAATCATTGTACTACAACATTGTAGTATTTTGTATGAACATTTAACATTTTAATGTAAAAATATAGCAATTGCGATCAAAGTGGTTTCCGATTTGTTTTTCTCTTTCCTTTTTTTTTTTTTGTAGTTTTCTGACTTTTTCATTTTTTATTTTATTTTGTATTATTTTTCGGTCGAATCTATTCAAATTGTATATAGATTTTCCGGATTTTCTTGGGAAATTACAATGAATGTTTATTTAAGAATTACATTTAAATAGAAGTTTTGCACACTTGTATTTATGTTATTTATACTTTTTGAATTTACATATGCATATAGTACAAAGTACAGATACAATTTTATTGAATTTACTTGCATACATATGAATATCTATATACCTAATATGTACATACATATGTATGTAATACATACATATGATGTATCAAACCAATGAACATATATAGGTATATACATATATATGCATGTTAAAATTACCTATATATTCAATTTGAATTCTTTTTTTTTTTCGAATTTTTTTTTTTTTTTGAATTTTTTTACAATTTATTATTTAATTTATATTTTATAGTTTTCGTTTGTTTATCTTACGTTATTTTGGTATTTTCGTAATTGAATTAAATTTTGAAAATAAACATGAATTAAACGTTAACATAATTAAACGTTAAAGACGTTTTGTTTTTGTTTTTTTTTTCTAATACACGTATTGTTAGGCTTTATACTCATATGTAAAGTATGTTACATTAAAAAAAAATTTTTTTTATTGAAATTTTATATTCAAATTCAGAAAAAAAAATGAATAAGACAAAAAAATTATTAAGTTGTAGAAAATTCTAAAAATGTTATTTTATAGGACATTATTAATATCAAAATATGTATGTATATATATAGAATTTAATATTTGATCGTTATAAATTATTTCAATAAAAAAATAATTTTCATCATTTTTCAATAAATATAATTTTCATTTTAAAATCTTTTATTAATCATCAGAATTTTTTTCAAATGTCAAAAAAAAAAAAAAAACAAAGGAAGAAAAAACCTGGAGACTTTATTTCTCAATGTTATGAAATATTTGAATGTAACAGAATAAACTAATTATGACAAAATTAATGGTAACCAAAAATTATGTATAAATTAATAATAATAATAATATATTGTTTACCTTTTTTTTTTTTTTTAAACATGTAGATATTTCATTTAAAATTAAATGCACTTTTAATTTTATTAATTATGCGGTGTATAATTAAATAAAATAAAATATAAATATAATGTTATGCACAATAAGATAAAAAAAAAAATTCAAATTTTATTTTTATAATTAAGAATTTTATTTGAATTTTAATAAAATTCTTTCATTATTATATGAATTTATTTATTTTTTTAATATTTTTTCAATTTAAATTAAACTGATTAAAGGATATGAAACAAAAGAAAAATTAAAATTATTTAATAATTGAATAATTTCAAATTAATATAAAATTAAACAAATTATTAGGCACGTAACTTTTTATTATAATTAGGTAATTAATTTTTTTTTATATATTTTATTTAAAAAAAAAAAATTTTTTTCTGCAAATAAATCTGTGAGGATATCTTACAAAATTGTGTACAATTTTTCTTGTTTTTTTTTTTTTTAATAATATGTATTTAAATACATAATTAATATTTGTATTTAATTAAAAATTAAAAATTACAAAGTAAGCATGTAATTAATTAACATGTAATGAAAATAACTACAAAAAAAAAAATCAACATTTATTTAAAAACACAATTTACACTTAAAACAAAAAAAAAAATTTTTTTTATCTAGATTTTTTTTTGTTTTTTTGTTTTTTTTTTTGGTTTTGGTAAAATAATAATAATTAAACTTTCTAACTGATAATTCTATATAAAAAAAAAAACGACGAAAGAAATAAACAAAATGATGAATTTATTTTAAGTGTTAAATATAACTGAAATTTAGACTTTATAATAATTTGAAAATCATAAGAAATATCAATAATTAATTATAATATAATTAATTATTGTATTTTGTATATACAATTAATATACGTATAAATATACAAGCAATGCAATTAAGAAAATATGTAATAAATAGTTAAATAGTAATAATGGATAAGTACAATATGTAATATATTTTTTATAATGGATAATTAACTTTACTTAACACTTACATTCACGTTTAGGTTTGAATTTTGTTTTTGTTTTGTTTTTTTTTTTTTCGAAATTTGTTATATCATTTAAATTATTTTATAAATCATTTATTTTGTTTGTAATTAATTTCACATTATATACCTACATACATATCATCTATTTTTTTTTTTTTCACTGTAATTAACGTGTTTTAAATATTAGTTATAATAATTATTCACATTATTTCTTCTTTTTAATAAATAAATAATTTTTTTTTTCGGTTTATATTTTTATTTAATTAATTAATTAATTTTTTGTTTTTTTAAATTTTTATCTGTAATCTATATTTTTTATTATAATAATAATTTTCTTTTTTATTTTTATTTTATTTTTTTTTTATAATTTTTAAAATTTTAATGCTATTTTGATTGAAAACCACACGACAATTATTATTATTATTATTATTATTATAATGACAAAAAATGACGATAATAATAATTATATTATAATAACACTATTATAAATAACGACAATAATAATGACGATGACGGCGGCGATAATATCAAGAAATATAATTTATTATAATTTCTTGACAAAAATATATAACCGATCAACAGCGCGCCTAGAGACATACTGAAGAAACTGAAAACTGAAAAGTAGCAGAAAACGGCAAAGTTGTTGTACAAAAATTTTCCCTGTTGTATAAATGTGTAGTACGTATACATATATAAATACACATAAACACATACATCTATATATACATATGATATTATAAAATGCTGTTGTTGTTTTTTTTATATATGTATGTATGTATATATTTTCTTATATGTTTTTATACGATATATATTTAATGTTTGTTGTGTAGTAAGTAACTATTAGTGTTGTGTTGTTGAATATATTTTTGTTGAAGAGTCAGTTAGTCAATCAACTTTATATACATATGTACATATATAATTATATATATTTTTTTATTTGTATATGTACATAATAAGGTATCCCCTTATGTAGTACATACTTACTATCTTACTAACTTACTTATATATACACATATATGTACATATGTATATGCATAGATTTTTTGTACTTATAGATTCAATGAGATACATATGCTATATCAATGTGTTATAAAAGATACTCTCGCTGATATAAAACGTCTTTCTTACCATAAAGTTGTTAAATATGTATGTGTATGTATGTGGATGAAAGAATGAATTGTATATTTTGTAAGGAAAAAAAAAAAACAACAATTTTTTTTTTCATGTAGTAGATTTAAAAAGTTAGTTATAATTCATACTGTACTATATATTATACAAGTTATTCATGTATGTATAATATATTAACTATGTAATGAAAATACTATGACTGAATTAATCTATAGTAAATTCGCATAATTATTACAGAATATATACACTCATGTGCATATATACGAATTTCAAAAAAAAAAAGGAAAAACAAAATAGAAAAAAAAGAAAAGAAAATTTACCAAGCAATTCATTTTCTTTAATGTATGAACTTCAGTATAATCATTAATCATAAATGATTTATATACATATATCCACATTCCACACACACACCCTCATCTTCTCTTATAATCTCACGTATAAAAGGATAATTTTGAAATATAGAAAAATTTAAATTTAACATAAAATAATAAAAAATATATATTTTTCATGCATACAATTAATAACAAATTTCTGTGTGTATACATATAAAAATTTTAATTAGAATAACATCCGATCATTTTATGATTAAAGCTTTTAAAATTGCAACCATCATGTGAATGAAGTATGAATTTATGTCTTTATGTATATATACACATGTAAATAGGCATATGTATACACAATTTACATTCTTACATTTAAATATCAACAACGATACATATTCTATACATTACACTTATACATATACATACATATGTATAATTATTATTGTATATTTAAGCTTTTAAACATTTTTAATATTGGAATATAAGCACAATTGATAATAGTTAAATAATAGATAGTGTACCATAAAAAAAAAAAAAACTATTATATACAGTAGAATATAGTAAATCTTAATATTGTTATCATTTTTCATAATAATTTACCACAATTTTATATTTTATCATAAAACATATTTTTAAAAATCTAATATAACTGTTATATTTTTATTATAATAATTTTATTCATATGTAGTTTTTATAATTAAAATTAAATTGTTATTTAATTTTTCATCACTGTACGTATATTGTACGTATTCGTATTTATCCATCTAATTATTTTATTTTAATTAAATAATTAAATAAATGTAATAATAATTATAGCAAATCAAAGGACAATTTAAATTTAATCCTTTTTTTTTGTTTTTTTTTTTTTTTTGAAATAATTATTTACTTTATTTAAATTTGTATTTAAAATTTATTTAATTTTTAAAATAACGATTTTAATGTATTTAGATAATGGTGAAATTTTCAAATTTGAAATTATGAAAATTTCGTTATAAAATGTACTAAAAAAAAAAATATTGAACTTGAATAAACAAAATAAATATTTTACCAATAATAAAATTAAAGTACGTGTTATATGTAAAAGTTTTATTTTGTATATATACATACGCATGTACTTATATTTTAAATATGCATGCATTTGTGTAATATATGTATGTATATAAAAAGTTTACCTTTTTATTAAATATATTTGAAAGCTTTTGATTTTGCGCAAAATATGTATATACAAATTATTATATTAATTTCAAATTAACTGATTCCGCATTACACTACAGTATTTTATATATACTTATAAACAAATTTGTAAATTTTTTAATTTAAATTTACAAAAGTTTAAAATTAAATTACTTATTTGTAAAAATTTTTACATGCATATGTAATATAATAATTATTTTGTTTTATATTATTCTATAAAGCTTTTTTATCCTTTAAACATTAAAAATGTAGAAATTAATAATTTATAATTAAATGAATGTATATATATTTATGTGAGTACGTATTGATTTCAATCTTTCGCAGTTTACTTTAGAGTACACATGGTAAATTACATACACATATTGAATTTGTGTAAAAATATATGATGTATAAATTGTCTCGTATATTTGTGAGTTTTATGTTTTACTTTTGCAATAATTTAATAATTAATTTAAAAAGACAATGATTTATCACATATATATATTTCTCTTTAATTTAACTACTTTATATATTAATTTGTTCATTGTAAATTTAGTTCATTACATTTTAAATAATTTTTTTTAAATTTTATTTTTATTGCATTTTTACTGTTTTTTTTTTTTTAAATAATTTTTATTATTAATAATCATTTAGCTCAAATTTTATTTAAAAAAAAAAATTGAACATAAAATGTATTTTCATTTATTAAATGAACACAAACATGTGTAAATAAAAAAAAAAAACATATTTTCCATCAAATTGATATTAAATAATTATCTCTTGTTGTCTAAATTTTAAAAATTAAAATAAAATTTGTTTATAATTGTAATATTGATATGTAAATATATTTTTTATAAGATTTTTTGTTCTTATAAATTATGTACAATTTAAAAATGAATCAAGCCAAAAAATGAAAATTACATACAGATGTACATACATTGTGTGTATATATCTGATTTGTCGACAGATTGTCTACTGTGTCAATGTTAAGTACAAAAAAAAAAAAACAATAAAACAGTAAATTGAAATAAAACAATAATAAAATGTTAAAATAAAATAAAATAATAATTAACGACGGCCTCGACATTGTGAATAAATCTCACTATTCTCAATTACTTTTAATATGCATATAAATATGTACATATGCACGTATATACATACATATAAAATACAACTTATCGTATATATAGTTTTTATCTACATATACATATACATATGTACATACTTTTGTGTACATAAACTACATCAGGGTAGGCATATAATGAAATATATGTGATTATAATGACAATACATATTTACAAAATTATTATACGTATATATGTACATACAGAAATTTATATTAATTTGTATGAAAACATTTTATGATACGTGTTTTTATTTACAAGCGAATTTTAATATACAAATTTAAATATTAATATTTTAAATTATTTTCATTTTAATTATTTTAGTTTTTTTATTGTATATTGTTTTATATTTATGATTTTATTTTTAAATTATAGCATTTAAAAAATTTCTTACAATATATTCATTGTTAATTAGACATAAAATTAAAATGTACTTTATAAAAAAATTAGAATAGAAAAAATTATAAATACATATAATAAAAAAACTAGAATGAAAAGATATGAAAAAATTGAACTTATAAATAATAAAAAAAAAATTAACAACATACCTTTGAAAAATTCAAAATGTATAGATTCGTTATTTAATTTGTATTTTCAAAATTGTATTTCACAAATAAAAAAAAAAAAAAATGTAAATATCAAATAGTACAAAAACCAAAATCGCTGAAGAATAAACAATTTTCCTAGTCTTTTTTTTTTTTTAATTCTGTTTATTTTTAAATTAAGATTGGGGTATATTTGTTATAAAAAGCAAAATATCTCAACATCCTTAAGTTTAAAATGTTTAAAAACACTAAACTTTAAATATATGGTTGCATTCTGTATTTATATACTAAATATCAAAGCATATTGTGTAGGTATAATGTACCTATATATATGTACATATGTGTAGATATAAAATATAAAGGGTGTCTCAAATAAATCAAAAAATTTTTTTCTACTAATTTGTGAAAATATCCCTGTAATGATCTTATTTTGAAAATATTTGATAAAAAAAAAAAAAAAATTAGAACATAACTAAGACTAATTTTAATTAAAATTAGTAAATCATAAATTATTACTATATCATTTATTATTTGAGGTAAAATATTTAAAAAATGTTTCAAATGTACATTAAGCACCTTGTATTATACATGTGCATTCTGTGTGCCACTTACATATGTATATGTATACATAAAATATGTATGTGTATGTTCGTACATTTAATACATAGGTATAATTAAGTGTTTTATTATATCATTATAAATTGAATAAAAATTATCAGAAATACATGCAAATGTTACATCATTTATGCATGTATGTATGTACATATGTAGATAGAAAAATTATTTCTCCTGTTTTTTAAATTTTTCCTTAGCTTTTTTGTCATTTCAATTTATTTTCCGTTTAAAAAAAAAAATAATAATAATTTTTTCATATATATCATGTGTTATACACTTAATATTTCATCAAACTTTTTTCTTTTTTTTTTAAATATAATAAATGTTTTGATAAAATGATAATATGAAAAAAAAACAACAACAAAAACACGTATACATGTCTGTATTTAATATTTGTGTATGTGTAAAAGTAAAATTATATATTAAAAATGAATTTACAATATTGTTACATTATTTTAATTTTGCCATTAACTCGTTTATCTATCATTTTAATATAGGATATGCATATACAGACATACGATGTATGTGATACTGATTAAATCTAGAAAGAAACAAAAAAAAAATCATTATAAATCTCACATATTATGTAAATGCATAAAATGATTTTTTTTTTTTTTTTTAAAATGTTAAAGAATAAAAAAAAAACAAAAAACAGTTCCTGATATTTAAAGTTTGAATATCAAATGTATAATTGCATATTAGTCGTTTATTATTATCTTATTTTTTTTACATTTTTTTTTTTTTTTTTTTTTTATTTTGTTAAATGCAAGTTGTATACACATTTTATATAAACATACATAGATTAAATTATTATGTCTAGATAACTAGAAATCAATATTTGATATATTAGATGAGATTTAAAGATTAAAAATGATAAATAAACATTTGATATTTGATTCATTATATATTCAATTTATATTAAATACTTACAACATTATACTCGTAAATATCATTTTATTCTATTATTAAAATATTATTATAGTTTGTATACACAGATGACTATATTACAAAATTATTTACATACCTACGCATATATAAATAACTGAGTATATACATGCATATATGCACATATATGTGAATATATATATATATATATGTATATCGTAACAAATCATTATTATCATTACAATTAATTAATTACAAACATCATTTTTCATTTGTATAGTTTTTTTTTTTCTAATATGCACATTAGATGTCATATACGATTAAAATAATAAGCAAAAAAAAAAAATAATAATAATAAACATTTTTCTTTTAATTGTTTGAATATTCATAAGAAAATATGTATGTTTACGTACAAATTATATTGTACAACAATATAGCAATTATTGCTAATGATATGATATGTAAATTGGTTTGTTTAGAAATCTATTAGATTTGAAATCACATTTTTTTTAATTATATAACACAATAGTAGAAAATCATAGCTATGTAAATGCAGTATTTTCATTTCGTTCTGGTGGGTAACCCAACAGTATATATGAAGAATACATAGCTAATTTTTTCCAATGGAGCACTAATAAGGAATATAAAATAGCACATCTAATGCATTGTTAATATGTATCAAAAGGCTCACAATTGACACAAAGATTTTAAATAGTACGTATACGTATAACCTACAACAGTTTATGTATAAACGTGTATTGTCTCCTATTAAGAGTCCAATTACACGTCTAATGTACCATGATATTTATATTTATTCCAGAGAGTATATGAAAATACCATACATACACATATAATTATGTATAGATTTGTGTACATCCATACATAATACGTATGCATGTATAGAACATACAAGCGAGTGACGGTTACAATTTAATTACTCTATACATCAAATGTATGTTTATTTTATATTTTTCAGTATGAAATTATTAAAATCCAAATAAAGACTTAAATTCAATATTTCAAATTTGAAAAAAAAAAAGATACAATTTCAGTAGTACACAAACTTTTTTAAAATATAATAAATTAATAATCTTATTTTATTACATGAATTAAAATCAAATTTTAAGGCCCATATTCACCAATCATAGGCTTAAACTAACAATAACTTTATATCTTGATTTTCTATTCATTGCAATTTAAATTGTTATTCGAATTTTTCAAATATTTACAATCATTTTACGTTTAAACTTGAAATTAACTTATAATCATAAGTTTTCAATTGTGTACATGCATTGTATATGATTTTCTAAGAAAACATTTTATGTAATAAATTTTTTTTTCAACTTACGACAATAAATTAACTGACCGCAACTTTTTAAACTCATTTCAGATATCAACACATAACTCAGGTTGGTGAATGAAGTTACGATGAATTTAAATTCACTATTTAAAAAGGGCCTAAAAAAGGTCTGATAATTAATATACATAGTATATTTAAAAACAAAAAAAAAAAAAAACTATACAATTTGCTATCGCAAAATACAAAGGAAAAATATTGTTTTATATTTTGTACGAGATAACGTGCATGTATGTTAATAAAATATATAATCATATAGTTAAATATTTAATTCAATAAAAGTATCTTTTTTTTAATGCAAGTAATATGTAATTTCATTCATTTTCAGTTAATTTCATCATTTGAACAAATACATATCTATCTTTTTCATTTTGTTCTCTATATAAAATTTGTATGTTCATGGTACAATACGTACGTATATACGAATCATACTCATATTTGTGAATGTATCTATCAAAATGAATTTTTAGTTGTTCTTATCATTGTATTAAAAAAAATTGTACATATACAATTCAATTATTATTATTGTTATTATTATTATTATTACTAATTTTTTTGTACCAAGTTGTACTCAAATATATAGTAAAATTGTGTACATAAAAAATTTTTTTTTTTTTAAACTTGTTTAACGTTTATTTTATCTATTTTTAGATATACACACAATAATAGTGTACATTGTATATATTAATAATAGCCGACTAAATAAAGTATGAAATTTAAATAAACTTTTATATATATACAATTTTCTTCATATCATATAGATAATTCAATAAAAGCTCAGTTTTTTCGTTATATTTTCCTAATTTATATATAATTTATATTTACTAAACGTACACACATACACATCTACGTAAGGTATACTAAAAAAAAAAAAAAAAATGTATGAAAAATTCTAATAGATCATGAAAATATATGGTAGAATTAATGTTTATTTAAGGATCATTAGTGTGCTAATTTTATATCCATACATATGTACATATGTATATACATACGAGTATATGAGAATATGATATTTACAAATTAAAATGTTTAAAAGTTCGCGTTTTGTAAATATTAAGTATACAGGTAAAAAGAAAAAAGAAATTAAAAAAAATTTTTTTTTTTTGTTAAAAAGAAAATTAATAAACATTTATTCTATGTACATACATATATTCAATGTAGATACAAACCTAATAATAAACAAATTTAAATGTATGCATACATTGTATGTGTAATCATTTTATCGAATACAAGGTGAATTACTTCAACCGCATTTGAGTAAAACATATTTATAAAAAAAAAAAAAAAAAAAATTTGTTTTGCGTGTACATAAAATAAAATTAATTAAAAAGATATGTAATCAAATTCATTTCGTTTTATTTATGTTGAATATAATTAGAAAAGAAAAAAAATTCAAGAGAAATGAAAAACTTTTATTTGTATCTATGATAACATTAACATTTTTTTTCTTTTTTTTTTAAATGAAATGAAATATATTCAATCCGATAATAATCTGTGTAATAGCAAGTAATAATGTAATACAAACACTTGATAACATTTAATTACAAATTCGTTATTCTTTAAATTTTTAAAGAAGAAGAAATCTTTGTAATCTTAATTTGTCATACTCTTAAGATTATACAAAGTGTATTTTCATTTTAATTTTTAATTGATACTTTAAGGATGAATATGGAATGTCCTAGATCAGAATATTATGTTATGTGGATATTGTACGGGAGAAAAAATTTCAAAAGGATAATTCAAGAACATTTCAAAAAGCTAACAACATTATTTAAAGCATATGAATGAAATTTGTTTTTCAATTGAAAAATTCAAAAATTTTGTATTAATTTTTGTAAATTTTAACATATTATAACAGGTATTAATTAAATATGTACATACATACATATGTACAGATATGTGCGTGGTATAATATACAAACAAATATAATAACTGTGTTATATACAAAAATGTACTTATGTACGTTACGTTCAAAGTGAATTATATTAAATTAAAATAAAATAAAAAAAAATAAAATAAATAAATAAAAAAAAATATTTTATTAACATACTTATGGAAAATTAATTTCATTTTACACAAGATTACATATGTAAAGATAAAAATGTATGGTATGTACATAAGTTGTAAAAATTTTTTGACGTCTATCATGCACTTTGTCATCACGGTCATTGAACGTGAATTGCTTATCGAAAAGAATTTACACATTATATGTAATATAAATCCAATATAATAAATATTTATATACCTACATATATATATGTACATATTATGTACAAGTGTGTGTGTGTTATATATTTTTTTTTTTATTTGTTGATATAATTTTCAAGAGGTATAATTATAATTTACGTACGACACCCACTCATACATTAACTAAATTAATTAGATAATGGGTATTATATTATTATTACGTTATTTTAGTTAATTATTGTTTTTAATATTTGTAAATACATATAAATATTTACATACACTTGTAAGTGCATATGTATATAATGTACAAACAAACAATAATTCACTTTGATCATTTATTTACGATAATGTTACAAATTACAAAAAATTTATATTAAAAGTATGTATGTTTGTATCTCTATATTATATATTATATATATACAAATAATAACATGTACACTTATGTATATGTACAGTTTGTATGAATCATTTATTATCCATTGATATTATAAACATCTTTTACGTACCTACATATGTACTTTTTAAGCTAATAAAATGGGCTTTCTATAAGTAAATACATACATATGTATATGATATGGTACATATTAGGGATTAATGCACATATGTATATGACACATACATATATGTACATATGTATATATCATTATTGTCCTTTTTTGATTGTTGTCATTTTCATTTTGTGAAATACAGATAAGTGACAATCAAAATAATGAAAGTAAAAAACGAATTTATTTAAATTGAATGCAAAATAATGCAAAGAATACATCAATTTTAAATACCAGATGACTTGCTTTAAAAATGAATTATACATAGGTATATCGTTTTACATTTTTATTTTATTATTATGAATATTATTATTTTTATTCAAAAATAATAGTACAATTTTATATATTATATATCATAATATCATTATTTTATATATTATATATATTATATACTATATCATGTATTTTATATATGTATGTATCATAATGTACCTACATATGTAAATAATTTAAAATTTGTATGAAAATTTATATCATTGTATGTAATATGGGGTTTTATATGGGGTAACTAAACATAATACAACCAACAACTCAATATCTACATATAATATATAATATGTACGTATAGTGTTTTTATTATTATGTATGTTCTTAATTAAATATATAAAAGTATATCTATAATTTTTATAATTTTAATATATACATATGTGTGTAATACTAATACATATAAACATACGAACAATGATAAGTATCTCACTCATCATCACTATATATTCGACATTCATCAAAAGTAAGTATATTTATCAAATCTATATAACTAAATGAAAATGTTGTTATTACTGTGAATTAAAACTTTTTGTTTTTTCCAAATATAATATCAAATTTCAGAAAATTATTGAAAGAAAACTAAAATCATATAGAAACAAAGAAATAAAACAAAATAAAAAGAAAAAAAAATCATTTAAAAAATTAATTTTTCTAACATTATTTTATATGTATGTTATATACATTATATACATACATACATATATATACATATCAATATATGTTAACACATACATATGTATGTATGTGCGTGTTGTTATACTTGGATTATACTTATGTACGGTAATGCTATACACATAAAGTTGATAGTAAAACTAACAAATCCCCATTACAACAATTAATAAGTTAAAGTATACGTAATATAAATAAATAGATGAAATTCAAATATCTTCTATATTACAAACACATGTTTTTGTATAAGAACAAATATACATATATGTTTTATACACAGAAAAATTATGCACACATACATATGTGCATATGTATGTATGATATCAGGACTGGGTGTTTGGACTTTTAGCACCCAAATCACATTAAATTTTAGTTTTTCCTTCAAAAATTAATTTAATGCTTTTCCTACATTCTGTCCACTAATTCTGTGCAGTTAAAGCATTATGGGAATACACATGTTTTTTTATTCTCTCATAATTTTTAATTATAGTGCTATACGAATACGAGCAGTGTTACCAAAATTTTTAAAATTTTCGTATATTATAGCTATGGGATGAATTTTTCAAATATCAATGTATAGCGACGTAAAAGTATAGCGTTGCAACATTTAATCAGTATTGAAGTAAGTGAATAAAATAAAGTTATTATATTTGATTAATTTTAATCATTATACATATATTCAATTTTATTATTGGTGCCTCTCAAAATTGTCTCCCAGAGCAATTTCTCCACTTGCACTTATGGTAAGTACCGACTCTGTACACTTATAATAAATGTATACAAAAATTTATAAAAATATTAAAAATCAAATAGAGGAAAATTTTATGAATGGGTGAGTATTATTTGAATATGTAGTACATTTAGATTCTATTTATTTACTTTTATTTATTTTATTTTATTTATTTTTTAATTGTTTCTGATAATACAAGTGAATCAGCATAATTTCATTCATAACTATAAATTTAAAAAAAAAAAAAAAAAGAAAAACTGACAAAGTAACTATAAAAAAGACAGATAAAATTGAGTTTAAGTAGGAAATCGTACAAACCTACTTAAAAAAAATCCTTTTTTATAGTATATATGGTTTTGACGTAATTGCAAAGTTTATCACGGAAACCTTTAAAAAAAAAAAAATTGGCAAAAAATATAATGATAAACAATCTATGATTCACACGAAATCTATGTATGTATGTACACACAAAACACATGTATTTGATAGTGTTATACATACATACATATATTAGAGGTTTAATGTTCAATTTACTTACGTGGGTATGTTTATTTCAATTAATCAATAATATCATTTTATATTATTAAAATTTCAACTACAAAGAATTGAACGTTTTATGAAATTAATTTCCGTATTAAATAAAATTATGAAATAATAAGTATGAATAAGTGTATGAATATATGTATTTATGTGTATCTATACTATATATGTTATGAATATATGTATCTATACTCTGTCTACTAATTCTGTGCTGTTGTAGAATATGTATAGATTGAGTAACATCACAATACAAAATAGGTGGACTGAAACTCGCAAGGATTTTAGGGAATTTCCAAAAATGACATGCAAAGGGCACTATAGTATGTACAAGAATAGATAAAACATGGAAAGAATTTAAACCGACAGCTACAAATATGTGTTTTGTAAGAAGTTAAAAAAAAAGAAGCTAAATAAAATTTTATCCTTTAGCATGATGTTTGATTTTTCGACAAGATATAAAAAAAGCATATAAAAATACAGAAAAGAAACCCGAAAAAAAAACGAAAAATAAATTCAAATTTATAAAACCGTTACATATAAATCTCAAAAACAAACACGTATGTACATTTAAATGTACATACATATATGTATATACAGGTATATATGTACATATTATACAGTAATAAAATATATCGTACTATGTATAGTATATATGTATATTCTCAAATTGTACATACACATGTACATACTATATGTACGTGGCAACAATATAAGATCTTTACTTTTCTTTGTCTTTCTTACGTATGTATAATACCAGAAATCATCAATGTCCATATTAATATTATGTATAAGAATTAGAAATGAGCGAATAAACAAACGTTTGTACATGTACAACAAATAGGTACCTACATATATACAATACGTTTTTTTTTTTTTGATTTTAAATTAAAATTTTAATGATTTTTATCACTTTGCATGTAAAAAAAGAACATTTTAGAAGGAAAAGTCAAAAAAAAAAATAATAATAATAAAACATTTTAAAACTGATAGTCTATAATCATTGTCATCATCATTATTTTTGTTATCGTCATCATTTCCTTAATTTTCATATGTACGTTTATTTGTTACACACATAAGTACGTGTATGTAGAATATATGTATTGTGTAAGTTATTGAATTACTTTTTCTTCTTTTTTCCAAAGAAATCAATGATCTGTATCTTTTTCCTCTTTTTTTTTTTGATTTTTATTTATTTATACGTACATACATATATTCTTAAATTACATATTTTTTGATTTTTTTCTCATAGCAACATTACAAATAATCTACATATACTTAAGTTAATTTGAGTGTATGTGGTGTCTGTGTTTATATTGCAATCAAATAAAAAAAAAAAAGAATTAATAAAGATTTCATTCAGCTAATTATTATCAAATATTTTTTGTTTATTATAAATTTTGAAAAAAAAAAAAAAAAACGGTTTCATTTATTTATTTATTTTTTTTTTTGTAAGTAATTATTATAGTAGAATAGAATTCTTTCAATTATGTATTATGTATTATGTATATATATAATTATGTATTATACATACATAAATTATGGTACACATTTTTATATTTGATTTGTTTAGTCTCTCACATATGGTCTGGTTACTTAATTTGGTTTTTTTTTTCTTGTTCGTTATATTTTAGTATAAAAGAAAAAATTTATTTTTATTTTTTTCATATACATTTATATGAAAGCATATTTAAAGAAAAAAAAAAAAAATCAAAGTATTTTAATTTGTATACATAATATAATATCGTATTTCTTTAATTTTTTTTTTTTTTTTTTTTTTTAGATATGATTATATATTTTAATGTTTACACAAAAATTATTATATAACTGATATAACATAGAAATAAGAAAAGCAAATAAATTGGATTAAATTAAAATACTAAAATACATATATTAATTCAATATGCAGGATACAGTTATTTAAGTTTAATTTGAAAATCAAGAAAAAAAAAACGAAGTGGAAATTTTCTTGTATTATTTTCTTCTAGAATTTTTAATTTATGTGTTGTTTATATAATTGAAATAATTTATAATATTTTATAAATAATTGTATGTGTATCTACATACATATGTACATACATATGAATGTATGTATGTTGGTGGTCAGTGAACTGATATTTTAATGATCGTGTACTTATCAACACAAATATTATACTAAATCTAAAGACAATATGAATACCTTACACATGGAGAAATTATTATCTTTTTTTTTTAAAAAATAGTAGTTAGTATTCAAATTTACATTCCAAATTATATATTACAAGTAATGATTTAAGAAAAAAAAATTTTTTTTCCCCTTTTACGTTCGAAATTCAAACGTACATACATACATACGCATACATAGATACATGTTAATAATATGATATGATAATCAAAATATTCTGTAAATACATTGAATTACGTTATACTGGATATACGTATAATTAAAGTAAAAATTATACTACACATACATACATAATGCATTAAATATAAAATATTTAACAATACAAACAAGGTAATATTTTATCAGATTATCTCATAGGAACTTTATAGGACGACAAAGTAATATTTGCTAGGACCCACAGAACACTCGTAAAGTATTTGTAAGGCTGTTTGTTAAAGGAAGCATCTAAGGAACTTATACTTCATTTTTTTTTTTTTTAATAAAATATTTTCAATTCAGGCCTTATGGGAGCATATATGTGAGCAATATGTATAATATCTAAGAGCAATTCTAGACATTTTTCACAAAGCGAATAAAGAAAGAGGACATAGGAAACGACCTAAGAAAAATGAAAATAAAAAACTAGAAGAAGATGAATATTGGAGAGACATTGTTGAAGAGACCAAAGCTTGCTAAATATTGTATTTATTACAAGATTAAAGTTGACAAATAAAATGAAATAAAATAAATAAACACATGTGGTGATTTTTTCTTATATACATTTATTTATTATTAGACAATATTTTATTAAAATCAAAATAATATAATCAATGCTTTCAATAATTATTTATATTGTACAACTTGGTACAACTAAGATATATGTATATGTAATGGTATATGTAAGTACCGTACCGTAGATGTAAATGTTTATGTTCACAAATTTCATAATAGATTCTTTGATTGTAATGATTTTTCAATCCTTTCTATTCATAAAATTTATACTATACAATTTTCTTCATTTTTTTTTTAAAATTTGTAAACATGTATTATATGCGCTTAAATATATATAAATAGTTTTAACGGATATGTAAATATTTTGAATTTAAAGAAAAGCAAAAAACAAAAATCTAAATAAAATAAAATCAAATGAAAATAAGTAAATAATAAAAATAAAAATAATTTACATAAAATATTAACAAAATTGAAAAACATAAAAATAATTTTTAAAAAAAATGAAAATTTCATAAAATTAAATATTACACATACATAATAATTATTCTTATTGTTATCTAAAAATGTTGGAAAAACTAGAAAAAAAAACGTTTTATGTACAAATTATTCAATATGTCGTGTATTTTGTTATTATTATTATTATTATTTATTCAATTTTAAAAGAATTATGTAGCATATTATGTACATATGTATGTATGTATATTTACTTTGTAAAATATCTGTAAACATTTTTATAATAAAAGTTGTGAATATGTTCTTTCATAAGAAAATATTAGATATACATATGATAAGTACATACATATATACGGATTACATATGTACTACGTATGTACATATAGGTATTCTATGTACCTAAATGTACGCATTTATGTAATGTATAAACATGCAATTTATCACATACATACATATTATGTATAATATATGTTAAACATACACACATATGTAATAAATTATATGTAAAATATGAACGATTGATAAATATGTACATACTAACAATAATATGTTATTTTTAATATGTTAATGTACTATGTACGTTATTATTGAATTTTAGAGATTTTTATAGATTTTAACATTTGAACTTTGCTATAATGTAACAAATATAATTTATAGGAAATTTTTCAAAAAAGAAAAACAAAATGAAAAAAAATTTGTATATACTACGGTTCATTTTTTTAGCCTATACTCTGTCCACTAATATTATAAACTTAAGGTCTTACGTGAGTACAATGTGTCTTTTTTCTTCTTTCATAATTAGACTGTTTCACGAGCAGTATTATGACAATTCACAAAGCTTTTATTATGAGCGTGTGCGAAATGTGGCTAAATTCTACTAAATCTGGTTAAATGTCTAAATGGCTTAATTGTTGGAAAAAATCGGTAAAGTAGGTTTTAGCATACTCGACGAGTATGCTGAATGCGTCTAAATTGGTAAATTCATTGTTTTTATATGAAATGAAAGTGTAATGTATGGTTTTTGTTTGTAATTTTATTTTTACATATTTTTTGTAATTTTTTGAAAATAATTTCTTGGATTTTTAGCAACTATTAAAAAAATTAAAAATTTGAATTTTTGAATTTTCAAAATCATATGGAAATCTGTAAAAATGTATAGAAAAAGTGAAAATGAAACTGTCAACAATTTAGCCATCCCGCACAGCAAAGTGTTGTTAAATGCTAAATTGAAATTTTATTGGAAGTAATTTAGCCACTTGGAATTTAGTCGATTTTTCCAATGATTTCGCACACGCTCTATATCAGATGAATATTTTGAATATCAATACACTGTGATGTAAACTGGTACCACTTTAAGTAATCGCTATAAGACCTTTTTGAACAGAGTATAATCACCTCTGTAAGCTGTAAGCATTTTAAATGGACATTTGGCTTTTGTTTCTTTTTTCATTCAATTAGAATAAATCCATTTTTTATTTTCATTATTTGCCAGTTTTTAGTATTTTAGAAATGAAAACAATACAATCAAAATAGAACAATAATAATGATATGGCAATAGCACAAAATTTTTATACTCCATAAGAATACATACATATGAATGCTGACTTTAAGACTTTTGAGTTGTCTTTTCAGAATCACGGGTGAAGGAAGTGAAGCGTGTATCACAGATAGCTCGGTAGTATCGTAAAAATGTGAAAATGTCTCATAAGACATTTGAAAAATGTAAAAGCCAGAAAAATGTTAAAAAGATGAACTAAAGAATTTTTTATGTATGAATTTGACATCTACATATGTATATATGTATGATAAATCAATAACATATTGATTTTATGAAAAAAGGACTTTGGGTTATGTTATTATTTACTTTTGCTAAATAACTAAATAAAAATATGCACAAAAACTATAATATTTGAACTAATACCATAACTTATGACAAAATACATATATACATATATGTATGTACGCATATGTCTTTTAGCACAGTATTACTTGGTATTACGAGCCGAATAGAATACTTTATCGATATGCTTTTAGTGAACAAAAATATACGCACAAATTTATAGGAATGTATGCACAAATAAATGCAAGATTTAATGATTTCTACATATAATTATTTTTAATATCTTTTACATCTTTTTATATTCCTTTCAACTTAATTAATGTTAATTTTCAATAGGTACAGTAGCTATTCTGTACATTTCTTTTTTTTTTTTTTGTATTACTTACCAGACCACAGTATGTTTATGTACATTGGATAAATATTGATAAAAATCGAAAAACAAAAAAATCCACAAACAAAAATCAAAAAAAGTCAAAATGTTGACATTCAAAATAAATAAAGTAAAATCGTTTTAAAATAAACATAAATAAATATAAATAATACAAGTAGCAAATTTTCACATTATTTTTTTTTTTTAGTTAAAATAAATAAAAGAATTTTTTTTTTTTTTTTTTGTAAAAAAAAGTTTGTGTGAAAAAACAATAGTTACTTTTGTATTTAAGATTGTATGAAAATTTACACACAACATATGCATCATAATGACATGTGTGCGCTTTAGGTGTATTTTTCTACTCTTAACCTTAGTCCCATTTACATGGAGTTGGCTTTTCGGATACACAACAAGGTTTTTATCAAGTCTTATCACTTAAACTAAAACGTTTCGAATCAGTCTTGAGTGTCATCATCTATATGCTACCTCTGTTCTTCCTGGTTTACATTTAGAAACTTCATTATTTGGCGCCTTATACTATGATGGGACCAAAATAGATGATTCCATAAACTTCCGTAAAACAAACTAAAATATAATATGAAGCTGTAATCAAATGAGTTTACCCATAATGTACGTATAAATTTCAAGTTTGGTTTATAGTGAAATGTTATTTTTCCGTTAAGTAATCCGTCGTGCATGCATGCTTAAACTTTTTAGTTATTATTTCAGAACTCCAATATGTATATTTAATAGATTAGCATATAATAATTAATAACCTTACATAATGTTATGTTTTTATTATGGTCAATACGTAATATTTGACATCCGTAAAATACTTTCGTAAAATTTTATTACTTTACTTTACAGAAGTTCTCGTTTCATTATTGGCTAGCCTAATAATTGTGGACCTGGGACCTGGGTACATGTACATACATACATAGAACAAAAATGTTATATATTTATATGTACATTTATTTTATTTCGGAAGTTTACTTGCATATAGTTTTGTATTGTTTTATTTTTACCATATTTTTACACTATCCATTTGTAATCTAAGGTGACGACATGAATATATATGTATATACATACACTGCCGGCCAAAAGTTTGAGACCACTTGTAAAAATCTTCTTCACCAACAAAATATTACAAAAGTATACATGATAAACAGCTAATTTGAACATCTGCATATTCTATAATTAGTAAAGAATATCTAAGAGGCGTTATTTTTGTATATTTTTGTACATTTTTATGTTTTCATCCTATAAAGGTCTATTGTTACAAAACATTAATAAGTGCCGCGCAAGGACCAGATGGTAGAATCATGTAATATTTTTATGACCTGCTAATTATTTCTTCATAGTAATATTTTTATGACCTGATATTACTAATTATTTCGGTTTTGTTTCGGGTTAACAGAAATTCAGGATTATTTTAGCTTCCTAAAACTAATTTTTACCTGAGTTTTTATAGAGTTTTAATCTTTCTCTAGCTTGGTTAGTCTGAGCTCGTCATTATTAAAGTGAAGACATTAAAATGGGTAAAGTGAGTGAAATAAGTACTGAAACTCGTAGTGCCATAGTCGTTTTATACAACGAAGGCAAATCTGAACGTGCGATTGCCTCTCAATTTAAGTTATCGGAGACTTGTGTTCATAACACAATAACCCGATACAAAGAGACTGGCAGTAATCAAGATCGTTCGCGACAGGGAAGGCCGAGAACTACCACTTCTAGCGAGGATAAATACATCGTCGTTACCAGCAAGCGGAATAGGCGCCTAACAGCACCAGAAATCCGTGCAGTAGTGAACAAATCCCGATCTAAACCGGTGTCGTTGACTACAGTAAAAAGACGATTGCGGGATGCTAAGTTATTTGGTCGTGTTGCCGTTCGTAAACCGCTACTAAAACCACAAAACAAGAAGAAACGGATGCAGTGGGCTCTTGCCCATCGAGACTGGACTGAAGAAGACTTGAAAAAAGTTCTTTGGTCAGATGAATCCAAATTTGAAATATTTGGATCAAAACGACGAATTTTTGTTCGACGTAGCGCCGAGGAAAAGATGATGCCAGACTGTGTGGTGCCAACAGTCAAGCATGGTGGTGGTTCTATTATGGTCTGGGGATGCTTCTCGGGCCATGGAACCGGAGATTTGGTACGAATCGAAGGTATCATGAAAAAGGAGCAGTATAAACGAATACTGCAGCAAAATGCCGTTCCATCTGGTTTAAGGTTAATTGGGAATGGATTTTTTTTCCAACAAGATAATGATCCCAAACATAGTTCAAAATTATGCAGGGGTTATTTAGAGCATAAAAAAACTGAAGGGGTGTTAAAAAATATGGTGTGGCCCCCTCAGAGCCCGGATCTAAACCCAATCGAGCTTTTGTGGGAAGAGCTTGATAGGAATGTGCGCAGTTCTTGTCCCTCCTCGCAAGAAGACATGTGGAATGCTTTACAACAAAGCTGGAACAATATTTCACAAGATACAATCGATAAATTGATAGCTCGTATGCCGAGACTAGTGAAAAAAGTAATAAAATGCAAGGGAGGGTTTTTTGACGAAAAATCTGTGTAAAATATTAATGGCATTTTTAGCGTAATTATTAGTATTTTTTGTTTTCTTGTTAATGTATGTGTATTAGTAAATAAATACTTTAATTATTAAGTAAACATCTTGCTTCATATTTTGCGTTTGATTTCATTTTCCTTATTTGATGTAGGTGGTCTCAAACTTTTGGCCGGTAGTGTATGTATGTACATATCTGTATGTATGCACTTACAGTTTTCTGGTTATCATTGCATTATTATAATAATTCGATTATTATTTTTATTTAATAAAAATTCTAACATATGTATGTATATATGTACATATGTGATGTATACACTTACATACACATATTACGTATGTATATGTGTTCTCATGCATAAACTGCGTATATTTATGATGTGATTAATTCTTCAAGCGATACTTATCTACATTTGCAATTAAATGCATTCTCAATCATAAGTGCAATTTATATTGCGATATTTACTTAAATATAGTAAAACAGATTATGTACTATATAAAAAGTATATAATTGATTGTTCTCTATGTATAAGACTTAATACAATGACTTAATTTTATATAAAAAATTAAAAAAAAAAAAAAAAAATTGAAATTCAGAATTTGTTCCTTTGTTCAATTTTCTAAATAGTGAATATGATGATAGATATCACTTCGATAAGGTTAAACGTGATATCTTTCCTGTATTTTCCTTTGTTTTCTGTAAGTGGAATGAATAGGTGCGATTATAATAGTTTTTGTTTTTTATTATCTTTAAAAAACTTCGAATGCTTTTCATAAATAACTAGTTTTCATGAATTATAGGCCCACATCATATGTATATGATTCAATTTCGATTTTAAATGGATATTTTAATTGCTATCTCTACTGCTATAACTTTCATACAGAAATTTATGTCAGATCAAGTCAAATACAATGTGAAAAATTTCGATTTTTTTTTTTATTTTTTGAAATTAATTTGAAATATCGATACATAAGGCAAAAATTAAAAATTAAATAAACAGATCAAATAATTTTTAAAAATCTGAATATTATATTTATTTGAAGATGTATAAATTATATTTTTTGTTTTTGTTTTTTTCCATTATTCTTTCATTTTTTTTTTCTTTAAATTTTATTTATAAAGTAAAATATCCTAGCATAACTTTGATGTTTATTAAACAAGTTAGCATTTAATTTTTATATTATTTTGTTTATATGGACGAAAAATCCGTAAACATGTGTATACACCACACACGTTATTAAAAACGAATTCTTAGCCATTAACCAATAATAAATGTTTATAAATTTAATCAAATTCAATTTATGTATTTTTCGCGTGAATTTATATTTTTTGAATGTATCAGTACCATTCATATACCCAACAAACCAAAAAGTAATAATCGAATTTTCGATACGTTAACGATATCGCCGAAACGGTATACATACGTTTTGAAATTTTTTCATTTAGACGAGATTTAAGCGATATCTTGCAACACGATAGAAAAGCAAATCGAGACGCTAGAAAAAAGAACTGCGATAATTATATTTTCGACAAGTCAGCGATATCGCCGAAAGGACATCTGAATGGTAATAAACTAATATTTCGATTTTTTTTTTTTTTTCATTTAAGCAAAATTCAAGCGATATGTGATTACAAAAATTGACGATGTGGCATTAAAAGTTAAATTTAAATTATACGTTATAACGTCCTAAGTTACACATTTGGTTTGGTTGATGTAAATACGAATCAAATCAAACTTCCAAAATTCCCCTGGCCCTCTCTTCCGTTTCCTTTGTACATTATATAGCGACTAGATGTGTGCTAAGATTTAATCACTTATTGTGATTGATTTTTTTTAAATGAAATTGCATTCAATGGAAATATTTATGTATGTATGTAAATATTATACTAGAATACAAAATTATAATTTGATATTAATAATTTATTTTTTCATTAGGCATTTAAAAAAAATAAAATTAAAAATGTTTAAATGAAAATTTACTGAATTAATTCGTATTCGAATTTATATACATATATTATATGAATATGTTAAATATATGGGTACATATAATGTATTTGCAAATACATATAAATGAACATAAATAGAATTAAGTTAGATATAAATTTTTGTGTACATACAATGCGTAAGTTTGAACAAAAGTAAGCAAAGAAAAAAAAAATAATAATAGTAATAATAATAATAATAATAATTAAAAATAAATTAAAGAAAAATTGGCAAAATTTAAAATATGAACAAAATAATTATTAAATGGAAGCTCGATGTAATGTAATATGCATGTGCTTTTTGTTTAAATCAATAATACATAAAATAATCAGATATCTTTTATAGCACAGCACACATGCAATGAAATATAAAAATTTTATATTTTATTTTATTCATTTATGTAATTTTTTTTACTTATTATATTTAATTTTATGTATTTATGTTTTTTTTTCTTTATTGGTAATTGCGGTTTTTCCTTTTTATTTTTAATTTAAATTCCTGCTGTTTGGTTGAAACAAAAAAAAAAAAAAAACAAAAGCTTTACTTTTTTTCTCTTATTTTATTTTTTAAAGAAATCTTTATAAACATATTATATATATGTATGTACATAGGTATACGGAGTTTAGTAAAATTAATTGCTTATTGCAGTAATTTCAAATATATACCTACATACATATATGTAATTAAATAGGTACATATAAATAATTTATCTATACATAAATATGTCTTAATAATAATTTTAATATTACTGTGTTTATCTGTTTAACGGATATAATTGCAAAAATGTTAACCAGACATTTACGCATTTGTTTAATCAAAAGTTAAGAAATTCATTTTAATAATATATAACTAGATTATTATCATTATTTTATCATTACCGTCATCACCATCTTTTTTATAGCATTAACGTTATCATCATTGCATATTTATTGAACATATGCATATACATATGTACATACATACATATATGTGAGTACGAATCATGTGTATTAAGTGATGTTATATTAAACTGTTTGTAAAAAAGATATCAATTTCATTACCACAATAATCGTAACATAAAATCAATCGACCGTAATTATTAATAAATATTAAATAAGAATGGAAAATTTACATACATACACATATGCTTGTATATATTCATATGTGTAATACCCGTAAGTAAAATGCACATATATGTTTATATGAAATATGTGTGTAAAACACTTATTATTGCACATTGAGAACAGATACATATACATATACATACATATATGTATGTATGCGTGTACTGATATGTATGTGAATAATTGATCTTTTGTTTTGCTGCAAATATGTTCACATAATCATATACATTAATACCTACATGAATCCCTTTTTAAAATTTTTTGTGATAGCCACATATGAACATATATATGAACATATTTATGCATGTATATAAAGGATATTTCGATTTTACTATACATAATCTGTTTATACTCTGTTCACTAATTCTATGGCCTTATGAAAATTGCGTAAAGTAGTACCATACCATTTTACATCATTGTGTCTCGATATTAATAAAATTCATTTGATTTTGTATGTATGTAAACTTTAAGGATTGTGGAAATGCTGCTCGTGCGTGAGTCGTGATCGTGAAAAATTTTAATTAGAAATTATGACAGACAAAAAATGACATACATATACATACATATATGTAATCCTATAACTGCATACAATACAATTAGTGGACAGAGTATAAATTATGCAGATAGCGAGCTATTATTGTTATTGTACTGAACTTAATTAGTACGTACACATGAGAAAATCGAAAGATTGAAAGATCCAAAGATTGAAATGTGGAACAAATTAGATCTGCGTATTTCGGTACAATGGATCGAAAGATCGAATCGAGATAGGATATAAATGTAAGGTTAAGTATTAGTAGTATTAGAAAATAATTTAAATTATTTTTAAATTTTATAATAAATTTATCAATAATTTTTAAAAAATAATAATAACAAATCACGAAATTCAACATGACTACAATATCGACAAATTTTAACAAAACTTCAAATTCAATCTTTCAATTTTTCGATCCGTGTCCTTACGACGATATTTCGACTCGATCCAGCATCTGGATCTTTCGATCAGCGTCTATATGGGACAGATCGAGTCCAGATGTGGTCGAGACGGGATTCAATCGAGCTTCAATCCTGCATGTATACAATATAAATATTGTTAATATGTAAAATGCACATAATGTACACCAATATCAATGAAATACATACATTATAATACGTACAATAATCACATCTTAATATTTTTTTTTAAATTCTAAATTTATTACAATTATAATATAGCTATGTAACTTATGTTTCCAATATTACGGGTATATGTTTAGGTACTTACATACTTACATTTGGTATTTAAAATAATTCATTTATGTAATTATATAAACGTACATATAAAATAATATAAAAATAAGTAATAAAAAATAAGAAGCCATAACAGTTATCACCACAAGAGAAAAAATAATTTTGTTTCTTTTTTGTTTTTTCAAATAAACTACACTACCAACACATATGAAAAAATAACTTAGAAAAAATATTTTTTTGCTTTGCACATACACATTTACAATTATATGTTAAATATATTATAATATCTGCATACCTTCGCTATAGCTACAGTACATTTGTGTATACAATGTATGTACATATAGTACATACTTATTATGTAATATCAAAAATTTTAAAAAGAACATTTCACATACGTTTCTTAAAGCAATTTCAACTTGTAGATGTGTTCTTTAAAAATTCTTTTCAAAATACACATATGTATGTATGCATATAAAACATATACCTATATGTATATCTTTAACGTAAACTTTAATAAAATAGATATATGTTAATATTCAGACATATTCACGTATAATGTACATACATATGTATGTATGTACATATATAATGTATAGGTACACGTGGATACAGGGTTTTACAGGGTTGTCAAAGAATAATTGCAAATTTAATAAATAAATACATTTTTTAAATGTTTAGGAAATAAAACGAATTTTTTTCTAGTGTCGGTACAAAATATAAAAAAGAGCCAAAAAAAAAAATCGTGTATTTGATGTGTGTTATCAATAAAACATTATAATCGAGAATAAGTGTATGTAAAAATGTCCTAGAATTTCTTAATGAACAAAGTTCAAAAATAGAATGAAGGTGGAGAAAAACTAAAAATGTACGAATTGAAATTAATATTCTATTCACTAATTATATGCAATTAAGGCCTTATGAATAGGAAATACAACGTATTTTTTCTTTTCTCATAATTTCTAATTAGAATGCTTCTCAAGCACAATCTCGAGTGCTTTTCGAGCAATATTTTCACAATCTTTAGAGTTTCATGCAAAATCAGATAAATTTTCCGAATATCAATGATGTAGTTTACATAAGTTCATAACTGCATAGAATCAGTGTACAAAGTAATTTTGATTACAAACTAAATAACATGAATTTGAATCATTTTCTGCACTTGATTTGAAATTTAAAATTTTGAATTTGAAAAATAAAACGTTGCTTATTCTGAAATACCCTTTATTCATGTGTAAACGTATGTATGTGAATGTATGTACTTTTCTTTTTTTTTGTATAATGCAAATATTTATGATTGTATAATTTAATGTTTATATGTATATACTTTATTATGATTTTAATGTGAATATACTTAAATGCAATGAAGTATATATATACATTCAATTCGCATATTACGCTCACGTACTTAAGAATAAAATAACGTGTATATATGGTACACAAATGTTCGTATGTACATATGTACATTTATAATATTAACGTACAGACAGAAATTTTTTTCTTTTTAATAATAATTTTTATTTTTCTTTATTTTATTTATTTTTAATGTTTTGTACGTTTTTTTTTTTTTCTACAGATTATATGCCGCATAATTTTCCTATTTTTGAAAATTATTATTTACACATGCATGCGTTTACATAAAATGCATGCACTTTTATTTAAATCTAAATAATAATAATAATAATAATAAATAAATGTATTAAATCCATACTATACGCGTGTACATACATATATACATATGTATTATTCTCTATGATACTGAATCAATTTTTATGTACATAGCTATGTATAGGTACATATACGTATAGCTATAACACAAAACGTGTCTATGTACATTCACATATGTAGGTACATATATGTGTATGTATATACATATGTATATATATTTGTATAGTGTAAATGTGTTTTTATACATATGTACATATGAATATATAAGTTGTAATAATCGAACATGTTATAGAATTTTGATTTGTTGAATTTTGTATACTAGACTTTAAGGATCCAGACAGAGTTATTTGTATATGCATAGAATTTCAAATAAGAAATAGTAGTAAAATATACATATGTATGTACATATGTACATATATAAAATTCACATGTATGTATCTATTTGTATTTAATTTTATATTTTATTTTTGTTTATATTATATTGACTAACTCGCTATAAAATGAATAATAAATCTACACACATATTATGCATAATCAATATTGTTAGACGTTGCATAGATTTTTTTTTTTTATTTTTTCCACTTTTATGATGCAATCTTCCTTTTTTAATTTTTTTTTTTTTAAGAACACGAAAGTTTGCCTGTGTAATAGAATGATAAAATTTCATTAAAAAACTAGTAAAATTCAAGTAAAATATTTTATGTTCATATTTTATTATTGACCCTTATGCTTGCTTTGATTTGTGTTTGTTTTTTTTCGACCAATTGTATCTTTTACATATAATATCGACGTGATCGATTTTTTTAATTAAAAAAGATTTATTTTATATATGTAAATATTTTGAATACATAATAATCTACCTAGTTTGGTCTATCAATATATACTATAGAAAAAATCAATTTTTTTTCACTTTCATTTAATTCTTTAGAAATTAAGTTGTTCGATTGGTGTATCAGATAATTTTCGTTGTGAAAATTTTCATTTTATGTTAAATTTTTTTTTTTTTTTTTAATTTTAGTGTGTGTAGATTACAGTACATAATGTTTTATTTTCTTTATGATGAAAGCATACAAATGTTTTAAATGTTATTAAAAATATAACGCTTAAACACACACCCACATACAGTATTTTAAAAGAATAAATTTTTGCTTCTTAGAACCTTGCTTTTTTGCTTCTTTAAATTGTATTATTATTATTATTATTTACTTTTCAATATGAATCGGAAATTCCATTTAAATGAGATCTTTATTAAAAACCAAATAAGAAATAAATTTCTCAGTAAATGTACAAATGTACATATGTATGTATGTAGTACGGAAAAATTAAAAAAAAAAAAAAACATTTTTTTAATTTCATTGTACATACATATGTATATACATCTATTATGTACACAGAAGGTGTCCAAAATAAATGCCACAAAATGTAATATATATTTCAAAAAAAAAAAAATAAATAAAATAAACAAATAAAATTTTTTCCGATTTTTATGGAAGTTTTCAAGGAAACTCTTTTAAAAATAGATACAAAGTTTATTCACATGAAAATTACATACACAATAACAATAAAAAAAATGTAATGTATTTTTTACTTACGAAACAAAATTTTTGTTAATTACTTTATTATTTTTTTTGTTTTTCATTTCTGTTAGAAAGATTCAAATCTCAGAATTATTCTAATAATATGCCAAAAAAGTATTAAATTAGATATTTTAAAATTATCATTGCAAAAATTTTTTAAGAAAGAGAAAATTCAAGGGGTAATATAGAAAATAATTTTCTATTACACGGTACATTATAGTCTACTGTATTTTAAATATGTAGATACTTTTTTGCATTTAAATTTAAAATAATTCGTGTTTTGCTTTCAGTCGTTCTTTGATGATCAGTTTTTTGAAAAGCAAGACCACAACAATTAAAATAATAATGAGATAATATGGGGTATGGGCCAGTTTGGCCTAGTGCTTGCCGCACGCTTGGGGGAAACACCGGGGCGGCCATTACAACCTCACCTAACCTAATGAGACGGTAATGACGGAAAATTTTTATGATTTATAAAAATATGCAAGATTTAAAATAAGAAGTTTTTAAAAAAAAAAAATGAATTATACAAAATTTCTAGATACATATTTAAGAATATGTTATAAATTTTGTAGATATTTATTTTGGGATACCCTGTACATATTCACATACATATAATTGCCATATTGCCATTTAATTTACAGATGTTCTTTTTTTTGTATTTTTTGAATAAACTTTAAGATTTTTCTCAATTTTTAATAATTTTTATATGTTTTTAATTTGTATGATGATCAAAGTAATGTATGTATAAAATTCATAGAAAGTTAATTTTATATTACATATTTGTTTACCAGATGTAAATGATTTATTAAATTGATTTGATGAAATTGTTTTTATGTCAATGTCACATACAATACAAAAGTAAATAAATTATGAGTTTATTGTTTGGTTTTTTTTTTTTACTTTTTTTTTTATTTTATTTTATTTTTTTTTATTGACCAATTATTGTATGCATACAAAAAAATATACTTATACTGTGTCCACTAATATTAAGCACCTAAGGTCTTATGGCTATTACTTAAAGTGGTACCATTTTACATTCAAAATTGATTTTCAAAAAATTCATCTGATATATATGTAATAAAAGCTTTGAGAGGATTATGGTAATACTGCTCGTGAAATTGTCTAATTAGAAATTATGAGAGAGGAAAAAAAACATACATATGTACTCCCATAAGACTCTAAGTGCATAATATTAGTGGACAGAGTAGTATATAGTATAGAATAATAAAAATTTATTGTTTATCTTATATCCTCACACTTCATTTTTAAATGTCTGTGTATATGTGCAAATGCATAATATATGAGACATACATACATATATGTATGTACATTTTAATAATACAATGTTATAAAATTTTAATATGATAATTTGTAATTTGAAATGAAATTTATGTGAGCAAATTAATCATTTTGTTATACTTGTTAAACAAGTATTTAAGAGTATATATTAAGTATTTTATACTTTTACATACACTAACATATGTAACGTGCTATCTGTACAATATACTTATTTATGTATGTACATTCAAGTAGAGAAAAATTTTTTTTTTTAATTACTTTGTTTATTACAACTTTTTCTTTTGGATGTAATGTGAAAAAGTGAAAAATATATTTTTAATAATGGGAAGCAATTTTATACAAAAAGAAAAGAAATTAAAATAATTCCGAATATGTTTTATGCAGTAGAGCCTCTCTTAAGAGGACATCCATGGTTATAAGTTTTTTATCCACCCATGTGCGTTCCATCAGGGATAGGAGAAAATTAGATTTGATCCTTTTTTAAATATAGTCATTATATTTTTACTATTTTTAGCTCACATTTATGCTATACACGACCAACCATTTGGTTCGTTATAGTACGCCTACGAGAGGTATCCTTGTAAAAAGTGTCTGTTTACAGAAGTTCCACTGTACTATGACTATGAAAAATTATTATTGCCTGTGAGCTGATTTATACCCTCAATATCTTCTTATACTTTAGATTTTGAAGATTTTATTTCAGAAGCTAGATTGACATAAGTACATACATCACAGTATAGTCTCTTTATACCATGTGAGTTTCAAATTATCAAAAAAAAAAAAAGAAAAAAATAATAATAATAAAAATAAATAAATAAAAAAATAACGATACTGTTTTACTATTTTTTGGATACAAGTATGATACAATATATTAAAATTGATTGATACATCTATAGTCTGCCTTAGACATTTTAGAACTTGTTATAATTTCCGTGTATTAATAGGTTTTGAAGCTCAAATACCATTTCTTTATATAAGATGTGTTCTATTTCCCTCAATTTTTTTTGTTCATATTCTCATAGTGACCAAAATACATACGTAAAAGAAAACATGTAGAACACAGATAACTACTATCTATTCCTTCAACGGAATAGTAAAATTGTATAAATTTCCTGTTTTTTTTTTTTTTTTAATTATGCAAATAATGATGAAAATATTTTACATCCCCTATAAACTGACATCATTCACATGTAGTATATCATATCATAACTAACTTTTCGAAAAGAAATAAAAATTGTAAATATGATTTAAATAATTTAGTAAAATAGGCAATTACAACAATAACAAAAATTATATATGCATATAATTGTATGAGATTTAGAAAATATGCCATTTTGTTAATTACATATGCAAACTGCAACTTGCAACTATAAGTATATATAAATCTACTCCCCAATCTACACACGTCAGCATGTGATTACAAGCATATATGTACATATGTAAAAATAATGTAAACGTATTTATCATATATTTTTATTTGATATCTTTATTTTTGTATTTTTTTTCTAATTGCTGTTTTTTTTTTTAAATTGTGTTTTATTAATTATAGCAATTAAACTTATAATTTATTACTTATTTTCATATATCGATTCAACCTTTTTAATATTTTCGAAGATTAATGGTAAGTTTAGCACCTCAACAAGAAAATTTACATTAAATAATGTCGATAATTGAATTTATGTTATGAATATGTATTATTTATTATTACATACATATTATTATTACAATATTATAATATGAAAATTTAATTACATTTAAATCTATGTATTTGTTATTTTTAAATGCAAAATTAATAAATATATATAAAGTATAAAAAATGAATGTAAAATGAATGTGCATACATCAATTTATGTACATATTACGTACATATGTAGAAAAAAAAAATTATTTCTCTTTTTCTTCGTCATTGAAACAAGTAAATGTGTATGTAAATTACGTTCATACTATTAAATATTTAAAAAAAAAAAAAAATAAATAAATAAATAAATTATATAAAATCATTATACATCATATTACGAATCCATTAAAAATACATAAAAAAATATATTCAAATTCACATTCTCATATGTGTATTTTCAAAGCATAGTCACCTGCATTTTTTTCATTTTTCATGTAAACAACATCGATAAATTTTCAACTGACAAAAATTAAATTATAAAAACCAAAAGATATAGAAATGATAGTGTAAAGAATGAAATCAATTCTCACAAAATAAGGTCATAATGGATGTACGACATAGTCAATATCGGGTCATCAATACGATTTTCTTTAATTTCACTTAGAAATTTAAAAAAAAAAAAAAGATAAGAAATGAAAACATTTAGAATGTGCAAAACAAACAAATGATATAAAATTCATCAATATCTTCGATAAATTGTGGATCCAAATTATTGTATGATGAAAATTGTTTAACATACTGTGTCGTTATCATTATTTTTGGGCACTATCATTGATCCTCAAGCTTAATACATTTTAATTTAATAATTATTTTTATTTATTTATATTTATAAAGGTTAGAATAGTAAATGAATTTACAATCCTAACAGGGGGGGAATAGCACTGACTACAGAGGTCTACGGCTATTTGGGGAAGTAGTGTCAGACTCATACCCGAGGTGGGATTCGAACCCATGGCTGTTGGGATCGTAGACCTAGCACACTACAACTAGGCTACACAGCTGGTAATTTAATAATTAAATTGAATATGATCTAAAAACACTAGATAAATATATTATTCATATAATTGCATTAAATAACAATTTAATGATTATTGTACATATGTATGTATACATACGTAACTATGTACCATTAAAAAGCTCAAATTGTCAATAGAAGCAAATCATTAATTATAAATTAAAAAATTGTGTATATACTACTCTGATCAAAAATAACCCGGACTCGTTCATGTACAACCCCCGCCAATATTTTAAGATGCATTTCTTTTAGTATTTATGTTTATATACCTGTTTTTTACATTTCCTCCAAATTCGAGCTATATATGTCAATCAGTTGTTTTTTGACAGCACTTTGTTTAGGTCAAGTTTTTGCTTACTTTCGATTTTGCGATGGAAAAAATAATTGAACAAAGAATTTGTATTAAATTTTGCGTAAAAAATGAAATTAATGCTACTGAAACGCTAAAAATGTTGCAAAAATGTTATGGTGATAGTTCTCTATCGAAAACAACAACATTTGAATGGCATAGTCGTTTTAAAAATGGTCGTGAATCAGTGAAGGATGACATTCATCCTGGGCGTCCTTCAACATCAAAAACCAAAGAAAATGTTGATCTGATTAAATCAATGGTTTTGGAAAATAGAAGATTAACGATCAGAGAGATGGTTACTGAAACAGGAATTTCATTTGGTACAATTCAAAGCATTTTAAGTGATGATTTGGGCTTGACACGACTTGCAGCGAAATTGGTTCCTAAATCATTGAATTTTTTACAAAAACAAGAACGTGTTATTGTTGCTGAAGAGATGCTTTCCAGAGTAAATGCTGATCCTGCATTCATTCAACGGATCATTACTAGTGATGAGACGTGGGTGTACGAGTTTGATGCGTTAACAAAGCAACAATCAAGTGAATGGCGCGCTTCAGAAGAACCAAGACCCAGAAAAATTCGTCGTACTCAATCAAAGAAAAAGATTTTGCTTACCGTTTTCATCGATTATCGTGGTGTTGTGCATCATGAATTTTTACCAACAGGTCAAACAGTTAATAAGGATTATTATTTAAGCGTAATGAAGCGTTTACGAGAAGCAGTTCGTCTAAAAAGACCCGATTTGTGGCACCTTCTCACACAGCCGTGGTTATTCGTGAGTTTTTGACTAAAAACTCAACAAACACTATTCATCAACCACCATATTCACCGGATCTCGCACCGTGCGACTTTTTTTTGTTCAGTCGCTTAAAAAAACCACTTCGGGGAACCCGCTTTGACAGCATAGAAGCAATTAAAGACAAATCGAAGAAGGAACTTATGGCGATCCCAAAAAGTGAGTACGAAAAATGTTTCCAGGATTGGATTAAACGGTGGCACAAGTGCATTGCATCAGACGGAGAATACTTTGAAGGGGAAAAAATAAATATTAATGAATAGACTTGTACTTTGTGTTTTATTGACCAAGTCCGAATTATTTTTGATCCGGGGGTTACGTACGTACATATGTATATCTAATATAAAATAATTTTTATTTTTATTGTTTTTTTTTTTTTTTAGCTTATACTAATTACTTTCTAAAAATTATATCAATACATGTACATATATCAATGCATTGGTTTAATTTAAAATTTGTATGATAAACATTAATTATGTGTGTGTTTATAAAATGAAATATATCATAATACATATAGTATGTATCCATATATGCACATAAGCTCATATTTATGAATTCGATTTAAAAAATAATAAAATTTTTTATTCCTATATGATACCAGATATAATGTAATAAATTGAGAAAAAAACTAAAAAATAATCACAAATAAATAAGTAGATAGCATTGTATTAGATATAAGTACATATACTGATGTATAATAAGTATAAGTAAATATGCGTATATAATTCTATTTTTTTTTAAAGATCATTGACCTATATTTTTCGTTCAGGAAAAATTATTATAGAACACAGTGTGTTAAATTCATTACACATTTGTATGTTATATATAATTCTATTGTGTAATATGTATACATACATACTTATACAATTAACTCTCGTATAATATGATATTCTTATAAAGCAGTTTTTATACAAATCCATCTATTAATTATGGCAAATAATTAATTAATGTTAAATTTTATGGCATGTTTTCTCTGTAATCCATTTTAAAATTTTATTAATATCAATACTTTATTATTTTTAAATTATTTTTACTAAAGGCCTTATGACGTGTATATGATAGCATATGACGTGTCTATCACAATTTCTAATAAAAGCATTTCACGAGCAATTTTACCATAATTCTTGAATTTCACATACAGTATGATATGAACAATGAACATTTTAAATATCAATATGCAATGATGTAAAATGGTACTAATTTTCGTACATAGCTGCCATTAAAGGCCTGGCCTGTATGTAGTGAAAACATTTAAAAAAAAATAAAGTATAGGAGGCATTGGTTCGACCTTAATTAAGAATGAGTTGTATGCCATCGAAAAAGAAGATAATTTTCACATAATATACAAGAGTTACTTGTATTAAACAATTTATATTGTATGTTAGGTCTATAAAATGCATATTAATAAAATTATTGTAGAAAACATTAATAAATTTTATGTGTTACGGATCATGAAATTTTCAAATAATAATGAAAATAAAGAAAAACATGAACATCATTTTTCTTTGTCTTTTTTTTTCAATTTATCTCATATAGAATTTTAAGTATATATTCATCCAATTTTATATGTTATAATTACAAAAAAAAAAAAAAAAAGATTCAATTGATCTTATTGATTTCAAAAAATATACTCACAAATATTTCATTGTATTAATGTTCTATTGAATAATTTTAAGTTTTTTCTTCGTTTTTCTTGTCTATTCAATTTTGTGTCTTGTCTATCTTATTCATGTGTGTATTAATTGTTATAGTTTATAAGAAGTTTATGTGTACTCTTTAACATAATTATGATTTTTTTGCTTCAATTATAAATAGAAATTAATTTTTGAAAAAAAAAAAAAAAAAATCAACAAAATTAAGTAGTAAAGGAAGTTTTCATTTTTCAATTTTTATTTATTTATTTTTTTTTTAACTGTGTGTATTGAATGTTTTGTTCATTTTATTTATATTGAATTAAAGAAAAGATTAATGAAAATTGAGAATAACTATTAATTACATATAAAATGATGTTAAATATTGACAATACATCAAAGTATATAGATACATTTATATATGTATGTATGTATCTTAAGTTATTTTACTTAATTTTTTTATTTCATATTTTTAAGGATGAATTAATTGATTTACACATGATTGCATATTTAGCATTTTTTTCATATTATGAGTATTTAGTATACATGCATATGTATTGTACAATTGTACATATAAATATGTAGCAATAGAGTTACGCATTTTATTCAAAATTAATTAGAGCACATTTTTTTAATGTCCATATACTATAATTAAGTGTCTTTCTAGAATATTCAATATTCTATTTTTCTTTCAATTATACTAATAAAAATAACGACAAACCAAATTTCTCGTCTTTCTGGTAACATATCCTCAGCAAAGCGGTGCGCGGTGAAAAAAATTTTCTTTTTTTTGAAACAATTTATTTATCAAGCCATATTTTTAATTTCTTTATAACTTCTGAGCTCGTACTCCTTAAAATTGTACTGTATCGTGAAGGTAGTCTGACACAGTTATGTCTGGAAAATATTGCGGTTAAGATAAAACTTCTTATCCTGATGCTCGTGATGATTTCTGGACTAATTTAAGTTATGAGGTCGAGCATTATTACGTTGGAAAACCACTTTTTCGTGGCTTTGTGCACATTTTAATCATTTTTCTTGTCATGTTATAAGAAACTGCAGTAATTGTTGATTGTACCTTTCACCAGAATAACGGTTTAACATGATTGCACTTGATACACATCATTAAAATCGCCTCTTTTAAATCCCCAAAACTATTTGTCATTGCAATAAATAGTGCAATGTCAATGAAAGTTTCCATAAGACATGCAATGAAAACCATTGATAAACAGACTATAGATATTAAAGCTAACAAATCACGCTTTAACATAATAAGTTAATTATTTGTGCGAAAAAATATTGGTATGTAGAATTAAATGTTACTACCTTTTATGTTTAAGTTAATTTGTACACCTAATAATTCAATAATTTGAATATTTATTATCAAAATGAATTTGATTGTATATAATCGTACTATATATGTATGTGTGTGTGTAGATACCTGGTGTTAGTGAATGAATGGAAGAAATATATATGAATGTTCTCAAGTAATAAGAATATCATTATGTGAAATGTTAAACATGATGATTATTGTTATACCCATATGTACATGTATAGTTTTTTGTATTATAATTTTGTTATTGTTTTTATTCTAACTTTTGTATTTCTGGTCTATTGTTTTTTGTTTTATTATACTTAAAAAGAAACTTACAAGAAGTTAATAAAATAAAAACAATTATATTGATATTTTTTTGTTTCTAATATAACAACCTAAACGTTTTTAATATGATTATAGAATCCGTCATTTAAAATCACGAAGATGATTTATTTATGCATTGTATGCAAAGTTGATATCACGAGTTCGTTTGAAGAATTAAAAATAAAACAAAATATGTAAGGATGAATAAAATAAAATAAAAAAAAATAAAAAACGATTATAATAATAATAAATAAATAAATTTATATATGTATATAATGTAAAATATTTAAATAGAAAAAATTTAAAACTGTGACAAGGAAAACGACGAAAAAATATTTTACTTAATGCTATAATTGTAGAACAAAATAATAATAAGTTTTTATAGTTAATATTTGTACGTACATATGTATAGGTATACTGCTTGCATACATAATACTTTTTGTTTTTAAAATATATTTTATTAAATTGAGAAAAATCATAGTTCAAGTATTCATTCAAATACATAATATGATATAATAGATAGTTACAAAATTACAAATAAATAAAAAAGGGGAAGAGAATAATAAAAATGAAATGAATTATTGAAGAGAAAAAAAATCGGTTAAATTATACAAAAATAAAAAAAGTATTACTTGAAATTTGGTTAACCCATATAGTTTTAACATGAGTACATTTGGGTACACATCTTGGCATATATGTATATACAGGGTGTATCAGTGTCGATGTCACAAAATGGCTTTATCATGTAGTTTAAAAAAGTGCCTCTAGCAAAAAATCATCCTAGATTCCCGTCTAAAATCTATCCCTTTTGAGATACAAGAGATTGCACATTATTGGACATAAGCGAAACACAATGTCATATAATTGGGCATATTTTTTAAACCACTCTATTTATTTGAGTAATATTAAATGCAAATTGAAGCTAAGGCTCTTCCAACTAAAGATGGATTTTCGAGTTGGTAGTTGTTTAAAATGAATTTTTTGCTAAAAACACTCTGGACCCATTTTGTGACATCAATATTGAGACATCCTGTATGTTTGTGTTTACATATATATGTATGTACATGTAATAAAAATCATCAATTCTAGTACAATAATACAAAACATAATATTATAGAATAATTGCAATGTTTACAATCATTTTTACTGACAAATGAAAAATTGATTTTTTAAGGCTATTGATTAAGAAATATTGATTTAATTATTTTTCGTTTTTTTTTTCTTTCTACAAATTAAAATAAGTTATTATGAATTGTATTTTATGTAATTCAAATTCGAAAATGGTAAAATTGATTTGTTTATCTTTAGCAACAAAATATAAACTTTATAAGCGGTATGTTAGCCTTCGTGGTTTATTGTTTTTTTTTTCTTCTAATCATCAAATTTAAGAAAAATTACTTTGGTATTTTTTTTTTTATTTCTATTAATTTTATAATAGCTTAAATAATAATAAATTTGTCACATTCAAACACATAATAAAATTTAATCGGTAAATCATTTAAATTTTAAGTCCTTGATTTTACATTTTAATTTAAAAAAAAAAAAAAAAAAATTGAAATAACAAATAACAAAATGAAAACGTACAGAAATCATTTTAAAATTCAAAAGAGACTAAATTATAATGTATACATAAAAAAAAAGAACAAAAAAAAAACAAGCTACATATTAAAATTTGTTTTAAAATAAGGTTAAATATTCCATTACTTTATTATTATGCATCATATTCTTTCCTGAAAGAAAATCAAAATAAAAATATACTCGTATAATATAAATTAATATACATACATATGTTGCTAACATTGTTTATCTACATTACATATATTTAAGCAATTACGTATTATCGTCTATCTATATTATAAGCTCTCATATTGTGTTTACAATATTTTATTAAAAAATTTTTAAATATGTTGTAAATAGATGTGTGTGTGGTCATGTCATAAATAAATACATCATTTATCATTATTATTGAATTTAACATTGTTTTATATATTAAAAAAAAAATAATAAGAATTAATACAAATTGATATAATGCTATTTGAAAAAAAAAAAAAAAAAAAAAAAAAACAAAAAATGAAAAAATAAAAATAAAAACAAAAACCTATAAATAAATAAATTGAAATACTAATTTGTATATATTGAATTACCTTCAATTACAAAAGCTATGTATACATTATTTACTTTTCCTCTTCTATTCATTTTCTTTTGTGAAAAATGTATATATTTTTTCTTTTTATTTAATATATTTTATTTTTCTATCTATATCACTTTGAACTAAATTGATTTGCGGTTGATTATGTTGTCAGTCATAATAATAAAATAATAAACAAATAATAAATGAAAATTGCATCAAAATTCAAAAAAAAAATACAATTGTATTACTAGTATGTACAAAAATTCGAATAAAAAAAATTTTTTTTTTTTTTTTTGTTATATTTTATGTACTTGTATCTCATGTATGTAAACAAGATACACAAATGTATCTATAAATATTTATTAAATGAAATTTATATGTATATAGGTTACTTTCGTTTAATAGTTAAATTATGGTCTAAAAAGTATCTTATATTATAAAAATTGCAATAATTTTCAGAATACATATATAAAATTTCATATCCCATAAAATGCTTTTTCAATAAGATAAATAATAGTGAAACTCAACAAAAAGTCTATGAATACCTTTATTTATTCATATTTCATATAATTTAATGTTGATAATTTGAAAAAATAAAAATAATTGAAAAGCAACTGCTTTTACATACCATACCAAATGGTATTCTTCAGATATTATTTATGTGAATTATTTCATATAAAAACGATGCTGATGATTAAATCTTTTATAAAAGCAAATTATATTTTAACGAACTTTTTAAAAAATAAATTTATAACGAGAATACTAGAAAATCGATACATATCACATTAAAACATTTCATATGAAAATAAACGAAATTATTAAATCGTAATATTTGCAGTGCGATACGATTTTACAATGATTAAATTGTAAATGTATTTTATAAATAACCCAATTACACGAAAATTACTTGTATACGCATTTATATTACATCAATAATAATTTGAAATTAAAAACTTTAAATCAAGGTAATATAAACAATTTGAATTTAAACACAAAAATACTAAGCAAAAGAGAGAAAAAACGTAAAAACAAAAAATGAATTTAACATAATATTAAACAGAAAATTTTAATGTAGGCTATATAATACTATATTTATATTTGAGATTAAAAATATGTACAGGGTAATTGAATTTAAAAAAATAAAAAATAAAATAAAATAAAAGAAACCAATCATGAATTTTCTTTGTAAAATTATAATCATTTAATTAAATATTTTTGAATAAATAAAATTCTATTTTTACTTGAATTTTAAACAGTTAAATAAAAAAATTATTATTTTTTCCTTCATTTATCTTTATATTCGTTTATTTTGATGGTTTGTATAAACTAGTCGATAAGAATATAATTTGCTTTTTTTTTTTTCTGTTGTAAAAAAAAAAAAAAATTTGTACACTCGATATACCTACCTATTAAAATAAATTCAATTATTTTGCTTTATTGCTTGCAGCAATATTATTTTTTCAAACACATCCATATACGAATTCATACAAAAATATATTTACGTATAGTGTACATACTCATATGTATCTATAAACATGTATACAACGCGATATGCGATATATTTTTAACATTAATAATAATATATTAATAATAGTCGTGTTTATACTGAACATATACAACTATATCTCTATATGTTATATTATTAATAAATGTAATACGGAATTATAATAATTATGAAATTATTTTTAGTAATAATATATTTGAATACATACATACTTATATATCTGTTTACATCTCTATACAATAATTATTATATGTATGGAATACTTTTATATGAAAAGGCCTTGCGATTGTGAAAAAAAAAAATGTGTATATAAAAAATAAAAATTTCCACAAGGTATTCAACATGAAAAAAATAAATAAATAAATAAACAAACATTTAGCATCATACGTTTGCGTTATATTACTGTCTTTCATTACAAAATGAAAAATAGAAACACGCGAAAAAAAAAAAATGTATCAAAATATGTACATAATTATATTTTTCATTAGTTATACTTAAAGGTAATTGATTATTATTCTTCAGCTATGCAATAATGTACATATACATACATACATATTTTTTTCATAATATAATACATACGCATATTATAGAAGGTGTACATATTTTTCCTATATTTACTTATTGAAGAAATTAATTTTTAATTAAATAATTAATCAGTTAGAAATAAGATAAATACTATCGTCTTCTACTTCCTCTTTTGTAACTTAACAGTCCTTGAAGAAATATAACTTCTATGTAGGTCTAGCACAATACATCATTTGTTAGCTACATAGTTTTATCTTTTTTAGATCTTCCGTGGTGTAAATGTGTAATCTACAAATACCTACGTTTGAGTTTACCTCTTTCTCTTTTTCCTATAACTACATATTCCATACAGCGTTGTCAGTAATTAGTATTCAGGAATTTTCTTAATTTCAGGAGTTTTGACCTTAACATGGGGAAACAGGACAAAATGAGTAAAATCCAGAAATTTCGAAACTTTTATCAAAAATCTTTCTAATTGTTCTGCTAATTGTTCTAATTCTCGTGCCTAACTCAAATAAGTAGTTATATATGTATATATGTATATATTATAGGCTGAATATAATATATAGGCAGAACTGTAACTACATATGTATATGCTCTATGCTCTGTGTATGCTGTCTAAACTTTATTATTGACTTAAATTAAAAATATGCATTCGGAAGTACATACCTATGTAAATGTATTACAATTTTAAACATTTACATGTAGTATATTACAAAATTTAAATTTAACCTGTATAACATTATAATATGAGATGAGTAAATAATTGATATTAAAAAAAAATTTGAAAAAAAAAATGTAGAAAAGGGCAAAAATTGTTTTTTTTTTTTTTCATGAAATATTTTAAATTTCTTTCACATTTTTTATATGAATATACAAATTGTATAACGGTGCGATTTATGGTCATCAAATATAAAGCCAAATGACCAACAATTTATTATTTGACCACGAGTCAATAAATGCATATGTATATACATACATACATATGTAACATATCTACATATACATACACACATATGTATATACATATATAATTCAAAAATTTGCTTCAAAAAAAAAAAAAACAGTTTTTATTTTTTTTTTTCCTTCAATATTTACTATTAAACTCAAATAAAATTTTATTTTTTATTTTTATTTTTTAATTTTACTACACTGTAGGTATGGATAAATAAATTTGCATACTTGATACATATTATTACATATGAACGTATGTTCATCCATATGATATTCAAATTTAATGTTAATGTAGTTTTTTTCATTATATAGGTATATATACATTTTTTTTTTTCAATTTTATTTTACTTCTTTATTATTATTTCTTTTATTTTATTTTGTTTTTGTGTTTAAGTTGTTTTTTTTTCTTCGATCTAAATTTTTATTGGTCAAACAGTAAATCTTTAATGTGACATATTTGAAATTTTTGTCAAGTATATCGTCTTAAAAAAAAAACGAAAACAAAAAAAAAAAAACTAAACAAAACAAATAGATAAAAACAACACCAAATAAACGTATACTACAAATAAATGAAAAAAGAAAAGAAACAAAAAAAAAACAAGAATTACCTATAATAATTTGAATATTTCGCAATTATATCCTATCAAATATGCATGCCCAGGCATACACTTTTTAACATTCCAAAAAATAAAAAATATTACTATATAGAAAAGAAAACAAAATCTTAAAATTAAAGGTTTATATTGTGATTATATCTGCACAGGTTGTTTCAGAATGAATATTATCATAGTGGGTTTTTAAAGTATAGTGACGTAACATTCTTTTGGAACATAAAAATATTACATTATTTATATTTATGGTGCAAGTTGCTCTCGTGTGATTGATGTTGTTATCGTTTGCAAAACACAGAAATCTAGTAATCAGAGAACGAGAGAAAAAAATAAATTTATTATTTTTATATTGTATTGTAAATAACAGGTGACTATGTTTAAGAAATAAATTATAAGTGGAATTTTACTTACGTTTATTATAGTATTTTGGCTATCTTTGTTGAACTACAATCAAATATTAACTTGTTGGAAAAGTCCTTAGATTTAATTTACAATAAATATGAATTAAATATGCAGGGTAATTCAGAAGACGTCATCAATTATTCTCTTCTTCTTCAATGGCCGAATAGTTCGATATGAATCAGGGGCCAATCATTACAATGATTTTTCTAGCTAAACAATTCTATCATACATATCTGCATCTATGTATGTACATTGATTGCGAAGTGCATTGAGTTTATTAAAGTAGAGAGTAAGCTCAATTTTTTGTACGATAAATCAACAATTATATTTTTTAAACGTTTAATAATTTTCAATCCATAATACCTGATCAAGGGTCAAGTAAGTATTAGGAGGATACATAAGAAAATGTCGCTTAAAATCATTTTTTTCTGGAAAAAAATTTAAATTTTAAGAATAAAATACTTTGTGACATTTATTCTAAAATACCCTGTGCCTGATATTTGTAAGAAAACTCAAAAATTAAAAATAAATAAAAACAAGTCAAGTAAATAACAATGAAGAAAAAAACCAAAATTTTATACAAAATATTTAAATTATTTACAAGATAATTAAAAAAGCCAAAAAAAGAACACACGTATACCGTACCAACATATTCAAATTAAATAATATTTTGTTTTTTATTTCTTGAAGTTTATTATTATTATTATTTATTTATTTATTTTTTTTTTTTTGTTTTTGGTATTGTTGGTGCTTTCAAAATGACAATGAATTATGTGATCAAATACGGTATTTTTAATTTATGATAGTCAAACTATAATTTTTTTGGAATATGTAGAATTGTTGAAATGTTAGAGAAAGGAAAAGCAACTAAAAACAAGAAAAAAAAACTCAAACAATCGAAAGAAAAAAGAGTTTTGAATAATTTATCGTTTTATATACATACATATGTATGTATGTACATACGGCGAATGTGTATTTTATTCAAATAAATGGCTAAATATTAAATATAGTTTAATATTGTTGACAAGAGGATATAAGATTCTTATAGCGTCATCGAGATACCGATTGTTTTGCATGCAGAATACTCTACGAGCAGATTTCATCATCGAGATGTCACTTGATCTCGTTCGGAGTTAGATTTACATTATCGAGGAAATTAAAATTGCTCTGTGCAAAGTCAAAAAGAGCAAGTTTTTAAATCTCTGTTTATTCGACAAATTTGAGTTGCTCTTTAAGGTTATGTTATTTTTCATTACAAGTTTCTAGAGCAAGTTAAATTTGCTCGCTGATCAGATTTACGAGATCTCGCTATTGAGCAATAGCAATCTGCCTCCGAGTCAGATCTGATATCTCGATCAGGCTATTATAGTAATGTGTGGAATTGTATTGTATGTACATATATATCAATAAAATGCAAAACATACACATACATATTTATCTTATACCCACACATACATACATATATGTATGTGTAAGAAATTAAAAAGATATAATAAAAATTTAATTTATAATATTTTGATTAATATTTGGAATTTCCATAGATTTAATTTGTAGATACGAATATACGATATGTTATATTTAAATTACATTATTACTATTATTTTTTGTTTGTTTTTTTTTCTTTCTTTTTTTTTTTTGTTAGAATATTAAATGAACATTTTTTTTCGTCAAATAGATATTAAAATTTTTAATATTGAATATAAAATTTTTTTTAATGTGTCCTTTACATTTATTGTTTTTTTTTTGTTATGTACTTTGCTCTGTAATTTTTATTATGTACGAAAAAAATTTTTCTTTTTTTTTTTTATTTATTTTTTATTAAATAAATATTTAATTTTTATTTTGTATTAAATTATATACACATTAGATATTATTTCTTTCTTATTTCGTACAATACAAAATGCGTATAGTTTAAATTTATTTACGTTTGTGATTTCTATTGTGTTAGTAATCTTGAATGGATCATTAACGTATAGATTGAACTTTTTTAAAATATTTTTTTCATGTAATCCTTTTTTCAAAACAAATTTTACAAAATTTCCGTTACTAACCGGAAGTTAATAGCAAAATATTTATTATGGATTGGAAGAAACAGGATTTAGCAAAATGAATTTAAAAAAAAAAAAAAAAAAAACTCAACAAAATGCAAATTACATAATTAATTTTTATTTCATTATTAAATTGTATTAAAAATTTATTCAAATGAAAATAAAGTAAATCATTCATTATTTACAATTATATTTAAAAATTGATGACATCAATTTGAATGTTATAAGCATCTAAATTAATTCAAATAAATTTATAATCGGAAATACAATACATATTTTATATAATTATATTATTATATGTGCTCATACGCTAATATACAAGTATATACACATAATATATAGTATGTATATGTAAATATTGTAAATATTGTGAATTGCTCATATGAATTTATAATATCAATTATTCACATTTTGTACAAAAATTATTATTTACTTCTAACATATAAATGATATTTTGCACATTTTTATACATATATTAACACATTTATACGTACAATGAATAATAATAATTTTTACATACATACATTAATGCATTTTTTATTTACATATAATGTAATACCAAATATGTTTTAAAAACAATCAAAATATTAGTCATTCATTAGATATCAAATATAATTATTGTATCATACTATATTTTGAAATTAATAAAATATGCATCTAAACGTTTGTTTTTAAAGATGACAATAAGTAAAAAAAAAAAAAAAATAATCAAAAGTTAAAAATATAATAATTAAAAAAATTTGTATGTAAATTACAAATATAAATTTTCAATATACAATGTACATATATGATATGCATGGCGCTGAATTTGTAAGCATACATAATATATTGATGTACGAGTATATGCATTATTGTCATTTATCATTGTGCATCACTAATTTAATTTATTATAAATAATACATGCTACATATTTAATATGTACATACATATGTATGTTGTATATATTGGTATGTACAATACTTAATTTGCTCATATGTTGTTTCAAATTACATCTGTACATATATTATGTAGGTACATATGTGTGTACATATTAATTATATCAATGTAATTTTTACAGTGATTCAACAATGAAAAAATAACAAATAAATAATACATAATTAAAAAAATAAATATAAATTAAAAGATTAAAAATTTTAAATTGTCTGTATTTATTTATGCATTTTGCTTATAATGTTATTATTATATTGTATGTATACGTATATGTCTTTTCGTAGACAACATGAAATTTTATTAAATTAATTTATTGAAAACCAATTATTATTATTTTTTTTTTTCGCATAATAATATTCTAATCAAAATAAAATCAGTGTATCAATGAAATTAAATTGAATTTTTCTTGAATGTAATTTGTAATTTTTTCTATTTCTATTTTCCATTCAATATTCCTGTTAAGAAAATGGCTTTTATATGATAAGATACAAAATCAATAGCCCATAAAATAATTTAATGTAAAGTATATAATGTTATTATAAAGAAATAGCAAAAAATAGCAGAGAGTAATGTAATCCTATACATAATATATTTTAAATGGACAAATTTATTTGTCCTTTCCTATAAAGTGAATTATGTAATACAATTGTATTTTATGTTTGATTGCATATCCTAGATAAAATATTTTTACAAACAGTATATGAACTGTATGTAGTACACATATGTATATGTATTTATAAATTTCCATATGCCAATTGTAAAATTCATTCTTCAAGGTATCATACACGCATGTATGTACCGTATTTTACTTACAGTACGTACTTAAAGAATATTTTCTTTATCCATAAATTCTATCAAGACAATTCAATTTATATAGGTTTATGTATACCTTTTAATACATAAACCCCATTCCACACGCAATGTATATATGTATGTACATATATTACATAAAATATAATATATGTATGTATTAGTGGTAGCAACTAAAATAAACAAGCCAAACCACACAAAATGTTGTTACCATTAAATTCATTACTATCTGTTAAATCAGTTGTTTTAATTTCTTCTTTTTCACCGTTTCGGGGTTTTTTTTTGTCATTTTTTGTTAAATTCTTCTGTTTTTTCTTTTTCATCTTTTTTTTTTTTTTTTGAAGTTATTTTATTATTGATTTAATTTTTCTTAGTTCATTTTCTTTCTTAATCAGAAATTTTTGTATCACTTTCAAAACAAAAGAAACTCCAGTGGCGACTGAATATTTTGTCAAATAGTTTAGTAAACGCCATTAGCTAAAAGAATATTGGTCTTTAGAATTTCTTTGTATCTTAGTTTTGTTTTTTTTTTCTTTTCATTTTTTTTTTTTCATTCTTATTCACGGTATGTGCATATGTGTATTTTGTATATTATTATGGATATTTTTGTGATAACAGTCCATTTAGATGTCGAAATGAAAAATTGATCGGTGATATTGAAAGGACCTTTTTATATGTGTAATATAATCAGAGCACTTATATATGTACATAAGACTATATCATGATGGCCATGAAATCAACTCAAGGGTCTATATAATGACAATAACAGTAACAGTAATAAAAAAAAATTTCAGATATAATAATAGTGGACTTTAAAAAAAAAAAATTAAAAATAAAATAAAAGTTATTTAATTGTATATTTTACCTTTCGTTTGTTTTAAAAGAACAAACTGTTATTTGTATATTGTATTATTAGAGCAACATTTTGGTTTGTCACTTATGTCGTAACTTTTTGTTTTTTTTTTTTCCAAAAATGTCTAATCAGGATTGCTCGAAAATGATAGAGATTTCGTATTGACATTGGATATCTTTATATACAATACAATATATGTACATATGTATGTACATAATTTTATTTTATTTTTTTTATTTATTTATTTTTTTTTGTTTTAATATAAGAATTCGTATTATTATTTTATGAATTGGTTTTCGTACAGAATGCTATCATTTTCAAGAGGATTTCAATATATTTGTGATCATTTCATATAAACATTTAATTTAATATCATAAAATGAATTTTCACAAATTTTTTTTTGTTTTTTAAATAAAAGGGCAATCTATTTTTTATTGTTCAATTCAGTTTTTTTTTTAAAATTCATTTAAATGATGTATTTGTATTTTATGTATCATTTTAATGATATAACTCTATTGTTAATGTTGCTATTTTATATGCATATATCCTTTGTTTATGTTTATACACACATGCATATTTCAATAATACATACATATGTGTATATACATAACTTGCTTGTGTAACAATTTAATAGTTATAATAAATGTTCTTGTCATTGCTATTTTACTGCATTTTATATTCATGATATACATATGTAAGTGTGCATATGAGCAAACATATATAATATTCATACCTTATTTTTAAATGCTATGATAATACAAAATTCAGGCCATATAGGAGTATGTCTTATTTTTCTTTAATTGTGTCACAAAAATTTATTTTAAAATGCATGTTATTATAATGCATGTTTTACAAGGGTCTAAATGTGATATACATACATATGTATGTATGTATATTAATAATTGACTTTTGGCTTTTCATAGTCATGAATAACAAATGTAATTAGAAGTAAATTGATGTTCGTAGCCCCACTTGTGAATAAACTGATTGCTTTCAAAAGACTTGTATTGCATATTATTAAAAAATTGAGTATTTGTATCTATTTTAGTGGTTTTTTGCGTAAAATATAAGAATGTATATACATATATGTATGTTTACATGTTTGTTTGTTCATTAAAAAAAAAAAGAAAAAAAGAAAATCTCAATACAATGACCACTTTTTAACAACATTCCATGTGAATCACGATTATTCACGAAATTCAAATCACAAGTTTTATTTCATATAAAAAAATGTTTATTATTTTACATAATATAACGGCAATGTATCACACAAATAAATCGATAAATACACATACTTTATATATACTTATATATATAAGCTCATTTCACGTACATTTGTGTATGCACTTTTATAAAAGATACATACATACGTGTACAGGTATATACGACAAGTTCATGAAAGTATGTAACATTATCTTGACATAGCAATTATGACCCAATGTGGTGTATTTTTTGTTAATCTTATTTAAAAAGCATATACATATATACATATGTACATACATATGTATATATCTACATAAGCATTTATATATTGATTGTAGTGGTTATAAATTTGTGCATACACATAAATACATATGTATATGTACGTACACAGTATATATGAATGTATGTACATATTTTTCCTTCATTTATTTTTACCTCTTATCCCTCTAAGTATCTCATATGTGAGATACAAAAAATGCTTTGTTTTTTGTTTTATTTTTATTTTCAAAAACAAAAAAAAAACAACTTTACTATACTTATGTACATACATAATGTATTAAAGTCAATTGAAAATAAGAAGTTCGAAGAGAAAAAAAAAACAATTACCAACTTCTTAAAAAACTAAATAAAAGTAAAAATTATGTTTTCTTTCTTTATTTATTTATTTGTTTTAAATTGTTTATTTTTTAATTTTAATCGTATACCTTTTTTTAGTTCTTCCTTTTTGCTTTTGTCTTTTTTTTTATTAATCATATGTATATACTTTATATTCATACACAATAAAACAGACAATCTTTAAGATCTTAACATCTGAACATCGAAATCGTGAGCCTCTTTTATATATGTACATTAATATACTTATGTATGTATATGTATATATTTATATATGTGTATATGTAAGTGTATATATATGTTGCAATTGTTGCATAGTTTTGAGGATGCTTGTGTACATATGTATGTATATATGTACTTATATAAATGTATAACATTACATATGCATGTACATATACGTATGTATGACATACTAGCATGAATCAATGCAATATATGCAATCGCTTTTAAAAAAGTTATAAACATCAATTTTTGTTTTTCTTCTCTTATAAATGTTCATGTACTTACGTACGTATGTATCCTGATGTTATTGTTTTATTTCATTTTTTTAGTCTAATTAAAATTGAATCTTGTTTTTGTTTTAGATTTTATTTAATCTTATTTTTAATTCATTTTATTTATTTATTGATTTATTTTTTTGTATGTTTATTAAAGTCACAGTATTATTGTATAGTTTTATTTTAAATATATATTAAATTGGAAACGCTGTTTTACACAAAACTGCATGCATGTACTTAAGTAACGCAAGCATAAAATATTCAAAAATGAAAATTTTTAATATTTATAGTAAATTCAATATTTTTAATCGATCTGATGTATATTATATTACTAATAAACGCCGTTCAAAAATTATGAACAATTTTTTTTTTTTTTTTTTTTTTTTTTTTTGATTAACGCAGGCATATTTTGAGTAAATGAAACGTAAATTTCTGTTAAATGCTCAAAATGACATATTGACAATAATCAGAAAATAAATTTCTATGAAACTTCTGCAAAGTAATATCTGTCATTGGATTAAGATAACAACTGAAAAGTTCATGTTACTTACATTCCTTACCGTAGAATTACTCTAATAAATTCAATTCAAAGTGAATTCGTTTGATTACACAGTTTCATACTTCACTTAACTTTACAAAATTATTGTCAGTGATACCACTGTGTATACAATTATATTGTTTTATACACTATGATAAAAACTTTAAAGATTGTGGTAATACTGCTCGTGAACAACTCTATAATGTGTTTTTAAAGCATAGGCACGAGTAAATCATACAACATAAAAATCTATGTTTATTAATTATGCTGCTCCTGTGTTGTTGTTGTTTTCGTTTATAAAAAACAGTAAATTAGCAATCTGGTAATTGGCGTGAAGAGAGAAAAAGACGAATTTATACAAATTAAACGCAAAAGAATAAAAAGAAGCACCACTAACAACAACAAGTGCCTATATTATAAAAACGAAGTGTAATTGAGTATTATCAGAGAGAAATGAAAGGACATACATACATATGTACATATGTATGCATGTATGTATGTATTCCCATAAGGCCATAACTGCAATCCTGCATATAATTAGTGGGCAGTATAGGTGCATATTTAATTGCAATACCTTTTTATGACTTTTTATGTCTACTTGTATTTAAATATAAACAATTTTAATTGCAATACTATAAAAATATTAACATGAATTTTATTCATTGTAAAAATTGGCAATAACAAAACTGTAATATAAATGATGATAAAAAAAAAAAAAAAATTATGTATGCAGACAACATAATCAAAAATTTATTTATAAAATGTCGCGTGCTGTCATCACGATTGTTTTTTTTTTTACCTGTTTTTATTTTTATTTTTAATTTCTTCTTTATGTTTTCTCGTTTTTGTTAAATTTTATTTAAAAATCAAAAGATAAACAAAATGAATTAAAATTAAATAAAAGACAATCAAATCTGTTTTTTATTTTGTTTTTATTACGTATATCTATAGAATCTACGATGATATTATATGTAGATCTATAATAATATGTACATATACAGATATGTCCATATGTACATATGTACATACATATAAGAAAATCTAGTTGTAACGATGTGTAATCGGTAATTTGTTAATTATTTTGTTTATTTATATCCGTTGATATTGTTGTTATATGTATGTGCAGAAATTTTTATGTCTGAATGTTTTGTCTGAATTTTTTCTAAATTATTCCATGTTTATGGTAGATACAATCATTATTAAACATTGTAATTAAAAATCAGTGAATGATCTTCTTCTTAAATCACAATAGAAGACACTTACATATTAACGCGTTATTGGACAATTTTTTAAATGTGAAAGTTGGTTCTATACATGGTTGTTTCTACATATGTATATGTACGAGTATGTACCTATATTTTCTTTTACATTAAGAAAAATTGAGTGACTGTTCCTTCGATTTACATATAAGAAATAACACAAACAAAAAAAGTATAATGATGTAAGGTGGAACTACTTTACCTAGTTTCTAAAAAAGCTTTAGAAAAAAATACAATTAGTGGACAGGGTATAATAATTTGCTATCCTATTTTTTGTGGGTTTTTGAAATATTTTAATTTCCTTTTTTTAAATAAAAATCTCATCAAATGTGGTAAAAAGCATGCTGTATTGTATATTGTATGTATCAATGTTATTGTCATAAAATACCAAATATACACACATTCTTTAAAAAAAATTTTTAAAGGTGTTGAAAGCAATTTTAACCCAAGAACAAGTTTTAAAGTTTAAGTATTTAAGTATGAACATATGTATGTACATACTTAAAGGCGTTGTGCATATATTGCAACTTCATGAATAATTAATTATGGTGCAATGTATGAGTATGTATCTATATGCATATAATAACGTAGTACGATAATATATACATTATAGTTACAAAGTACATACATACATATGTACAATATCTCATGCACTTGTGCATATAGAATGTCTCAAAATAAATGTCGGTAAGAACATAATTTTAATGAAAAATCTTTTCCATACTGTTCACCATTTAATAATTTTTACAAATTCGATTTATTATTAAAAATAATCAAGTCCATTTATTTTATACCATCTAAAGAAAATTATTTACAATGTACCGCTACGTTCAAATATCTTTGATTGTTTTTTCTTTTGAGTTTTTTTTTTTTTGAGTGTAATTTTGCTTTTTCCCTGATTTCATACATTTTTCATTTACTTTTTTTTATCTTTTCTTTACAATATTGTTGCGTGTTTTCTTTTGAACCAAAGGATTTATATGTTTTAATCCTCATCATTAATGTGTTCCCATATCCCATTATTATCATTTTCATGGCGTTTTCATCAGTTGTAAACATTTATATAACATAGTAAGTATGTACATATGACATATGTACATACATATGTGTTGTACAATGCAGATATACATAGATGCATATATACACCTCATATATAAATGTATGTTCTATTGGTTCTATATACATATGATATATAGTGAGCAAATGTATACATATAAGTATATGTACATTTTATTTGTGCACATGTGAGTAAAGAAAAAACATTGGTGGTCATTAAATGATTTTTTTTTTGATTCTTCTGCCTTAGTTTTTTCTTGAACATACATATTTATTTTTTCTTTCCTGATTTTTTATAATATTAAATATGTTTCTTTTCAGTTTTATACGCGGCCATAAGAATTTATGTATATTTATGTATGGATTTGCAATACACATGAATATCTACTCCTTAATGTGCTTAAAGACTAAGTACTGATACATATAATATGTATATTTTGTAAGTACATAAATGATGTGTATATAAATATAAAAATTTGTGTATATACAACTATATGTAATATCTACATATAAAATGTGTGTATGTGTATACACATTTTATTAAGAACAACAATAATAAATAAAAACGATTTTTTAACATACAATGTGCATATTAGTACATATATGTATGTATGTACCTGTGTTGTTTTAAAGTTTTTTATATCCTAATATATACGGCGTCTATATACGCACACATATGTACATATATGTACATGAAGAGTGTACGTAAACTAGTACAGATAAATGATTTTTTTTTACTTTTAGATTCACATTAACATATACATACGTGTATGTACATATGAATGTATTACCCAAATTTGAACTCGAATATAAAACAAAATATAAAATTTCAACTAAAATATATAATATTTTGTATATGTAAATTCATGTACGTATAGCATATATAAGCTAATTTATTAAATCTTACATACATATACATAGGTATTATATGGATGTATGCATTATTAGACAAAAACATTAGTAAAAATTTCAAAAAAAAAAAAATCATCATCGTCGGTGGCCCATTTTTGTTTCTTAAAGAGATAATCAATTTCTTTTTTTTTCTAAATATTTTATTATCATTATGATGTATTATTGCTGTAATTACTTACCCATATGAAAAATCGAATTATCTAAAATAATAATCAAACGACGAAAATTCATTTGAATTCTCATTTATTTATTTTTTTTTTGGCGGGTAGGGGGTGGTGTTTTATTTTTTGATTATTTGTTGACAGAAATGATTTATAAGTACCTGCATATATTTACATATATACATATGTACATATGTATAATAAATATATTAATTTTATGACAAAGATAGATGATGGGTCAAAAATTAAAAATGAAATTTATTTCACGTTACAGGGTGTTTCAGAAAAATTATAATTAAATTAGAATATTTCTAATAAGTTTTTAAAAAAGGGGTTCTACGAGTACAATCCCAACTACCCAAAATTTTTCTAATGTTGTGGGTAGTAGTGTATAATAATGATAATAACAAAGTGGTGTCATATTTGAACACGAATTTTTAATACCATAATTAAAAATATATTAAATTTATATGTATGTATATAAAATTTTCAAATAATTGAAGTGCTTTCATAAAAAAAGGCAAAGAAAGAGATGTCAAGAATTGAAAAAATATATACATATATACATATTTACATGTGTAAAGATCGTACTTTTTATATTGCTTTGATTTTAAATCAAAAAGTTCTATTTCAATTTATGGCAACTGCTTACACACATTCGCATGCGTAATATACATATATATAAATATGATCATAATATATGTATACTGCATGCATATGTGATACAGCATGTACATATGTATGTATGTATGTATGTACAATTTTTTAAAAATATGTTTTATTTAATTTTAATAAGCACTACATACATACGTATGCATATTTTAATATGTGTTTTATATACATATAGTATGTACATACATATGTGTATAATATTATGCATTTAATCATTATACATGCTACATTATAAATACATAAGTATATTGTAGATAAAAAAATAAAATATTCAAATATTTCTCGATAAATTGATAAACATTAAAATTTGACAACATATAACAAATACATATGTATGTATGAATGAATTAATTAAACTTCGTACGTATAGGTTATATATAAATAAATATTGTATGCACATATGTATATATAATTATTATATATTTTGTTTATGTGAAAATTTTTTGATAATATCGCATTTTCGTGTATCACAGAAGGCTAAATTTACATAGATCATCATCATAAATCATCAGATAAATGTCAAAGATAGAAATATGTGAACATACATAATTGAATTGGACTAAAAATTATCTGTTTGTATGTAACTCTGTTACAAATGCTTTAAGGTTTAGAGTATCTACATATGTACATATGTACATATATGTATATGTATAAATATATGATTGCATATAATTATAGATAAAATGCTAGATTAAATTAAAAATAATAAATTAGTATTTATAATTATTAAGGATACACAAATGTATACTATTAAACTTACGATTTATATAACTATAGTTTGTCTATTAATGATTTTCGGTGCATGAGAGTATGTATGGTTTTATTCTTCTCTTATTATTATTTCTAATAAAAGTGTTTCATAAGCGGTGTTCTTAGAATCCTCGTATATTTCATATAAAATAGACTAAACTTTTTAAATGTGATGTAAAACAATATTCCTATCCATTTTTCATTTTTTGTTTCTTTACATAACTATGTATGTACATCACACTCAACTGATTCAACTAACTCTTACTTCTAGAAACGAAAAACGTTTATTCTTCTTTAGTTTCGAGTTTTTATTAACTTTCATGTTTCATGTAACACAGCAATAGTACATAGCATTAGCTTATAGTAATAGCATGAACTTATCTTTGGTAATAGCAATAGACTAGGTACTTAGACAGTATCACAAATGACAATAGACAATTTATGTAATTCAGTTGTATTTTGTACATAGTGAAAAACGGGTAAAATCGTGTGGTATCTCTTGAAATCTTGAATTCTATTTTCATAGGTGCATATCCATGGACGAGAAAAGATGGATATTTTCATGCTCTCTAAATATTACAATACTAATAAACGTCTTTATAAGGGCATGGCCTTAAAGTCTTTTTTCCCTCATAATTTCTAATAAGATCATCTCACGAGCAATATTATCACAATCTTTGAAGTTATTATATTCTAGATAAATATTTAATCAGATCAGATCAGATCAGATAAATATTATATACTAGATATAGATAAATATTTTTAATATCAATATACAGCGATGTAAAGTGGTATTACTTTATGTCATTTCCATAAGGCCTTAACTGAATCGAATTAGTAGACAGAGTATAGATTTAAATTAAATCTTTTTTTATGTTTGCAGTTTTATACATTCATAGATAAAATATAATTGTTTATATTATTTCAAGTCATATATGTATATATACGTAATGTAATAAATGTTTATTTATTATTTATTAAAAATAAAATTCAATATTTCTATTTATCATCTTGTACACACATAAACACGTACATATGTAAATATATTACATATTAGATTTGTACACTAATTGAAATTCATATGTTATGTAATCTTATTTTATCAAAAAAGAAAAGAAAAATAAATTTGTTTTTTCTTTTAAATCTTTTTTGATTGAATATCGATAATCCATCTCTAATACTGTAATAAAACTGTCGATCTGCTACTGTATTTAAAATATATGCGTACAGAATAAAAAAACACGCAAATAAAATGCAATTTGCATATATTCAATACCTGTAACAACAATTATCTTAAATCTTTCTGACTAACAAGCCATATACAACATACATACATACGTACATGAATATAATTGTTATTCATATACATATATGTACATATGTTTGTATGTTAAATAAAATGTGCTTATGTATATATAAAATTATAAAATCAGATATATTGCATTAATATCTATATATGATTATGTTATACGATACAGCGTGTCCCGATGTCAATGTCGATGTTAATAAACAATAGCTTATTGGAAGGGTCTAAGCCTCAATCTAAATATGCAATTAACATATATACATACCTATCTCAAATATGATGGTTCAATAGATATGCTTAATTATATGACGTTATGTTCTGCACGTGTCTGAAAATTTTCAGTCTTTTTTATATCTCAGAAGGGGTAAATTTTAGGTGAGGGGTTTTTTTGCTAGAAACACTTTAAATAACACGATAGACCCATTTTGTGATTTTGACACTGAGACACCCTTTATACCTATAATGTAATTTAGTTATATTTACAGGATATTCAATGTGATTTGTATGATATTTCAACAAGTGTATAAAAATTATTTTTATAATTTATTTATTGAATACAAGAAAAAAAAAAAATAATAAAGAATTTTGAATGTGCATGTAATTGAGCATTATGTATGTATGTATTTTATTAACATTTATATACCAACATATGTATGTACATACATAAAAACATGTAAAAAAAAGTCATTTTGTTTATTAGAAAATAAATTATGTGCATGTTATGCGTATTTGAGATTACATGCATATAGGTACATAGAGATAAATATGTATGTTTATGTATGCGCTCGTAAACATATACATATATTTAAAAAATATCTATACATACATATGTACGTTTATTTGTTTAAAAAAAAAAAAACAACAAATGTATCTTACACAATTCTTTATTAAATAACATTTAATAAGCAATTTTCAATTTCAATTCTCAACATATCATTTGTTTAGTAAATTTATAATAGTCCATAATCATCTATAATGATCAATGATTTCCGTACAATTTCTTGTCATCATATGTAAAAATGTATGAACGTGTGTGTAATTATATTGTACCATTTTTGGTGCATAATGTGCATACTACGTATGTATATTGTATACATATGTATATAGATTATAGATACTCAAATAAGTTTATGCAAATACACGTGGTATAATATGTGTGCTCACAATTCACACACATATATTTATGCATATATGTATGTATGTTTGTACATATATGTACGTACATATATCATTACAGCATTACAAAATTATTAAAACCGATTTCATACATTCGAACGAGTATTGAAGAAAATGTGTAAAGAAAATGAAAATAAATTGTGTAAATAACATATGAAAATGTACACATGCATAGGTATGTATTTATTATACTCAATTTATAATGTGATTTCGTTTTAAAATAACAGATGCAAAATACATACACATACATATGTATGAATATGTACAAAATATAGTTGAATGAAGCTTTTCTGTATAAATACGTTTTTATTGATATTCGAGAATGTAGGTATAAAGACTTTCAATTAAATATTTTTGCGAAATGGTTTAAAAAAAAATAAATTCCATGTGTACTTTGAAACTTCGATATACCTATTTTTTCATATTTTCACATGAAAAATTGTAAATATCGAAAAAATGTTAAAATATTTGAATACGTATGTACATATATAAGCATATCTATAAGATGTAGGTACATAGGTATGTACAATATCATTCTTGTGTGCAAAACCTTAACCTTGAGAAATACATAAATAGATCATGTCAAGGAATTTTACGGTCATACGTTCTAATTTGAGATTAAAAAAAATTTTCAAATAGGTATCTGAAGTGTAAATAGAATGTAAATAGAATTTATCTGTCATGTAAATTTTTTTTGCATTTATCATGATTCATCAGTTCCCTTAGGTTACGCTCTTTAAGACAAAACACACTGGCATAACTTTATAACGACCATTTGAAAATCCCAATTTTAAACAATTTACAATGTTTAAAAATAATTATGTAAGTAAGTAATCATTATTATGAAAAACTAGTAGGTACCTATGCCTACTTTTTATTATTACAATCAGTTATTTCAAATTTTTCTAAAATTATTAACATATTACTGTACATAATAATGTCCATATCATACATATGTATCTACATAAAATGTAAATGCAATTTTACACAATTACATATGTACCTGACTTTATATGAGGATATGCTTTTCTGATTAAAAATTATATAATGGTATACATACATACATACATATATATGTACAACAAAAATTCATTATTATAAATAAAAGTTATTGTAGAATTAAAAATTATAATTAATAAAAAATTATTTGCATTTTCCAAATTATTGTGTATTATATGCATATGTGTATGTATAAGTACATTTAAAATTCATCGAATATTTAATGTGTCATCTTATCGTGGATGAAAATTACGAAATAAATTCAAAATAAACTAAATGCTTCCATTTAGTAATAACTTTGTTTTTTTTTTTTTTTTATCGCAATATAAAAATGTTTATAAAAATATATGTATGTATGTTATATTTATTTATTATTCTGTGTAATAGCACGTGTTTAATTCGAAATTAAAAAAAATAAATTGTAAAGAAAAACTACTTATCTACAAACTAATAATTTAAATAGAAAAAATAAAAAATTTTATAGGGTGCTTATTTAATATGACATATTTGTCAATTACATAATAAAATTACAAATCTTTGAAAATTATTAATAACAGTAATTTTATTCGTATGACTGTTTTTTTACCAGTTTATAGGTATACAAACAATCAACTAATATCTTGTGATTTCTTATATAAATATTATATACAGCTTATTATCTGCAACAAACCCAATTATTTAAACACCCTATTTTATATATATAACATACAATATGCTACTTCATTCGTACATATACGTTTATGTATGTAAGTATAAATTATGTACATTTTACTATTAAATACAATATCGTAATGAATTTTCATTGGAATAAGAAAATTGATCTTCTGATCTAACTAAAAAAAAAAAAAAAAACACTAATGTGTCAACAAATTTTATTTGAATGAAAATTGACACCAAAAATCGACAAATGAAATTAAATTAAACAGCAACAAAAAAAATATATGTATATTAATTTCAACATGATGAAAAAAAATAACAAATAAGAGGAAAAAAAGAACAGAATTAATGTTTTATCCGCTAATAATATAAACATAAAATGTGCTATGAAGATTACAACGATAATGCTGACTAAGCGACATAAATGGGACCAACAATTTAAAAGAAATATCAACGGAATTAATTTACTCTATTCAAAAAGTCATTGAAAATTTTTTAAATTTTCAATGCAGTCACTTTTCAATCAGAATTATAATAATTGAACTAAATTTCTAAATAATACACAAATCATAAGTTTACTTTTCATTTATATATGTACATATGTACATACATACATACTATATATCAAATGGGGTGGATGAGATGAAATTGTACTCAAATTTTTATTACTTTACATAAAACAATGTTGAATGTGCAATTGACAGACAATCTAAATACATACATACATATGTACCTTAACATATCTACGTCGTACGAGCATATAAGTGAAAAAAATTGTATTTTATGATAACAAAATACCTTTTCCAGTCAACCATTACTGAATACAACAAATTGCTAGTTGAACAAAGTATACATACATATGTATGTACATATGTACGTAATGTTCATTATTTTTTTAAAGAGTAATATTAACAAATTGAATCAACAGAGATCCGAAACAAATGATTAGTAACACACAATATACCATATTTTTTAATATTTACATACCTATCTACATTATTCATTAGTTTTTATACATTATGCCCAATTTATTTACAGTTAATTTTTTAGCATAATTATATATACCATACATACTTGTATTTTAAATGAATGTTTCTTTACATTGTTTTCCGTTCAATTTGAACAAATTCAATTTTCACTCTTATTCTTTGATTTAACCAACAACGACACAAAATTTTTATTATTATATAAGAATACATACATATTATACTAAAAGAATAAACTATAATTTTACTTTCTTTCAAAATTATATTCAATTTAACATAATATTATTTTTTGTTTTACACTTTACATTTAAAAGATGATCAATCCCGCAATTCCAATAAATATGATAATTTCCTTATAAATTCTCAACAAAATATTACTAATATCACATAAAAAATTAAATTAAAATAACTAAGATAAAACCATTAAAAAAATGTTACATTCATGAAACATGAGTAATTAATGGATTGTATACAAAGTAAGAAATCATGTTGATATTACCAAGATATTACTCAGTCATAGAGTTATATCACCGGAATCAATCATTATCCTCAATAATGTATGTACATATGTATGTGTACATATATAGTATACATTATTTTGTTTTAAATTTGGATAAAAATAAAAAGGATTATGACAGAATCATATGATGTGAATTTTTTTTAAAAATTCTGATATGCATTTTTATAAATGTTTCTATCTACATCAGGTACATCAGATTAATACATAGACGTATACATACATATAGGTACATATATATAGGTATACATATGTACCTTGTTAAATTGTTAAATTATTGCTTCTATTATTTATTTTATTTCCTTTATTCGTGTGTTTATCCCTTATTTATGTGCTTGTATGTGTAGATATGTACATTTGTGTGTATTTCATATACCGACATGAAAGCTATAAAGAAAAAAAAGATATACATGAACATGATTGATCAAATGATTTCAGTTTGATGGCATAATTTGTATTCCATTCAAAACCCAAGATAATTTTATTGAACGACGTTTTTAAAGATCCATCGCTACAATGTATCCCCATTTAAAATATCTACTGTCTTATATTAAGTATTACACATGCATACGTACATATTGTACAAATATTATGTTATGTCGACGTTATATAAAAATATATGTACATACATGTAATTTAATGTGTTTATATATATTTTTAACTGCTGTATTTATATGATAATCATAATACATAATATAAATATACTTCAAATATCATTCTTCCCACACAAATCAACCAACTGTAATAGCTTACAAGCCATGAATTCATTTTCATGTCAGCGACTAATTAATGGATGTAAATCATTATCACGGTTGAGTTTTATAGATCTTATTTTTTTTTTATTTTCAATTTTTAATTTAAAAAAAAAAAAAAACATTCATGTATCTTTTGCTTTAGAATGTTTCATATTTGAATATCATTTTAAATTGTTTAACATTATCATAATAATTTTTATACAGCATATACATATATATATATATTTGTTTTTTTATTATTTCAAATTTTTTTTAAGTAGGGAACTCAATTTAAATAAAATTTAATTTAACTAAGAATGTTATAATAATTGTAGATACAAATAATATAGCCTAAACATAATTACGACCATTGGCAAAAAATTCACCTGTCAAAAATTTGAAACATGTTTGAGGCTGTTCACAGTTACGGTTACGACCACCGGCGAAAACCAATTTTTGGTCGGTGGTCGAATTACAGATAATTTGTAATTTTTTTTTTTTTTTGTTGTGGTCGAAATGTAATCAACTTTGCAGCTCTATTTTTATTTTTTTAATTTTCAAGCCGTCATTCTGTTTTTCTTTTATAGTTAGCCTTGAACTGCTGTTTGTATTAATGTTAAATGATAATAAACAATCAAATGACACTTCTTAATTTCACTATCGCTAGAATTGTGTTTCATCAAGCGAACAAAAGCGAAATTGGCTGACGAATTTGGTTTTCGCTCATTCTCATATTTATTTTCGGTGGAATTGTTTTCACATTTCACAGGGCACAGGCTAATACAATACGTTCCCAAAAAAAAAAAAAAATTCACTAAAAGTTTACGATTTAAAAGATGATAAAATTCAAAATAATAAAATTATGTATATAATAGAATATATCAATTAAAGTAATAATTCAATATTTTCTCATATAGTAGAGTAAATGTGTACATATGTATGTACAAAACGTTTATTTAAAAAAAAAATCATGTACAAACAATTTTAATTATTACTGTCTATTTGTTGTGTACATGTGTTATACATATCTACTTTGTGAATTATTGCTATGTACCTATGTACAAGTACATACTTAAGCTTTGATTACAAATAGCAAGGTAATATATTAGATTTATTAGAATAAATAGGTATATGTTCACATATAGTATAATCAATAATCATATACATCAATTACTCATACGTGTAACCCGTATATAAATATGTATTTACATATGTACATATGTATTTACATTTATTTCACAATTTATGTATTCGATATACAAAATTCAATAAATTATTAATATAAATTAGCTTTGAGGTAGCGAATGATTGACGATTGATTATAACGATCATCAATTTACTATTAGTTGTTTATAATATTAGACGATCTTTGACATGGAAGTTAAATTCTATTGCCTGTCTGAAATTTTTAAATATGCATATGTGAATGTTTACGTATGTACATATGTATCTGTATATGCATAGATAAAAACATACAATTGTGCATAAATGAATATATGATGTATTTAATATACATACATACATACGAATTTATTTATATATATTTAAATTATTTAAGCTGGTATTAAATATTGCAATATTTTAATGCATTTGATATAGCACCAACAGTATTTTATAATAATATTCTGTTCATTTTAGACATACAATTTATACCTGTGTACGTACGTACAAAAATTGAATTCATATTCGGAAATACTAGTATATTGTAATTAAATTTTTTATACTCTATCCATTAATTATGTATATGCAGTCAAGATACTATCAGAAAAAATTATTGTCTTTGATCTTGTCTTTATAATTTCTAAATATGTAGGTAGTATGTTTCTTATATGCATTCAAAATTCTTAAAGTTTTCACACAAAATCAGTTGAATTTTTTAAATATGTATCAATACACAATGATGTAAAATGATACAATTTTATGTAGCTTCGATAAGGCAATTAACTGCATTGAATTAGTGGACAGAATATACTTAGATAATCATAAAAGGAATACGAAAAAAAAACTTGTATGAAAATTAAGAAAACTATTATTCATAATAATAAAATGTATAGGTATGTGTATTTACTTCTTGAAAAAAATCCATATGTAGATATGTACACACATATTTGTATATTTGTGATATTATTAAATGCATGTTTATGTACATAGAAAATGAATGGTTTTATAAAACAAAATAAATTCAAATTTACACGAAATATAATGATTAAACAACAATAAGCAAACAAAAAAAAAAAAAAAACAAAAACAAAGCAAAATTTTTATCTTTTAAAATATTGAAGGCAATTAATTTTGTATATGCATACATACGTATATGCAGATATGTTCGTATGTATGTATGTATCTAAATACATATAATATATAATAAATGTAGATAGACATATAGACATAGACATATAGATATTCATATGTACCTATATGATTATAAATTTTTATGAGAACTCAAAATAAAGTCGAGGATAAATTTTAACTACATAATAATATTCATTATAAATAAATATAAAATTATTCAATGAAAAATGAATTGAAAAAAATTCTAATATGTTATGTATAAAATCAAAATATTACACACGTAGGCATATTCGGTATAAGTAATCAATATTGAATGGTAAGTATTATATGGTTTTTAATATATGTACATATAATAAATATACATACATATATATGTATATATATACGTAATTATATGTACAATATGCATATGTATATATGTATTTTTGTTTATAAATATAGATAAATTTCCAATATAAGTTAAAAATATGAAATTAATTTGAAAAATATGTATATGAATTATTTTAATGTTATAAATATATACTTAAGTATAGGCACCAGCGTGTAAATTACTTACATGTTTACTATATGTATTGTATTATACATATATGTATATATTTTCTATTTTGTGTTTGTGAGACATACATACATATGTGCATATATAACATGTTTAAAATTACATATATTGGACTTGCATGTACATATGTACATATGTATGTATGTACATATATAGAATTTTTTAAATATTTAAAATTATAAATGTGAAATATAAAATATATCATTCAAGAATTCATGCGCATACATACATTCATACATATATACATATGTATATGTATGTTACATTAAAAAAAAAAGTACAATTTTTAAAAAAATTTTTAAATAGAATTTTTTTTTTTTGATTTTACATAGGTATAAAAATGTAATAAATTATAATTATGTATGTATGTATAACGACTATGGCAGCTTTTATTTATTGAAATGCATTGAAAATAACTTTAAGAATTTGAACAATGTCATTTATAATTCGTGTTTAAAACATAGTCACCTGCATTTAAAACTGATGCTTCTTCGTCTTGAATAAATTCATCTTTTTCTTTAATTTTATGATTGCCGGTTTTCTGTATTTTTTGAATATCAATCACAAGAAAGCAACCTTGTACATGCATGTGAATACGTTTGTAAAATGTACGTACATATATATATGTAGATATTCAGGATACTCAGGAATCAGGACTTTAAGAGCATAAAAACATATTTAATTTACCTATTAAATTTAATTAATTAATCGGTATGCATTGAAATTTTCATAATTGTACAGAAATTAATTATGTATTCATCATTATATGATTTTATTTAGTATTTAGGTATATAATTTTCATTGCATTATCTAATATTGTATAACGAATATATTGTACCGATACCGTATATACAGATATCATAAGCAATATGCATAATTTTACATCATATGTAGATATGATGCATAATTGTATGTATGAGTACTCAAATTCATGTCTAAATATAATGAATGTAAATATAATTAAAAATCTTATAAATATGCAAATAATATATGGAACATAATCTCCATATAATAAAGAAAAGAAAACTACCGTTATAATTTTTTATTATATGTATAAAACACAAGCTATACATATACATATTAAACTTTTAAAATAAAATAAAAATTAAATAAAATAATAAGAATTGTAAAAATAAAATTGATATAAAAACAAACAATACACACATAGACATGAAAATCTAAATAAAAAAAAAAATTTTTTTTTAAACCTAATTCATTGTTTTGTAAATAAAAGAAAGTTGTATTACATTATAAAAACATTCAATCATAAAGTATACAAGCTTGGGTGTTGTTAAATGCCTGTCACCTATAGAATGAAAGATTTTAAAACGAACATAAAATACGAAACGAATAATGAAAAAAAATAAATAAATAAATAAAAAACAAAACAAAATAAAAAAAAAAACAAATTGACCTGAACAAATTGTCAGACAATTGTAAATCTCTTAATTGATATGCAATTGATGCAACTAAAAATTCAACACAATCGACATCAATCGACCACACCAGACAGTAATATTATTTTGTTGTCAATTTCGAGCAATTTATGTTAATCAAATCCGTATTTATGGCAGCATTAAAATTGGCGTGACAACCTGTAAATGCCAGCAAATCGTTCACGTTCAATCGTTCATTATTATTATAAATAAGTATATGTTTATATTAATATATAAACTTTTGTGCCTTTTTTGTTACATATGTACATATTAATAGATATAAACAAACGTATACATATGTATATACAGATGTATGTATTTTATGCAGTGTGAGATATTTGCACTTTGATCAAACGCCCATTATATCATATGTAGCAGAAAATTATAAAAAAAAAAAAAAAAAAAAAAAACAGAGGAAAACTTGTTTTTCTTTTGTTAATTATTTTAGACTCTTTATGTTATGCTTTTCACTAAATTTATTTTAAAATATAAACAAAAGCATCAAAAGTCAATCTAGGTAAATACTACAATGAATTAAAAATTAATCCATATAATTTATACATATACTTTGTCCACTAATTGTATACAATTAAAGGCCTTATGACAGTATACATGCACTTCTAATTAGAGTGTTTTACAAGCAGTATTACTACAATATTTGAAATTTTCATACAAAATGAGACGAATTTATTTTCATACATATATGTATGTATGTACAATAATTTAAAGTAGTACTACTCTATGTAGTTTCCATGAGGCCCTAACTGCATAGAATTTGTGAACAAAGTATAGATACACAATATATACCATAATACACACGTATAAATTGTGTACTAAACAAAATTATCATGTATACGACAATTAAATTATATTAATTTAAATTCATTTTTTATTAGATTTATCACGTACACTTATATTTCACCTTTTTCTTATACACATACATATAATGTGTTGAATATGTTACATATACCTACACACAAATACATGTATATGATGAATTTATAATAGATATACCTATGCATATAGTTAACGCTTCTGCTTGATGAGTATATATAATTTAAAAATTAATACATTTAATATATAAATTCATTTATTAAACAGTTAAACAGTAAATTATATGCATAAATATACAATAGTGTATACTTATCATAAATAAATATTTAAATAAATATAAATTATGTATAATTTTTTTATATTGTGTATAATTTACACACATACAAATATATGTAATATGATTGTAAAATGATAAAATTAAATAAATAATATATTAAATTTACGCATAAACGTGTAAACAATAATAATAAAATTTAATAAAAATATTTAAAAAAAATAATAATAATAATAATAATCAAAATAAAATTAAGTAATATTTGTATATAATAAATATAATTTCTGTTACATGTGATATATATACATACATACATACATATATATTCAAAGTATGTATATATGTATGTGTATTATACCTATGTTTCATACCTAATTTGTATTCAACCTTTATAACATGAATATCATACGTTTTTCGCTATTTATAATTATAATATGTATGTGTACATATTCAAATGCTTCATACATATGTACATAGTATCTAATATCTATGCTATTTTTTTTCAAAGAAAATGATTGAAAGACTTTAAAATAAATTTAAAAAAAAAAAATTCTTAACAAATTCACATACATATGCATGTTTATTAAATCTATAAATGCATGTGTGGACGCGTATTATACATATGTGTGTAGACTTGTACGCTTTTTGCATAATACATATATATAAGACAGGCAATATACCTACATGACATTATGTACATATTAATATGTATTTTTATCATAATATAGATATATCGTGAGTATTCTAAAATTCATATAAGTATACACTAATATTTTGTAAAATGCTTATATTTTGATATATTTGTTCCAAAATATGTAATTTTATTCAAGAATTACCGCAGAAAGTTACAAAGTCAAAAAAATACTTATTCCAATATACTATATGTAATCTCCACTCATGTAAAAATATTATAGGTAATTGATTTTTGTTTTTTGTTTCAACTTAAAATTATTTTCTTTTTTGTTTTTCCAAAACTTAATTCAAAAAAGTATGTACATACATGAAAACTTTAAAGAAGTATTAAGAAATCTATTCAATGACCTTTATATTTATATACATAGTGCATTTTACCTCGGACAAAAGGGTCAAGGTCAAACAAAGACCAATTTCAATATTTTTGAAAATAATTGCATTTTTTTTTAAGATTATAATGTATTATTTTGTGTAATATAAAGAGAACTCAAATCATTATTATTTTGTTTTTTTGTCAAATTAATTTAAAAACAAAAACAAGAAAAGTTAAAAAGTAAAAAAAAAAAAAAAACAAAAACATTATAATGGTGAACATGTACAAATGTGTACATATTCATATTTTATGTACGAAATATTATTATAATATATCTGTACATAACATGCAACAATATAAATATGAATGAATTAATAAAGTAAATAAAATTAATTTATTGTAAGATCAATTTTAAAAATAAAAAGATAACAAGACAAGAAATCCACTCTTACAAGAATTTTTAAAATTTAAATCATATAAAAGCACATCTGTTCATTTTAAATTATGTTAATAAACGTTATTTTTTGTACATATTAAAACGTACATGTGAACATATATATGTATAATATACATATACCTATATAAGCTTTTATACGCACATACATACATATATAACTGGCATCCTGTATACAGGTCTTTTTTAAGCATGTCAGAAGCAAAAATACAATCAGATAGTAAATTTAACCACTGCATTCACTGCATCATCATCAACATCGTCATCATCATCATTATCATCATCTTTTACCAAACAATATTTTCTATGCATTTTGAATCAAAGTTGATTATGTCTTATTTTCTTTTGATTTTTTTTTTCTTGATGCTTTTTTTATCATTACTACTTTTTAAAAAAAAAAAACAAAAAAAAAAAAAAAACTTATAAATGAAACGAAAGTTCTTTTACTTTATGTACACGTACATGTGTTTGTATGCAAGAATATTAATAAAAGTCAAATGAAAGCAGGTTCATCGTATAAAAGATTGTAAATGTTGATGCATGCTGATATTTTCATAGCAAATTTGAGAAAAGTTTCGTGCAGGTAAAATGCTTGTTTTTTAAATATTTTTTTTTTCTTTTAAAACTTTTTTTATACATTCAATACATGTGCATTTTTTATGTATATACATATGTATATAACATATACATATTACATATGTATGTATGCATTGACAACGCGTATACCCTATATATGTATGTATGTATAGTTTTATGTTTTATACTATTTATTTTGAGCCTGCTGGAACATTGTACGTGCTGCAATTAAACACGTCATATGATGCACGAATATAAAAATTCTTATATAGGTACATTAAAATATCTTATACTTGCTTATACGCATATATACGGTATATAAATAAACGTATATATGTATGTATGTACGTATGTATTACATGCACATAAAGCTTTTTTTCCTAAAACATACTTATAAAAGAAAATACAAAAAAAAAAGAACAAATTTATGCAGTCACCATACTTTAAAATTTTAACAATTGTTCATAGTTATAGTCACGTATTAAATTTTGTCTTTATAGGTCCTGTCCTGGGATGCATACATACATATGTACATGTATCCCAACTGTGTACTGGATACAAAAATGTATAAGAAAAATTTCAAATAAATAAATAATAAAGAAAGCAAAACAAATAACAAATAAATAAAACACGAAAGAAATTTAAAAAAAAAAAAAAAAACAAGTCAGGTTATCTCAGACCATTACCTTAAAATTTTAAACTCATTTAATATACATATGTATGTATGTAGCTATAATACGTACATATGTATAAATGTATGTACAAGCGTTCATATCTGATATACATATATGTATAGCCAATATATATGTATATTTGCAATATATTTTCCATACATACATATACACACACATAAAAATATATACATCAGGTATTGCTGTGCCGTTGAAAATTGTGCGTCTTTTATGGTGAATGTTGATCATACAGCAAGGTCGCTGAAGGCCGTTCATTTGCCGGTGTCATTTTTATGTGTTATGTACATATACTATAAAAAATTGATATTTTGCTTTTATACGTAATACGAGTTGTATGATATTGTATCGTTACATTAATAAATATTATTATGTTATATTATATTGTGTGTCACAATTCGTATACATACACATGTATGTATGTATGTATGTACCTATATTTAAATAATAAACTTTTGTATAGACATTATATGTACATATATGTATACAGTAGAATGTACTATGTAGGTACAATAGCTATTTAGCTACATGCAAATGTACGATTTATAGGATATATATACCTAGGTACCTACTTATGTAAGAAAGTATGCATATGAACACGTTCCTCAGTGGTGCCAGATTAAAAATTTTCAAATTAAATTTTGAAATTAAAATTGAATTCGCTGATTTTTAGGATATAAAATAAAAGATTTATTTCTAAAGAAAGAAATTCTATATACCTACATAATATATAGTGCCGCAGCAAATTGAATATTTTCATTATGAATACCAATATGTATCTTGAAAATAGAGATTAGAAATAGATTTAAGTCACATTCTAACATACTAAGCCTCAGTCAAAAATATTTGTTGTAATAATTTCACGAAAGATATAATTTAATGTTTTATAAAAATTATTACATACATGCATACATATATGATGTATACAAGAAAAATACTAAAAATTAAAGCATGAATGAAGCAATTGTTTTGGAAATAATTTAAACTGTTAAACAGAAACGATATTTTTTACATGAATATTGGTTTGTTTTTCTTATATTTTATTTCACTGATTAAAAAAGAAATATATGGGTTTGTTTTGCAATTTCTTATTTTTATCATACCTATTATTAAACAAATCCTCATTTGAACCAATTCTTCATATTAAGCTCTTGCTAACTATATATGTATGTTTGTCAATAAGATAACAACGAAGTACAAAAAAAAAATCTAATGATATCGTTATAACTACAATACTATGTACATACATATTTGTATTTCTTATTTCTAATATTTTTTAGTAACAGATTTTTGAGTTTAAATTTTCACTGGATTACAAATTTTGTCAAATAGACCATGTGACATACTCTGTATATCTGGCACTCCTTGAGTTTATGCACCTTACAACTCCACTATTGATATGATATTTTGTTGTTTCTATTGATGTTATACATGTACATGTTATTAGTTATAAGTATATGTACATAAATACACATATATATACGTATACGTACATACATACATATATGCAAATGATTATAAAACTGCTATCATTTTTATATAGCGAAAATTTACTTGAAGTACCTACATACATATTATGGAGTTATATATAAACAGGGTGTTATACAAACAATAGAATGTTAAATCGCGACAGTAATAGATCTTAATAAGATACATACATACATATATTAAAATTGTATATTTGGACTGAATATTTTTTACATCAGTTTTTTTAAGAATCAAATTGAACCCTAGATTCATTGGAAAATTTATCTATTATACTACATCAAAATAAAAGCAATAAATTCAATTAATTAAGAACTTTAATCTCTATGTTAAGTAATTATGACTACCTAAAATGTAATTTCCTTATTACATTGTTTTTTAAGACAATAAATAACATGAGTACACATATATAAATTACCGATATCACCAATTCATACTGAATAAATATACTTACATATATGTATGTATAAGTGTGCCATTTGAAAGTATCCAAAAAAATTAACTAATTAGGACTAATCATAGAAAATCATAGAGAGGCTAGAGAAATTCAGGATTGATATATGTAAATGGATGTAACTTTAGTGATTATTATTAATAATAAAATTTATTCATTTTAATTGAAAATATGTAGAAGAAATTACTTTAATACGACAACAGCATAATTAAAAAAAAAAAAAAAAATCTTTCTAATTAATAAATTCCAAATTTAAAAGATTTAAAAATATAAATGCAAGCAATATAAAAATAACATATTATGCTCTAGACTAGAGGAATAATTTATTTTTTAATATTTATAAATAGAAAATAATTTAAAAAATTTAAATGTATACAAAATAAAAGAATAAAAAGAAGAATGTTAAAAATAAACTGAATATTTTGTTTTTATTTTATGGTCATTTTTTTTTTTTTTAAATAAAAATTATAAATTTTATTTTACTGAATTTCTGCAAAAATTTTATATAAAAATTTTGGTTTAAAGGTCATGGTATTTTCATGTACATACGTATAGCTCGTTTATTTGGTAAAATTTTTCTAGTATTTTATTTTATTTTATTTTTTTCAAATCATAAATCATTTTGAATAAAATCAGTGCATAGTTTTAAAAAGTCGTACAATTATACATTTGTATATAAAATAAAAAAATGAATTGAAAAAATTTTTTTACAAATAAAAAACAAATTATCAAATTCAATTCGAAAAATTTTCATATAAATATGCACATTTTCTTTTTTGTTTTATTTTGATTATGAAAAAAAATTTTTCATTCATCTTTTATTTAACATTATTAAAGACCATGTACACCATGATGTGATGATACATGTGAGAATTATCAAATTTATAAATTTCGAAATATTTATATCAAATTTATTCATTATGATTCATCATTCATGAAAATACACATCATCATACAACAATATAAATTGTATTTTCATAATTGTATGAAGACATTCTTTAAAAGTTAATGGTCAGAAATATTTCAAAATACAGCAGTAACAAGCGAGAAAAACAAAATAAAAAAAAAAATAAATAAATTATCATTTTTAGTTTTACAATGCATTGTACAATCAAAGAAATTCGAATTATTTTGTTATGCACAATCTTATGATATCTTAGGATAAAAGGACATTTTTGAACATTTGTATTTGTTTGTCAAGTGAAATATGTACAATTTTGTACTATATATGTACTATGTACATTTTTTCTTCTTTCATGACCAAACAGTCCTTAGAGGATATCGAGGAAGACCATCCTCTTGTATGATGAGATGAGGATATGTCGCCATTTTTCTCTATTACAGAATATCGATCTACATTCCTTCATTCACTTGCAATCTTTTAAGGTTCTTTTGTATCGCATCCTACATGTTTACGTGTTAAATTATGTATACATACATACATATACCACACACAGTGTTTTTCGGAATGGTATAATATAGATACGTATTACATACATACATACATATGTACATGTATAAATTTCATATAAAATTTTTATACTAAATTCCATATTCATAAATATGTAAGTACATGATTTGGTTTTGTTTATTTTAAATTATACACATACAGTATGTATGTTTTTCATTTTTTATTTTCTTCACATTATGTAATATGAAATTTTTCTTTAATAATTTTTTTATTTTTATTTAGAGCATATACATATATCATTTTTCTTATTTTTAAATCATCACATCATTTCTTTTTTATGTGCATATGTATGCATAATTGGAATATATATATATGTACATAAACAAACATAGTTTTAGTCTAACATGCGTATCATATGTGTATAAATTGTGTGTAATCACATACATATGTACATAGATTTAAAATGTAATTTCATATAAAAAATGCATTTTCCTTCCAAGAAAACTTTCATCACTATCATAAATTTATTTTCTATTTATTTTTTACTTTATATATTTATATATACATACATACAATATTTATTCTTTGCTCGATTATTTATGCATTCATAACATATGTATGTATGTGTATTTACACAAACATGCATAACAATCTCATTTGCAGAATATGAAATTTATAATTCATGTACATACATTATTTATACAATCGATATGATTTGTTGTTAAAGTTTTTGAATTTGAATTTTTTTCATTTTTCTTTTTTTAACTTCATTTTTTTTTTTTTTTTAAATGTTATTTTGTATTTTTCTTTATACTTATTTCTAGTTTTATATAATATTTTCATTTATTTTTATTTATATATTTATGCTGAATTCTACGATATTTATTTACAGTATAATTGTATATATATAAATAGTTGTATAAATTCTATACATTTTGTAACGTACATTTTGTACATGTATTCATGCATGTATGTATGTATGAATTGCCAATGTTATAATATATGTATGTATGTAATGCGTGTTTATATTTATATAAACAAAATATTTGTTGTTATTTATTAATATAATAAGCTAAATGTGATTTTTATATGCAAAAAAGTTAAAATTATCTTATATATGTATATATACATACATATGTATGTACGTCTGTACATATACAACACATATAAGTATCCTAATGGCTATACTGGTATACATTAATTTATATGTATATATGTACATACATACATTCTCGTAATCTAACAAGTAGAAAAAATTTTTTTCCCTTTATACATATCTGTCCTTTATTTATTTGTATATTATTTATTATTTATTGATATAAAATATCTAAATGTATAGAGAGTATGACATGCACGTACGAACATATATGAATTTCTAACTTATATGTATACTGATTAATGTACTTAAACATATACGTATGTATGTATGCATTTATGAATATATAGTAATGTAGAAAATTTATTTTTATACAAATTTAAAAAATATAAAAAATTGTGGTTTACATTCATGTATGTATGTATATGTTATTTATATGTTCAACTTACATAAAGTTAATAGTATATATTTTTCAATTCATAAATTCATGCAATACATTAATATTAAATTGTGAATATAAAAATGAAAATATACATCTTACACTATACGTACGTAATACACAAAATCAAACTATGATCACACATACATATATCATGAGTATATTATATACATATGTAGAAAGTGCATGTGCATATATTTGAAAATTTTCTCATTATTTTCATATATAGAAAATATATTTAAAAAAGGAAAAAAAAAATAATAGCAACATTTTGTACACATTATGTATGAATTGAATTGCTATTTATAAATCTTTTAAGTTACTCTTTAATTTTTTTTTTTTAAACACACATACATATATTCATAAAATGTAAGTTAATATAATAGATGCAAATAAAATTCTATCAAAAAAGAAAAAAAAAAGAAATATCAATAGAAGAAAAAAATTATGTAGAAATTGGAAAATTAGGAATGAAATTAAAGAATAAATCCAAAAAGGAATAGCAAAATTAAAAATTATACATGTTAATATGAAAATAAAATTTAGTACATATGTACATACATATGTAGATGTAATCACAATTAAAACTTTGAAACCTCTGCTTACGTATTTGTATGTAACAACAAATTTTTACTAAATATTTACCTTCATTTTTTTTTGTTTTATTCAAATACTAGTAAATGTGTAGATGATGGGACACACGGTCGGAGGGAGGAGTGAGTGGGTGGATGTGATAGAGGGGATCATGTACAACACTGTTCAAGTGTTTTTAGGTGGGGGCCGCACAAGGGGTGGGCAGGAGGAGGAGGTGAAAATTGAATTTTTAAGTATTTAAATGAACAAAAAGTGGCTAGTAGAGGGGAAAAAAGAGGTTAAAAATAGGTAGAAAAGGGTCCGATAAATCTACTACAATCGACAAAAAGTAGAACCAGTGTTGTGACGGCGTGCGACGCCCGGATAAAAACTGAATATTTTCAACTTAAAACTTAGTATTAAAACAGCTGAAAAAGATAAAAATAAATCTTTGATACTCGGTCGGAGACCGGGAGACGTCTCGGTAGAGACGTTTAAGGGTATGAGTTGGACTTTTTAAATATCAATATATAATGATGTGAAATGGTACTATTTTTCGTAGTTTCCATAAGGCCTCTAGTGAAAATGTTTAAGAAATTAGGTATTGGTGAGTATTTTGCTTTTCCCACTAAAAATCCCACTAAAAACGATAAAATCCCACTGTTTAATGGTAACTGTATAATGGTAATGGTAATTTTTTTCCCACTGAAACGTGTAAAAACCCACTAAATCTAGTGAGAAAACCATTAAATTGGCAACAGTGATTATAAGTGAAAAAATTAAGTTAAGGATTTCATTTTTTTTTTTTTTATTTCTAAAATATATTGCAATAAAATTTTAAAAATTTTAAATCAAATCAAAGAATACGCACAAACTAAATTAAACCATTCTACTAAGAAACTATTTCATTTCTTTAAAATTAATAAACGCACAAAATTTTATGTTATGAAAGATTTAAGTGTATGTTTACTTCATGCAAGTATTTGAATTTTTTTTTTTTAAATGAAATTATAGAATACTAAAATCTATTGTATACTATTGTAATCGAAAGCTCATCAGATCGATATGTAGAATACTGGTTTCTGAATCCTTCGTGTTAGAAAGGAGTCATACTTAGTAATTCAGTTAACAAATATATTGGTCCTCATACTGATTACATGTTTTGCTTGTAATTAGTATTATTCATACATTTGATTTAAGACACATGAATCATTTTTAATAAGTTCATAAACGAAACATAGATAAAAAAAGATAAGATATAGCAGTGGGTGGTACTGGGAGGAAAAGTTCAAATACTTAATTTTTTTTCTTTTTAGTAATAATATGATAACTAGAAAAAAATGAAATGACTGAATTTTGAGCTTTCGATTACAATAGTTTTAAATTTGTTTGCTTTTATGTTTATGCTCGTATAAATAAATAAAAATTATTTCATGTACAATTGCATATATGCAAGTGTTCACATTAATGTTCACATTAATGTATTCATGTGTAGAAATTTAAATCTTACCTGATCTTACACATTTAATAACTTTTAACACCTACTTACTTTCATTTAAAGGTTTTTATATTTTTCTGTTTTTGGATTTAATTTTAGCTTTTGTTTTTTTTTTCTGTTTCAATATAAATTTCGTATGAACATATACTATATTTTATATTTTATACTTTTACACATGCATGAAGTATGTAATATGCGTAAATACAAATCATATGCATGCATAAATATATTTTCTTCATCATCATCATAATCATCATTATCACCATCATCGTCATCATTATCATGATTAAAAGAAAATAACCTGTCCAAAATCTATTGAGGCCATCAAGATCAGTTTTCTTTTATTTATTTATTACAACTGCTATATTTCATTAGCATTTTATCGTCAATATTGTTTATTGTTATTGTACTTTTGTCGTTTTAGTTATTCATGTTGTCGTCATTATATTATTATTAAATTTTTAGTTTATATAGCAGTTTTTTTTTTCTTTCAGTTTCATTTTAAAATTTATTTAATTTTATTTCGTTTTTTTCTCTTTTTACTTTTAATTTGTGTTTCTCTGTGATTAAAAAAAAAAAAAAAAATGAAGCCAAAAAAAAAAAAAAATTGTTTTATTCGAAAATTTATTAATACACAAAAAATAGTAACGATCACCATCACAATAAGAAAACAAGCAAAACAGATCACATTAAAATGATCTTACCTCACGTTCCTCTGAAAGCAATGATGATGGTCACATACTTTTATGAGATTAAATCAAAAGTGACTGCAACCTGTATTACGCATTGGTGTGATCGTTTTTATTTCAAAAAAAAAAAAAAAAAAAAAAACAAAAAAAAAAGTTAAAAGAAAGAAAACAAGAGGAAAAATGTTTCTTTCATTATTGAATATCTTTTCTTTTTCCTTTTTGTTCGTTTGAATGTTGGTTAAACTTACCAAAAAAAAAATTAAGAAAGAAAAAACAAATTTCTTTTCTTTTTTTTTTTGTTTGTTTTATTTTACCGGTTTTTAAAACAAAATTATAGAAAAATGTTAAAATGAAAAAATAAAACGATTAAGTTTTTTGTATTTATAATAAAAAAGACAAAAAAAAAAAAAAAACAAAAAAACAAAAATTTATTAATAATTTGTATGTGTATGAGTATTGCATATTACGAAATGTAAATATACATACATGTATATATGTATGTATGTATATAAGAATTATGAGCTTTTTTAACTTTACAAATAATGTATTTAAGAATTTAAATACATTAACGTTTTTTATTGATATGCTCTAGAACTTTGTTCATTACAAATTTTTATGTTTTATTCATCATATAAAAACTATAAACATAAAAATGTTAATGAACTTTTAAAAATCTCTTAAGGATTAGAATATTTTTGTTCCATTTGATTTTCTCATTACAAATTTACGTATTTATTTGTATAAATAAAAAAAAAAAAAAAAAAACACTATTTTTGTTTAATTTATTGAGCAGTTATTTATTTTGTTAAAAAAAAAAAAATTAGATTTTGTATTACGAACTCTTTACAAACTCATACATTATATATGTATTATATACACATATGTATGTATGTTAAATGAAAAGTGGAAAATTTATTTTTACAAAAATCAATACATACATACATACATATATGATGATGCATATGTATATACATTTCTCAATTAAAAATTACAAACAATTGGTTTACATTATTTTTGTCTTCATATAGTTAATAGAATTATAATGCAATATTTTGATAATAAAAATAATAATAACAATAGTAATAAATAAAATTTAAGTCGTTATTTGTGATCTATAAATCATTTATCTTGAATAGGGTAAAAAGATTTTAATTTATAAAATTGGATCTGTAAACATATTTTTAGCACACATTAAACGTATATTATACGTATATGTACTTGATATACCTAAGTAAGTATAAAACACAGAAATAAGCAAAAAGTGTTTGTACAATCACTCAAAAAATTATTCGTACACTTTAATTACCACTTAAAGTGTGATTTGCTTTTTACAACATAGACACCTATTTTTGAAATTGATGCTTTTTCATATTCTTTTGCATTCAGTTTTCATAAATTCATTTTTTTTTTCTCATTATCTGACTGCCAATTTTCTATAAACGACAATCATTTAAGAGCGACATAAATTACATAATATTTTTATGCTGTAAAAGAAAATACGTGACTATATATGTATGCTTTAAAAACGCTTGAGTAAATCTACCAATTTTCTTTATTGACATAAGTTTTCAAATATTTTTAGTTTAAAGCCAAATAACTTTGGTATGATGCGACTTATTTTAAGGAAATTTGGTATAAAAGTGTTATGAATGAATTAAACTCATAATTTTGAATTGGAATAAATTTTATGAAAATTTAATTTTCTATTTTCTTGAAAAATTTTATGATAAATTTATTAATACTTTTTTGAATGAGTCTGAGTGTATATTTATTTACGTTTTTTTTTTTTTTTTTTTTTTTTAATTTATTCTTATGTATTATTTGTATTGTACTCCACTGTATTATAGTGTATATATGTATAAATATTTACATAATATAAAATATAAGAAAATAAAGTCACAATTAAATAAAAACTTTACGTAAATATAATTTATTGAATTTAATAAATGATAATGCTATTTTATGTGCATATATATATATATTACTGTAGATATATACATTTGGACTCTCATACGTGTACATATAGTATATAGACATAGAGCATGTATACAGTATACATACAAATTATAATTGATTGTTAATAATAGTTTTATTGTCATATATACAATGTACACATGGCATATATGTCACTATCATTGTCATTTCAAATATAATTTATTAGCTTTCTAAATTGTGAATTATGATCACTTGTCAATGTGTTTACGATTAAATCAAAAAATTATAATTTGTATATACATATACTATGTGTATACGTACATATATGTACACATATTTATGTAGAATACAAACTCATATACATACATACATATGTACATATGTATATGTATATTAGAGCATATAGGACAAAAGGCGGCGCCATATAATAATTATTTGAAAAAAAAATTAAAATTAATAATTAAATTAAAGTAAGTTACTCGATGTTACAGCTATAGTTCTTTGCATAAGTTACATAAATATGCCCGTTTTCATTTTCAATAAAAAAACATTAATTTCATTCATATAAACATATAAATATGCATAAATAAAATTTAATATGTATAAATAAAATGTAACTTGTTGTTTTATTAGCTTTTATTCAAAAATATTAAGTTAGAATGCACGTAAGTTAAAGAATATTAAATTTTATATTTGATAAATATAAATTATATTAATATGAAAATGAAGGAAATTACAACTGAAAATTATTGATATACATATACATATATGCATATGTGGGTATGTATAAAATTTTATTTAATGTAAAATTATCTGTTGGTATAATATTTAATAAAATATTATTGTTCAATTATATCTTTACTTGTTTTATATTTGCATATGTATGTATACTTATGTATGTATATATATTTTGTATAAATCATTTATGTAGAGTGCACAAGATTTGTAATTAAATATCTAGCAGTACATATTTACATACTTACATACATGCATATTATGACTATAATTTGTTTTCTAAAATATAGTCACCTGTACTTTATATTGATAATTTTGCATTCAGTTTTTAACAAATTCGTCTTCTTCTCTCATTCTCTGATTGCCAATTTTTTTGTATTTTTTGTAAACGAAAACAACAAGAATCAAATGAGAACAATATAAATCACACAGTATTTTCATGTTCTATACGAAAGTATATGTACTATGTACGTGACTATATTTTAAAAACGTACTATAGAACATTTTCTCTCCAACTCTATATACCTTTTCAGGATGAATTTGGACACTGGACAATGGACACCTATCATATTTCATAGGATCACAGCTACTGCTTACTTATTGTGTACTCGTGTAAAAAGGACCTCCATTTTCCATTTTTCACATATGGTTTTGTGAGAAAATTCATAATACCTACATAGTTCACTTTCAATGGTCGGTCTAATGTGTGTTGTCAATTGTCATAGAAGAATGTGTTTACTCGGAGACGAATGGGCAGCCATGAGTACTTATGACGGATATGCAAATTAATATTATGAATATGATTTTATACCAAAGCCTATAATTATCCTGATGTGATTTTCTTATTCGATTTAAAAAAAAAAATTTACATGCGATTCTTTTAATGATATAATTAATAATTATTATCAATTATAAAAACCTTGACATGCATATATAGAAATAATGATTGTCTAATAGCAATTTATAATCAACTACAACTTGTTAAAATGTTACTTAAAATAGGATTGTTTGGTTTTTCTCAATTACCTGCTCTTTTTACTTGTAAATAAAATACGTTATTTTTCTTCAGAATTTAGAAAATCATACAATTTTAGTTGTTGTTTTTATTATTGTAATTTCTTTAAAGCATTGAAACTGTGGTTTTACTTCTTTTTTTTTATTATTATTTTAATTTTCGTTCATTAAAATATTAAATATGATATTTATTGTATAACATAGGTATTTACATTTTATTTAACTTAAATTTAATGCACTGTACAATTAATTTAATGTGCATGTACTCATACATGCTTATATATGTACATATGTATAATTAAAAAACCCACACAAAATCAATTAAAACAAAAACAACAAAAAATGTAACTGAAAAAAAAAAACAAAAAAACAAAACAAATTAAATAATGTTACATTCTCATCACAATAAGCTGTAATTTATTGCATACCAATCTAATATTGGCACCTTGTTATTTTATTTAATGGCGCCATATTTCTCACTTTATTTTAATATAACACATACATCCGTACATACATATAGAATATACGTACATATATATATGTATGTTAACATAAATAATGAAAATTACATAAGTGTACGTATACATGTAAACAATTTAATTATAAAGTACCTTATATTTCTTATTAAAATTTTATAATATGTACATTAAAATTTCATACTTATAAATTGATTTTATATATGTACATACGTATACACATTCTAATATTTCATTATATATATACATATACCTAATATGTAGATATCTACATACATATAGGTACTTGTTTATATAATTATTATAAATATATTAAAATATAATAAATGCATTCTACATATGCGTATACGATATATAGATACATACATATGTACATATACACATATGTATTGTATAATGTATGATGTATATACATATGTACGCATGTTCATATTATAATGTACATACCTATCAAACCATTTTAGCTTATAATTTTTTCTCTTTAAGTTTTTTTTTTGCAATTTTAATTTGTTTTGTTTTAAAGTTTATTATTATTATGATTATTATTTTAATTTTATACTGTTTTGTTTTTTTTTTTCTTTGTTTTTATTAAATTTTTTTAAAACTTAAATACAATTAATTGATCATATAATGACGTCTATTTTTGATATTTAACTAATGACTGATGTATTTCAAGGCTTAAATAATAATAATAATAATAATAATAATCATAATAAAAACAATATATGGTTAAAAAAAAATTAAATTATTTTTTTTCCTGATTTTTTTTTTTTTTTTTGTTTTTTCATTGCATAAAAGTATAAGCAATTTTAATTTAATGACTATATAAGGGGATAATTTATAATTCCTAATAATATGTGTGTATAATTTTCATATTTATGAACACAAAAAAATAAATGTAATTCGTTTTTTTTTTTTTGTTTCAATTTTTTTTTTTATTTTTATTACTAGCAATAATCATAATAATACTATATTAATGATCACCACAAATGGGTGATCATTTTTGCATTTTATCATATTTTAAACATAAAATACTATATTTTATGATAGATTTAATACAGCAATAACAACGAGAAATCATAAATTTATTTTTTCATTTTCTTAGAACTTAAAGAGAAAATACATTTATCTATTTTCATTTATCTCATATAAATCTAATATACATATGTACATATGTACGTAATGTACGTTACATGTGTTCAGGATATGTGTACAGTATTGTATTTATTTAAATGCCATGTAACTGTAACGTTTTAAAATAACATTTGAAAAAAAGAAATAAATAAATAAAAAAAATTAATTAAAAAAATATGATTAAAAAAAATTTGTTTTTTTTTTTAAATAAATAATAATTTTATTACAAAGTAGATACCTATTAATTCATATTATACTAAAATGTTGTATGCAAATTTAAAGCTCCTATTATGAAAATCTATTCTACAAATTAATAAATTCGACTTTTCCAACTCGATCGAACAAATATAGTTATTATTATGGATTTCAATTGGTTTTCAAACTTTTTTCGATAAAAGTTAGGTTTTAACCAATGTGAACTTTATAAAACTTTTAACTATCAAATTGATAAAAAATTTGTAATAAAACAATAAAAATTTAGTTTATTTTAACGGCTAGAATTTTAAATAAATTTTGATGAAATTGAAATTTTTTTCATTATTTTACACTTAACAATATTACTTGATATAAAAATTATTTATTTTATTATGACAAATTATGTAATTAAAATAAGGCTTCTTCGAAGTGTATTACAAGAAATATGACAATTATCGATTTTTCAAATCTACAAAATAAAAAAAAATTTCTACTTGAATAGACTTTTATAATAGCAAAAGTCTATTTGGACTTAATTTAAAGTTAGTACTTACAGACTTTCATAATAGGGGCTTAAGTTACATGCACTGATTAATTAATGTAAATATAAAGAAATGTAAATAAAAGTGATTTTTCAAAGTACACAACTTCAATAAAAATCTATACTCTGTCCACTAATTGTACGCAGTCAGTTTTCTCATTATTTCTAATTAAACTGTTTCACAAGCAGTATTACCACAAGCTAGCCTTCAAGTTTTCATGCAACACGAGATGAATTTTTTGGATATCAGTACACAATGTTGTAAAGTACTTTTTGTAATTTTCATATGGCTTTAACTGCATAAAATTAATAAACAGACTATAAATTCTGAATTCTAAATAAAAATTTATTTGATGTAAATCACCAAGAATCCTTTGTGTAGGTTAAACCTAGAAAAAAATAAAATAAATAAATAAATAATTTGTACACATTATTAATTGTATTAATTTATGTTTGTTGTTTTTTTTTTTTTTTCTTATTAATTCAATTTTATTTTTATTAAGACATATATTCTGTATACTTACAACAAAATATTTATATACCTAAATACATATATGATATTTTTTTAATGTGGTATGTGGGAGTCCATTTACCATATTACATATGCAACCTGTATGCAATTATAATGTTATGTTGCTATATTGAAAATTCAATTAATTTTTCATATTTATTATATTTCAAAAAATAATAAAACAAATTAATTATTCAATAAATATTCAAAGTAATAAATAAAAAATTTTGATTTTAATGTCCATTCTTTTTATTAATAAAAACAATATATTTTACAACATTTAATGTATATACAAATACAATGTATCTATGTATATGTGACAAGTATACAATATAGATACATATGTATGTATATATGTATGTATATAGAATTGTATGTAATTGTTTTTGTATGAATGATGTGAAAAAATGTTATTTCAAAATTTATTTACTGTAATTATTTTAACACATCATAATTTTTTTTGTTTGTATTTTTTGTATTATATGTATACGATATGTAAAGTGGATTTTTTTTTCTAACATGTATGAATATAATAAAGATATGAACATAATATGTATTATAGAATTCAATAAATACACGTGAGTTATTATACAATATATTTTATAAATACTGTATATACATACACACATAAATATATAGGTACATACATACATATACACATACGTTCATAATATGAGGTCAATTTAAATCACCATAACTTTCAATCTTTTCATTTTAATTTGACTACATATACATTACATACATACATACATATTAGGTACATATATTGTATATGTGCACATTTTATCTAATATTAATATATGTAAATGTACATACATATGTATATGTATATTCATTTATATTATTTATGACAATGACATCAAAATTATCATTAATCAGTTTCATATGTATGCGTATATGCATACATACATATATGCACATTTACATACACGTTTATACATACATACATATATATTATTTGTTTGTACATTTATGATATTAGCATGCATATAAAACAAATTGATTCTCTCTACCTCATTTAAAAATTTGATGCTTGATTTACTTACAATTATTATTATTATTATTATACATATTTATATTATTTTTATTACGAAAAGGTACATATGTACATATATGCAATATTTCATGCAATACTAATGACAATATTTATCATAAATTGCAAAAGCTTAGAAAACTTTATTTAATGAGAATAATAATAATAAATTAGAAACTGCATTATATAAGTAAGGATAAATTTTTTTATTTTATTTCTTCGTGTAAATATATTTACCTATGCCACGCCACATATACCTACTTATATAAAATAGAAACCTCTTAAAATCGATAAACCTCTTTATTGTCACAGAAAATTCTTAATTATAATTATTGTATACCTAGATATTATATTTAATCGTCAGTATTTTGTTTACTATTTAACAAAATAACATTTAAATGTTTAAATTATTAATTCTGTTTTATTTTATTTTTAAAAGGACTTTTATATATCATAAACTTACAATAAAATATTAGTATGTACATACATACATATGTATGTATATAAAAAAACATCGTATATGTTTTAATAAATTTATTTAATTTTTCCTAATATATGTAGTTATTGTTATTATTATTATTACAATTTAATAATAATTATTATTATTTGTATAATATGTACAATAAACTTTATGTTTTAATTAAAAAATTTGTATACAGGGTGTCCAAAATTCAATGTAACCAAATAGGTCTATCATGTAGTTTATACTTTTATAATCTTTCGAGTAAAAAATCATTCTAAACAATTTCCTATTCTAAAAACCACCCCTTATTGGAAGGGTTTAAGCCTCAGTTTTAGTTTGCAAATAACAAGACTCAAATACATAGGGTGGTTTAAAAAAAATGTCCAATTTAATAACATTATGTTTTCCACGTATCCGAAAATTTTCAATCGTTTATATCTCAAAAGGGGCGAATTTTAGGTGGCGGGGGTATCTAAAATGGCTTTTTACTAGAATCACTCTAAACTACACGATAAACCCATACATTATGTCATTGATTCTGGGATACCTTGTATAATAATTGAAAAAATATTGAGTGCATAGTAAATCTTAATTATTATTATAGAATTCTTGTTTATATCTGTACATATATTCAAATTTATGTTATAGGTTGTTCAATGCTCAATACTTATGTACATATGTATGATAAAGTCATTCGTGGTTATACATATTCTACAAATATATTCTTAAATGTACATGTGAATAGGCTTATGTATGTATGTGTTTTACAACCCAACAATGTGGGAGTTGAACGCACCTTTGTGTAAATATTTATGTACCTATATACATATATGTACGTATAAATATATGTGTTAATACAAAAGTGAATTAATTAATCAAAAATATCATTAAAATATAATGCATATGCAATACGTTTAATAAAAAATTTTCTACTACATATACATATGTACACATATCGTTTTTTTTGTTTTTGTTTTTTTTTTGTGAACGATATAAATATTCATTTTTATGACCCAATATACAATAATATGTACATATACATAAGAACATCTACATATGTAAATACATATATGAACAAATATATAAAAATAATTTAAAATTTAATCTTTTTTATAATTTATAATACATAATTCATCTTATATACTTACTAAATAAGCAATTTAAAAATGATGTTTATATATTAATGTATGATTTTTATGTACATACATATGTATGAATTGTAAGACAAATTAACGCATTTCTAATAATTTAAAAATTTAAACTTAAATTTATTAATTGATTATTTTCATTATTTTATTTCTAAAATAATCATATATTTTGATATATACGAGTACATATTCTTTGATACGAGTGTACTTATATATGCACATTTATGATACAAAAAGAAAAAAATTACATGTTTCAATTTAATAAATTAATTATTACTTATATACTCTGTTTGCTAATTATTTGTAGTTAAGGCCTTGTTGAAAAATTCAATTCATTCAAAAAATTTATTTCTTATTATATGAAAATTTTAAGAATTCTAATTAGAAATTATGAGAGAAGAAAAGATACATACATAAATACATATGTATGTACCTCTATAAGGCTTTAAATACTTATATACATATGCATAATTTAATATATAGAGTATATGTAGTTTAATAATTGTAATAATAAATCCCAATTAGATATCAAATATAATTGAAATTTAAAATCATGCACATACATACATATGTATACTTATATAGGTATATCTATACATAAGTATGTGCACAAATCACAACAAGTGTAATTATTATAGTTATTATTATTAAATCTACATAATAAGTATCTTTTTATATATGAGCTATATTATATCAATTTAAGGAGTATATATATTTATATTTTATTTATTTATTTATATTTCATAATAAAATTTAAATTGAATTAAGAAAACGTTACAAAAATAAATAATTAAGAAAATAAGATAAATACAATAAGTAAATGATTAATGATAAATTAATGATAAACAAACTATAATATACATGTTATATTGAAAAATAATAATCATTATAATATTTACTAAATAGTGTACGTTTTATATAATTTATATGCATGTTCATGTAAATATATGCATTGTATGTATGTATGTGTACAGTGTATAAATGAGGAATTGTGTGTAAAGCACATGATTACATATATTATACAATAATACTAAAATAATATAAACATTTTTTATACCGTCTATTAAACATATTTTTTTGTTTTACATAATTTATTAAAAATTTATTATAAATTTATATGTATGTAAGCGTTACATTTTACATATACATATGTACAAAATAATGTATATACTGACTCGTATATACATACATATGTATGTTTATTTATTACCATTATTACTCTATATCATTATTATTTAATTTAACAATGCTAATATAATTTATGCGCATGTAAATAGAACATAAATTCATTTCATTATGCAAATTTATTACCTTTATTACGGTTAAAGTACACACATGTATACTGTATTTGGATGTATAGATTTATCTTATATAGAGTAAATCATTATTATATAATTTGTATAGATTACAAAATGATGAAATTATTGAAAAGAAAATTCAAACAATTTTTTTTTTGTTTTTTGATACAATATGCAGCATAATACATGTGTAAATGAGAAAAATATTGTTTAAAAATAATAATAATTTTATTAAGGAAGAAAAATTAATGATAGTCATTTTAAACGAATTTTTTTTTTTTTTTTTTAAATTGGTTTTAAAATAATAAAATAAAATTATTGATTGAAAGCAAAAAAAAAAAAAAAAATAGAATAAAATATAAATATTTATGTATACATAGATAGACACAAACGATAGCTGTTTTTGATTTGCACAAAAGTGCTTTTGCAAGGATATACATATATAATAACAGTTTTCGCTTAATTATCTTCTCATAACTACTTACAATTACATAGGTTAGGTTACACTTACGGTTACTAGGGAATAGGGATCAAGCGAGTAATGTGAGTGCAAGTCGTGGTCATGCGAGTTAACGCTTGTATTAATATTTCATGAATAACTGTTTGCAAAAGCTAACTATGGTTAAGCTTACGAATACAAAATTTTATTAGTGTGTACTCACACGAACTTGCGTTATCATTTACTTGCTTGATTCATAATCCAAGCCTTATTTTTATGATTTTTTTCAAAATAGATACATAGAAGTGGTTGTTTGTGAACAACTTATACACCAGACGGGTGACAAAATTGTTAAAACTCTTTTTAGGGTTCTAAGATATGTAACAAGTACATTTAATTTTAAAATTTTAAATTTAGCACATAGTTTTGAGAAATTTAAGGGAAAAGTATGAAAATTAGCCTACAAACGTACTGTATAGTGTTAGATTTTTGATTCGAATCAAATAATTACGAAATGGATCTTTTCACAGACATTTTTTAAAAATAGATACATACATATATGGATAAAGATCCTTCAAAAGGGTTGTGTATTTTCATAATTTCACTTCGCTTTCTGATTTCAAATATTTAAGCTGTTAATAAAGTATTGAAAATAACAAAATTAATAATCAATTTTACATTTATGTTCATATTATTTGATATTATGTAAACAAACAAAATAAAAGTCAGTTTAACTTACATACATATGTATGTATGTATGGATGTGTGTGTTTAACTTTAGTTAATCAGAATAAATGAAAATGTTGCTATGAAATAGCTAAATTTCGAATAAAAATAAAATTAAATGTCTGTCTTATTAAGTGTATTCATATACAAATATGGACATACATACATATATGATATGTACATATGTGAATTAAGAAAATGAAAAATGTACCTTTAAATAATATCTGTGTACTTTTGTAAATTTAAAAAAAAACAATAATAATAATTCAAATATTGTTCATTTCCTGCTGTTTTTTTATGAACGTTATATATCGGAAGTTTAAATTAAATTAAATTTATGTTGAAGTGTCAGTTGAAAACGGATTGTATGTGAAATTCAAAATTTTCTCTTACTTTTCCCTCAAAATTAAGAAAATTTTGACTTTCGTATACAGCCGTTATACATACAAACATTCTCTTTTTTTTTCTCAAAATTTGAGTTCTTATTGAAAAGGTTGACGAAATATTGCTATTAGATGGCACTGTACTATTGTAACTGTTTTATCATTATGTAGGACTGTACTACCATGTATTATACATTGAATTAGTATAGAATGAATCAAAAAAACTGAATGAAAAACAATTAAAATATTTTGGTAATTACATGTTATACATTTATTAATTTTTAATTATTAATAATGATTGTATCAAACAAAACAGTTTGTACGTCCCATCTACATGTGAATCCAGTGTTTCTTTTTTCAGTTTTTCATACGAATACGACTAGTATCTCAATTAAAAAAAAAACTGAAGCTGCTAATGACATCAATAACCGTAAAATTAGATACAATATTCAATCGAACAGCAGTTGTGCTCATCTAAATTGTTGTACAAATAGATTTATTATGTACTATATATTTAATTTTTTCGTTGAATTTTTGATATTTTTTGTTTTTTATTTCTAATAGACCGATTATGTAATCTGACAATTTTCAAATCCAAATTTAAATAATTGATTTATTTAGAAAAATATTAAAAATAAACGAAGAAAATTTAAATGTAATATTCATACTGAAGTTTGTCACCCTTCAATCATTGCATGGTTGGATCTGAGTTTGGATAATCACATTTAACAATCATAAATACACTACACATCAAAGCATGTATAATATTGTATACTTACGTATATATATTGTATAATTGTACATGCTTCCATATATATACATATAACACAAACAAATATGAACTTTTCTTTTAATTGTCAACTGTCATGTTATTATTAAAAAATTTTTGTATACGTGTAGTTTATAATCAATCATCACATTATTTATTATTATTATTGTTATTATTATTATTATTATTATTATTATTATTATAAATTTATTTATATTGTCATGCCGATGGCTTGATTTAAATAATATTTTTATTTTTATTCTAAAAACTTTGTTTTATATTTAATTAATAATTAAAATATCAATTTGTCAATTAAATGTGAATGTAAAAAAAAATATAATAGAATTTTTCATTTTTGTTCAATTTTTTATAAAGAAATTTATTTTTCATTATTTTTTGTTTTATTTTTATTTTTGAATTTTATATTTTTATATAAATTCATATTTTGTGAAATTTTTTTTTACTTGTTTCAAATACAGAAAATAAGTAAGTACCTTTAAAAAAAATATATATGTATATTTTTTCTTTTGATTTGTTACATGTACTAAGATTGCTTTAAATAAAACAAACTAAAATAAGGATTTTATTTTAATTAAATTAATTAAAAATTTTCTACTTGTAATTGAAGAAAAAACAAAATATTTTATTTTATTATATTGAATTTAATTGCGTTTATAAAATTAATTTTTTAAAATTTTAATCTCATTATTAATATTATCTGTATCTTAACCATGTAAAATTGACATGATAACAGTCTAGTCCTAGTAGTATGTTTCTGTTATCGTCATAATTTTGTTTAAAAAAAAAAAACAAAATGTAAATATTGTAAATTAAATTTGTGAATTAGAATGCGATCAAAGTATTACATGCATACATACATATGCGTACACGCTATTATTTTTTTTTTTGTTTTTCTTTTTTTTTTTTGATTTTTATTTATTTTTTAATACATATTTTGATTACGATGTTTCATTTAATGACATTCAAAAAATTGTATTAAAAAAATATATCGTACTTTTGTTTGTACATTTTTACACTATCATCTACGTAACATAATTCAAAATCAAAATATAACATTACAATAGAAAATACCTATATATTGGTATCCATTCCCTGTACAATATATGGCAAATTTCGTTTAAATTTAATTTTGATAAATTGTTTTAATATTTTTTTTTTTTTTAATCGAAAATGTTTCTTTTATACGCTCTCATTTTACACACACGAAATAAATAATATAAATTTCAATAGAATTTTATTTATAGACTTAATTATACACATTTCATATAACTTATCTACCTACATGTTTTATGTAAACGTTAAAAGTGTATTGTATTTTATTTATCAAAATTCATTCAAAGCATTCATTAACACCTCGTGTGATTTAAAGCAATTTAATTTTTTATTTTTTCAAATTTAATTTTATTTAAAAAAAAAAATTTTAAAAATTGGAGCCAAATTTTAAATAATATTTTTTAAATTGTTTTTATTTTATTTTGCTTAAATTATTTAGCTACTAAAATAATTTAGTAATTATATTTATTTGAAAAAAAAAAAACAAAAAAAAAAATAAATAAATAATTTCATAAACATACACATAAGTACATTTAGATCAGAAATAATTTAAAAGACTGATCTATAGTCAATTTAAATAATTTAAAATTTCATTTTAATCATTTCTTATTTTTAATTTTAATTTATTCATAGCAAATAAAAAATATCAACTTTTCGTTTTTGTTTTTTCAGCAAATTATTTTATAGATAATAAATATTTAAAAAAAAAAAAAAGATTAAATCAAATTAAACAAATAAACATTCATCATGGATAAATCTACATCATCAGCAACTGAAGAAATAAGCTTGTATAATAGTGCTTTAGATGGTTCAACATTTTTCTTAATTGGCGATAATGGTAAATAAAATTTAATTATTATTTACAATTAAAATATACAAAATAATTTAAAAATTGTAATTAATAAATTTTTTGTTTATATATATTATAATTTAAGATTATGTTAAATGATTTAAAAAAAAAAGAATTATTTTATTTTCAGATAATAGCACTTTAAATACATCTAAAAATGTTAATGATAGTAAACAACAACAAAGTTATTATGATGATGGATTACAAAAAAATCAAAAATTTTTAAATAATACTGATTTACATCAATCAGATAGTTTTGATAATTTAGAAGTTGATCCAAAATCAAATTTAGCTAATAAAACAATATTTAAAACTGATAATCCAAATTTGTCAATTATTGAAATTAATAATGATAATACATCAAAATGTGAAGAAGAATCTGTATATTTAATTGGATCTGATGATGATGAAGAGCATAAAGAGAAAGTTCGTTCAATATTACATTCAAGTAGACAAAAATTGAATATAATAAATGCAACAAATAATAGTACGATATCAATGACAACAGCAACAGTAACAACAACAACATCAACTATAACGACTGTTACCACAACAAAAACAACAAGTACATCATCAGCAAATGCATCAACATCAAATGAAAATGTAAAACCATCACCAGAAAAACGTATTATCAATGTTTATAATACAATTGAAGAATTTGAAAATAATTTACCGAAAACTGTTAAAATTCTAACAACACCTTATGGTAGTCGAGTATATGTAGTTGGTACAGCACATTTTAGTGAAGAATCACAAGATGATGTATCATTTGTTATTAGAAATGTAAAGCCAGATGTTGTTATGGTCGAATTATGTACATCAAGAATACATATTCTAAAATATGATGAAAAATCTTTGCTTGAAGAGGCAAAAAGTATCAATTTCGCAAAGGTAACAGATATAATTATTTAATTTTCCAAAATTAAATCTTTTAAATCTTTCTCTTTTTTCTCTTTTTCTCTCTTAAAAAAATATAAATATATATAAAATTAGATACGCAATATCATTAAAACGAATGGCTTTTTAAATGGTATATTTTATATACTTTTACTTCATATGAGTGCACAATTAGCTAAAGAAATTGGTATGGCACCCGGTGGTGAATTTCGTCGTGCATTCGATGAAGTACAAAAATTATCACGTACAGAACGTTGTACATTACATTTAGGTGATCGACCACTTAGTATAACAATACAGCGTGCATTAAGTGCATTATCATTATGGCAAACAATTAAATTAGTATGGCGTTTAAGTTTAACATCAACTGAAAATTTTAATATTGAAGAAATTGAGGAATGTAAGCAACAAGATTTATTAGAAAAATTATTACAAGAAATGGCTGGTGAATTTCCAGCATTTAGTGATGTACTTGTTAAAGAAAGAGATTTATATTTATGCCATTCATTACAAGTAGCTTCCACACCAATAATCCAAAATAATGGATTACAAAGGCCAGTTAAAGTTGTTGGTGTTGTTGGTATCGGTCATACAGCTGGTATTATGAAAAATTGGTTAAAAGTTGATCAAGATAAAATTAAAGAAATGTTAGAAATTCCACCGTCTAGTTTAAGTACACGTATATTTCAATATACATTTCAAATTGGGTTTTATGGCCTAATTACGTATAGTGTTATAAAATTTCTTCGTCCAAGATTAAATAAATTCATAGTTTGATGACAAAAAATATAGATATATTTATATACATATATATATATGTACATATATTTGCTTGTATATGTACACTTATATACATACAAGATGTCCCAGAATAAGTGTCACAAAATGCATTTTACTTAAAGTTCAACTGTTTTTGTTTTTAGTAAAAAAAAAAAATTGTTTCATAACAAATACCATTCCGTCACACTCCCATAAAAACCATTTATTTTGAGGTATAGTGGATTCAAAATTTTTAGTCATATATAGTACGTAATGATAAAAAAGTAAATTTTAAAAATCTCAATACCATACTTTTGAATTGTTTTGTGTATACTTGAATCACACATATACAAATTAGATCTGAGACTTTGGGGCATCTTGTAATATACAAATATCATGAAATTATAAATTATTTATTTAAGAAAATAAAATTACAAAGTGAATTTCAAAGCAAAAATGAAATCACGCATGTATGATTATCAATAAATACATATTTTTATCATTGTTATCGTTATGTGTCATGCATACATACATTATATATTTAGAATTCTTCGTATATATATATATTGTACATAAATTTACAAAAAAAAAAAAAAAATGAATTTACAATTTTCCCCCTTTTTCATTTCTTTTTTATTCTATTTTTTTAAAACTAACAATTGAAATGTAAATAGAAATTTTCACTTTTATTTTTATTAATTATAATGAGATGAAAGGAAACAAAAAAAAAAAAGGAAAATCATAAAAATGTTAGCTTTAAAAAAGAATTTTTCGATTATTATTCATGTACATATACATCATATTATGCATTACATATGTGTTGTTTTTAATCCATAAATTAAAAATAAAAAAAAAGGCAACAAGGACAAAATAAGACTAATTTTATTTTTAGTTTTTGTTTTCTCTACATAAAATAATTTTTTCATTTCTATTTAAAAAAAAATATATATATATAGATATATGTATACAACAAACTTTTAAAGAAAATACATAAAAAATACACAAAAAGAAGAATTTTGAAATAAAATCATTAAAAGTAACTGACAATAATTTTATGCTATAAAATAAAATAATTTCTATTTGATTTATTTTAGAAAAAAAAAAATGTAATTTCCTTAAACCAAAAAAAAAACAAAAAAAGAATATAAAAAAAATTCAAAATTTATTTGTGTTTAGTAGAAAATTATATAAAATAATGTAAATTAAAAAAAAAAAAAAAAAAACAAAAATGTAAAAAAAATAAATAAATGTTAAGAATTTATGTTGAGTGTTTTAAATTGAATAGGCCTTTAAAAGATATAATTCACAAAAAATAAAAAAAACAAAACTCTATATGTTTCATTTATTAAATTCATTTTTATTTGTAAATAAAACCCACAAAATGTTAGTGACCAATGCCATATATTTGAGAGGTCTTAGACCTTAGGCTACTTGAATTGAAATCATTTTAAAATAATACCAACGCAAATTTATAACATTCATGATATTATTACATATGAATTTTATTTTATTTTAAATTGAATTTTTCATATAGGTAAATAATATTTTTCAAATAAGAATTCATTTAAATATGAGTACATTTTTATTTTGATTTATTTCATTTTATGTATACATTTTATACTTAGACATAAATTATTAATTAAATTCTAGTTGGTTGCTATATAATACGTAGGCATGTTGAACATATCAAAACTTGTGTTATTTATTAGAAACTACTTTTTTTTTAAATTTATTTAATTTTTTGCTTTTTTTGGAGTAAAATTGAAAAACTTATTGCCACAATTTTTTTGTTTTTTTCTTTTAAAGGGAGGCAAAACTAAAATTTTATTTTTCTAAGTACGATGAATCTCAGATTTGATCATTACATATGTATGTATGTACCTATCATAGATGATAATATTAAGCATTTTTGTATTTTGCTTTTTATTTTTGTTTTTAGAGCATATAATGTATTTTTATACATCATAAAGATATTTGTATTAAAATATGCGTTTTTCTTAAGGCCGTTAAGCTCCAATTATATCGACAATTAAATAGTTTACATATAACGTGATATGAATATACATAAGTAACATACATATGGTATACATTCTTAAGATAGCAAATTTTTTTTTTCTCATGGGAAATGTAGGTATATTTTTTTTATTATTAATAAAGATAAGAAATATTCTAGATTTAAAAAGAAATCAGATTTTTGATGTATGCGGTACATCATTTTGTTTTTTAATTTTAATAAAAATAAAAATTTAAAAATAATATTTTTTATTAATTTCATATTAAAAAATGAAGTTAAATCAGATAAATAAAAGCCTCCTTACACAGAATTATACAATAATGTACGGGATTTTTTTTTTTTTTTTTTTTAAATATATATTTTATATAAATACAAAATTTAAATTTTTTTCGTATTGTATTTTATTTTGCCTACCATTACTTAGCTACCCACTCATATAAAGATGATATTCAATAAATTAACAATTAAATAAAATCAATATAAAACATAGTGTATACCAAGTAATGGCAATGTATAATGTAACACCCAACAATATAATAATAATAATAATTGCTACTTATCAGGGTTATTCTGGTCGTAATTAACGGATTTCGTTAACTTGATATTTAACTAATTTTTATTCAAAATTTTATATAGTTTGTATATAAATTTTGTATGAAAATTAGCAGAATATCGCAAATTATCGAAATTGGTTAACTACGACCAGAATAATCATTCATATATAAACTTAATACAATATATACTACATATTTATGATATATATATATATATATGTATATACCATCTACATATGTACATATATACACTTACTTTTGCTTTTGCTTCATCGAAAAGATTGGTAAAATGAAAACGTAATCTTTATCCTATGGTTTCTGTTTTTCTTCTTATTTTCATTTTGTACATAGGTACATACATATAGTATGTATGGTATGTACAATTTCTTGTTGCTTAAGTATAAAATTTTCCTTCTTAAAAAAGTTAAAAATATTTATAAAAATTAAATAGAAAGAGATAAAAATTATTATAGAGGTTGATATCAAAGCAGAATAACAATATTTGAAAAAAAAAAAAAAAAAACAGTAAAAAGAAAATAATAAAAGTTGACTTCGTGACTGTATCTTACCATTGGTATATCTATTATATTTTTACGTGGTTTTTATACACAAACATAATTTTAAAGTTATATATATATATACTTACATACATACTTACATATGTGTGTATATACGTTGAAAAAAAAAATGGGCATCATATAGTCAACCAGACCAGTAAATTTAAACTGAAAGACATTGCAGTAATAATGAAATTCATAACAAAACAGTTTGTTGGTTTATTGTGATTGTGTCGGTTGTATTGAAATTTTTATATAAAAAAATTTTTGAAATTTTTCGTAATATCAATTTTTTTTTTTTTTATTTAACATTCGACATTTATTATTTTTTATAAATTTTTAAATTTTTTTAAAGTTATTTTTTTTCAAATTAATTTGGAGAAAATGATTCTAGTTCAGGTTTAAAATAATTTTTTATTTATTTATTTTTTTTTTTTGTGGTTGATTGATTGTTAAAAATTTATTTAAATATAAAATTCAGGTGAATTGTTTTCATTATAACAATGATTGTGATTATGTTGTTTCACTTTTAAATTTCTCATATTAATCGTATTGTATTACATGTATGTATGAGAAATATTGTAGAAAAAAAAATATTATAAATAAGATTTTTTTTTTTTTTTTTAAATAAAATTCTTACATAGGTATTTTAAAAATTTAATTTATTGTGTACACGTAAATTTTCCGTTAATTAAGAATTAATTATTCATAATTAATAACTGTAAATTTTTTAAAAGATTTCATATATGTGCATATATATATACGTATAGATACAATAAACTATCATACATAGATACACGTATATAAAATAATAAATGTACACATATATGATATAATGAGATAAATTCAACCAGAAGACTATTCTCTGACTATATATCTTATGTGTAATACATACATATGTATATTTTAACAGGAAATTATAGTATCATATAGCATAAACATTTGTATGTACTAAATATTTGTATGTATGTTGCGGTTGAAAAGATATGTCAAGGTTATAATGCAAGATATAATTTTCACTTTCTAATCATAAAGGTAAGAATACAAATGTGTACAGGTAATTCTCGTATAATACGAAAATTAGATTCCTGAAATATATTGTATGTTATACAAATTCGCGTATGGATGAAATTCAAATTTTGTACCAAATTCAAGGTCATGTTTCTTTAAACATGTGTATGTATATATATTTTTTAAATAATCAAACAATAATGAAATTACAAAAAATATAACTAAAATTTTTGAAAAGTTAAAAAATTAAAATAAAATAAAAATAAATTGTTTGTAAGTATACACGCCAACGAATATCCTCTAAGTACATACATATGTACATTTATGTAAATTACTTTATAAAAAACCTAATACTGGTAACCGCAAATGTTACCAGTAGATGTTGTACAAGCAGATACAATTTTAATAAACATTTATAAAAGTCCTATGGTGATGTGATATGTAGTAAAAATAATATGATAATCATATTAAATAACTACAGCTGAAATTATAAAATTCGCAATTATATCAAAACCGAAACCATATCGTACAAAGATGTAGTCGCATTTAATTAATTACACTACACAATTCCTAACATAAAATCCCCAAACAAAAAATGATTTGAATAATGGATGATGTAGTAATGGGATATATTTTGTGTTTTGGAATATTTGTATTCGGGGATTTCGTTTTTGTGGATTATGTGGTATTCCCAATTGCATTATAATATAGATACCGTGTTTACATGATGGTTGCCTGTATATGTATGTATTATACTAATATACGTTAAAAAATTTAAATTTAATATTATATTAATACATACATGTATGTACATATATAATTAAATTTATATTTATAAAATAAAATAATTTAAAATTTATTCTTAAAATTACATGTACATATGTATAATAAATGCACATGTTTACCTTCAGTTTTCATGCATATTAGTACTAGCATAATATTATGTTGTTTAATGTCCGGTGTGCATTTAAAAAAAAAAAAAAAAACAAAAAATCTTTTTTCTTTACAACAAAGGACTTATTTTTATAAATTAATATATATTGTATATAATATATTTATTTTTAGAATACAATATAATATTTACATAAAAGTCGTTAAAAAAAAACAATATCTTTTTTTTCCAAGATGATTAAATATAAGCGATAATTATGCACAAATACGTTATAAGAATCTTTTTATTTTTATTATATATATTTTTTTAAATTTATTTTTTACAATTTATTTAATTTACAATTTAAAAAAAAAAAAAAAAAAAGAACAAAAAAGATGTTCAGACCATCACGTATTTGCGTGTACACATCAATCCTTCAATACCGTTTTAAGAAAAATAACAAAAAATAAAACAATCATATGACAAAGTACCTATACTGCGTGATTTAAGCAAGAAACCTAATCTGTACATCTAATGACATCTAATGAATATTATTTTTGATTTGATTCAATGTTATTTCCTGTGTTTTATTATTGAGTTTTTTTTTTTTTTTTTTTTTTGTTTTTTTAGATTTGATGGTATTTTTTTTTTGACTTCTTTTTTTGTTCTAATAAAAATAATATTATTATGTTATTATAGAAGACATTTAATTACATATGTAAGATTAATGATTGTAATATTTCTTAAAAAAAAAAAAGAAAAGAAATATTTTGTGACAAAAAAAAAAAAACGATCTATGAAATTTACGTTAGATACATGCAAAAATGATCTTGAATTGACATAATATTCTCAGTACGTCTGTCTAATAAGTATTAAAAAAAAAAAGTCTCTTAAATCTAAATCCGATATTATGTTTTTTTTTTCCCTGTTAAACGATAAGTCCTATTATTCTCCTTTTTTCTATTTTTTTTATGTTTATGAAGATTTCCATATTTGAATTATTTTATTCTTTTTTTTTGTCTTGTATGGCTTTAATTTATTGTTTGGGAATACAAGAACAGAAAAACAAGATATTCTGTTGTTTTTTTTTTTTTTCAGTACCATATACGTAAGTAATACGTGGTATAAGCATACATAATTGTGAACATCTACATCAGAATTTAAATTTTATTAAGTAAAATATACAAGAAATAAATTAATCGTTTTATTTGAAAGTGGAATAAGTCCAAATTTTTTTTGAGTTTCTGAGTTATTTTCGCGTTTTATAAAAAACACGAATCTTGACAATTTTGTACTTTTACCACTTTCGAATAAAACGCCTCGATTATACAGTGAAACTTCTTTGAACGGGACACCTCTTACAAGAGGACGTCCCTTATAATCATAACGAACCAAATGATTGATCGTGTATAACATAAATGGTCATTTTTTTTTTTTCTTATAAATGAACACCTCTTTCAAGCGGATGCGAACAGCTTTTTGTCCAATTTTTGTTCAAATTTTGTTCAATTTTTTTTCTTTGAAAACTTATAATTTGAGAATTTAATAGGCATAAAAAAGAAGTTTTTTGGTCAATTTAGTGCATCACGTTTATGTAACGGACAATGTATCTTCATTGTGCTTATTTTTTATTGCTACTTTAATTCAGGTGGTTATATTGCAAAAATTATTTATTTCATTTCAAAAAATCACGTTTAATTTTTTTCTTCTATTCTTAATGGTATAGAACACTTTTCATAAGCGAACAAAAATTTTGAAATCGTGAATATCCGCTTTTATTAGAGGTTTCACTGTAATTTGTTTTTTTGGTAATAAGTAATAACATCAATAATTGAGGAACTAAAAGAAAATAAAATCTCATTGATAAATATAGAAATACACGTACGAAATATTTCAACTCATGCTTTTGTTTGTTCATTTCTTTTATTTTGTATCTTAAATTTAAACTGTACATAAGTCATCAATTCTGAATAAGGAAAAATCAAGTTGTAAATAAATTTGATTTCTTTTTTATTTTTATTTTTATTTAGAATAGTTATACTGAATTTAACGTACAAATTTTTAAAAATTTTTTCAAATGTTATTAAACTACAAAAAAGAAAAAGTTTTTTTTTTTTTTTTAAATTTTACACAATTTTAAAAATGTAAATTTATATTATTTGTTTAAAGTGACCATATTTAGTATTTTTTTTTTTTTTCGTTTTTTATTTTTGATATACTTACAGATTCATCATCAATAAAAATTTGTTCTAATTCGATTGATATAATCACATTATAATGGCTGTGTTAAATTATATGATATACATTTTAAAATTTATTTCCATCGTGTTTTTAATAACATGTGATTTATATAAATGCGAATATATACCACCGGGACCTAAGTATAACTGCCCTAAAAGGTAAACAAAAAAAAAAAAAAAAAAAAAAACAACAACAGCTTAAATTAAAAATCAAAATATATATTTTTTTTAAATTAGGTACATGAGAAAGTGTATTTGTTTAATTGCTTTTTTTTTCTCGATATTCATTATAGTAACTCAACAATATTCCCATGTAAATGCCTAAAAGGAACTGATCAAGGCGTTATGTTACGTTGTGAAAATAGCAATTTAGCAAGTCTTTCTGTAGCTTTTAATAATGTCGCTAGCTTTGATTTACCAATAGAAAATTTAATTATTTATAAAAGTAATTTTGGTATGTAAATATAAATTTTTTGTATACTTAAATTTTTATTAATTACACATTTAACATTGTGTTCATATGGGTATTCTTGCTTTTTTTTCTTTTTTCCTCTTTCTTGTTTATAATAATCATTTGTTTTATTATAGAACGATTGTATGGATCATTATTTTATAAAATTAAAGTTCGAATTTTAATTATTGATGAAACACCAATTAAAACAATCGATGAACATACATTTTATGGTATTAATCGTACTCTACAAGAATTACATATAATTAATTCAAATTTATTAGAATTTCCATCGAATGCATTCAAGGTAAAAATATAGCAAAAAAAAAAAAAATTACATATGATTACATGTAATTTAAATTTGAATAAAACACACAGATGATACATTTTTTGTGTGTTTGTTGGAGACAATATTTTATGCCATTAATATTTGAAAATGATTTTTGGTAAATGTATACTCAACGGCTGTCTCTAAGGAAAGCAGTGAATTCGATCAGTATACATATACCAATTTATTGAAATCATCATCAATTATTTAACGCAATGGACCTATCAATTGGCTGTCCAGATTATGTTATTTGACGCCATTGTCATGTCTTTACTCTTTAGTATTTGTGATGTACCTACATATGTACATTCGCAATTGCTGGAAAAAGTGATGAAAAATTTCACTTGTTAGATTCGCTTTCTTGGAGGCAGTAGTGGAGCATATTTACTAGAAAGAAATCATTTTCAAATATTAATGATACATAAATAGAATAATGTCTCCAACAAACAAAAAACAAAATTTAACGTCCAAATAACACTTTGCATTTTATTCAAATTTATAGTTCTATCACATTTAGAAAAAAAATATCCGCATTATACTTTAAACAAAATTATTGCAGAAATTCGATACTTTGTTTGATATTACTATACTCTGCCCACTAATATTATGACTTAAGGTCTTATCGAGATTACTTAAAATGGTATCATTTTACATCATTATGTGTTGATATTTAAAAAATTCATCTGATATATAATAAAAGCTTTGTAGATTGTGATAATACTGCTTGTGAAACAGTCTAATTATAGAAATTATGAGAGAAGGAAAAAAACATTTGTACACCAATAAGACCATAAGTGCATAATATTAGTGGACAGAGTATATGACAAAAATATGTGCATTTTTATTTTATTTTTAAAATTTTATATAGGTTCTTGGAAATTTAACTGTATTAAATATTGATGGACATCGATTACAAAAACTTGACAAAAATATATTTGTTGATAGTTTAGCTGTTAATCGTTTACAAAAACTTCATATTATAAATGGACCATTAGATGATTTACCAATTGAAAGCTTTCAGGTACAGAAAATAAATAAACCTCATTTTTATTTTATTTAAATGTTTTAAAATTTTTTTTCTTTTTGATAAAACACAGATACTTCGTAAATTGAAAACGTTAGATTTACATGGTAATGCATTGACAAAATTGAAAAGTAATCAATTTAAAAATTTACGTGAAATTGAAGTACTCGATTTAAGTTTCAATAATATAACTAAATTAGAATCACAACATATCCAAGATTTAACAAAATTAAATTACATTAATGTTTCACATAATGCATTAACTGAATTAGCAAGGTAATTAATTTGAAAATTATATAAAATAATCGGTTTTTTAATATGATACTTGTTTGTATATATACTCTGTCTACTAATTGTGTGTAATTAAAAGGCCTTATGGAAACGATGGAAACGAAGTAAATTATAGTACCACTTTACAACATTGTGAATTAATATTCAAAAAAATTCATCTTATATTGTATGAAAACCTTAAAGATTCTTGCAAAATACTACTCGTGAAATACTCTAATTAGAAATAATGAGGCCTTAACTGCATAGAATTAATGGACAGAGTATAAATAACCATTTAATTTTTTTTTTTTAATTTTTTATTCGTTTAAAAAAGGGGAACATTTGCTCGTAATTCTGTTTTAAAAGTTTTGAATATGTCATTTAATAAAATTAAACGGCTTGATGCAAACAGTTTTCGTGGAATGCGATTTTTAAGGTATACATAAAACAAAACATAAAAAACAAAATTTTTATAAAAATTAATTCATTTGAAATATATAAATTTTATATTATTTTTATTTTTTTACCAGACGTTTATATTTAAATGATAATCAAATTTCTGATATTGGTAGAGGAACATTTGGTTCAATAACTAGAATTGGTACAATTGATTTAGCTAGAAATCAATTGAAAAAAATTGATTATGAAATGTTTTCTCGATTAAATTATGTTGAGGTAAAGAAACTGAATTTTTTCTTTCTTATATGAAGATTTAATTTTTTTTGTTTTTTTTTTTTTTTGGTAAAATACTTTTATGTTTTACAATTAAAAGGAAATTGATGTAGCAGAAAATAATATAACTGAAATAGAGAAGCAATCATTTAAAGATTTATACAATACAAAAATTAATATGTCAATGAATAATATTGAAAAAATTGAAAATTATGCATTCGAGAATTGTATTAATATACTTGTATTGGATTTATCATATAATCAATTAAAAAATTTAGATAAAAATATTTTTGATTCAACAACATATGCAACTGAAATTCAATTATCATATAATTATTTAACTGATTTATCACAGGTAAAATTAATTTTTTTTTTTTCAATTTAAATCTTTTTTTCCTTTTTTTAATATTATTATTATGATTATTATTATTTTAAATTAATTAATTTTTTTTTTCAAGGTTCCATTACATAATATGACCGGATTAAAATTATTAAATGTTTCACATAATAATTTAGAAAAAATACCAAAAAATACATTCCCAAAATTATATGAATTACATACAATCGATTTATCATATAATAATATAACATTCATATATAATGCAGTTTTTCAAAATTTATTTTCATTACGTTATTTAAATTTAAGTTATAATCAAATTGATGAAATTAAATCAACAATATTTGGTACATTACCAACATTATTAGAATTATATTTAAATAATAATAATATATATAAAATATCACGTGGTAGTTTAGTTAAATTAACAAGTTTACGTTCATTATATTTAAATAATAATAAATTAGAAAATTTATTTCAAATACCTATATCATTAAATTCATTAGATTTAAGTAATAATTTATTAAATGAATTACCAGATAATACATGGCCACGTATGAATTCATTATTATTATTAAATTTAAATAATAATCAATTATCAAATAATATTAAGTCATATAGTTTTTCTGGTTTATTAACATTACAAGAATTAAAATTAAATAATAATGGTATATCAAAAATACCATATGAAAGTTTATCTGAATTATCAACATTACAATATCTTCATTTAGAGGTAAATATTGGATTTTCTTTATATATTTAAAAAAAAAAAAAAAAAAAAAGTCATTAATTGATTTATTTATTTTGTTGAAAATTATTAGAACAATAATATAACAGAACTTGGAAAAGCTGCCTTTGGAAAATTACCAGTAGTATTTGAATTAAATTTACATAATAATGAAATTCATAACATAAGGTATGTGAATATTTTCTAATTGACATAAATAAATAAAAATAAAGACTATATTATTATTAATTTTCATTTGTATTTAGTGCCCGAGCATTTGATGGATTACTTCAACTTTTAACATTGAATTTATCTTCAAATAATTTAAAATCAATACCGAATGAAGCATTTGTTGGATTAGTATCATTACGAAAATTAGATCTATCGTATAATCAAATTGAAAGATTAGATAATAAAACGAATGGTGTTCTTGATGATTGTTTAAGTCTTGAAATGGTAAAAGCAATTAAATATAAATTCATACATATACAAATAGTAACTTTAAAAAAAAAAATCATCAATTATAAATTATTTTATTTATTTATTTATTTATTTATTTTTGTTTTAGATAAATATAAGTCACAATAAAATCAGTTTTGTTACACGTAAAACATTCCCATCAAATCCATATATACCATATAAATTGCAAGAAATCGATTTAAGTTACAATTTAATGCCGGTATTAACATATGATATCATATTTGGAACTAAAAAAGTTAAAAAATTAAATTTATCAAATAATAATATAAACGATATACGTAAATGTAAGTTATACAATACAATAAGATTTTTTGTTTGTTGTGTTTTTTAATTTGTAATTTTAATTTGTTTTTAAATTTTTTTTTTTTTTTTTAAATAGATGTTTTAGGAAATTTAACATCATTAGAAATACTCGATTTATCATCAAATGAATTAAAAGATTTAACAACAGAACACGATATATTCAATTTACCAGAAAATTTAACTGAAATTTATTTACATAATAATAAATTAATAAATTTACCATTTGTTGAATTTAGTAAATTAAAAAATTTACAATTAATTGATTTAAGTTATAATGAATTTGAAAATTTTCCAATTGTTTTAACTGAAAAAATTAAAAATGGATCAAAAATACGTTATGAAGGTAAATTGTATGGCATATATTAAATTGAAAATATATAATTATTACAATTTATTTTTATTAATTTTATTTTATTTTCATTTTTATAAAAAAAGGTAATCCAATTAAATGTGATTGTGGTATTCGACCAATTAAACATTATTTATTATCATTAACAAATTTACCAGAAGAATTTTTAAATTTACAATGTAAAACACCATCACATGTGGCTAATCAATTTTTATATAATGTAACTGATGATCATTTACAATGTATATCATCATATGATGAAAATAATGAAATATATGATATTTTACCAGATATTAAATTTAGAGATATTATCTAGTAAGTATTATTATTAATTTATTATTAAAATATTTAATTGAATATATATATCAAATAAAAAAAAAAATTTTTTCCCTTTCATATTGTATATAAACAGTTCTAATGGTAAATTAATTGTAAAATGGTTTGTATCATCAAATCGTGATATAGCAGATTTTTATATAAATTTACGTAATAATCAAAATCAAATATTTTATGATAAACATCAATCATATGATACACGTTTAATTGAAATAACTGATGAACATTTAAGAGAAGCATTTAAAAAATCAAAATCAATTGAAATATGTGTATTAGCAAAAAATAGTATTGGAGTAATAAGCCGTTATTTTGAAATTCAATGTGTTCCATTACCAGATAATTTTGATATAATAATGGATAAATATTCATCAAATGTGAATAAAGTTTATACATTATTTTCGAATATAGCACGAAAGAATCGTAATACATTAGGAACATCATCATCATTATCATCAAAAACATCATCATCACAAATATTGAATTTTTCAAAAATCCTCTTATTATTTGTACAAATAACATCACTAATGTACATTATACGTGTTTTTGTTTGTTAAAAATATTATTTAGTTTATGTTAAATTTGATTTTTGTTTTTTTTTTTTAATTTATGTTTTTCTGTTTTCAAAATCATTTTTGTTTTTATTGTGTTTTCATTATTTTATAGGTATAAACTAAAATAAAACTAAAAATTTCTGTATGAAAATTTGAATGTATTTTGTACATATATTTTCATTATAATTACCAAAATGTATACGTCTAACGTGCAACTACCATACAAACAAAATAAAATAAACTGCTGTTTTTTAATTTTGTAATTGGTTTTTTTTTTTAATTTTATTTAAATAATTTTGTTTTATTCTAAAAATAAAATATCAAAATAATTAAATAATAAAGAATATTAAATAAAAAATGTAAATTGAAAATAAAAAAAAAAAATAAATCCTTGGAGATGCCGGGGATCGAACCCGGGGCCTTTCACATGCAAAGCGAACGCTCTACCACTGAGCTACATCCCCGTATATACATTTGTGCTCTATAATATTACATAATCATGTTAAATTTTATATTTTAATTAAAATTATTTTAATAAAAATTTCTCACATTTTAAATAAAAACATAAAAAAAAAGGAATACGTATAAAAAATATTCTTTCTAATTTACGTACGCTGTACATTAACCATATGAATAAAGTATACTATCATTTTATCACTCTACTACAATTTTAGGATAAAATAAAATCCGACTATTTTTTTGTTTCAATAAATCGCTTTTGAATAATTTTGTTTTCTTTATGTTGTCAGAATTTGACGATAAAAAGGAACGAAAGGAATATAATAATCATATGTTTAAATGTCAAATAGTTAACTAGCTTATTTATTTATTTTTATTATTGTTTTTTTTTTTTCGTAGTTATGTGTTTTTCTTGTGTACTTTTTATTTTTATTTATTTTTTTTTATAAATAGTATTATTCGTTATTTTTAGAAAACAAAAAAATTGTAATGAATTAAAATAAAGGTTATAAAATACAAATTATAGGGTAAATAATAAATTTCATTTTAATACATTTAAATATATTGTGTAGAAATTGATCATTTTGCATTTATGAACAAACATAAAGCTTTAATTTTAAATATACAAAAAAGTATTATGCAAGCCCGCTTATATTTAGTGAAATGAAAAAAAAAAAAAATTTGTAAAAATAAAAAAAACAAGTTTTAATTTATGAAAATGTGCACTAAACACCCTCTGATATATGTATATTACGTATGTATTTTTGTTTTTTAAATAATATGTACAAAAAAAAAAAAACGCTTGGTTGCTTACAATCGATGCATACACAATTCTTAATCCATTGTATGGCTTTACTATCACCTTGTGGCTTGTATGTATTTTTACTATTTTACATTAACAATACACCATTATTTTATAATCTTCTGTTATTTTATTTTATTTTTTTTCTAATTTCATTTTGAAAATATCTACGATAGTTTTATTTAAATTCTTGTTCGCCTGTCTATCACTTTTTTTTTTTTTTTCATATTTAAAAAAATATTTTTTGCATACTCTCTGCATAACAATAATTTATTTATTATTTATAGTTTGTGTTATTCTGTTTTTCCTTTTTGTTTTTTATTTTCATTAGTAAAGGTATTAAAAAATACAGGAAGAAATTTTTTGTTTTTTAAATAAAACAAAATTTTCCTAGTTTACACGATTAAATGAAAATCAGTTATTAAAGAATACCATATCACTTCAGTTTATATTAAAAATTTGTTAATGTACAATTTAAAAAAATAAAAAAAATAATAATAAAAACAAACAAACAAATAAATAATAAAAACCAAACAAAAAATTGAATAAATGTCGTATTTATGTTATGATAAAATGACATTACAAAATTATTTGAAAATTTTTAAAAATTTAAAAAGAATATCACAACAAATTTATTATCAACATAATAATGCACCAGCAGCAGCAACGACAGCAACAACAGCAACATCAACACAATCAACATCAACAATACTGACCGTAGATGATAAACAACAAAATCATCGATATAAGGTAAATTTTGTCATATTTTATTTTATGATCATCATCACAAAATAACGATTGTACATAGATACAATTCAAGATAGTGTACAATAACAAAGTCAAAATAAAAATAAAAAAACAAATTCCTAAATTGTGTGTTATGATTATGAATATACATATGTATGTAGGTATGTGATGTGTTAGGTATGCAGTGTAATTGCAATGTAAAGTGTGAAAATGGTAAAAAAGAATAAAAAATATACACATATCCTATGTATTTTCCGTTTATGCTTTATTGCTGATGTAGCTATATATTCCTACATATATTGCAAAATATATATGAAAGTCCATATACATACATAAATACATATATATAAATATATATAGGTTTGTATATTTATTGTATGCATGCGGCTGCGTGTATGTATGTATATATGTATAGTTCATTCATATATGTATTCAATAATATATGTACATATGTATACACCGAACATACGTACAAAAAAAAAAAATCTTTGCTGAAATGTATAGTTTTTTAGTCAGTTTTTAGCTGTCAAGTCAAGAGCTTTGAAGAAACTATATAGGTATAATTATAATATATAATATAGTGTATAGTGTGTGCTCAGCTGTGTATGTAGTATCTATATCTATATTAAGTTATAACAATTTCTATTAAAAAGAACAATAGAAAAATAAAAGAGTTAAATTAAATTATGAAAATAATAATTTTATAAAAATGCCAAATAAATTAAATACATAAATAAAAATTATTATTAATCAAGTTGTGTTGTGTAAAGTGTAATTTATTTTTATTTATTTATTTATTTATTTTATTTTATTTCAATCAAAAATAGATAAATTAGAAAATTTATAAATAAATAATATGAATATAAAATATGATTTTATAATATCTATTTAATATTGATGATGAATGATGATTATAAAAATCATAAAATGTTACGAGACGAGAGAATAAAATAATGTGAAACGAAAAAAAAAAAACGTACGTATATATAATATGATGTATTGCATACATGCATCATACATCATATGGAAATTGAGAAAATAAAATCAAACAAAAAAAATTTTTTTTTTCTATTAAGAGAATGTACATTTAAAAATGAGAAAACAAAAATTAGAAATAATAATATGAACATAACATATTATAATTAAAAAAGTAAAATAAATAGAATAAGAATAACTGAGAATCAAGATAAAAATTAGAATAAAATAAAACTCAAAAATGTATTGTTTAAAAGATTACAAATAATATAGAAAATAAAATAAACACAAAGGCATGAAATTATTGCACATTATGCATGTATCTATGTATCTTTTTTTTTGTTATTATATGATAAAAAAAAAAGAAAATTCTTTTGTTATGTACACATTATTTGCATTCATTACACAGTATTAATGGTATTAAAAATACATTTGAACTGTAAAATTGTGTGATAAAATTATTTTAAATTATTTCTATTTAATACAGTAATTTTCATATTTCATTCATTTATTATATTATTAAGTATTGTTATATATTCTATTAACAATAATAATAACATAATAAATATAAATACATATTTACCTTGGTAATATCAGTAATACAAAATTGATTATAAGCATACAGAGATTGTATTGATTTGGGTGTACCTATAAGTCAAACTATTGTTAAGAAATAAAATGTTTCAGAAAAAAAGATAATGAAATATTCGAAAAAAGGTCATCTAATGTTATTTTGTTTTTGTTTATTTACGAAATTAAAATAATCATATCCATTCACTTTAATACAATTATAAAGAAAAGGGAATTACATACATTGCATCCACAATATACAAATCCAAAATAAAAGGAAATTTTAATAAAATGAAAAATAAATTAAATATATTAAAAGGTACCCATCTAAATATAGTTTTTTATTAATTTTTCCATGTAAGTTCTTTAATTGCTTATTTGTAGTCTTCTTAAACGTTACACATTTACATTATTTCAACTAATTTTATTCATAATAATCTATAGATTCGAAAAAATTTTCAAATATTTTAATAAAAAAAAAAAAAAAAACAAGAAAAAAACTTTTTATAACTATATGTTATTTACCAAAAGTCTTTCTCTTTTATTGTATTTTTATTTACTAATAAGAAAAGAGAAAATCTTTGAAGAAAAAAAAAAAAAAAGAAAAGAAATTATCTTATTTTCTATAGTATACAAAGTATATGGGTCATTTTAAAAATTTAGTCGACTTTTGAAATTTGATTTTTTTAAAAAAAAAGTTTGAATAAAATTAATTTCAAGTATTAGAAGTGCTAGAATGCAATCAAAACAAGGACTTTTGAATAGTAGCAGTTAACTTTAAAAAATTTTTACCCAAAAATTTACATGTTTTGTCTACCAGGTCAGATCAAAACTTCCCCTATGTTACCAAACTTAAATATTAGCAAAATGCAAATTATATTTAATAACAAAAATTAAGTTTTATTTCATTTTATTGGGAACATAAGAAGAAATAATATGCGTGGTTTATGGTAATAACAATTTAATTGTTTTTCTTAAAAATCTATTTTTATGTCCACTTTGTTACTCTCTTATTATTTTTGAAATAGTTTTTTTATCACAACTAAAAAAAAAAAATATGTGCTTTTTTCATTTATACATAATTAATAAACTCATTTATAGAGATAATATAATTCATAAAAATTTTCTTGACAAACTTGAATTTTCCAACAAAAATTGAAAATTCAGTCACTAGAAGCATGGGACAAATTCAAATTCTATTGAACTATGTCACCTACGTTACTAAAAGTCCCCTATGTTACTACAATTTTCCTTACGTTTCTCATACAAAGGTAACGCAAGGGTAACACATGGGACTTGTTACGCAGGGGACAAAAAATGTTAAAATATATATTTGCAAAAATTTGTTAAAAATATTATCAAAATATAAATGTCATCTTAAAGTACTTTACAACTAGAACATATTACTTCAAAATTAAAATAAAAAGCATTTGTAATCGCTTGTTTTTGAAGATAACTCAGGAGACAATGAATTAAGGCACGCGCGCTATTAAAAAACTTCGGGACTGATTTCTTTATACTTACGCACTTGTCTACAACTAAACACAAACCGACAAGTATGTACATGAATGCATGTTTGTCTGCAATGACGTAATGGAAAATTTTTACAAAAATTAACGCTTTTATGATAGTAACATAGTGGAAGTAACGCAGTGGACAAAATCCAGGGACAAAATACTTTTTTATTTAATTTTTTTTATTTGTAAAAAAATCACTTTTTTTCGACATATTTGTTTCCTTATGATATGAATGCTTAATATAGTAGTCACATTAATACTTAATTTATAAAATATAATGAAAAAAAAATGCATTGAACTTGAAATTTACTCTCGGGGACACGCCATATTCGTTGACATCATAACCATTATGTTGAAAAAAACAAACTTTTTATTTACAATAATGAAATTTAAAATGATCATATTTTACAGAAATCAATTAAATATTGATATTTTTGCATTTTTATTTGTATTCATCGAATAATTTCCAAGAAAAATTAATTTACATGTCGAGGACAGTGAAGTCGACCAAATTTTTAAAACGACCCATATATGTATATATGTACATATACATATGAGTAATGAGTACACGTTTAATTGCATTCCATTTTTAATAGTTATTTAGACATAAAATGAAAACTAAATAAATGTGTACGTACGTATACATATCTACTAGAATAAATTAATAAATATTTTAATGAATGTAAATAAGATTCAAAGATACAAAACAAAAAACAGATTCTTAAAAGTATATTGCAGCTACTTTACTGGCCACCATATAATATATATATACCTAATCATTATACAGTAGTCAGTATATCATCAGATACTATTGCATGCACATTGCACATACAATTACGTACATACATACATATATGAATGAATTTAATAATATGTAAATAAACGCGTATAAATGAACCGTGTAATATTTTACATATACCTCTATATATTTATTACAGTGTTTCTATTTTATTATTATTTTTATTCTACAGTGTTTCTCTATATACAAATATATACCAAATTTATATATTTTTCAAATGTATAACATTTAAATAATATGAAAGTAAATAAAATAGTGTTTTGTTTTTACTTTCTGAAAATAGATAGTGTACATAAATAAAATAGAATTAAAAATTTTATAAATTTAGGTACCTATATCATTTAACAATATATTTAAAAATAAAGAATTCTATATTACACACACTATAACGAAAAAAAAAAAAAAAAACAAATTATTACTAAAATAAATAAATAAACAATATAAAAACAAAATGTGGAATTTACATTAGGGAATATAATAATATTTGTATATAATTTGTATATAATGTATGTGTATAATGTATTATTAAATTGACACTTCTAGTATACAATCAACAATAATCATAATAATAGCAACGTTAACAACAATAAAATAACAAAAGATAATAATAATAATCATCAACATAATCATAACATAATCATCATGGGATATAATATTGACTGGATTTTTCCAAGGCTGAGATATCCATCCAGATTCTGGCATATAGCTTGTACATTTACAGTAGCTGCTGTTGGATTTTTTAGTAAACTTATTTTATGTAAGTAATTTTTAATAATAATAATAATAATAAAATAAATATAAATTAAAAGATGCTTTACTTAATTATTTTAAAATCATCACAATAATTTTTCAAAAAAAAAAAAAAAATATATACATATACCACATGCTTATATAGTACACTGTATATTTGTGAATATAAAAACACCTGTATACTTTGTATTATTTGCATATTTTTTTTTCGTTATCAAATTTATTTGATGAAAGACAACATATTGTATATAGATCCAATTTTAGAAAGTTTATATATAAACATAATTTATGTCTACTTTTTAAAAAAAATATTATATAGGTATTTACATAGGTACATAATTAATAGGTGTATATATATATATACCCACATTTTGTATTGTATTATCAACAACATGTAGCATACTGCTAATACACTTTGTACGTATATTTACGTATACATACATGTAGGTAGACACAATTCAAATCAAATGATCAAAAAGGGGACGATTTCTTTTTTTGTGATTATTATTATTATTTTTTTTTAATACAATCACCTACGTACGTATACATGTGGGAATGAGAAAAAATAGTAATAGGAAATATATCAGAGGAAAGTAATCCAGTTGGATGGCTTAGTGGGTATAGCGGGTGGCTTAGTAATTCAGAAGACGTAGGTTCGAATCTCACGGGTCGCCACACTTCCAACAAAACTTTTATTTCTGATATATTTCACATTGTTGTTAGTTTTTCAGAAAAACATTACAAATGTTTTCTACAATTAATTTCCTACAAATTAATTTCCGATCTTACATTTGGGGGCATCTACCGGAATGAACTAGACTTAGGGACTTACCCTAGACACAGACTGAAGACTTTTGTAAGTTTAATTTGCGACGATGAATTTGTTACGTGGACGATGTTATTATGAGTTATTACGTGGATGTAAAAAGAAGGTAGAAGTACTATTAGTGTGAATAGTACAACCGGTGATAAAACTTTACTATATAGTGAGAATATAGTAGAAGTTGACAAACGATGACAGACAGAACAAGAAGACTAACGAAAAAAACGGTAATACATCTGAGGGCAGATGTATGATCAGGAATGGCCGAATGTGGGAATGAGAAAAATAGTAATAGGAAATATATCAGAGGAAAGTAATCCAGTTGGTGGATGGCTTAGTGGGTAAAGCGGGTGGCTTAGTAATTCAGAAGTCGTAGGTTCGAATCTCACGGGTCGCCACACTTCCAACAAAACTTTTATTTCTGATATATTTCACATTGTTGTTAGTTTTTCAGAAAACATTACAAATGTTTTCTACAAAGTAATTTCCTACAATTAATTTCCGATCTTACATACATATGTAAGAAGATGACTGAATTTTATTTTCAATACAAAAAGTTTTGTCTATTTTATATTTATTTATTTTTGTTTGTTTGAATGATTCTTTTATCTATAGATTTTTTTTTTCAATATACCTAAATATAATTTATTTTTAGCAATATATTGTTATGTATTTCATATTGGAATTGATAAAATATGAAACGTACCTATATAACTCAAAATAAAAGTAAAAAAAAAAACAATAAATAAATAAATAAAAATAGAACAAAAGCAATAAAATGTAATTCAAGTTAAATTAAATTAATTAATATAGAAAATCATCAAATTATTTTGTTCTATTTTAGTAAAGTCAATGATAATTATGAAATCACCTTAGAATTATATGTAGGTAGATACAACATGTTATGTATTTGTTGTTCATGGTGATATGATCAAATTATGATAAATTATAGATTATTCATATAATGTTGTTGACCAGAATAAAATAACTCATGAACATGTGGTACATACATATACATACATATGTACCTATTTACCTATTATTACCCATTATTTACCTATATTTTATGTATTTGATATGAAAACAAGATTTTGATTAAATTTTTTAAATTAATTTTATATATATAAATGTGTGTGTATATATATATACATATATATACTATACGTGTTGTTTCACTATTTCAAGGTTTAAACCAGTTTTTATTAAAATTCTTTTATTTATGTGTACTCACATACATATATACATATTTATTGATTTACGTATTTAAATAGAATTCATCAAAAATCAAGGAAGATAACATTGAGTTCGGCCATAGACCATTTCATATTATTTCTATAAAAAAATTTGTTATAATAGAAAAATGATAACGGTCAATGTGAACTGATTTTATATACATACATGTGTAATATCTCGAATAATTGAAAAATATTTAACCACATAATTTATTTTTATTCTTACATATAAGAATGTACATAGAGGTATGTTACAAAATTTAAGATATGTTATCAAATGACATATGTATGTATGTATACAAATACCTAAATGATCACTCTCAGTAGTTTAACGTATCGATTTTATAATATTTGATAAAGCCTATTTTTACTCCATACAATTTCCATAGGATTTTCATGCAATATTGTTGGTAAGAAGGGTAGAGTATGAGGAATGTCGTATGAGTTTTCAATTGGATCATGTCACATGAAAAATCTTATAGTGTAAAATAGGCAAAAGAGTGTGTTTTCAAACTTCCAAACTGAATTATTTTTTGATTGTCTAATATTAAAATTACGTCATGTTGTAACTAAAAAAAATTTTTCAATACCTCATTATCTGTTGAAATCATTTTCAACAACTACCTACCTATATCAACAATACGACGTCACAATTAGAGGAAATTTTTTAACAAAAAATTGCAGAATCGCAACAAAAGTTGTAGAAAAAAAAACAAGTAAAACTCGTACATAGACAACATATGTATGTATTAAAAATATTACACACTATTTAATTACGATATTAATTACGAAATTAAATCATCATACCATATGATCATACGATTTTAGTTCAAATGTACTGAGCAACTTAATTAAAATATGTAGTATATATTTTAATCACGTCTAAAATATGTGTATTGTAAACATATATTATAGTGGGGTACTGGGTTGTCTGCTGTTATACATAATAGTGTGCGTATTTAATGCAATAAAGTACCTACATCTTTACGTATTACAATTGTTCACCTTGAATTAATGTTTTCCTCACTTTTGTTTATAACAATGAAATTCACAAAATTTTTATTAAAAAATGTATTCACAATACGTACTGATATTATATGAAATTATTTGCTTTTATCATATAAACAAAAGTGTTATAAATAAAACAAAATAAAAAACAAATAAATAGGAATAAAAACTTCTTTTTGAAAATTTTGTATTAATAAATTCTTAATTAGCTGAATTTCAAGACTTTTTTTGTCTATTTAAATTTTAAAAATTGAATTCTTTTAATTGACTGGATAAATTAAAATAAAAATATTAACAGATATTTTGAAGAAAAAAAAAAAAAAAATTAATTTAAAATTGTACAAATTTACCAATTCATGGAATTTAATGGAAAATTGATACACATTGATTATTTTGGTTTCTATATTTTCTTAAAATAATTACAAATCACATAATATGCACGTATATATATAATATATACAAACTTATTTAAAATTTAAAAATATTCCATTTGAATAATAAATTATTTGATAAAAATTCTGTTGCAATTTATTCAAATATTATATTGTTAAAAAATTAATGCAAAACAAGATTATTGCATGATTGATGGTAATATGGATGGTTAATTATAAAATATATACACATGTGTATATACGTTTATATATATAATGTACATATATTCACACATAATAAATTTTATATGGCTGATAACTATATTAATTTGAATAATGGAATTATAAATACATACGAGTGCATGCACTTGAGGTCTTTCCTTTTCATTGAATGTTTATTATACTTAATTATAAGCTGGATAATAAATTTACATAAACATACATATATACGTACATATATATGAATCAATACATAATATTGTTTAAATTTTAAATTAAAATTAAATTAAAATTTTCAATAAAAAACACAATAAATCAATACATAATAATAGAAAATTGACACTGAAAGTGTTATGTTTAATTTTATCTAAAATTTCAATATTATTTGCTTACTACTAATGTTTTCCTTCTACATACATAAATATACACACATGTTTGGTTTATACTTTATTTTTTAGTTTATGAAAATGTTCAATTTTAAAATGTTCCAACACATTATATTTAACACTGAATCTAATGTGTATCTAATGTGTTATTTGTAAAAGTTCGCAAATTAATTGCTTGCTTACTGCTTGTTAATGCAGTAATGTAATCTTATGAATTTTAATGAAAGAAACGTTTTTTGATTTTGATCAGTATTAAGTGGCATATTCCAGACATTTTTATTGGCCCTTTTTAGGATTAATTTCTATATTAATATATATAAACAATTTTTTGCATTCTTAAGCTGATAAACAGAATGCGATTTAGTATCTATTCGATTGAAATACATACATATTTCAAATTAAGGATCTGATATCACAATTGATCGAAATTAAAATCAGTTCAAGTTAAAAATTTCAAAAAAAAAAAAAGTTAAAATAACATTGATCATAAATAAAATAGTAAAACAAGTACAAATTGTGTAGGTAATAATTTATAAAACGTTAAAATAAATTGTCGGAAAATAATTACTTTAAGAATTCAATAAATTCTATTGGACAAATATACCTAAATGATAAAAGAGAAATTTATTTATTACGGAAAAGATACATATACATATGTATGTACTTGTTGTATATAATGTATACATTGAATTAGATACTTGTTATTTAAAATTTTTTTAATTGAATTTTATGTAGTGAATGGGTCACTCTTTAAATTCTTAATTAAGTAATTTATATATTCGCCTATGCATTTACATATATATATACATATGTACATGTGTGAAAGTGTACTTACATTCACGATATAAAAATTAGTGCAATACATGTTAGTATAAAATACATACATATTAGGATATAGGTCTTTATTGACATCATCGAGTGTATGTATATACATATGTACATTCATTTAAATATTATATACTTACGAATATGTAATCATGATAAGGTTGATCGTCTTTAACTAATCTAATATGTCTATTACTTCCATCAGTGTAATTTTATTCTATATTTATAATCATTATACACTTGCTATATGAACTCGTATAATGTGTATGTAATGTATATTATTCGATATACATATGTACATATGTATGTATATAGGTATAATGTTGTACAGTATAAAGGTGAAAAATATAAGGTAAAATAAAAACAATATTTACTATACTATACATGTACATATATACGTGTACATATATTTAAATACAATTCGCTTATAATGGTCAAATTTGACGTAATGAGGAAATTTTATTTTGTTAAATTAAACATAAACCTTAAATCTAATAAATTACAAATATACTTAGATAGAAAGTAGTAAAATAATAAATAATTTATAAACACTAAAATTTATTCGGTTAATAATATATGCATTTCTTAGGTTAAATTAGGTTGAGGTGGCTGGCTGCCTCTGCCTAATCGGTAAAGCGATGAATAGACTACATCGAATCTATAGCTTATTACTATGTACTCTTAGTACCTATATCTATAATTTACATTTGGTTAATAAAAAAAAAAAAAAACCACCCTTTGATTCTTGAACATAATAAAAATATTCACATGATGTATAAGGTAACTTGATAAAAAATCTTAAACGTTAAATTTAAAATTATTAGGTATAATAAAAAAAAAGTCAACGAAATGTGGTTTAAACTCGAATAGGAAATTAAAAATAAAATGAAAATTTATGCTTATAATGAAAACAAATTGCATGATTGAAAAGTAATAGAAAATAGAATAAAAAATATCTACAAACATATAAGTAGGTATGTTTGTATACTATAGATAATGAAATTGTTTATCGATTTTAAAAATTAGAACTGCATAACTATAAATATGTACCTATACGTACTCATCTTATTTAACAAAAATATTTTACATTTGTACATATGCATATTGGTTTTTAATCAAAAATAATTAGGTACCTTGAAAATATAAATTCTTATATAAGGTATCACTGTTACAGTAAAACGTAAAACACGTGTAGCATGTATGTTCGAAAGTTCAGATACTATAATATGCGATATTGTTTACATGTATATTATTATATGTACAGTAATTTATGTAAAAAAAAAAAAATGTTTTAGATTTTATATATTCTAGAAATTATCGAATTTAAATAAATAAAAATTTTTGTTTATTTTTATTAATGTTAATTAAATATAATTTTGAATATTAATTAAATGAAATATTCGATTATACTATATAAAAATTGACGATAAAGTTCAATGAAATTCATTGATTAATTAATTAATGTCTTTTTTTATTATTTTTTTGTTGATCTTAAGGTAGTACTTTACTCTTTATCGCAATAAAAATTAATTAATTCCTAAATTTAATTAATAATAATTATATACAAATTTAACGCGTGGTAGTATTTTTAATTTATCATGCATGATATATAAATTATGATTGATTAATTGAAATATTAAAAAAAAAAAAAAAAAAATCAACCAGCTATATCTGTATTCATTTATAAGTTCGAGGCATTATTTGTAAATGCTGTATGATCACATATTCAAAATGAAAATATGAAATGAAATTTTTTGAAAATAATCAGTACTGAAAATGTTGTACGAAAATTAATCATTTAAAGTCGATCAATTGTTTTGAAAAATATTGATTAAAAAGCTTTCAAAAAATTATCCTAAAAAAATTGATTAATCGGTTAAATTAATTAATTTGACATCATTATTTTGCATTAAATTTCATTATTAAGTTTACATGTTATTTGAAAATAATGAAATTTAAAAAAATGACTGCAGTCAGTAACAGTTAACAAAAATCGAATGAAATTTTGTTTGTTAATTTAAATAAATTTGAAATATTTTTATTTGATAGGAACATCTAAAATTTTAACATCATTAATCGTTCATTATATTGATATGTTTACAGGCATCTTATCTAATAAGTAACTTATAATTAATTTAAGTATAGTATACGTACAGTGAAATTTTTATTCTATTCCAATAAATAATTTAACTAACCGATCAATCTAATTTCCTTGTAACATAAATTCAATTTGTTCTCTATAAATAACTCAATTGTTAGCAAAACATGTTAAGCTATAAGGGCATATAAACGTTTGATAGAATTATCACAAAAAAAAAAAAAATTAATTTTTTTTCATCAAGTCTTGGCTATATCGAGCTGTTGTTCCAGGACAAAAATATACTTATTTATAGTTTTTATTTGTTTTAATTGTTATTATTTTTATTTTATTTTATTATGTTTTCTTTTTTTGCAAGAGTTTTATATCATACCTAAATATTTAAAAATTTTCTTTGCAATTGTTGTACATTTATGGTTTGTAAATAATCGTACATATATGTATGTATGTATGCATATATATATATGTATGTACACTTTTTTGTAATGGTTTTTTAAATCTATAAATATTTCTGAAAAAAAAAAAAAATCATTTTTCAATGTTATTTAATCTTTTTCCTATGTCATAATTTTTTTTATTCTTTATTTCCCTTTAGAAAAATTCCATGACATAAATATTCAATGTAAAAACAAGATATAGTTTCTAAAATACACATACATACATATATACGTATGTACATAATATAATGCATACAGCTAATGCACATTAAGCTAAAAAACAAAAAGTGCATAATATAAAAAAATAACAACTACAATTTATTATAAACGTTAAAAAAACCTTCAATAGGGTTTCAATTGTATCACCAGTCTTAATATCTAAAAATACTTATATACATAATAAGAGTACATCTATACATGTATGTACATATATGTATGTGCTCTTATATAGGAATGTATGATGTACATATGTATTTACAAGAACACATGTATATATAATATTTTTGATAGTGTTGAGTCTGATATCAATTTTTAAAACAATAATTATGCAACATAATTTACAAGAATTTTTTATTTTAAAAATAAAATTTTTTATAATTTCCATTTCATTTTAGTTTGTATATAACCCCCGGATCAAAAATAATTCGGACTTGGTCAATAAAACACAAAGTACAAGTCTATTCATTAATATTTATTTTTTCCCCTTCAAAGTATTCTCCGTCTGATGCAATGCACTTGTGCCACCGTTTAATCCAATCCTGGAAACATTTTTCGTACTCACTTTTTGGGATCGCCATAAGTTCCTTCTTCGATTTGTCTTTAATTGCTTCTATGCTGTCAAAGCGGGTTCCCCGAAGTGGTTTTTTTAAGCGACTGAACAAAAAAAAGTCGCACGGTGCGAGATCCGGTGAATATGGTGGTTGATGAATAGTGTTTGTTGAGTTTTTAGTCAAAAACTCACGAATAACCACGGCGAATTTTGTAAAAAATTCAATGATTTAGGAACCAATTTCGCTGCAAGTCGTGTCAAGCCCAAATCATCACTTAAAATGCTTTGAATTGTACCAAATGAAATTCCTGTTTCAGTAACCATCTCTCTGATCGTTAATCTTCTATTTTCCAAAACCATTGATTTAATCAGATCAACATTTTCTTTGGTTTTTGATGTTGAAGGACGCCCAGGATGAATGTCATCCTTCACTGATTCACGACCATTTTTAAAACGACTATGCCATTCAAATGTTGTTGTTTTCGATAGAGAACTATCACCATAACATTTTTGCAACATTTTTAGCGTTTCAGTAGCATTAATTTCATTTTTTACGCAAAATTTAATACAAATTCTTTGTTCAATTATTTTTTCCATCGCAAAATCGAAAGTAAGCAAAAACTTGACCTAAACAAAGTGCTGTCAAAAAACAACTGATTGACATATATAGCTCGAATTTGGAGGAAATGTAAAAAACAGGTATACAAACATAAATACTAAAAGAAATGCATCTTAAAATATTGGCGGGGGTTGTACATGAACGAGTCCGGGTTATTTTTGATCAGAGTATATATATATATAGGTACGGAAATTAAAAATAATTGTTTAATTAAATTTCTATTCACGTTTAATTTATTCAAATTGGTTCAATTTTTTACACACACATACACATTCATAAATCAATCCAAAAATAACAATGCGTCTATAGTTATATTTGTCTTAATAGTAAAAAGAAAAAAAAATCCTTTTATCCACGTGATATGTTATAATTAAAATACATTCACTACATACATACATGTATGTAAGTATGGAAATCTAAAATGTACGTACTTACAAATTAAATATTGTTTTTTTTAGTGCAATTAAATTGTCATCAAATCAATTAATTTGCACTTTTATTGTGTTCAATACATTTAAAATGCAATTTAAGCATATATACATATACATATGTACACGTACTCGTATGTACATTTGTGCATATAAAAAGTGTAAAAATAATGCAATATACGAGTATAATCATATACAAGATGATATTAGGTGTATAATGTTAATTTACCCATGCTAAATGCATGAGGCCATATGAAAAACAGATTAGATGGATAGCATACGTAATTATACGATATATATATGCACAATATAATTTATATTATCAAGGTAAAGAGACAATTTATTATTGTTTTATATTTTCTGTACATATAAATGAAAAATGCGTGACTAAAATAAATATTACTTAGCTTAGCTTACTAATAAATAAAAAATATTTTATTGAAATTATAGATACGTTGTATTACAAATGAAGAAAACATTTACAATAAAGATTAACAAAATATAAAAAAAAGAATTAATTTTAAAAGCGTTGACTTTTATTTTACTTTTTTTTTGTTTATATTTTCAAGAATAAAAACGAAATTATTAAATTCACTTTTTATCTCATGATCAGCAAAAATTTTCCTCAATGCAATTTTTAATTCATATTCCGTTAAATACTTTTTGGATTTTGTTTTGAATTTACATAAAAAATAAAGATGGAATAATTAAAAATATGCAATAATGTATTCTATTTCAGCTTGGTTAAATAAAACAAAAATTTACAATGGGCATATCCTTAAAGATGCAGTAGCTAGTAGACCAAAAGGTACACCATTAATAACAGTATCAAATCATCATTCGTGTTTTGATGATCCTGGAATTTGGGGTATGTTATTATTTTTTTTAAATAAAATTGAAAATAAGTTTATAAATTAAAAATCTCAAAAAAAAAAAAAAAATAAAGTCAAAATAATTTGTTTTTATATTTTAAAGGTTCACTTCCACTTAGATATTTGTGTGGGAAAAATTCAATTAGATGGTCATTAGCAGCTCATGATATTTGTTTTACAAATAAATATCATTCGTTGTTTTTTATGTTTGGTAAGTTAAAAGAAAACATACATACAAATATTGTTTTATCTGTTTACTTCTTACATATGTATTTTAAATTTTTGTATTATTTTTATTTCCATTTTTTGTTTTGTTTTCTTGATTTTTTAAAGGTAAATGCATTCCAGTTATTCGTGGTGCAGGTGTATATCAACAAGCTGTTGAACTTTGTATACAAAAAGTAACACAAGGTGATTGGGTACATATATTCCCAGAAGGTAGAGTAAATGTTACCAAAGAAATAATGAGATTGAAATGGGGTGTTGGTAGAATAATATATGAATCACCAATTATACCAATCATAATTCCAATATGGCATGAGGGTATGGATTCTGTATTACCAAATGATCCACCATATGTATTAAGATTTGGTAAAAAAGTTACTATTAATATTGGTAAACCAATTGAATTAAATGAATTTATTGAAAATTTAAGACAACGAAATATTCCAGAACCGGAAGCTAGAAAATTAATAACAGATAAAATTCAAGAGGAAATGTTGGTAAGTTATAAAAATTAAGTTTAATTTAAAAAAAAAATTGAGTCGTTTATTTTGAAAGTCATTCCATTTTCGAAGTATTAAATGTTTTTATTCACATAAAAATAAATTTAGTATGATCATTCAATTTTTAGATGATTTATAAAAATAGACTTACAAAATAAACGACTTACATACATAATGTATTTGAAAGGATTTCAATTGCTTAACATATTCTTTTTATTTTAATTCTTGTTATTATAATTATTGTAGAATCTTCGTAAAGAAACTCAAATATTACATGCAAGATGTTGACCAATAAAAGAAACATTTGAATTTACGCTTATTTAATTATATAAAATTTTAGACAAGAAAATTGTAAACAAGGAAAAAACATAAAGTGAATAAATATTAATAAATAATTAATTAATGATATAAAAAATAAATTAAATGAGAAAAACGAGACAAAAAAAAATAAATAAGAGATAAGATATAATTTATTTTGATAGCTTACAATTTTATATTTTTTAATTCCGAAAAAAAAAGTAAGCCTAATTTTTAGGAAATAAAATAAAATTTTAAATAAAAAAAGGGAAATTTTCAAAATTAACAAAACGAAAAAAAAAATTAACTTTTTGTTAAATTACATGTACATAAGTACATTGAATTTATAAATGTAAGACAAAGAAAAAGAAGAATAAAAACAAAAATCATAGCAAATAATTGAGAAATATTCACTTACATTTTATTCATAAAGTTTTTGTTTTTAAACACATGACTTACAAGAGTTTATTTAGCTTGTATTATTCCTTTAATAAATGCACTGTGTTTGTATATATGTGTACACATATCTAAATTGATTAGGCAAAAACATAATTTCTGATAAATTTTGTAATGAAAAAAAAAAACAAAAATTTTTGAATGAAGTAATGTAATTATTATATGTATTTTAAACAGGTTTATTTTGAATATTTTTTTATTTTTTACCTTATTTGAATTTATTTTCTTTTTTTCTTAGACATAATAATAGTAGCATTTCATTTATTTATTTATTTATTTATTTTTTCTTTCAATTGTTTCTTTTATTTACAAAAATAAATTAACAGAATTAACATTAAATTCTTATTTAATCTCTTAATTATTATCTAAAATATGCATATACTGCCTTAACCCATAATTTCTCATTCCTTTTATAAGCATAAAATATTTTAAATTATTTTTCGTATTTTCAAAGATTCAAGATTGATTTTTTTGAGTTTATAAACTTAAGATTAGCTTTTCATAATACATGACATTTTCACTTTCCCCAAAGTTTTTTCTTTTTGTAATCACTTACATGATAAGAAAGGGAAATTCATTTTATAATTTTTATTATTATTATACGTTTCACTGTAAAGGTGTATTATCATTAAAAATAATAATAAAAAAACAAGTCAAACAAAAAATATTAAAATAATTATATAAATTTCTACATAATTTCTAAAATAATTTGCAAATTACCGAAATGATTTAGTTTTTTTTTTTTTTTTTTTTTGAGTGTATTATTTTTTTCCTTCTGTTTTACCAAGTTTTATGGTCCAATATTATATAATCTCCTTTAAATTTAAAATAATGAATACAAAATTTATTTTATTTCACTGTTAATTAAATTATTTTGTGAAATTTCACTTAAAAAAAAATTATTATACACTCTTGAAAAATTAAAAAAAAAAAAATAAAATAAATCTATGTAAATAATGACATATAATATCGCAATAATTATGAATTTAAATATGTAAAATTTTAAACGAATTATTAAAAAGAGAAACCTTTGAAGATATTTTTTAAATGAAAAATGTTTTTCATTTTGATTTTCTTTTTTTTTTCTGAAAAAAATAATATGAAATATTTTGTACTCAGTTTTTTTTTTTTAAATTTCTCTTTATATGATTTTATTGTGAAAATTAATTTCATACAAAATTTGATTTTTATTTCTATTATTACATTCATATTTTATTTTACAATTTAAATTGTACATCTTTACATCACATATTCATGCTGTAATAGTGTATTAAATTACAGTGAGATTTTATCTATAACACGTTCTCATTTTAATATTTTTTTTATATGTTTATTTCTATACTTTGGTTTCAATAAAATGACGAAAGAAGAAGAGATGCAAAAAGTGCACGTATTATAGATGAGAGTTCACAGTAATTACATATAAGAATACATAAAAAAAAATCATAATTATGAAACTAGAAATTTCTTAAAAAATTAATGAATTTAAAATAATAGTATGTACATATACTAACCCTTAAACGTAAAGAAAAAGAGGAAAAGTAGTAAAATATAATTAAAAAAAAAATGATAATAACAAAATAAATAAATAATAAAATAAAAACAAAAGCAAAATTGAAATTTATATTTTTATGATGTTAAAATCTGTGATAAAAGATTTTATTCTTCTTTATTTTCATGAATAAATGAAAATTAAAAATATAAATAAGTAAAAACAACAATTGATTTTATATGAATGTAGTCTTTTTATTACATTTGTTTTTGTATTCAAATAAAAAACAAAAAAAAAAAAAAAATCGGATGTATTGATTATAATTGATCTATGGTATTTCTTATATTATATAAATTATTTGTAAGTAATTTAAAAAAAAAAAAAAAAGAAAATAATAAACAACAAAAAGAAACAAAACTAAAACAAACTAAAAAACAATCATAAAATTGAGAATATTTTTATGTAGTACATACAATACAATTCCTTTTATATTAATTCATTTTCCCTTATTTTAATTTTTATTCGTGAAAATTTAATTGAAATTAAAAATTATTCATTTAGGAAAATTTGATTTATTTCTTTTACATTTTTAACTATAATTATTTAATTTTAATTAAAAGTGCAAATATAATCTATCAAATTTTTATTATTAAGTATAATGTTATAATCAGTTCTTGAATAGTAAGTAAAAAAAAAAACAAAAAAAAAACAAACGTATAAAAGTCGAAGAAGCTATAAAATATTATTTATTAAAAACAAAAAATGTTATATCAATATTTAGATGTAATGTGAAAGAAAAATAACATGAGTAATTTATAAACAAAAATAAATCAAAAAGTGAATAACAGTTACGCAAAAAAATTACATGAAAAGTCAAATAAACAAGCAAAATGTTCGCTATTGTAGATATTTCGTACAAATCAGTCCGATTTGTATTAAAAATCAGAACTTGTTTGTGTTAAAAATTACCAATGCAATATCACAATTTTTACTCTTCTACACTTCTTGTGTGATACAAAAACAAACACATGCGAAAGTAAATGCGTGGCGATAATAGTGTAAAGGGGTCTTAATGGTGTTGCGGCTATTGCTAATGCTATAATTGGGTCTCAGAATTAAGTATGTATTTAGAAATTAATAAGAAAAACGAAAAAAAAGTTTTTTAATAAACTGTAAAATGTGATCTTTAAATGATGATAATTAAAAAAGAAAATAATAAGTAAAAATTACATATTAATATTAAATACCTAATGATAAATCTGCATATAAATATTATTATAGTATATTATTACTGCAATGTACATATATACATACACGATAGACACATATTTACATGTATATAATATGTTCGAAAAAAAGGTATACGTATGTACATATAAACACACATACATAATAGTATATTATGTATCAAAATCATTCTCTACATGATACGTATACCTAATATACAAACTGATATGATACACAAATTATTTAATGAATTAAATTGTATAAATCTTAAAAGAAAAATTAAAAAAAAAAATAAAAATAATAATAAAATACAATCAAAATACTATTGCAATAAAAATTCAGGAAGTTTTATAAAATATAATAAAAGAAAAGAAGAGAAAACAAATCATATAAATAAAATACATATTATTGCCCATGTGTATACACATATGGAATGATTGCAATTAAGTCAATTTACAAAAAAATTAATTCACATAATTATGTACAAAAGCAAAAACAAACTTATTATGTGGGTGTTTAAGAACACAATTTTTGGCGATTTCAATTTATAACATAACTGTAGCGTAATTTCACTTTAAAATTATAAAAAGTTAAACATCTATTGTTGATTTGATTTGTACATTATTTTATTTTACATAGAGTATTCCAAAATAAGTGTCACAAATCGAACTAAGTATTATAAAAGTTCAAGATGTTTCGAAAAAACAAAAAAAGTTCCATCCCCCCTACTACACTGAGATATTTAGAAAAATTAAAGAAATTGTTTCTAATCTTGGGTTTCCACCAGACTTTTCTATTACAACATTTCTGTTCTTATCACTAACAATATTACAACCATATATGTATGTACACAGTATATATACTGGCTATTGTATGTAAAATTATCGCTCTTACTGAGTGGTAAATGAAAGTTTTCAATGGGAACTTTTAGTTATAACGATTTAAAAAAATATATATCTTAACAGAAAAGGCCAAACAGTCAAAAAACGTAAAAAAATGTTATAAAATCTGTCGTCCAGCTGAAATATTAATCGATGGAACCCCTACCACTAATTTTGGAAAACTCTGTATAATACAGGTATTACAAAAATAAAAATAAAAAATAAAATGAAAGAAAAAACAATACATTTTTCTTTGCAAAAAAGTTTTTCCTGTTTTCTTTTTCTTTTTAATATTTTTTTTGTGTTTTTTAATAACGTATATAATGATCACATATGCCAAGTGTAAAATAATAGCATATAATCAAATTCCAAAAAAAAAAGAAATAAAATATATATACGTAAAATTCTAACAAATAAAATAATAGCAACTATAAAATAATAATAAAAAAAAAAAACAAATAAAAAAATAAATTACAATCCTCATTTGTAGCCTTCAATTAGAATAATTTATTAATTAGAAAAAAAAAAAATAAATAAATAAAAAGAAAATTAAATGTAATTGTAAAAAAAGAATTAAACAAATACATATGTAATATAGGGATGAAATAAAATTTATTATGTATTAAAAAAATGTTTGTACATTATTATATTAAAAAGCAATCAAAAAATAAAATGATGATAGACATCAAATCAGTAACAATGGACTGTGTAATGAACTTTTCTATAATTAAATTAAGAAAAACAAAAAAACAAGAAAAATAAATTGTATGAATAAAAAAATAAATTAAAAGTCTTTGAAGCATTCTAAATGAATTTTCGTTATATTTTAGTCAAATTTTAGTATAGAAACTATTTATTTATTTTCTTTTTATTAAATTTGTTTGAGGTTTTGTTTTTAATTAGTAAAAAATTAAATTGAATAAAACAGGAATATTTTTCATCATTTAAAGGGAATTATTGTTAAAGAAAAAAATCCAAACAAAAAAAAATTTATTTTTGTTGTGGTAAATTATTAATAAAGAAGCTTTTGTTGCTGTATTTTCTTTTTTTTTTTCATTATTATTTCATTTCAATATCTATTTTCATTTATTTATTTGGGTTTTTTTTTTTCCAGTTTGAGTATTCTATTCATTTTTTCAATTCTAATTTAAGTTAAACACAAGTGGACTATGCATACTTCATTTCTAAAGCATATAGTTACCTGAATATTAAATTTAGATTTCTTTGTATTTCACTCAGTCTGATTTGTTTATTTGTCTTTCACTTTCATTTTCTGTTTATCAATTTTTAGTGTTCAAAAAAAAAGAAAAAAAAAGGCGAATACTCTCAGAAACAAGATAAGACAATAAATATATGAAAATACTATAAATTACAAACATAAAATTTTTTGTAGCTATTATTAATTAATTTTCTGTATTTTTTTAATCTGAAAAATTTGTTTTAATTAAAAGTGTTTTTTTTTTTTTTTTTTAATTTTTACAAATTAATTCTAAAAAATCTTTTTTGTTTTACAATAAACTAAAAATATATACATATACATTTTATTTAATTATTAATACAAATACAAAAATACATTAAAATCTCAGTACATACATTTATATTCGCATAATAAAGAAAATATAAAATTATAAACAAAAAATGCATGAAAGTATAAGTACTTTCAATAACTACCTCCATGTAATAATTATAGTAACTTGTAAATAATAGTTTCTGTAAAATTAAAAAAAAAATCAATTAAACAGTAGAACGAAGTGGAATACATACAATTCAGTTGTGAATTTATAATCACAAAATTAAAAAACAAAAATTTTAATAAATAATTTTGATAAAATTTTTAAGCATTTTTATGTTTTTGAAAATACTTTATACTCTGTGTATTCAGTTCGACATTTAAAAAATAAATAAATAAATAAATAATACATAATAAAAATAAACTAAAATTCAACCCTGCATTTTACATTCTTCAATTTTCGTAAGACTTGGTTTCGTAAGAGTCATGGCATATGGAATGACAGAATTAGAATGAATGACAGGTAGTTTGTTAATTGTGGGTTTTAAATTCGTAAGATTTCTTTGAATTATTTTTTTTTTTTGCTCCCATTCGCTATTTTCACTTTATTTTTTTATTTCTTTTGTTAGCAGTTAATCAGTAAACTTTAAATAAAATAGAATAAACCGAGTCTTACGAAAATCACTTTGAAAAGTGTTAATTTCAATTTTCTTTATTTTGTTTATTTTTATTTATTATAAAAAATATTATTTTACATATATATTTTTATGTTATTTTATTTAAAAGATTTTGTAAATGATTTTTTATTTCTAAAGCATTTGGTCTTTTATTTAAATTTTCATCCCAACAATTCCTATATAAAATTTTAATATCATTTTCAATTTCATTTTCTAAATTTTTATTTTGATTTTTTATTAAATGAATATTTGTAAAATTAAAAATTTTATCAAATAACATAATTGTTGGTGAAATAATTGGTGATGATAAATTTTGTTTATTATTCATTTTATATTTATTTTTATTTATAGAAAAATTTTTATTTTCATCATATTCTGTATTTGTAATATGAATTGAAATTTTTGATATTTTTAAATTATTTTTAACATTATTATTTTTATTATTATTATTATTATTATTATTATTATTTTGATAATTTTGAAAATTTAAATTTTTAACTATTGATGATATATTACTATTATTATTTATATGCTGTTTATGATTTTGTATTTTTGTATGAAAATTAATACAACTTTGTATATTGAATTTTTTATTTAAATTTATAAATGATATTTTTTCATTATTATTAAGATTATTATTATTATCATTATTATTCGATGAATTTTGAAAATATTTTATTGTTGTTTCTAATGATTTTGATATATTTAAAAATTTTTCAATTTTTTCAATTGAATTTCTTGATAAATCTGATGAGAAATGCTTACATATACAATCATTATGAGTATTATTTTGTGGTGTTAAATATATATTTTTATTTTTATTATAATTATTAATATTTTTTGAAATATTAATTATATCTTGATCTGGACGTAAATTTTCTTTAACAACACGATATGCAACAATATCATTTGATTCAATTGATGAATATGGATAAATTTGTGTTTTTAATTGCCACATTGTAATACCAAATGAATAAATATCCGATAATGTTGTAATATTAGAACGTTTTAATGCTTCTGGTGACATATATCGTATTGTTCCCTGTATTAAAAAATAAATTCAACATTACTATACTGTTTAAATTTTTTTTTAAAAATCTTTTTTAATTTTTTTTTTTTTACCCTATTTGATGGACCATCATTAAAATTTTGTTCATTCATTTTTAATGATGAACCAAAATCACATAATTTACATAAATATGATTTACAATTATTATGTTCAGTTGTTGTTAATGTTAATTTCCATGGTTCTAAATAAACTACAATAACATTTTGCGGTTTAACATCTAAATGAATTAAATTGTGATCATGACAGTAAATTAATGCATTAATAAGATCAATTGAAATGCTTTAAAGGAAAATAAAAATTATTTGAAAAAAAAAAAAAAAAATTAAAATTAATTAATTCAATAACATAATATATAAAATTATATGTAAATGAATAATTACAAAATTCTGTGAATAATTGGAATAAATATTGTGTTATCTAAAATGGATTGTAAACATTGTCCAGGAAATCTTTCCATTATTACGATACTGTATGTTGCCGTTGACTCAATCTGTTTGTTGTACAAAATGAACATTTATTAATACTAATACAGATCTTTGTTTTTTTTTTTTTTTTAATTTTATATTATTGTATTGTTTTTGTACCTTTAAAATTTTTATTATATTTTCATGTTGCCATCCCAAAATATTTGATTCATTTTTCAATGACCACATTTTTATTTGACTACGGCTATCGATTATTTTCACAGCCACTTGTTGCTCTATGTACATATAAAAATTAAATGAATTGTAATAAATTTAAATGATTAGCAATAATTTAAAGAAATTAAGGAATAAATTGTTTAAATTATAAATAACATTTAATTTATACTATTAATTGTATTACAGGGTAAATTCGAAAACGCATCATTGCCTGATTAATATGATATTCACATATCATATGATATCACATTGAATATAAGCAATGATGCATTTTCGAATTTCATCATTATCAATCAGCCCAATAGTCCGATGTGAGCCAGGGCCTATAATCATTACGTTAATTTTTCTATATAATTCATATTTACCTATAAGCTATAATATTATTATTATAATTTTTTAATTCATTGATTTGAATATTTAGACGTACCTTTATAAATTGCTTTTACAACAGTTCCATATGATCCACGGCCAAGTATATTTTGTTTTGATTTATCACTAAATGCATTTTGAAAAAATTTATCACGATTTGGTGTATCAACACTAAATAAATTATTATATGGAATTTTTAACATTTTCCGTTATAATTATTTAAAAAAAAAAAATGAATAAACAAAAAACAAAAAAAAAAAATTAAAAAAAAAATTTTTCCCCGTTCTCTATCCTATTTATAGATGAATAAATCATGTGAATTTTTTATTTTATTTTTTAAATTAAAATTATCACTTGATATAAAAATTATTTTTGAAAATTTTTTTACAAAAACACAAAAAAAAAAAATAATTAATAGAAATTTATAATTACGTATATTTTATGGATTTTGAAATTAATAATCACATAATAATTTTTTTATATACGTATATATGTATGACAAAATCGTGTATATACATATATTGCGTATGCTTTCCAGTAAATATGAAAAATTACATTTATTTCGTATGATACCATAATTTGAACTGATTTTAACCTACATAACATAATTCCTTTGAATACGTAAATATCAAGAGAAAAAAATATGTATATATAAGTATACTTAATATAAATACAAAAATTGAAAACAATAAAAACCGTTATATGATTATACTCGTAAATAATAATAATAATGAACAAACAATTTATTCTACATACATGGATATTATGAATTCTATAACGACACTCATAAAATATTCAATGTACAAAAATAAAAATTACATGTACCTATGTATTTATTTCAGTGTATGCACCATTTTACGTATAAATACATACATATACATATAGTATGTGAATGTATTGTATATTTATTGTGTAATGCGATAATAAATATAATAAAATTATGTAAAAATTGATAAAAGTAGCACGGTATTGGTAGCATGTATAAGAGAATTGCAAAAATAAGTCAAAAGTTATATAATTTTATCATTAAAATTTCACACGTTTTTTTTTTCGTCACGCAATACAATCATAAAATACGTACACATACCTAATAATATTTTAATGCTTAAATAAAAAATTCATAAAAGAAAATCATTTTTAATTTATTTTTTAAACGTAGTCACCTGTACTTTAAACGTTTAAACTGATGCTTCTTTGTATTCTTTTGCATTCAATTTGCCAGTTTTCTGTATTTTGTCAACAAAAAAAAAGAACAATCACACATGAGAAACATAAGTCACAGACCATAATAACGTATTATTTTGATGCTTCATAAGAAAGTGCATGACTATGCTTTGAAAACGTACTATAAATAAGATATTCAATAAGGTTTCAAAATAAATACCTGTATAGAATTTTATGTTACATGAATGCACTAAAAAATTATTTGCTACAATTACTGTACTAAAACTTTTAATTAACAGTTAAAATATGATTTATAATTGTAATTAAATATTTAAATGTACATTTATACTTGAAACTACATATGTACATACATACATACATATATCAATGATTAGATTCTGGTTCACATTGAGCTGTTGTGCCACTGATAGTGATGATTTGTACGTTTGAAATAGTCCTAAATAAAATTTTTTCAAATTTAAAATTTTCTAATAATGAGTGATAAATTTTCTCATATTGTGTTTTTGAAATTTTCTCTGTTTAAATGAGTCTTATGTTTGTTTTATTATTTTCCAGCTAAAGGAAATTTTATGTTAACCTTATGTTATCTTTCATCATCATCGATGCAAAAGTTCGATGTGAGCCAGGGCCTAATCACTACGATGATTTTCCAAGACGATTTCATCATACATGACCTACTGAATTTTTGTTCAAATAGAAACTAGTCCCATTTTTTTATACCCATTCACACCCCCCTCCAACCGTGTGTCCCGTTATCTACACATTTACCTTTGTATGCATGTATGATACATAAATTAATCATCCTTATCTTTAATAGAGCTCAGATCGATAATTTGTTTGAGGTACTCGTTGTTAGCAAGTAGACTCGATTAACATTATTATAAGCACTTGAATCCATAAGCACAAAGCTTGCGGTATTCGTTTAAAGCTGAATGAGTTTGTGAGAGGTAAGGTAGCGATGTCGATATAATATAGATAAAATATGAAAAATACAATTGTTTTTTTTCATTCGTCTGTGCTTGGAATCGAGTCTAGGAGAAATAGATTCAGAAGCCAATATTCTAACTACTGACCTACTGATTCTTCATTGCATATCCTTAACTATACGAAAATTGGGTATAAAAAACCAAATAGGTACCTACTTATTTATTAAAAAAACAAAAATAATACCTAAAAATATAATTAAAAATGCACATTGGCAGGAATATACTGTTTATAAAGTTGCAATACCTAAAAAATAATTTACGAATAAAATAGAAAAAAAAAAAAAAATAATAAATATGTAAATAAATAAAAAAAAAAATGAAAACCCCAAAAATAATTTTGCATGACTAAATGAAATGAGTATTTCATTCTATTGAAAATTATTAAAATGATTTGTTTTTTTTTATTTATTATTATTTTTGTAATTTTTGTTTGTTGGAAAAACGTAATGTGTAACATATGCTTATATTAGTACACGTATTCAATAGTGTTCCAATTACACACATGAAACATACTGATATTAATAATAATAATGGGTATGAAATCAAGTTAAATTGAAGAACTTGTACGAATTTGAAATCATATATCTAGTACGTATTATATCTGATGGTATATACATAAATTGCATGTGATTGGTATAATATACAACTCAGCCTGGTATACGTATAGACACATACATACATAATCATAATGAATATATGTATATGGTATATACTCCATCCATATACATATTATACCGTATTTTATGTATGATACTTACTATGTGCTAAAAAAAAAAAAAATGTTTCATACATTACTGTTGTATGTATTATTTATTCATTTCTAATTTTCAGCACACATCCTATTTTTACATATAATAAAACTTTGATTATACACGTATTCAGACGTGAAATATAAGTAGTTGAGAATCTAAATACAAAAACAAAGGAAAATTTAATAACAAAAGGAAATATAAAAAAAAAAAAAATTATTAAAACGAATAATTAGAAAGTAAAACATTCTTTTACACGTAATTTAGATTGTTTACAAAATAAAATAAAAAAAAAAGGAAAAATATAACAACAAAATTTTTAGATATTTTCATTTATAATTTTCCCAATAGTTTTTTATATTTTATTCATTACCGGTTATTTGAATTTTAATTGTGTAACATCGTGTTAAACCAAAAAATAAATTCAAAAAACATGGCAAGTAGTAATAAATTATCACTAACAGGACGTCTAGCTGTTCAGAGAGTTAAAGTGTAAGTATTAATTTATTAGAAATTTTCATTTTTTAATACCTATATATACTCTGTTCACTAATTATATGCAGTTAAGGCCTTTTGAAAACTACGATAAAGTAGTGACATTATACTTGTACTTCATATTTAAAAAATTCTTTTACAACAACATTTTAAATATATTGTAACGCTGCTTATGAAACACTTTAATTAGAAGTTATAAAAGAATAAAAGACATATTTGCTCCCATAAGGACTTTACTGCATACAATTAGTAGACAAAGTATAATTTTTTTTTTAAAACCACCCTACATACACTATCCTTTACTGTACATGTGCACATTAAATTTACTCTATTAAAAATTTATACGAAAATACACATTTTTATTTTACACGAATTATAATTATTATTGTTTTGCAGATGGAAAAAAAAATAAGTTGAATTTTTTTTTTTTTTATTTATAAGCACAATCATATTTAATATGAATTTTGAAATTTATCAAAAGGAATAAAATTTGGAAAAATTAAAAGAGAGAAAAGAAAAACACGAAAAGAAAGGCATGAAAATTATATTTTCTAATAGACTTGAATGTACTACAAATACTTTACACATTAATTTATACAGGGTATCTCAATGTCGATGTCACAAAATGAGTCTATCGAGTAAAGTTCTAGCAAAAAAATCTTTCTGAGATAAGTATATGTAGGCGATTGCAAATTTTCGAACACGTGTAGTACATGACTTCATATAATTGGGCATATCGTTTGAACCACTCTATATATTTGAATTACGGAAATTAAAGTTGAGATTTTAGATCCCTCCAACAAGCTATTGTTCATTGAATTCGAATTAAAAAAAATTAAAATGATTAACGTCCAAAATTCAAAAATGTTTTTTTTTTTTTATACAGAAAATCAATGGTTTTAGAGTCATCCTGTATACTTTGTGTGTGAAAAATGTTATATCAATTGTAAAAAAAAAGTGTCTCTCGTCGTTATCTTTAATCCTTGAAAATTTAAGAAAAATCGAAGATATTATCTTGGGATATTAATTGTTTTATGTCAGTCTGGGGCACCTTGTATATATATTTTTACGTACACACATATTGCATACATGATTCATATCATATATGTTTGCATTACAAAAATTCATGTGTACATTTTGATTGTTTTACTTTTACCGTTCGTGTAATATCAATATATGCAATTTTATAGATTATGAAAATTTCGTTGAAATTTTTTTTACATTCTTTCATGAATATAATCAATGTACACATGTATTTGTAAAGAAATATGTACATACAATTAAAAAAAAAATTACATAATGCAAAACATTTCGTAACATGTACCTAAACCAAAAAAAAAAAAAAAAATGAAAAAAAACCGTATTGAAAAAAAGGAAATTGAATATTTTAAAGGTTTTTATGACTTATTTAGGGCAAGTAATAGATTCAGTTGCATGTAAGCACTTAGCTTTATAGTTTCATATTTTTCAATAAATAATCAAGAAAGAAAAAAAATTTGAAAAAAAATAAAACAAAAACAAAAAAAGGAGAACTGATTTCTAATTTATATCCTTAACTGGCATACAAACTGGTAAATACAGGTGTGTGTTTTTTTATTTTTTGTTTTTTTTTTTTTTGGTAATTTGAAAATTTCATTATCTAAAATGTTAAGTTTGATACTAGTTTTATTTTAAAGATATAAAAATATATAATAAATAAATAAATAAAAATAAAGAAAATAAATGTAAAAAATTAAAATAAATAAATAATGACAAAACCATCAAATTGGATCAGTTTTAAATCAAGGTCAGTAAATTGCGTTTAAGGCTTTAATTAATTTCTTTCATTTATTTCACATTGTATGCACACACACACACACACATAATGGTTAAATCACGTAAAAATTGAAAATTTAACGTACAAATCAAATTGCTCTATTTTTATTTTATTTTTATTTTTGTGTATTAAATAGAATAACTGCATCTGTACGAACAACAAGTCGAATGAATGCATTATTAAATGAATCAATACAATTATCTAGAAAACGACCAATAAATAAATTAAAGGATATCATTGATAATGATGATAATGAACAACAGAATAATAATAAAAATAAAATTGAAATAATATTTAATAGAAATTATTTTATAATTGATCATATTTATAAATTAATTGTTGATACAATTGATGAACGTTTACAATGGGATCGTTTTAATCGTATGTATGATCCATGGCGTACACCACAATTTGTTCAAACCATATCAAATGAAATAAAGGATCGTATAAAAGAATTAAAATATCGAAGGTACATATACATACATACATACATACATACAGTCGCCCTCAAAACATTTGCAACTAAATTTATAATTTTAAAAACCTTCTATTTTCTCTGGCAATAAAAACTCAATTTATGTAATATTTTTTTATTTTATTTATTAATATGTTGTCATTTTAAAAATACAATATTGGTGCCTTAATCTTACATAATTTAAAAAAAAAAAATAAAGTTCAATTATTAAATCAATTTTTTAAGGTTCAAAACATTTGTCTCATATTATGTGACCAATTAATGGAATAATTTTTCCAGTACCACCAATCGTGAGTTTATAGGTCCAATGTTAGAACGATGCAGCACAGTAATTGAAAATAAAGATTTTCTAAGAAAATTTCAAAAAAATCCTTAAATTTTTATCATTTTTCCATATAAAATTTTGTACTGGTTGCAAATGTTTTTAACCTTAAAAAATTGACTTAGTAATTGAATTTTATTTTTTTAAAAATTATATAAGATTAAGAAACCAATATTGTATTTTTTAAAATGGCAACATATTAATAAATAAAATAAAAAAATATTACATAAATCGAGTTTTTATTGCCAGAGAAAATAGAAGGTTTTTAAAATTATAAATTTAGTTGTAAATGTTTTGAGAGCGATTGTATATACATGCCCATTATATTGGGCTCATTTAAATATTTTATTTATTAATTATATTTAATATTACATTGATATTATTTGTTTGTAAGTATAGACATAGAATTGTATGTATTGTATCAATCATGGAAAAACGACAACAAAGTGCCATTTATAAAATGTCACATTTGATGGATGAAAAAATTGATAATTTTACAAATTATGTACATGAAAGAGGAACATATACAATTATTGCAACTGTATGGTTAATTTACAAAGAATAAATTTTATAAATTTTCATTTTAATTAAATTTTAATTTTAATTAATGTGAATGTGAATTTTACGTAATTAATTGTTCAATAAAAATAATAGAAAAAAAAAAGTTAAAGATATCTAATTAAATTGTTTATGTGAATAATATGTACGTATACTTTGTATTTTAAATATTTGTACAGATTTTTAAATTTAATTTTACTTTTAAATTTCAGAATTATTCATTTTAAATTTATTCGTTTTTTATTTTTATTATGTGATTTCGAATTCATCCTTTGCTATAAGCATATCTTCACATAAATATGTATTATACATTCAATAATTGTAAATCTAATAGTAATTCTTGTATTAAATCTTTATTCATATCTTACTGATATCTTATACATACATATGTGTATCTGTATTCGTTTATACATACATACATATGTATGTACTCTGTATAATACTTTAATATTATATTCAAATTTTTATCCCTTATATTTTAAAATTTATCTACATATGTACATTGATACATACATATATATTTGTATATAATGTATAAAAATATTTTATATCATCGTTTTAGATCATCCTTCTTTTATCAAAATTTATTGCATTTTCATTCAAATTTTTATGTCATACAACATTATACAGTATGCATGCTTGTATTTTGAAAAGATATAAGAAAATGTATTACTTGAAATACATATAATACGTATACTTTTTAGAATAGAAATTCTTATGCCTCTTATTACTGAAATATGTAACTTTACATATGCTATGATACTTAAAAAATTCTATAAGAAAATTACATACATATGTATGTATGTACATGGCAAAATATCTATATGTATACAAATGTAAATTATTCAAAAAAATTACTATTTTACTGTATGTGCACATACGTATATACGTTTTATGTACACAGGGTGTAATATGTTATCGGAATGATGATAACGTTAGAATACGGATACATATATCATACTTAAAGAAGAAAATCCTTTCATTGTAATTATGTTTATTTTATGGTTTGTATTCGAAGCATACCACAAAAGTTGAAAATTTCTATCGATTTAACTAGCAAGAATTAATATCTTTTTTAAAAGTTCTTATATACATATATACATATGTATGTATGTATTTAAAAACTGTGAAACTTAAAAGAAAGATCTTTAATAAAAATGTACGTTTGCTATATTAACATGTGCACATATACTATTTTGTCAAACAATGATGAAAATATTTTAATAACAAAATTAGACGTAAGTACATGTCCTTGGAAAAAATTTGTTTTTTTTTTTTTTATAGATATTACCTACATACATTACATAATATTATATTCTGATGTTGGTATTTTAATTAGGTATCGCACCCTGTATATAACATTCTCATATGTTTTATGTAACATTCCTACATATAAAAGTGAACTGTATAGATCTGTCTGTATACATATAGAACACATAGTTAATACTGAATATATGCACACAATTTACATATACGATACGATACATATACTGAACGTATGACAAAATATTTACATACATACATATATTATATAAAAAATATAATAACCCTCAGATTATTTTATTTCATTTTTATTTCAGTTAGATTTTACTACGTGCTGAGATATATAATGGTATTTAGCTTTTTATATCATAACGTATACCTCCGTATTAACATGTATGTATGCGGAGGACACATATGTTATCATTATAAAAATTATAATGGAATGAAATGTGTATAATAATAATAATCAAAATTAATCACAATAGAAATCATATTTATATTCATGTACATATGTATGATATACACAAGTCCTTTAAATTAAATCACTAATTTAAGGTAAACTGCATACAAATACAAATTATGCTATATGTATGGATAATCATGTGTACAATATTCTGAATAGTGTAGTGATTAATTGAAACATGCTTATGTGTTAGATGTACACAAATTTATCAAAATTATAAACAAATAATAAAAAAAATAAAAATAAAGTAAAATAACTTTTGTACGCCCTAATTGTGTAGTCTATACATACATCCATACATATATCAATATACATACATACATATGTAACAGAGTAGAAATAACATCATCAAGTATAAGGTAACTATGTGTGTGTGGAGTGGAATTTTTGCATTTCTTTTTTTTGTTTGGTTCACTGTTTTTGGTATGTTTTAATCAAAAAAGGTCATCAGTCATATTTTATTATAGAAACAAAACCATCTGATGTCTGCCCACTTGTCTAATATGTCAGAATATTGTATTATATGTATGTATAAAGGCATAAACTATGTGTAATACATACATTCATACATGATATATATTGTATGCGTGCATGAAAGAAAGCTCCTTCAGAAATTTAATAAGGGTAAATGTTACATCATTAATTTTAACCTATTCTCGACTTGGATTTTCATTTTAAACAATCAACTTTTTTTTCTGTTTACCATATTTATATGTATCTATGCAAATATGTATGTATGTATGTGTTTATAAAATGAAATTTAAATAGTAAATATTTAGTATAGTAGAAATTCTAAATGTATAGATACATATATTTAAGAGGAAAAAAAAATATACCTAAATATTCCTCAGTAATTATTATTTTTTTTTAAAATATTGTTTAGTGTTTCACGTTTAAATATTACATGAAAATTTGTTTTTCAATTTTCATTTTGAAAAGAAAATTCAAATTTGAATCATCTAAATAACTATATATACGTATTTAGATACTTTTATTTTTGGAATGAATTTTACATTTTGTCTAAACATTTTTGAAATTATTTTTTAGGCAGCCAGTGTATTAATATATAATTTTGTATTGCATGTAATACATAACTCTAGAAATTTACTATAAAATGCTATTCAAGAATAAACATTTTTGATGTAAACATTGAAAATTTTTTTTTTTTTTTGTATGGTTGTTATATGCAAATGAATGAAAATAATTGAAATTAATGATTTTCCATATTTTGTTTTCCATTAATTTACCTGTTTTTAAATTTTATTTCATATTTTGTTCACTAGTATCATTTCGATAATATCAATTACATATTTAATTTGGAAAATTTTTTGAGTTAATTTTATTTTAATGAAATTACAATTGTACAAATAAAAATGATGCCTTTCATAATACATGCATAAAACAAATAAATACCCCATAATAAACAGAATAAATGCAATAGCCTTTTTAAATATTAAGCTAGCCGACTATTATTGAAAATCATCAGTATGAAAATTGGCTTTTATTACATGAATTTCATGTGAAAGGATAACGCCGATAACGGTCATCTAAATTTGAAAATAATGCCATAATATTTCATGAATGTGATTTATTATCCTTTTGTGATTACTTGGATCAATTTTATTTTAACATTTTTGCTTGGTGTTTTTTTTTTTTTTTCTGTCATGCATTTTTCCGTATAAGTCATCATTATAATCTTTTAATTTGATTCTTATACAATTTTTTTATTCTCATATAATCAAATATTTCAAGTAGAAAAAATCACAATTTTGTTTTCACAAAGTCATCATGATTTTGAGAAAAATTCCATTTTTATATCAAAATGAAATTTAATTTTGTGATATGAGTATGTCTATACGCATAAAAATAATATTATGCTGATTCATTGCATAAAATTAAAATTCCTTTTGTTTTTCATGTTTATGCATTACATACATTTGTGTACCTAATTCCTTGTTCTGAATTGTTTATTATAACTTAAATTAAAAATTTTTTTTTCAAGTATCAGAAAAAGTTTTCGTTTTTTTTTTTGTCCTCATATAATGATTTAAAATTTCTTTATTTTCTTCTTCTTAGTTGGCTCTACATTTCATCACTCCCGCTTCAAGTTTATTGCTCCACAAAAATCGACATAACGAAATACTCTTCAAATTTCCAAGGCCACCACAAGTGACTAGATTTTGTCTCATATAATTAACCTATCTGGTTCGGGGTTTTCCTACAGGTCTTCTTTTCTTCCATCTGATAAGGACTTTCTACATTAAGCTCCTTGTAACCATACGGTTTACATGTGCATTATTTGAATTCTAGTAAATGTTTCAACGTTCGCATTATTTTATGAATTCATCGTTAGTTTTGCTATGTCATACACCGTTCTCCTGTTTATACCTTCAAATATTTTCTTCAAGTCCGTCTTTTCAAATATGTTTAATAGTGACTAAAAATTTACAATTTATATTTTGTATCTTATTTTCATACATTTTTATTCTTTGATTAAAGGAAAAATAGGGGAGTTTTTTCCAATGAATTACTGATTTTTCCTAAAATTTACGGTAAAAATTTACAAATTTTTGATTTTGATCGCCAAAAACTTCTAAGGTAACGAGAGAGATGATACTTAAATCAAATAAAATGCCAAAGGATTTTTTCTCGCAAGGTGTATGTAGTACGTACATCATTGCTTTACCATGAAAGAAAACACAGGGTATTTCTAAAAAACAGAATTGTGAAAATATTCAGTCCCCTGTACTTTCAAAATTATTGATATATTCCTAATTTAACTCATACTATTTTTTTATTTGTCTCAGCGAGATTTATCTGCTGTTTTTTGCTTACTTTATATTAAACACCCTATACATATGTATGTATGCAGAGATATAAGATAAGTACACATACATACGTTTAAACAATTCTTGAACATATTTTTCCCTTTAACTGGTATTGGTTTAAATCCCTTCTTGCCAAACTAAATTTTAGATATCTTTTATCATACCTATTTCTTTTTTTTATATTAATGCCATTCTTTTCCGTTATTTTTCCAAATTTTACTCCTGTTGTTGTTCTTGTTGTTTCCATTGTTACTGCTGTATATTATCTGCATTGTATTTGTACGAAAATGCTAAATTGTCGAAAAGTAATGCAGAAGGGTAAATCTGAATCAACAAAAAATAAAAAATAATATTAATAAAGTAATCTAAAACTATGGTAAGAAAAATTTGTATTTAAGACTATGAAAAAGTAATCAAAAAAAATAACGTAAATTTAAAAAAAAAAATACAAAAAAAAATACATGGATATTTTTAGTGAAAAAAAAAAAAAAAAAAAAAATTACTTACTCACCTTTTCTATTTTTAGCAGATAAATGTATGTACATATGTATGTATAAAAAAAAGAAAAACAAGGCAAACTTATGCTTATATGCTAAAAGATTTATTTGATACAAAAAAAGGGCTGACGGACCGATAAATTATAGGTATCACCTTACCAAAGAAAAAAAAGCCACAACATACCAAATGAAAAGCCCACAACTATTAGAGAAATTTTTTATCATTGGTAAACGCAAGTACCATATATTAGTGCGTTTATGAGTACATGTACATATATGTACGTATATTACATAATAAGGACAAAATACAATCACAGTGTCTTTTTGAAAACATACATACATATATGTACATATAGTACATAATGTATGACTTTTTTTTTGTTTTTATTGTTTCCTCTACTTTACGATCTGCATTACATGTACATTTAGCATATTATACTTTACATATAAGCCCTATATACACCTATTTCACATTAAATTGCAAAAACAAAAAGGGATATGATAGTGATATAGAAAACAAAAAAAAAAAATACTTTGATGATATCTCCAATTGATAAAATATTTAACGATTTTAATGGGTTTTCATTTTATTAAAGTGACAATTTTCATCAAGTTCTCATGGTAAATTCAGTTGACCACAATGTCCAACCGCATAATATAAGCTTCTTTTAATCCGTTATGCATAGTAAATTAAATTCATGTGTACATGTAAAATTGTATGTATGTATATGTATAAGATATACGCATGCATATTTTGTACACATAATAATTGGTGAAATTCAAATAAATGGAATATTTAATTATATAAGATACCATTCTACACATGTTTGGTATACAAAATACATCTATACATCGTATTTACATTATGTATATTATGTACATACGTACATTACATTACGTACATGTACGTATACGTACATTTACATTATGTATACGTACATACGTGTTGGCATATTTTTTTGTACATGTATAGACCAAATATATATGCGATGTAGAAACATATACGTATATGTACATTTGAATTTTAATTAACGCATTTATTAAAATTACTTTTCTGGTTGATTAGTCGCACACAAATAATAACAATAATAATACATAATAATATGAAAATGGTTCAAGTTTTAAGGTTTGTGTTTTAGAGAATAAAGGATCTGATGTTTGTAGTAAAATTTCAAATATACATATACATGGGTACACATACGTAGTGAACAATATAAAAATAGAAAAAAAAAAAAAAAATAGAAAAACAGGATAATAGATTAAATTGCTTATTTTTGTATTCATGATGATAAAATTTTATGTTTAATGTACGTATGTATTATGTTAGAATGCAAATATTACATATAATATATTGTTAATTATATGGGAACATAAAATTATTAATTTATCGTTTTTTCTTTTGTTTTCTTTAAAGATATTCGTTTAATTGGAAGAATTTTAAGTTCCCTGTAAGAATTTTTAAATTATAGTCAATGAGACATTTAGACTTTTTCTGTGTAACAGATGTCCTTATTTTATTTAAATAAATGTTGTCATATACAATACATACATACATACTTATGTATAACTAATACTTGAGGAAAATTCAAAACACTAATTTGAAAATTAGCCTCGTGCAAAACATATAATTTGACATGACGTATTTGTATTTTAAATTTGACAGTTTTTTAGAATCCTTCTCAAATTGTCAGAATGATTTGTTGAGAAAATGAGTTATTTTTTGTGTTTTATACAAAATAAATAATTTGTATTGAAATTTCATAATTCCATTTCTGGTTGTCCTTATTTATAGGATTTTTTTTTTGTTTTGGTTTTTGGAAAACATTTCGTACAATAATTTATCATTTAATTAAACCATGTTAAACATTACACTTCATTTATGTATTCGATGTCTATGAATTTATTATTTTACATAGAATTTTTTTTTATATACAATACATATGTACGTATGTATGTATTATAGAATGTATAATTTTTCTTTTTATTATTTTAAGTTAGTCAAATAATTCAGTAGGTTTCAATCAATAAGAGAGAAAAAAATATATTATGTTACTGGTCTGTAAGTATGTATATACACATGTATGTTAAAAGTTATATGTATATTTTCAAATATGTATATACGTATATACACTTTTGTACATATACTTTGTATGTATAAAAATATGAATATGTGAATACAATATACTTATAATATAATTGCAAATTGCAATACATATTTCGGTTTATATATTAAATTTTATAATTTTATATATCTATTTGTACATGGCATAGCATAGTATAAGGTGATGTATAGGATATACATACATATGTATATTCTGTGGGCAATACATATTAATACATACACAAGTATACATACATATGTGCATGTGATATATTTGTAGTCGAATAATACCATTTATAGATACCTATATGTTAAGATAAAACTATGTAACATACATATATCTTAACCAGATCTTTGTACTTACATATGTACATATGTATATAAGAAAAGCGAAGTACATACGTATATGTATTTCATATTCATGGTACGGAATTTTGTCTGTATATCTTTTTAAGTGTAATCAGAAAATCATGTCACGTTTTGTCTTTCTCAAAGTTTCTTCTACTTCTTTTGTGCAAAACACATACATACATTCTGTATTATATATATCTATGAATGTACATACATATGTATATACATGAACATATGTGTATAAAATATTTTATTTAAGATATTGTACATACGAGTATATACATATGTATGTAGTTTATGCAGATGCATAACGAACTATTCTGTTTTCATCCAGAAACTTATACATACATATTATATACATTTATTGTTGAATTACATTGAGAAAAAATTTCCATTTGAAAGCATTGGTTAAGCATAATACAAGAATGTATGTCGAACAAGATATTTGCTGCTTAGGTGGTTTAGTTCGTTTTTTTTTTCCAAATTTTTCTTTTTACAAAATAGTATATACGAAAAATATTCATACATACATATGTATAATATCTGATCATGTACATATGGATGTATGAACATTTTCATATAAAATATGCTTAAATACATAGTAAATACACACATATAAATGTATACCAATACCAACACATCGTATAGAAATTAATATATATAAATAAATGCATATGTATGAATGTGAACAGAAGGATGCCAAAAGGGATTTAAAAGAATCTATCATGTTGTGACAGGTGCACTTAATTTGTTGTGTTCGTGATGGCGCGTGGGTGAAATTCAATGAAAAATTACGTTAATTCATATGTATGGATGTGTATCCAAGTGTTTGAATGTAAGTATACGTATATGTAAACAAACAATTGTATTTTGAATTATTATGACTCTTATTATTATGTACACACAAAAAATACATACATACATATGTATGTATATACGTATGTACATACATATTCAATATTGATGTACTTTATATTTACCTACATATGTATGTATATGCAAAAATGTGAAAGTTTATTTTCGAAAAGAATCATATTTATTTAGCATTTTTTTTGAAAATTTTAAAAATTTCTATGCATAAACCGTAAAAGATAACAAACAGTTTATTTATACAATATGTGTACATACATTGTAAACATGTAACATTATAAACAATTTCTTTTGATGCATTTTATTTGCAACAAAAAAATATTATTAAAAATTCACTACAATTTAGTTATATGCAAATATGTATTTTTCATGCACATATTGTATAGAATTTTACAAACGCATATACATACATACATATATGCATGCATATTTCACATGATTACGATAACTCTCATAAATGCTGATATAAAATTTGTTTCCAATATAAAGTTTTCAAAAGTAAACCGAGCGAAAAGAAAATTTATTGTAAGCATTTTTGTTTTTGTTTGTTTGATTTTTTGAATAATTTTTTTGTAACTGACAAACAGAAAGTAAATTTTTGTAACATTTTTTTTTTTTTTTTTTTATTATCAGTTGGTTTTTTGTTTTTAATGTAACAAAGTGTACAAAAATCAGTTTTTGATAATGTTCAAAATTTTTCACCTTGGATACATACACACGAAACCAAAAAACAGAAAAAAAAAATACATAAAAAAAAAAACAAGTAATCATAGTATCCTTCTTTATTCTTTTTTTCGTATTTCGTGTTTATTTTATATATTTTTATTTAAATTTTTATATCCATCGACTGATTATATTGAAGCGTTCACATATGAGTCAAAAAATAATTTAACTTACTATTCTTATGAAATAATCGAAAACAGTAGAAAAATTCTGTATACCATAACGTATAAATTTTTGGTTTTGTTTTTAATTTTCCTTTTTACTGGTTTTCTCAAAAAAGATTTTTTTTTTATTGTATGCAAATAGAATAAAAATTGCAATAAATTTTATTTTTGATTTTATATTTTTCTTTATTATTGTATGTACGCAAAATAAGAGTATATATACATACATATGTACCACCAAGTATTGGTGTTTTTTTTTTGTATTTTTTGTTTTTGAATACTTCATAAGATACCTTCTGGATTAACATATGACAAAATTTTATAGCAATATATGCAATTCACATATATTATAAAGTATGTATATTATTTTTTATTATTATTACATACATATATTATATATATACTGAACATATGCATCCACAATATTATTATAATATAGAAAAAAGAATAATAACAATAATAGTAATAAAATGGAAAATATGTATGTAGAAAGGGAAAACAGACAGTATATCTAAGACAATATAAAATGATTTCTCTGTTTCTTTTTTTTTTTTTTTTTTAGTTATTATGCACCTTGTTATTTTGATATGAATCGTTTATATTTAAAGATATGTTTTTTGTTTATATTTTGAAATGTATACATATGTATATGTATTCACAATATAAATTTTCGGAATAAAACATAAATAAATTGTATGTACATGCGTATGTACAACATATTTTATATAACCACCCTTCGGCATTTATGTTTTTTTTTTTTTGTATTTATTTATTTTAATATTATGTTCTTTTTCTTTCTTAGCTGGATTTTTGTCACCATTTTTTATTACCATAATTTTTCTTTTTTATCAAAAGCTTTTCCCGTCTCTACTTCTTCTGATGGGATATATAAAAATAAAAAATCTACACTCGCAATATTAACTTACATGAATACAATTTCTTTGAATTTTTTTTTTACCTTTTATATTCTATATGAGTATCCTTATAAGTTTGTTGTTTTTTTTTATATTTTCATTTAGATTTTAGTTTATTACTGAAATAAACTTTGAGATTTCAGAGATTTCATGTTTTTGTATAATTTTCCAATTTTACTCAATTCATGTCATTTTACTTTCGATATAATATATGTACATGCATTTATGTACGTGTATATATAAATACATATATATTAACATGTATTCCTTATTTTTCTATAAAAATACAGAATATATACTACAGAATTTTCCATTTATTTTTCTCTTGTATATTAAATCGAATTTTCTTTTGGTTTTTTTATTTTATAAAATATATGAGATAAGAAAAATACATTTTGAATTTATAAAACATATCATGTACATATGTGTACTTTATGGTATTTATTTTTCTTTTCTTTTTTTTTTTAATGTATGGATTAAAATGTGTAATATCATTATCATGATCATATCATTTTAGTGAGTCAACTTTATTTGTATACTTGTATAACAATCGACTATTAAACGAATAAATTTTTATTTTTATTGTTTAAAATTTTCCTTTTCTTTTTTAATAAAATTAAAAAAAAAAAAAAAAACAAAAAGTGAAAAACAAGGGAAAATTCAAGGTAATGGTACATAGATGTTAAATTGGTATTCAATATTTCAATTCGATAAAAAATAATGTAAAAACAAACGAAAAATAAGGAACGAGACGAATTGTTTTTTTTTTTTTTGTGTTTATTTTCAAGAACGCAAAAACAAAGCGTAAAGAGAAAATAACAATACGAAAGTGAAAATATTGTAAAACAAAAATATGTACATACGTATATATGTATAATAAAATATAGATGTTAGGTGAGAACATTGGAATAAATGCAATAATATAAAAGAGAAAAGAAAAATGAAAAAAAAAAAAAAATAATAATAAAAATAAAATAAAATAAAAGAAAAATAATAATAATCTAGGACTTTTAAGTTCACTTATAAAGTTTTGTCACGTCTTTTATGTTTATGACTTTTAGCTACCCTCATTGTTTTCAAATTGTACGTATATGTATCGCACCGTACACACATTTACGTTTTTGTTTTTTCAAATGTATTAAAACAGCTTTTTAGAATTTTTCTTATTTCATCTCAATTTCAATCTTAATTTTAATTCAGTATTATACGGATAAATGCTTATATTCAAACAGTATTGTAGAATTAAATGCAAAGAAAATATAAAGAATTTTAAATGTATGTATGTATGTACCTATATATATGTATTAAATATATATACAGTAGATAAGTGGATGGATATTGGTATTTTAATCGAATGCATACCCTTATGATAAAATGTATTTAATGTATATAACACATTTAAATGTTAAGACCTGTAATATATCATTATAAAAACATTCATTTAATATATACACATAGTATATACATATATAATATTTATGTACAAATACATATATGTGTTAATAAAATACATAAAGTTAATGTTCGATTTAAAATTCTAGTTGAATAAATCTTTGAGGATTTTACTATTCGATGGATACTTTAACCGATAATAATGTCATAAGCGTTAATTCTTGTTTAGTAGAATGAAAATAAAATAATAAAAACCAAAAACAAAAAAAAAAAAAAAGAAAAGCGACAAACAAAGAAAAAGTAAAGAAAATCAAACAACAACAAAAGTTTTAACATTATATTCCTTTAAAATACATGTGACTAGGATACAAAAATGCATAAATTTCATTTCTTATTTTTTATTTTATTTTTTTTGTTTTTTTTTTGTGTTTCACGTGCGGTATATCTGTATGTATGTGTAATCAATAAAAAAAAACATGTAAATAGTTTGGAAAGAATGAAAAAAGCACATATCGTTTTATTTAATGTTTTTAGTGAAAAATATCTAAAACTTTCTCCTTGTTGCTATATAGGTACACACACACACATACACAATTTACCCTTACATGATAGCCAAATTGGCGTAGTATTCAAGTATAATGGTATAAATATGAATTGGTTTTTTTTTTGTTTGTTGATTTTGTAAACGAGAAATAAGAAAGGAAAAGGCATAAAATGATAAAATCTGTAAAATGAGAATAAAATTACGAATGAATGTAAGTAAAAATAAAGGAATAAATTACAATACATATGTATGTACATGTATACAAGAAACATGAAAAATTTTATATACATGTATATATAAATGAGAATAGAATTTTTTGTTTAAAAAAGAAAATGAATTTATTTATTTCTTTTTGTTTCTTTTTATTCTTTCGTAGATATCGTGCTACGAATATTAAGCAGAGAAAATATCAATATTTTTAGATTATTCATAAGGTTTTTTTTTCTAAAAGATAAAATTATTACTTTAAACAGAAATTTAATTATTTTATTTAAAAACAACAAAGAATTATTAATTTTATCTATTAATTAATTGATCCAAGGCTACTTGAAAACAATAAAAAGCAGATTATAAAAATTTTATTATAGTTATATCGTTATATGATTTAAATTGCTGTTCTGAAGGTCATTCTGATTTATATAAAAAGTTTTAAAAATGTTTGCCTCATCAACCTCATTTTTAAGTAACGTATTGTGATGGTTAATATGTTACAAATTAATTATTATACATACATACGTATACGTATATATTTAAGGATTATTTAATTTTTCATTAAATCTATGAAAATCGTAGATTTTGTTTTTTTATTCTTTTTAATTAAATATAATAAAATACGAAATAAAATAAATGAAAAAAAAGTTAGATAAATAAATAAATGCAAAAGATATGTAATTGCATTATAAATTAAAAGAGAAAATCAAAATAAAAAAAATATATATAAAATTGAATTTTTATGTTTAACCTTTATCTTCATAATTGAAAATAAATTTTTCTTTTTGTTCATTTTATTTTAGTTGATTTGGTTTACAAAAAAAAAAAAAAAAAAAAAAATAAACAGAAATGTTCTGATAAATTATAAATGCAAATTTTATATACCTATATAATGTATGTAGAAATGTCTATAAAAGAATAAATATAAGAAATAGAGTTAAAAATAGAGTGAGTAAAAATTACAGATTTTTTTTTTATGTTTTATCTTTCATTTTTATTGAATATATTATATTCAAAGCATTTAACAATTTTTAAATAAATTCAATTATTAGGTTGTGTGTGCACACTCTAAATGTACATACACACAATATATGTACATGTCTGTTTTGTTCACGTTTTTTTTGTTGTTCTTTAATTTTGTTTTTTTTTAGAAGAGAAAATACCTTTTTTTTTTGGTTTTTGTTTTTTTTTTAGACAAGAAAATCATCAAAACCATTTTTTTTTGTTTGTTAAAGAAAATATATTTGTTCGCATTTTTTTTAATTTTTTGTGTTTTCACATTTTAATTTTTATTTTAACTTTTATTTATTTATACATGTATGTGTAGAATACAAATTCATTATAAAATTTTTGTTCTGTTGTTGATTCTTTTATTTATTTTATTTTATTTTTTTATTTTTTAATTGTGTAACTGAAGCAAAGCAATTTATCTTAAAAACATACACGTTTATATATTTACCTATACAATACAGTAGATACATATACGTAATTCACGTAATTTATATTTTGCCTCATTTTTTACTTTTGTTTGATTTTTTTTTACTGGTATTGAATTTTCTTCATTTTTGTATAATATTATATTGTAATAAGTATATCAGCAGCAGATTCATTTGCATTTATGTAGACAAAAACATAAGATAAAGTCTAATCTCAAAGGATTTAAAATGTCTCAGCTTGATTCTTTTTTTGTTTTTCTTTGTTTTTGTTTTTTTTTTTTCATTTATTTATTTTTTGAGTTAATATTTTCTTCTTTTTTAGTATTTCTGTTAGTCAATTTTTTTTTTATATTTTATTTTATTTTCAACTGTTTAGCAAGTACATAAAATTGAAGAAAGACTGTTAACTTTAAGTTAAAGATAATCAACGATGTATGTATGTATATAAATATCATAACAATATACCAGTATGTTTGTCATCCATTAAGATTGTATGTAGATGTTTGACTAACATTAACTAAATGTAAATATTAAAAAAAAAATTATATAAAACACTTAAGTAAAATACATGTACATATAAATGTATAAATTTTTGTGAAATACATATGTATGTATAAAATGTATTATATGTATATTGTATTTATATATTTTATACAGACACAATACACTTTGCATCTATGAATGAATGTTGAATAACAAAAAATTTTAATTTAAAAAAAAAAAATAAATAAAAAGAAAAGAAAAAATATTATACGCATGTAAATGTATATATGCACACATATATGCATATATGTACATAAACTGATTTTTATATCCATGCATATACATACTTATATATATGCAAAGGTGCATACGTATATATGTATGTGTATTTGTATTTATATGGATATGATCGCATAAAAAATAAACAGAACCTGTGTCCATGAGTTTAATTTAAACTATGAGAAAAATGAAATATATTTTTACATACACAAATGTACATACATATGTGTACCTATATAAGCATATATAATTCATTTATATGTATACATATACATATATTATTGTATGTGTGTATATTCCATATGTATGTGTAAATGCATGAATGAAAAATGCTGAATGATCGTTAATGTATCAAAAAATAATATAATGTAAAATAACATTAATGTATCGTATAAAAGGAAATATAACAATGAAAAACTTAACTAAAAAGTATTTACTTTGTCTAGAAAGAGGATGGATGATGAAAAATGTAATTAAAAGGAATAAAAAAAAACACACACACACATACAAACACACAGAATAATGCATATAAAAGATATATTTACATATTCACAATTTTTTTTTATTGTATAAGATATAAATATATTTTTCGCATAGAAAATAGATACTTAACAGACAGTTATAAGTCAACTTTAACAGCAGTATATCAGTGTATTAAACTTTAGTTTTAGGTAAATTTTTATTACTTTGTATTATATGTACACAAATGTACATATGCATGTACATATATACGTACATACTTATATATAAAGTATACATACATTATTTATGCACTTGTACATCGCATTGTATACATATACATACAAAATACATATTCAACATGTACATGTAAGTATGTGAATTAAAAAATGCATATGAATACATATTATATAGTGAAAAAATATCTTTTGCAACATTTAGCTCATCAGTATGCGAAAATCATTCCTTTATTACAATCATCAAATGGTCTCGTTTCTTGTTGCCTAATTAGTTATTTATTTTACTATAGATATACCTACTTATTTATTATATATAAATAAATGTTGCATATTCTATTTTATTTTATTTTGTTCTTTATAATTTTTTTTTTGTTTTTTTTTTTTTTTATTTCATAATACATACATATATGTATATTATTTTCATTTTGTTATCACCTTTTAATTAAAAAAAAACAAAAACTTATTACTTTTAATTAATTAATTAATTGTCTATAAAATGTTTTCTATTTTCTCACGTATTTATGTTTATTTACGTTTTATATGTACAAGTATGTAAGCTCACATATACATACAAGTGTTATATACATATGTTTGTGCATGTATTTAAATTCATACTTGCATCACAGACAAGCTATGTATTTTGAATACTTCCTTAATGCTTTCATTAGGAAAAAAAAAAGTTTAAGAAAATTTTAAAAAATTAATTAAAGAATTTTAAAAATGAATTTTCTCTACGGAAACATTTCCATCAAGAAATACAACATTTTTCGTACTTGTATTTTTAATTAATTAATTAATTTTTTTTATTCTTTTTAAAACATATTATTGATTTCAAAGAAATCATATTTTATAGAAAATTCAAACGTAATTTACGCATGTATTTTCAATCTCAAGGTCAAATTCAATTTTTAATTAAAAAATTATTTATTTTTATTAAGAAAACTACTACACAAATTATTTTTACTTTATTTTTCTGACTTTTTTCTTTTAACATTTCTATATGAAAATTTATCTTAAAAATAACAATATAGAAGAGTATAGATGCAAAAATCAATTTTCACAATTTTTTTTTTGTAATTTAAAACTTCAATTAAAAACAAAAGTAATTAATTTATTAAATATATAAGTTATTTTATATATAGCTATCATGTGAATAGAAATAAATACATACAAGTATTATTTTAATTATTAGTGTTATTAAGTAGTATTAACTTTTTATTTTTAATTGGAAAAGTTTCCTTTTTACTTAATTTCTTTTATTAAAAATTCTCAAATGAATTAGGGAATATAATGTTGGTAAAGATTGAAAAATGTAAAGAACGAAGAATATCACAGCGAAACAAAAAACAAAAAAAAAAAAAAAAAACTGAAAATATTTGCGTTTTTATATTGTTGTAAAGTTTAAATTTATTTTTTAAATGTATAAAAGAGAAAAGAAAAATTCTTACATATTCTTATAAAGTATTAAATAAAGAAGGGTCAAGTTAACCATCAATTTCATACCAATTCGAGCTATTATCATGTGCTTTAAATTGAACTTTTAAATGAATTGTCCTTTTTATTGTTTTCTTTTTCATATTCTTCTTTATTTTCATTTTTAATGTATATCATAGTACATTTGTGAATAAAAAATTATATTGTTATCTTTGTATGTGTGTGCTCGTATATACGAAAACATTTTTCTACTTATTTTTCTTCTTTTATATTTTTTGTTTTATTTAATTTCTTTCTTCTCCAGTTTTTTATTTTTTGTTCCTATATAGATACACATATATTTTTCAAAAGGAAATTACTTCAATTTTACTTGTTTATCCTAGTAATTAAGAGAATACTTAAAATCAGTGTTCGGTCTTGCAAGAAATTAATTGCAGACCATTTTTTTTTTCTCTTTCTATTTTCTTTTTTGATGGTTATATGTACGTTCTTTAGTATACAATAATCCATATAAACATAAATATCTATAAATATCTACAAAGAGGTGGTTGATGATTTTTTAGTATATATACAATAAAATGTATATGTACCGGTAGTGACTGCATTAGTATATTTTTGTAACATTTTTTTTTTTTTTTTTTTTTTGTGAATCATGTATCCCAGCATCATTCCACAATCTTTTACATTAAATGAACTAACTTAACATTTCTTAGATTTTTACAACTGTACATGTATACTGTATACATATTTGTATACATTTTCATTTATACATATATTTATATAATGTACGTAAATTAATTCTTTCTAATTCATTCCACTGTTTATATAAGTAATATAAAGTAAAAATGAATGAAGAAAAGTATAAATGGGTGAAAACTGCAAAATATTATATTATATGTACTTGAAAAAGGATACCATATAACAATTAACTTAGCTGATATATTTATATACATATTTGTATACGTATTTTATACATCGCGGTAATATGTATATATAATGTATATAGATCACGCATTCACTTAAATTCTTAATGGAGACCAATTAAGATTATTAGAGCTTGAAAGTTTATGTGCCTTTTGTGGACCATTTAATCCGCCTTTTTTTTTTTTAATGTTGGTCCATTTAATGAAGAATTTTCTGCCTACTTTGTAAATATTATATTTTAGTATCTATACATTGTGTAACATAGTATACTGCTCTGCTATATACATACATACGTATATATATATATTTTTTTTTTTTTTATAGATAATTATAATAAAAATGAATTAAAAATAAAAAAAGGACTATATAAAGACCAATTTTGCTTGACTGACTGACAGACTAACTAACTGACTGACTGAGTTACTTGGCTATAGCTGACTTATTTAATAAAAAATCGAATAAATTAAATAAACAATTTGTATGGATATATATATATAAATTAAAATACTTATAAAATTTTTAAGAGAGTAATAAAAATGATTTTAACCTCATACACTTTATCAGATTTATAAAAAGATTTATTTTTATTTTTTTTTATTTTCAATTTAAATTGAAAATATTTAATAGCATATATTTTACTATGTACATATTTTATTGTATGAACATTCTTATAAGTACGTATGTATATGTACATATATACACACATTCTGTACAGATTGAAATTTATTTATTTTTTTGTAATTTTAGGTGTAATAAGGAATTTTGTTTTTTTAAATAAAAAATTTTAAATGTAAAATTGTAATTATGCATGCAACTAATAACATGCATATATATGTACGTATGCATATGCACGTATGTAAATTTAAAAAAAAAAAAATACCATATATCCATTAAATACTATAATTTTTGTTTATAAAATTTGAAATTTAAATTTATTTAAATATTTCATAAATATTATTGAAAAATTCGAATACATTACATACATTTATGTACATATATATATAAGAATATTCGAAAATTTTTTAAATTCTATGTATTGCAAATACATATGATGGGCATTAATGCATTACATGTACGTATGAAGAAATTTAGCTTAGCATAATTATATTGTAAAATTTAATGGTTATTAAATTTATGTATAAGTAATATTTATACAAAATGATATATGTGAAAAAATGATGAATTATTACCATATTAAATTAATAATGTAATATTGAATAATCAATTTTTTTTTTCTGTTATTTATAATTTCTGTATTATATATAGTATTTATGTGTAATTTTTATTTTTATTTATTTATTTTATTTTTTACATAATATTTAATGTTTAAAAGTTCATTAAAAATTTATTTTACTACATTATATGTACATTATATTGTAAACATTTTTTTCAGTTACATAGGTATAATATTTAATAATAATAATAATTATGATGATGATGATGATGATGATGATGCTTTGGTGATAATGATCATTTTTACACAAATCATTTTCGTAAAAAATAATTAACTATAATGTTACATGAATGAAACATACATGTACACACATATACATGTACATATGTACATATGTATGTATACATAAAAATAAAATAAATATTTTAAGTTTAAATTTCAATAAATATTTAAAAAAAAAGAAGAAAATTATATTTTTTGTACATAACATTGACCTTTATATTCATTCATTTTTATTAATTTTAAAGTATGTGTATGTTCATGTATACATATGTGCATAAATTCATGTATGAATAATTTAACAATTATGTTAAAGTACGCCTTTTACTGGCACACACCGCATACATAAATAGTACATTATTACATATCAATTATATTATTCACATACATACATACATACATATGTAGCATATAACTAGTACTATTACGTACAATGGGAAAATGCAACTGTATACAAAATGTGATTTTAAATGCTAAGATGCACTTTAGATAAATCTATCACGTGCTAATGAAAGTATCTTTTGCTAAAAGTTAAACTTAAAGACTTTCTGTTCTGTCTAATATTATTTAACATGTATATTTTTGATGAATGTACGTAATACAATAATATGTAAGAAAATACATACATATGTATGTATGTTTGTATATAAATAAAATTTTACATTAACGAATGCATAAAAAATGCATGAATATGTTCTGTATATGCAATACACACATATGTTATAAAACATTTGTATGTACATCATATCAAAGATATCGGCAAATTTAAAAAGTATGTTCAATATACATATGCATGTCTAAATATATACAGTATGAAAGCTGTCACCGTTAAATCACTTCGTTAATCGCTTGAATTCATTTTAACTTTGTTAAAACAGATGACAATATATAACAAACATATGTACATACATACATAACATACATGCATATAAATGATATATTATGTACATAACGTAATGTAAAAAATGTAATGTGCAATGATTTCTGTTTAATGGAACATTTTACATGATAAATCTAAATTCATTTTACTACCGTTATACATACGTACAAATATACGAGGATTAAAAAAACAAAAATGTAAAAAAAAAAAAGAAATGTAAAAACATCAAATCAACAACTTTTCTGATGATTGATTACTATACGTTGTATATAATTTAATTACTAGGTAACCAAAAATGTATTAAAAAGAAAAATTATATACATATGTACATGTTTGTAAGTATATTGGAAAATTTTCAAGAGATACACATAATTGAAATTTTAATTGATTTTTAAAATGTTCATTTGCTGATGAACACACATGTGTAAACAAATGAGAAAGTGTATATAGTAAGTTGGTATAAGGAATTTAAAAATAAAAATAAAAATAAATCTTCTTTTCTAAAATAGTGTACCAAATTTTACATTTCATAAATATGTCTATCACATACAAAATAATAAGTTAATTGAAAGATTAAAATATCATGCGAATATATCTATAAAATAATTACAGATACGTCTAAGAAGGATTTAATGGAAGGATTTTTTTTCATAAAACTTTTGAAATTAAAATTTTTTGAACTTTTCAAACTTATACAAACTGTGATATTGTTAATTCCCTAATGATATCTTTTGCTCATATTTTCTGATAATAAATTAACTGATGCCGTATACACTGTCATATACATGCATGCACAGTAAAATTACAATATTATGTGTATGTGTACTGTTAATTATGTAAACATGAAAATTTATTTTTGAATACATATTTTTGTTTTTTTTTCTCTTATAGCTCTATGGTCTTTTTTTTTTTCAAAATTTAATTTTCATAATTTAATAATGGTAAAAATCCTTTTTTTAAACCCCCTCCCAAAAGAAATAACTAAAATATATATGTACACATATTTTACATTTATTTTTTTCATGTCTATGTAAATAAGTTAAGCTTCAACCTCCTTTCCTCGGTGTAAACCTCAAATTGTGGACACATTATTGTTGTAGAAAGTATACTATGTTATTATTTTCCCCCTTTCATTGTTAAGCATATTATATGTATGTCTACAAACATATATATGTATGTATGTGTGTATACATGTTTCGTGTTTTTGATTTTACAACATTTATATAGTACAGATATATGCATTCACGTATATGTATAGTAGGGAAGATAAATTAGATAAATTATCAACAATCATTTAAAACCAAATATGTTTTTGACAGTTAGGTCATCTGTCATAATTAACTTGTGAACTCTAAAAGAGAAATAAAAGCGAAAATATACAAAATTTAAAAAAAAAAAACTATTTTAAAATTGATTTATATGTCATTACCATTATAATGATGCCATTTATTAAAATTCATGTATAGAAACTTGAGAAAATACATATACGAGTATGTACATACACATTAAAAAAATATATTATATTTGTTTCAGTTGTATGTCTTGCATTTATACATTATTTCAAAATTTAAGTATACTATGTCTACTAATTGTATGCAGTTAATGCCATATTTGTGTACAAACATATGTATGTATGTACGTCTTTTTTTCTTCTTGCATAATTTCTAATTAAAGTGTTTTACAAACCGAACAGTATTACCATGGTCATTAAAGTTTTTACATAATATGATAAAATTTTTGAACATCCATGTTCACTAATTTACGTAATTTTCATAAAGCTCTGCATTGAATTAATGGACAGAGTATAATTAAACTGAATAGCGACAAAAAAAACTAAAAATGATGTAGCATGTATTTAAATTTGCTGTAACATCAATCGGAACAACATTGAATGTGACCTAATGTTCAATTTCCTTTAAAGAGTGAGGAAAAAAATTTTTTTCTAACTATTTTAAGTGCAAATAAAATACTATAGTAAGCACAAAATTAAAAAACAAGAACAAAAAAAAAATAAATGTATAAACAATAATAATAAGAAAAAAAATTAAATAAAAGGGAATTTTGCAATTCTCATTGGTTTTGTGATATTTTCCTGATAAGTACATTATGAACTATTTACTTCTACCATATCATTAATAATTAGTAAAAGACAAAAAGCGTATATACATTATTATACCAACATAAATACATACAAAATGTATATATACATAATTAGTACATGCATGTATTAACGTATACATGTGAGAATACTTATGTAAAAATAGAAAAAGAAAAATGTATGTAAAAAAAAAATAAAAAAAGAAACGTTCAAGAACACTTGAAAAATCTCATCGAAAAGTTTATAAGAAAATATGAGCAAATAGGAAAAATTGTTCATATCAACGGGCTTTTATTTATCATCATCTCATCATCATTATCATCATCATCATCATCGCGTCATCATTTTCAACAACGGAATCTCTTAATGAACTTCTTATGAAATCCCCTTTGGGAAATGAATATATGTACTTTCTTAAGTACTGATATAGTTTCATAGTTTTTTTTCTTTATTTATTTATATGTATATGAAAGAAATTTCATTTTATATGATGTGAAGTTTTTCTTCATACACGTAGCTCATATGTACTCGAAAGTTTTTTTTTTTTTTTTGTATATGATTCGCACAAATATGTACATTTGTGTATGAACATATACAACATATACATATGTATGTACATATATAGACAGATATTGTTGTTTGTATGACGCCCTTCGGCTTATATCATTCCTTATTAAGGTTCATAATAGTAAATGGATGTACATATAAAATAATGTAATATTGTTGAATTTTCCACATACTCGTATGTAGGCAAATAAGTCTGCAAATTCATATGTATTACATTATACATTATAATATTGTTTTTTATTTGTAGTTAAAAAAAATTTTTTTTAAAAATATTATCTAATTAAGTTAGAAATTAAACAAATAAATAAAAAAAATTGAAAAAAACTGAAAAATAAATAATGTTTTGTACTTAACTATTCTTTTATAGATATTAAGTTAAGATAGCAATTTATGATTATAATAAATATCGTATTAATTTTATTTATCTTATAGTTTAATGTTTATTGATTTTCATCAACATTCATTTATTTATTCATTTTTTAATTTATTTAAATAAAATGAGCTACAAGACATTCTTTCATATTTAAAGCATTACTGTTTAATTATTACATATAGTATGTACTATATGTATTTGTACATTCTTTTACTTTAAAAATTGTATGTAAAAGTTTAAATAAAGTATGATAGTATCTAGAAATCTTACGGCAAACATCCTGTAACATTTACATTCGTATATATATATTTTATGTGTTTTGTATTAAATTTTTTAATACATGTAAAGTCTTAGGTAAATAAGAATAATTTTTATGATCATTAAAATTTATGTGTTGTTAATTAATTTGAATTTATATAACATTTAAAATAAATGAATAAAAAATTCGAATTCTTCAATTACATAATAAATACAAAACATGATAAAGATATCATACTAATTACTAATGTAATTACCTATTACGATATACGTAAATTTGTTTTTTAAATTATAAATCAAATAGCTTCGGAACTGGAGTAAATGATAATTAAGTTGTTTTTTTTTCTTTTTTGTTTTCGAAATGTAATTGTAAAATTTTTAAGAAAAAAAAAAAAAAACAATTAAATATCTTAGCATGTAGTGTATATCTCTAATCTTTATATTCTGTCTATTAATGATTTTCCGAAAATTACCATTGACATTGACACTATGAAAATATCTCACAATTTTATTCATATCTTTTACGTGTACCGCCTATGAAAGTAGAATTCAAAAAACATACGCTAAATCCAATTTTGCATATCCAAACAAGAAAATAATTTAAATTCTTTAAATTGACTACATAAAAACGCATAAAAATATAAAATATTTTTAAAATGATTTAAAAAAGCTATTAAATTGATAATACTGTGTGTACCAACATACTTATATTCATTTAATGATCAATAAAGTATCAGTTAAATATGTGATGTGCCATCATTAAAAAATAGTCCAAAAACAAAATATGTGTTGTAAAAGTTAAAAAAAATTTGCGATTTCATTTATTTTACTTTTTATTTAAAAGAGTAAAAAATTATTCATTCAATTAGAAAATTGAATGAATTTATTAAAGTGTATCTACACATAAATCAAATGAAAATCGTTAATCGATATTTTATGTTAGCCTGGAATTTGGAAATGAAAAAACACAACAACAATTTTTTTTTCAATGATAAGAAATTTAATATTTTATTCAAAATTTCGTCGGAAATTCAGAAGAATTCAAAAGTAATACAAAAACAATGTAACATAATCCTTTAATCGTTTTTATTCTATTTGATTATGTTTTATTTGTTTGATTATACAAACAGAGTTTTGAACAAAACGTAGGATAATGTTCAAATTTCATAAATATTGACGTATAAATTCATAATAGAAAAAATGTAAAAATATTTACATATACATATACATATACATACATATATGAGTATGTACATGCTTATATTTAATATGAAATTGAAAATCAATGTACATTATATGACATTAAGTTGGTGCGATATGTTTATGAAAATGATTTAAATCAAAAATTTTCGATATTGAATATTTGCATCTATTTTATGTAACTCACATTACAAAAGTTTTGTCGCAAATCATCATATGTATATGTAGTTGTAACAGATTAGATCTCAGATATATTCAGTTTCGTCTATCTGATGGTTCTATTTATATATTTGTGTATATGATACGTGTATAAAATCAAAATCATGTTAATATCTTTAGAAATTTGAAAATAGCGTGTTAGTTTAAAATGTTTCATTGGAATTATATAATATCTATTACGTGTTTGTATTGGTATTGAATATACAGAAGATGTGTCATATAATCACAAATACACGTGTTGTAACCCTAGAATTTTCATTTGATTTTCAACATAATAAAACACGATGTATATGTACTTTTCACATTTAACGCCAATTTAGGTAGTACATATTTTTTTTATATATACATTTACAGGTAACTCCCGTATAACACGGTAGTTACGTGCCAAAAAAATGCCGTGTTATATTAAACAAAGAACTAATACAAAAAGAGTGATCCAAAAATTTAAAAACATGCTATTATATTTTCATAGCTTATTGTCGCTTCGTATGAAGCCAATGTTTTGGCGGTTTTGCTCAATTCTCGAACCGCTTTAGAGTGTATTTGTGCCATAGAACTGCTGTGTTATACGGGGGTTATCTTTATGTAACTTTTAACTTTCGAATACATAAGTGAAACACAAAACTTTTGTTTCTTGTAGGCATTTAATATTTAAGTACTAAAGTAAATGTATGCATCTGTTGTAAATATACATATGTATATGTATGTACATATGCAAAATATGATAATAATGTCTATGTACATCATACGCATCCAATTGTACACAAATAGTATCTTAGCAATAGGCTCGATAATTGTACCAATAATCGTAAAACTTTGAAACTTAACAAATGTCGGATGTTCTTAATTGCCTATTTGAGAATTTAAAATTTTTAGCTTTTTTTTCACCCTCAACAGTTGTTCTATTTAAAATGTACACGCATTGATGTAATTTTGTTTTTACTGTTAAAGTTTTTTTTTTTTTTTTGCTTTCTTGTTTTATTAAAAAAAGAACTAAAATTGAACAGATTATGTAATGTAAATTCATGCAATAATTGTAATATAGGCACAGAAAAATTACGTGTTTTGTAAATAAATAAAACTTTAGGATCCAGGATGGCTATATATTCGTACATATGTACATATGTATGTATGAGTTGATCCCTTTGTTGTCATTTTAATCGTTAATGTCATAAATTCATTTTATATATGTACATTTATATATTAATATCTATTTAATGTAATTTTCAAAAATTTTCTCTTCATATTTCCACAAGTTTTTTTCTTTATTTTATTTTTTTTTTTTTTGGTAAAATCAATATGTGACTATAATTTTTTTCATTTATAATAATATTTTTAAAAAATTTGTAAAAATGTCTCAAAAGTTACATTTAAAGGATACAATAATAAAAAAGGATGTACTTAACAAAAACAAAAACAAAATAAAAAGGAGATTTTATTTCCAAATGCTGGGGATTAAAATTTAATTGATTTCATTTTTATGATTGAACTACATACACAATCGAATACAATCATATTGTACCAAAAATTCAGGAAAAAATTTCTCTCCTTTTTCATGAATTGGAAAATTTATGTGAAGTTTTACTGTATGATATGTTGTTGGAAATCGTTGTACATTCATCGATAAAAACAAAAATACAAATTTAGATGTTTCAAAAGAAATGTTTGATGCAATCAACTTTCTATCATATACAGTACAGTACATTTTATACAATGTGTATACCTAAAGCTGTTTAATTTTAAATCATCAGATAAGTGTTACAGAGCACAAATTCATGTTACTTGTACATACGTAATATGTACATACTCATGTAGTAGAAAATTGAGAATAAAAAAAAAATAGAAAATTCAACATTTGCTATTAACTTCCAATATGTACAAATCAATAGATGGATAAGTGTTATGTCAAAATTTCAAAAACAAAAAATAACAAAAATTTCTTTTGATCGATGATTATGTTCGAAATAAAGGAAAAAAAGAAATTGGGATTAAAATGTCCTACTATTTGATATATACGAGCGAGACTACATATGCTGTGTTCCATTGGACTATATTTAATACTTGTAAGTAATCGTAGACAGTTTTTTAATGAAACGAATCTATTTATGTATCCAGTACGTATTTAATTGATGTAAATAAATTGAAGTGTTATAATATAATGATAACGTTGAAAAAAAAAACCGTTGAAAAATGAATATTAATTTTTGTTTTACAATAAATAACATTTGAAAGCTTAAGTTTTTATTAATTAGTCTTGTTTTAGGCAAAACAGAAAATTCCAATAAAAATTATAAATTTCAATTATTGTGAAAAGAATTTGTTTACTGTATTCTAATTTTCAATATCTAAAATTTCCATGTTGACCAACACTAAAATTAAAGTTTTCTAGCAAAAATGTTTGTATACGCAAATAAGTTCAGCTCAGTTTAGCTTACATAGCTTCATTTTCTGTTTGCCTGCTTGTGGTAAGAATAGATGACTTTACTCCCAAGTACTTACGACGAATAGTCGACTTTGTCCAATGGAACACAGCAACAGATGGGTGGATACCCATAAATAAAGGTACTTACGTGCATTTGGTAAAATATTGAAACACATAATTGACTTTTTGTGCCTTTTCAAAAAAAAATTTTTTTTCAAATACATATTTTGTTTTTATTTCGATCAATTAAAAGAATTTTATTGAAGGGAGATTTTTTTCCCAATATTTTTTTTGGTCGTTAAAAAAAAACAATGTTCTTTTAAATTGTAAGAATTTTCTTGAAAGCATTAAAAAATTTTATTTTAGATGAAAAACAAAACAGCAAAATGAAAAAAAAAGTAAATAAATTTCAAGTACTTGTATTGATTTGAGCTAATTCAATAAAACAAAGTATCTTTTGTAAATTTCGATAGTTATAAAATTCGTATGTATTTAACTTCATTTAATTGTACAATTAAGTAGCAATTTATTTTGAAAAATTTTTTTTATTAATTTTTATAATTACTTTGCCATTTAACAGACGGTGGCTTTTTTTTTTTGTATGTGATTTTTTTTCTCTTTTTTTAGATAAATTCGTATTGTTTTTGTTTTGTATGTTTATTTATTTATTTTTTAAATGTGAATGTTTTAGTAACGTTTGTGTAAAAACATCAAATTTTACTAAAAATAGTGCATATTGCCATGTGAATACAGAATAAAACATTGTTTGTTCGACTATAAAAAAATTTTTTTACTTGTTTTGTTTTTCCGAAAATAAAATATCCCAGTTGAAAAATTTTTCATATTGAAATTGCTAGAATTGTCGGTTGTCGTACTGAATATAAAAAATTAATATGCTTGTTTTTCGTTCTTTACCATATTTTTTTAATCTTTTATTTTTATTTTTACATAAATACATAATACTTGAATTTAATTGCCTTGTAATTAAATTAAAAGCAAATATACCATACTGATATTGTAATGAAAAATTTTGCACTTACTTGTATGTATACGTATGTACAATATATCGTACATACGTATATGTATGCACACACATTATATACTAAATGCATGCATATCATATGTACAATAAAAAATATGTATGGACAATTTATCTTGGTTGTTAAATGCATGCCATAAGTCGTATGTATACTTTAATTATTGTAATTTTGTATCTTTTATCTAAGTGTACAGGGTATTTCATTAATTAAATTGATATAAAACTTTTAAATGTCATTTAAGTTTGACTTTTTGTATGGCAAATTAAAGATATTTTTATTTATGTAAAATAAAATCAGTTCACTATGATCTTATATTTCGAAAAAGGATAAAGAAAATGTGAAAAACATTAAATTTTCAGTTGTTGAAATCAATGAAAATTCAGAAAAATTATAACAATTTTCGGAATGTTTCACATTAAATAGAAATTTTTCTTTTTTTATATTATTAATTTTTCAATTAGTAAAAAAAAAAAAAAACTTTTACTATACTTATTTAAAAGTTAAACCTTAATTAGATAGGAGTAAGAGTGAAGATATTATGTGCATGTCGTTTTTAAAAAATATGTTTTTATTTTATTGCTTAGAATAAAATAGTAAAATAAATAATGATACAGAGATAACATCAATTTTCGAAATACCCTGTACAATACATTCTTATTATGTAAGTAACTATACATACGTACATCCATGTAAGTATGTATATCATATCATATGTGTATTAGGTATATGTATTAGTATTATACAAAATATATATCAATTTTAAATATATATAGGTATGGCCGTGTACGTATTTTCACATCCGTATATACATATAATATGAACTCGTATAAAAAAAATATTTGTATGTAAATATGTACCTACGTGTATACATATTTTTGATGCAGAGGTGCATGATTATTGTTGTTTTTTTTTTATTTTTTATCTTTTTAAACAAACTTTAATACACATATGTACATATATGCATATGTGTAATACAGGTAGCATATAAAATTTTCGAAATTTTTTATATTTACTTTTTTTTGCTTTTTATTTTTCCTTTTAATTCATATTAAAAATTAAAAATATCTATGCAATTTATATAAAAAAAAAACGTTTAAAATTCAATTCTCAGAAGAAAAAAATAAATGCACTCTTATAATATTACCTTTGGTTTCACTCGTATACTTTACATACAACAGAAATATCCCTGTATTAAGACATACATACATACACACATGTTTTGACTTATAATGTGTAAAATATGCCGTTTTGCAAATTCTACCACAGGTTAATTATGTTTAATTATTGTTATAAATTGTTGTAATAAGATTTATTTCAATTTTTTGATTTTTAATTTGATTTTATTTTTTCTTTTAAATTAAAAAAAAATTTAAATTATTGCAAATTATTTTAATTTGTGAATTATTTAAAATCTTATTATACATACATACATATGTATTTTGTTGTTTTATATTATTTTTAACGATTTCATTCAATAAAATGAAATATTATGATGACAAATTTAACATATGAAATGTCCAATTATTGAATTTTAAATTACTTTTATATTCAAAACAATAGATATGTTTTTTATGACAAAAAACATATTTTAAGAAATTTACATTATTTTGTTTTTCATTTTCCCTTGATTTAGATTTTTGAATTTACTTTATTTATTTTTTTTTTTCATATTACATAAAATGTGAACAAAATAAGGGTGAATGTTTTACAACATTTAACACGAAACATTTAAAAGTGGAAAATCATGTAAGATATAATGTATGTATATGCTCTAGGCATATTTTTAATGTAAATTTTCATTTTTTATTTTTATTTCTATTTTATTTTTTTATTTATTTTTTTTTATTTTTTGGAAATTGTACTTATGTAAATGTATAATATTATTATATAATATATCAATATATGTACATGTTTATGTACACAATTTTGTTGTATTATATTTTATTTAGTATAAATTCAAATTTTTCAATTGACTTTTCGATAATGTATTTGAAAAAATATTTAAATGTATGTATATAAAAAGTTTTTCTACAAAATTACATAAATTTAAGTTAAAAAGGTAAAATTTTTACTGTTCATTTTTTTAGCAGGTAATCATGTGTGTTCTTATGGAGCATAAGAAAATTCATGAATAATTTATGTTGTATTGTTGCTTTTATTGACAAAATACAGAAAATTGAAATAACAATTTAGTAATCGCAGAAAATGAATGAAAAAATATGAGTTTATTGAAATTGATTGAAAACGAATGAGAAGTAGCACTATTCAAAATACAGTTGACTGACTACTCGTATATTTAAAAAATGAAATATAAAATTATTTTCATCTATAAATTTACTCTTTTTTATATATGTATGTATAGTCATTGAACAAATGGAAGTTTATAATAATTTTTTTTTTCTTTTTCATTTGAATTACTTGTTTTCGAATTATTTTTATAATAAATTATTCGAAAAAAAAAAGAAATGAATGAATAAAAAAATTCAAAATTTATAGCTAAAAATTAATAAGTATTACTTGTGTTAATTACTAATATCCATGACATGCTAACTATACGTCTAAAAATTAAAATACAAAGTTTAATGTTTTTACCATGTATTAACATATAAATTACCACAAATTTGTACAAATAGGTGCAGTCTGTATAGGTTGAACATATAGTTAAACATTTTATTTATTTTTCTACCTATCACTTTATATACACAGTATTTAATTTTTATATTCTTCATTCATGCATTTCTTGTAACCACATCATGAGTATATCTGCCCCTAATCCTTAGATAGGTATTAAGTAGAAAAATGTATGGATGTACATACTCAAAGTAATACGTATGTAAATTTACTCAAGTACACCACCACAACATGTGCATACATATTACGTAAAATCTGGTATTCCATAAATGTCTGATTTTAATGAACATAAAATAAATTAATATTATAATACATACTATATAGTAAACTATACAATAAATTTATTTTAAATAAATATTTTAGATAATGATAAAACTAAAAATATGATTCAATTTTACATTTAAAAGAGAGCAAAATTAAGAACAAATATCCTTCAGATAATTAAAATAAAACGATGTTGAGCAAAAATATGTAATAGTGGATATGTACGTATTTAATACTTTCTCTTCTATTCATTACATACATAGTATTTGCTTCATATTTTTATGTTTGAAATTTAGCAGTTACCTGTACCTTACTGTACATTTTTGTACTAGCATAAATTATTATTATTTCTAATAATTTATAGAAAATCAAAGTGATCATTATGAAAATAATACCCATGTTTATATTTGTAAATGGACTTGTACGCAGGATGTAGACAATCTTATTAGTTAGAAAATACATCAAATTGTTCGTATCTTTCACGGAAGATATGAATTAGATTCAATGCCCTCTATCACTAAACAGTTGTAATTCATCCTTTTTTTTTGCCGTTAATTTCATCGGAATACATTATCCTTATCATTGAAAACATCAAATTTTAAAACATTTTCTATATGCATTTTTGTATAAATAATAATCAAATATTATTTTTATGTTTACATAGCGAACATACATATCTGAATAATTTTGATAAAAAACATAAAATCGAATAAAATACTAGAAAAACAAAAATGCATACACTCCTAATGTATGAAACATGGTGCATATATAAGTAGTATATATGATAAATTCTTTGCTTTTCTGTGTGTATGTGTCCATACATGTATGTGTACATCAATTCGCACACACAAAACTCCTAATTCAATTTAATAATAATTTTTGCTGCTGTTTTATAAAAGTAAAATTCAATTAAATTTTCAATATTGGGTTGCAGTCGGATAACATAAACCTGTCAAATTAAAATCTACGATGATGATTTTACCTTTTATATTGCACTTATATTTTTATGTATATAATGAATTGTGTATATATATACATTTATTTTTGGGTAATTTGGACAGGTTTGGGTGTATACATACATATATGTATGTGTAAGTACTATATGTATATGAATATACTTGATATAGATATGTGGTTAGATACACATACATAAATACAATTATATCGATGTACAAATAAATGCATTTTACATGCATATGCATGTATGCACATTTATTACGCAAGATATTCAAGGAATGACGATTACAAGCAATTACATGAATGTTTTGTATGATGACCAGTACAAATATTTATACGCGAATATGTTGATGTAATGTGATGTCTAAAGATATTCGAAATATTGTGTAAAAATAAATTTTCCTTTTTGTTTATTTACTCTATTCGTACCTTGTATTTTTGCTTTTATTGAAAAACATGAAAGCATACCGGTAGGAGTAAATGAATAATATTATTTTACTTCATTGAATGCATTTTTGTAGTTTTAAAAATTTTCGTTTATATACTTTAAAATGGTTCTTTTTCACGTATTTATGTGTATGTAACGTAGACTTATGTATTCGTAAAGAAAAAAAAAAAAAATGCTAAAATTCCAGGGCAAATTCTAAAATTTATTTATTTTATCATTTTATTATCATTCTCATCATATTTAAATTATTCCTATTAATTTCAGTTACATTTTCTAATCATGTGAAAATTGTAGATATAAAAAATATTTTTTTTTTTTTTACCAATCACAACGCAATTTACAAATTTAAACAAAATCTCTTTCAAAATCTTAAAATTTTTGAAAATTCATCAAAAAATTATTACTTTTGTAATCATATTTTTAATTGATTCCATTAAAATTTTGGATAAAAAAAATATATTTTTGTTTGTTTTAGTAAATTTTCATCATCATTCATATACCTACTAGTAAATTATAATTTTAAAATCTTTAATTATGTATCTCGTATGTACATACGTATTTTTTAAAAATCTTTTTATTATTTTTATTGATATGTCCTGCCTGAATACATAGTGCATATACAACCTATTAAACTCTGATAAGTGCTTGATGAAATTTCTTATTCAATTTCCTTTTTCAATATAAATTCATGTATGTATGTACACATGTGTATCTATCTATCTATCTAGTATCTACCTCAAAACATATTAATATATTTCTGTTTAATTTTATTTTTTTTCATATAGAATTGCAAGTCATCTAATTTTAATTTAATAACACAAAAATGCGCTCAAACTCAGTTGTATTGGTTGTATATATCTGATCTTTTTAGTTAATTGCTAATAAAAAGCGATAAATTTATCAGTCATTTTTATACTTGTAATATGGAATTTTATCATGTATATGTGTAGATGTAATGATGTAAAAACATAAAATGTTATGTAAGTCCATACGCAGTCATGTAATACAATTTTTTTTTTATGTTTTCTTTTTTGAGACATATACGTACATATGTGTGTAGATGAAATTACATATTTTTGTGTAATGTAACATACAGAGTTATTTTGTATTACATATAGTTGTAAAGTTTTATATACATACATACATAATATGTATGTGTTTATATAAAGTTATGTAGGTATCAATTGTTTTTTTTTAACACGATGATTTCTTGTAATGCATGATTAGAATTTATCCAGATAAAAGGTAGCACAACAGATTCCTTTCGATCACTTTCGACTTGTAAATATGAAAAATCACCATCATTATTATGTGCCATTCATTGTACATAGTTTTCGGTGTAATATCTTTGATTGTAGTAAAAATAATAATAATAATATATGTACGTATGTATGTACATACAATACTGTATGTAGTTATTATATAAATGGTAATAAAATTAATTTGAATTTATGCTTATACTATATGTGGCATTCTATTACATGCATGCATGTACATATATAAAAATTGATTGATTGCTTATTTGAGAAAATTAAAAAAGAGAAAAAAAATTTTTTTTTTGAATTTTTTGTTATTGTTGTAATGTGATTTCGTTACATAATAGAATGTATAACAAGAAGCTAATTGAATTCGTTCTAAAAATTTTGAAGATTTTAATGGTTTACTAATCAATTTCAGTGGATAGTGGTTGTGGTAGCAATTAGTGAGCATCGTATCTTGAAAGAAAAATGACCTTTACACGTAATTATAAGTGAATATATTATTATACATTTAAAGTTTTATACAGGTACATTTATACATGAACTGCTTGTATGTACCAATACATAATAAAAATTTGCTTATAAATAGCATGTAAGACTATACCTGCATATTTTCATATTGTACAATGAATTTACTCATAGAGCCACTTATACCAGTTATTGAAATCTTAGGGTCAAATCTTAATTTGTAATTGTTCATCAAGACTTAGGAAATTCAATATTGTTTATTATTTATGATTTTACAACAAAATATTGCTGTTAAATGTTAAGTCAATATGATATGATTTTTTGATTATTATCCAAATTCTCAGATATTTCGTACAAAAGAAAAAAAGAAAGTAATACTTGGTAGTACATAACTGTGTGTAAAATTATAAGCAATATGTACCATTACGTAAGAATGTAATCTGAAAATATGAGAAAATAATTCAGTGACTGACTAAAGTAAGTAGTGACCACTGACCACACAACTTAAAAATCTCCTACTGATGTACACTTTTTTTTCAAATGAAAAATATCTATGAATTATGTTTTTATTAAAATATAATATGTATATGTACAATTTTTTTTTTCTTTTTGAGCGTATCATTTTTGATATTATATCTAAATTCTTTTTTAATAATTTTATTTCATCGAAGAAAATATGTAACATATACAATCAGCAAGTATATGTATATGGACGCAAATATGTATGTATATGTATTATGCTACCAAATCATCAGTAAGATTTGGTTTGATTTGATTAATTTATAATTTTTTCCTGGTGTGAAATAGTTCAATAATTTTTTTTTTTTTTTAAAGTATTTTAATTGATTTTATTGAGAAATTAAATTAAAAATTTCAATGATTTTCAGATTATACGTATTCATAACATCGTAAATACACTATAAAGAATAGAATTGAAGATAAATTAATTGATAAATATTTAAAAGTAAACATTATACATTATTCACATATTTGTATGTATTCATATATGTATGTACATATGTACATAGATTAAAAATGAATTTAAAATTTTCACACGTATCAAAATAAAAATTTAAATCAAATAAGATAAAAATGTGAATACCTATACAATTTTCCTATTTTAAAAATTCAGATTTACATACATAGTACATACGTATGTGTGTAGAAAGGGTATAGAAAGAATGTAAAAAAAAAATTCACATAACAAAAAAAAAGAAAATTATTTATTGATGTCAATTCATTTCACATATGTAGCGACAAACATATTTTATTCGATCAACATTTTAAATGTTAGAGTATAGAAGACTAAATATCTAACTAATAGTAACATCCGTAAATAAAATTATTAAAAAACTTTATTTGAATTTATAAATTTTAATTCTCATGATAATAAATTATTTTAAAATAAATACATTTCCGATATTACAAATTACATAATTTATCTTTGAAAATTGCTAATTAATTTTAATTTTTTTTTTATTAGGTATAAATGTATCTATGTACATGTGACATGTAAATAATATTACTATTTTTTTCTTAAATAAATTATCAAGTATTTATAAATACTTACGTATAAGTAAAGAAAATGAACACGACAAACAAAAAGAAAAATTATGTGAAAATAATCAAATGTATAATTTTAAAATAAAATAAAAAAAATGTGAAATTTTAATCAAAGTAATTTTGTTTTGATATTTTCAAAGATCATTTATAAAAATAACACACCCTTAGCTTCTTGGGTGGTATTCTATACGTAATATAAGTATATTGATTATATCATCATATACACATTTACATATGTACATATACATATCAAAATTTGATGTATTTCAAGTTCTACTTTTATAACATATTAAAACATTTTTACAAACTTATATGGGTATGTACATACAAAGTATGTATGCGTACATATGAAGTATATGTACATTTATACAAATGTACATTATATCATATGCATATTCATAATTATTTTATAGAATTTCTCTCCTGTGGTGATAAGATTCTTTGAATTCAGAATGAAATTAATAGAACTTCTCCTTTTCTCTTCTCCTTTTTCTCCTTCTTACCTTTCCTTACATACCTTTAACATTAATTCATTGTACCAACAATATACGCATGTACACAAGTACATATGTATGTATGTATGAATGTATGTAATGTGATTTCATTCGCATACCTGTATTTTTTTTTTTCTAACTGATAATAACAATTTTTTGTTTTGTTTATATGATGATAAATAATTTTCACCTTCTATAATTATTATTTTTATTGGAAGCTGTGAATTGGTAATTTATAAAAGAATATGGAAAAAAAGCTATGATTGCAACTTGCATGATTTTGAATATATTATTACATAGATACAATATGTACAAATGATCACGGAAAATATTTATGTAAAAAAAAAAATTGTAGGTATGTGATTATATAATTTTGAATGAGTAACATGAATAACATGGAAGTGTACATGTATACATATATTACATGTTCAGTCATATTTTTTCTACATTTTGCAATGTTTATGATTATTTTTATGTACCTATCTGTCAGCTATCAAGCATAAAAATAGTTAAACATTTTAAAAGTACATACCTACCTACTCTATTTTCTAATTCAGTATAGTTAAGGCCCTACGAAAATTGTACTCTACTTGTCTGTAAGGCCCGGCCCTACTTGTCATTGTACACTGATAATCAAAAAATTTATCTGATTTTTGGACATTTTATTTCAATAATACGCTCGAATTTTAACTTGCAAATATAGAAAAACATAGGTACATACATACATGCATATGTATGTGCATTTTGATTCAGTGATCATTTATGAATTAAAAATATAATCAGTAAAACCATGTAAAACATTGTCTTAATGTAAGATTTTTTCGTTCTTTTTTTCTTTATTTTTTTTTTAAATACCGAATTTATGCCCAATGGTCCAAAATTGAAGATCTTCTCCTAAGAGGGCTTTAGAAGGACGTTTTTTTTCATTATTTTTCATGCCTTCTGTGGAAGTCTGATAGAATGAAGGTGGAAGATCTTAAAAAGATTGAGAAAAAAAAGAAATTGTGGAATTTCACAATTTTTTATTAGCCGAACAAGAGCAACAACGTATTTTAATTTGTTTCACTTTAGTTCAGTTTCGTGGTTAAGTTCAACTGTTGAAAACGTGGTAAAATTATAAAGAAAAAAATAATTATTGTGAAAATAAAGTTTAAACAGGGTCTAAAAAACAATGTAAGTAGCAATTGTATACTTGTTTTGTATTTAATGAAAAATTTTTATTAAAAACATTGAATTTTCTAGCATTTCAGAAATAAAAGAAATTGTAGACAATTTTCACAAAGATGCCATTGCGCTGTGAAGAGCCTTGTACAAAGTAGCTGATAATAAATTCGAAATATGTATATATGGTACGTCATTTTTGTTAAAACTATAAATATTTATTTATTTTTATTAATTTCAATTTCGTACTTTAATCCTTTCAGATGCTGTCAAAAGAAAACTTTGGATTGGGTCAATTACAAAAAAGGGATTCAACTCATTGAGGATTAAAATAATTATATATTTTGTATTGAGTTAAAATAAAATGTGTAATAAAATTTGTATTGAATTTGAAATTTTTGGTTTTCTTTGTAAATTGAATTTGAGACCTTCCATTGTGTGTAAAATACACCTTTCTAAGAAGACCTTCTATATAACTTCAAAGCACCTTAATAAGAAGGCCTTCAATTGTACGTAAAATCAACATTTTTAGAAGGCCTTCAATACCACTCCTAAGCACCTTCTTTGGAAGGCATGATTTCCAATGACATGCCTGTATAAAAAAGATATGAGCGAGGATACGAAGAGGAAGGTCTCCGTCCTTCCAAAAAAGGCCTTCAGGAGCCTTTTGGAAGCCTTCTTTTGCCCACTGGGTGTATTTAAAATGCATACACATTATGTTTAAATGCATATATGTATATGTACATATTTGTATGATAAGTATGTGTACGTACAATATATGTGTTTGATATACGGTGAAATTATATTGAAATGTTTGTGTTTGTTTGCTGAAATTTAACTTTTTATATAAATTCACGTACTTATGCATTGGATAACTGTAATTGATATTACAACGAATTTCTTTTTGATCTTGAACTGAACTTAAATGTCTAAAATAAGGCCTATCATATATCCATGAAATACATACATACATGTATGGAATGGTGAAGGGCAAATTATAAAAAAACAAAAAAAAAACAAAAAAAAAATCAACATTTTCGCTTTATTTTCTTAAAAGAAAAACATCGATCTGTTTTCTTTTACTCTTTACATTAACATATTACATTTGCTTATATGCATAAAATACAACAGGTAAAAATATATTTTCAAGTAAAGTGAAGAAAAAGAAAGAGGAAATCAAAATAAAAAAAATTAAAAATAAAAACAAAATTTAAAAAAAATAAATAAATAATGATTACAGCATTAACGACGTCGACAAAACGATAACGACAAAGACGAGCAAAAATTGTACAAAAATGTTAAAATTATTCAACAGTTTTCACATTTTCACGTGAATTGTGTTATATACTCGTAATTTCATAAAACTAGAAATATGTATGTGTTATACATAAAAGAATATAGGTATATACAGTTCGGTACAGTATATTTTACCAATTAGCCAATTTGAATTCAAATTGAATATTTGAATCTTTAAGATGCAAGTTTAAGATTGCTTTATGTGCTTGTAAATGTTAGCAAATGCACATACATACATATGTACATATATACAGGCTATAGATTTTATATAAGTATATGTATGTTTACGTATATATATATGTATGTATTAAAATTTTTATCACTATTTTTCTTGTTTAATTTTATTCGATTTTCTTAAACAAATATAACGGTTTACAGAATTTAATGTTTATTAATAGATAAGATATCATGAGAACATCACATTCATACAATCAAATATATACTTAGATACCTACATATTTGCACGTAGTTAACTTATGTGTTCATACATACGTAATATTGCGAAAAATAGAGATATTAGATGAAGCGCAAATATATTTTGCAAATTAATATATAGTATTCTACATGATTTTACCTAATAATGTTCATTAAGATATTTAACGTCTAATAATAAAATAAAATTGAAAAAAAATTTAATTCTCATGTTATCATATTTCTCTATTTCCCTAGATGATTTTAATTTTCATACATACATAATTTAATGATTCGATGTAAAATTTCAATCAATATTCTAATCGTTCTCATGAAAGAACAAGTAAATAAATGCATGTTCTAAAATAAACAGATAAAATATTAATTAATATTCACGTAAAATTATGACAGCACTATGTTATAAATTTTTAATTTTTCATCAATTTATAAAATTATTAATAACATGGAAAAATAAATTGTAATTAGTATTATGAGGTTTATTATTAGGATTTTTAGAATATTTTTTTTTTTAATTAAATTGCATTAAAAAACAAAAAAAAAATTAGATAAAATATTGTATAAGGTTGAAATAAATAAAATAAAATTAGAAAATTATTAAATTCAAATATGATTAGAAATACTGTGAAAGTTTGAATTCGTTCTAATTTTGTTCGTCAATTAATTTTAAAGTTATGATCAACTATTTGCTGTCGTAAATTAAGTGAAATTTTAATTGCAGAAAATATTTTAAGGTTATAAAAATATTTTCATATAGAAATCATATACAATGCGTACATAATTAAAAGTTTATGACATTAATTATTTTAAATTTGAACATAAATGATCGTTAATATTTGAAAATTCAAGTATATATACACAAACATATATGTATGTAAGTAATTAAATTTTTTAAATCATTTTGAAATAAAAATAATAAATAAGAAAAATAAGCTAAAATACAACAAAACTCATATTTGTGAAATAATTTGATTTTGGCAAAAAAAAAAAAAAAAATTCAAATTAGAATTGAAAGAAAAGAAAATTTTGAAGATATTTTAAGCTCAAGTTGAATTTGGACGTAATTCAAACTTTTTTAGTGAATGTGGACCTAAATGTAACAAAAAGAAAGTAATTTTCTTTCATTTTAAAAAGAAAATGTATACAACATACGAGTATATCCGATATTTAAAGAATTTCATTTTCTGTTTATTTTTGATTTAACTTCTTAATTTTTTTTTATTCAATTTTATTTCTTTCTTTCTTTTGCTTTCATTTCTTTTTATAATTTTCATTTCCTTGTAATTAATTTTAAATGTTGATTATTTTTTTGCAATATTATTTAATATTTTAATCGTTACTTCCTTTTGTCCAATTTAAATTTGTTTTTTTTTTTTTTTCATTTTTATTTTTAATTAATGAATATACATTTGTACTTTCATGTGTTAAGAATTAACCGGTTAAAAAAAAATTTTGTATTATCACAAATTTTTTATTTATATAGGTACATATTTTGTATACAGTACTCAATACAGTACATGTGATAAGCTTTTGGGCACTAAAGTATGCACATATGTATGAGTGAGTACACAGTTTATATGTATGTACCTACATATGTATGTACTTAGTGCATCAAAAAACTTTACTGATGAAAAACAAGGAAACAAAAAAAAAAAAAAACTAAAAAAAACCTTAAACGAAAATTATGTACAGCACGATTTTAGATAATATGTGGTTGAACACAATGAATTATACGAGTACATATACCTACCTATTTTTGGTTTGTGTATATATACACGATTATGTTTTTAACATTAATTTTATGTTATAAATGCATACAGTAATATAATATTATACAGCAATAAAAAACAAATACATAACGCAACATAAGTGGTAAATGAAAGTTAAAAATAATATAAAAAAACTACACAAAAAAAAATTATAATCAACAAGAGGAACAAATAAAAAAATAAATAAATTTAAAAATGATGAAAAATAATCCGTGTAGCAGTAAAATGTAGTCAGTTTGTTTTATATCTGATTATGATTTTATGCTCATACTCTTTTTGTGTTATATTCTTATACATATGTATGTGGTTAAGTATCTAAAAATATGAAATGAAACAAGGAAAAAGGTGTACACGACATTTAGTTTATATGAAAGTTAAATGTTTTGTATATATGTATATATACACGTACATATGTCATATGTGTGTGTAATATTTTTGCGTATATTAGTATGTACACGTAGTACACATATGAATGAATGCAATTATGTGTGTAATAGACAAAAAATATCCCTTTCATTTTTCCATACTAATTGCATTTCATACATTCATACATACTATATACATATGTACATATGTATGTGAATATGTATGTGAATATTTTTATGTAATAACTTATGTGTACATTTATATATTAAATACACAGTAGAAATAATCTACAAAGAATTGAAATGGCAACTCTTATATTTTTAATTTTTCAAATACATATTAGATACATGTAGTAATTTAAATGGTTCTGTAAACACATACGAATTACGTTCCAAAATGTACATATATACATACATTATCTATACATATGTATATGTGTATAATTGTACGGTTGTACCACTATACTTACATGAAGGTTTCGTATATACGTATTTATAATAACTTGTAAGTATAATTATGACTATGCAATTCATCAAAATGTATAAATATTCATGCATGTGTGCTTTGTAGTAAAATGAACTTTAAATAGATCTTATAGTAATATAAAAATAATAATAATAATAATAATAATAATAATAATAATAATAATAATAATAATAATAATAATAATAATAATAATAATAATAATAATAATAATAATAATAATATTAATAAAAGAAATGCACAGTGTGTTACATCACTCTATATTATAATATACATACATAGGTGCCTCTGAACCCAGAGATGCAATTGTAAAAATGTATACGCATGCATACAATTACATACATATAGTATAGGATGTCCCACAATAAAAGCCACCGGATTCGTTTTTGTTAAAAACCAAATTACTTTATCAAAATATCATATAATAAAGTAAAAAAAAAAAAAAGTAAGACTCTTTCTGCCTTTTAAAATTCAACTATTTTATAAAATCTAGATTGAAAGTTTTTAGTTTTCATTTAAGACGTCATGTAAAGTGCATTAAATTGTCCATTAAATGTGAAATTTTTTAGTACAAAATATTTAATTGTGAAAAATTCATTTTTTGACCAATTTTATGTTTGAATAATTTTCATCGAAAATATAGAATATCTCAGAATGGATGAACTTCGAGATATTATCAAGAACACTTTTTTGTGTTAAAAAGAAATTGATCCTTTACACAAAAAAAGCGAACTGTAATTTTTTTTTTTTTGAACAGTCTGTAAATATGTATGAACATTATTATATATCCATATATATAAAAGTATATATATATATGTATGTTCATGTATGCACATGTGGTCATGTGTATAAGTATATTTACTTTTTTCGATTAATTGTACCTTCGAGAGAGTAACAAATTTTTTGAGATCTTTATAAAACGATTGTATTGTATTACTTAAAACTAGAAAGGGTCAATGAGATTAGTATTATGATGATATTATATAAATGCACTAAATCCTACACATTACTAAACACACATCTATGAACATATATTTCTATGTACATATACGTATTTCATTTATATGCTACTCACATACATTTTTATTTCAGATACTATATCATATTATTATATAGTTCTAATAATATTAAATATACGTTATGCATACATACATATATATATCAAATGGAACATGGAATAAACATTGAATAATATCTTTATATAAAATTAATATTATATCATATGTGCTGCAAATTATCGCACATGTAAATGTGTATATGTGTGCGTATGTATTTATATTTAAATGTAGAAAAATTTTTAAATTATACAGTGTTCGTTATATTTATATTTTATTACAATAAATTGATGTCCAATGAAAAATAATATTTTTGCATTTTTTTTTCGAAAATTAATAAATAATTAAATGAATTATTTAACACTTGAATTTTTTCTTTTAATTGATTTTTAATCAAAATATAAGTAAAAATACTATTTTAATTAAATATTTTCACAAAAACGCATTGAATATCCACAAGGATATCATAATTCAAAAAAAAAAAAAAAAAAATCTCTTGAGTTTTACACCTTAAGTAAAGAAATACAAATTCCGAGGTGTAAATTTTCAAGAATGAATCAGTTAAGAAAATAAATCACTTAAACACTTTGAAAAAATTTAAAATTATTTTTGAATCATTATTATACTCTATACATTAATTATTTGCATTTAAAGCCTTATGAGAATGTATATGTATTTTTTCTTGTTTCATTATTTCTAATTAGAGTGTTTCACGAGCAGTATTACCATAATCTTTCAATTTGAGATGAATTTTTTGAATATCAATAAACAATTATATAAAGCGGTTATACTGGTAAATGGTATAGGTTGTTTTCACAAAGCCTCAACTGAATATATAATTAGTGGACGAAGTATAGTACACAGAGATACATGTTTAACACGAAATTTTTAAAATATTTTACAACACCCTGTATATACAAGATATGTAAAATGTAATGTAAAAGTCAACAATTTTGAAATGTTATATTTATAATGCACAAAAAATTAATTGTATAAGATAAATTTACAAATTGATGTTTTGTTTGTTCATAAATTTGTGAATGTTTTATGTAGAAAAAAAAAGCACATACTCAAATACCACAAGTAAAAGAGTAAAAGTAAAACAAACTGAAGGACATGAATATTTATATACATAGGAATGAATGTGAATGCACTAGAATGAATGCATATGCTTACTAATACTTGTACAAATTTACTTTTTTTTTTTAAATAGATTTTAAAGATAAAAATTATTTTAATGAATGAAAATTTATCTTTTCTTACATATAAATATACGTATACATGCTTTTAAACCGTATGTTACCATATTTTCATAATTTATGACTGTATAAAAAAAAAAAAAATTAAAACAGAAAACACACGCTTATACTTTATATAAATATAGATACGTATACACAATACGAGTATAAAACACACACGTACAATATGTAAGAACATGTTACTAAATATCAAAAGGTAAAATCAAAAACAAAATTCAATTGACGCAAATGAAAAATAAAAAACAAATCAAGATAAGTATAAAAGAAATTATATACAATATATTCAAAAATAAAATTTATGTACAGGTTACTCTCGCATAAGTCAGAAGGCAAGGTTCTATATATATTATTAGATTATAGAAGTTACATACATACATACATATACATATGTATGTGATTCAAATTTTAAATAAATGAGTGGTTCGTAAAGTACAACTGCTCGTACATACCAAAGAGTATTCTCCAAATATACTTCGAGAATTATTTCACATAAAGTTGACACTAATATTCGTATCCGGCTTAAACGAACTTGTATAATTTAAATGAATACATATGTACAGACAGATTTGTTTTTTAATAGTTACCTTAATAAACGTGTCAATGGATGTAATAGAATTTGTTCTATACATTATAACAATCATATTGCAACAAACAAAACATGGTCCAACATAAAACATTTAGTCCTGTCCTAGTCCTAGTCAAGAATCGAATGAGATGAAGATTCTTTGTAGATGTCCTATGCTCCCTGGAGAGTTATAAAAAAACAAGGAAATATGATAATAATGATTACAATCATATTATACAAGAGAAATTGAAATTATTAAATCGCGTTATATCTAAATTATGATAATTTGTTTATAAATACCGTGTTTATTGCCTATTTACCTGTAACTTTTATTTACTATACTTTTATTCAATATGTATCCATTCTATTATGTGTACATATGAAAATGTGAATATTTATAATGCTTATACATAAATTTAATTAAACATTCAGATATATCGATTAAAAATTGCTTAAATGATAAATGTTGCTGCTTTTAATATTTTGTTCTTAAGAAATAATAATAAAAAGAAGATTTAAATAGAATTAATCTGTGCAATCTTCTTAAAATAATGACCACATCATTATAAAAGCAAAAACAAAAATATTAAAAAGAAAATACATTGATATTAAAGACTAATAAGGTATAAAAAAAAAAAATGCGAAAAAAAAAATGTTGAAGAAAAGAAAGGCCACGATATTTAATTACTTACGTATATTCATTAATTTACGTTCTTCTGTTTTGTTAAATAATTTTTTTTTTTGGACAAAAATCATTTATTCACATTATCAAACATTTTCATATTGATTGTTGATTTTGTAACAGAAAAAGAAAAAAAAAATTAAAAAAGAAAAGAAATTTTCTAAATGGAAAAGTAACAAAACAATTAAATTATTAAGAGAAATAGAATATAGCGACAAAAAACTACTGCTTTGCCGATAAGATTTTTAATCTAAACAGATTATTATATGTAAAAAGCTATCAGAAACACAAAAATAAAACTAAACATTAAAAACTAAAAACTGGCTACAAATTAAAAATATGTATACATAAAGGTTGTCTCAAACTAAAGGTCACAAAATAGTTCAGACTGTTTGTTTAACGAAAAATCGTTCTAGACACCCATATTTGCCACCAAAATAAAAAAGTTTCGAATGTTTATAACTTCGAACTTTTTCACTCAATTTCAGTGAAATTGGTAAAATATAACTTCTTAGAAAGGCTCAAATTTTACAGTAAACGTGACTTAAGAGCATTGAAGATGTTGCCCAATATATGATGTCATCTATTTTATGAGTCCGAAAATTTTTAATTGTTTGCATTTTAGAAGGAGTGAATTTTAGAAGACAAGAATTGAAAATGATTTTTTTTTTTTAGAAACAATCGAAACTCTACGAAAAATGCATTTTATGACCTTTTTTCTGGGACATCCTGTATTGTATGTGAATGCATACATATATGTAAGATAAATCATTTCTCATTTAACAAAAACATATTTTACTTAGATATAAAAAGATTTATATTAAAATGACAATAAAATTAATAGTTATACAGATGATACATATCTTTATTATGATATGCCAGAATATCAGATTTAATTTGATATTAAAGTTAATACATATTTCTCATAATTATCATTATCATTTTATTTTAGATTAAAATCTTTATGTTGTGTTATTTTTTCTATTTTTTTTTTTTTTATTAAATTTTTTTACTTTGAATTAATTATTAATTAAAATAAATATTTTATGATATATGTATATGCATTATACTAGTATAGAAGATGTTAAATCATTTAATATTCATTTTAATTTATCTTTTTTACTTTTGTTAAATCATATATCAGTTTTAAATACATGCCTATATTGTAAATTTATGTATAAAATGAAAATGTTATTATATGTATAGTCTTTATTAAGCATCTTTAATAATATGATTATATTGTTTGGTTTCTTGACAAAAATTTATTGCCTTGTATACTGTATATGTATAGATGAGCGCAATATTACAAATAATATAATATGTAAATAAAAAAAAATAAAATAAAAAATAAAAACAAAATGTATCATGATAAAAATGAAATGTGTTAAAAATATAAAATTTATCATTTAAAAAAAATTTTTTTTTTTTTACATTACTTTGTTATGTGTTTTTATGTTGAATGTATTTGAATAAATTTAATGAATTATTTACCTGTTTTTTCTCTAATTTTTTATTTATTGAGTTATGTATACTTTACCTTATATCAATTAATTACTAATTTTAAACTTTTAAACATACGCTTATAATGTGTATACCAAAAAGAAAAAAAAAATTTTTTTTTTAATTTGTAAATTAAAAATTTAAATAAATGAATAAAGTAGTATTTATTTCAAAAGAAAGTATTAAAGGACAAAAAAAAAAAAATACATGCTATGTATACTTATATATATGTATGTACATGATAAATACAATAAATCATAAGATATGTCGCTTGATAATTAAGATTAAAAGAAGATATAAAAAAAAAAATTTTTTTTTTAAATATTTAGAATATCTTCAAATGCTGTTTGTATTTTCTTATGTATTTTATTTATTTCCTTTTTTTTTTTTTAAAAAAAAAAAAAAACTTTTTGACAAATTTATTAATTTTTTCTAAATTTAATTTTTCTTGTCTTTAAAATGTTCTTCATTTTTTTGTAAATTTTTGGAAATTTTTAAAAGCAAAATAATTTAAATGATGGTAAAATGATGTGTTAGAAAACGTATAAATCACCATTAATAATTAATGATTAAAAATCAATGCATACTTAATAAATGAAAATATTTAAGAATTTTTACTAAATTTTGATATTTTAGTGATTTGTATATTATACCAAAGTAAATAGCATATACGTATATGTATAAATGTATGTACATATGTACATATATGGAAAAAAAGAATTATGTACGTATATAATATGTTATATAAAAATTCGGGTAAAATACGTAATACACAGTGTAATATACATACATACATAGATATGTATGTTTGTATACACTGAGTTTTATTTTCTTTCTATAATAGTAATTAAAACTCTCATGATGTATCCATAAGTATTTAAAATCAAACTTGAATTGAATGCAATTGGTCTGTAATCTTCATTTCAGTAATCTGAAAACTAAAAAATTCGTAATTTTTTAAAATCTTTGTTTTTCTTCTAATTTTCTCTGAATATCAAAATTTATATCTTTGAAATGTGAATTATATTTATAAAAAAAATATAACAAGATATGATATAAACACAATACAGGGTGTATTTCGCATATATGTACATATGTATATATGATTATCCCACGCTAGATGAATTCAAATTATTGTACACATAATAACTTAAATTGTATAATTCTACATTTATAAGTACTGAGTAAAAATAAATTTATATTTTTTACTTTACCACATGTATGTATTTTTCATGCTTTTTATTTATTTCATCTAAATGTTATTATGCTGTCATTCTGATTTTTATTTAACAAGTTGACACTTTCAATAATACATAACATACCACATAGGTATTCCTTATGTACATACATACAGATACATTACGTACATGTGGAATGTGCTTTATGCATACCTAAAAATAAAAAAATAAAAATAAAGTACAGAAATAAAGCAGAGCATAAAAAAGGCCTTTTTCCAAAATGTCATTTACACGCAATGTACACTGTTATGATAACTGTCATACTATTGACTACACATTTTCATAACGACCATAATACACTGCATTGATAAAGTGTTTACTTTTGACGTTTTAGAATACTTTTTTTTGATGCAAAATGAACAAAAACATTCTTTATTAACAATATACATATGTATCTATAAAATGTTCATTTATTATTATTTTTAATGATTTTATTATCTAATAACTTTTTTGCTAAATTTAATTTTCCTCTAATATAATGTTCCGTCACAAAAATAATAATTTATATGAATATTGTTTAAAATGTCATTTGTCAACGTAAAGTATCAAGAAAATTTTTAAATGCGTTATCTACTTAAATTTTATGCAACTAATACCAAAACAATACATTCTGAAACTTATGACATTGTCATTAATTTTTAGCATTTTTCAGTTTTGATGTTTTAAAATTCAATAAATTGTATAGCTATGCGATATGATTGTATTTTGAAAGAGGGCCAATATAAAACTTAATATTAGTTGATGAAAAATTTCTACGTAAAGATTTATGTATAGGTATATACATATGTACACGTGTGTGTAATGTTTACATGCTACTTATTCATTTTTTTGTACACTATATCTAGTATGTAAAGCTTTAAAAAAAGGCAATATAATGAATATGTGTACGTGTAATATATTATTTATACATAAAATTGTAGTGTATTTTCAAAATATGACAAACAATAAAGAGTAAAAATTAAATTATAAGAAAAACAACAAAAAAAAAAAAAAAAAGGTTAAAAAAAGAGTCATAAAATAAAATAGAATAAAAATGTAATAACAAGAATCTTCATGTAAAGTTAAAGTACAAAACTAGTGTTTTAAAACTTCATTTTTATTTTTATATTTCATACATGTACATTTTTATTCCCTGTACGTATTTCGTGTAGTTTTTTTATTTTTATTTTGTATTTAAGTATGTTTTTGTTTTTAATTTACTTTTGTTTTTGTTTTTTTTTTTTTAATACTTTCTTATAGATTCTATTCCTAGAATTCCATTATGAAGAACCAGTTCAAAAAAAAAAATTTTTTTTTTTCTTTTTTGTCTTAAATATTATAATTCCTTTTTTGAAGAAAACCAACATCATTTCAAAAGATAATTAAACATTATAGCACGTTTGATGCTATCGCAATATTGAAAGTGAATTATCGCTCGGCACCTCAAGTAACATCATTCTATCTATATGTGAATAAAATATACATACATATGTACATATATTCGTGCGTCTACCACTCTACAGTATATCAGTGTACGACGACATGTAATATTTCAATAAAAATAAAGTGTACATATATGTGTATCTAAACAAAATGAAGAAATAAACATGCAATTTATACATATTCATATATTTATGTGCACACACATGCACATTATAAGTTATATGCACATTATATATATACATATGTATATTGAACATATAAATATACTTGCATAAATATATACATTATATGTATATATATACTCGTATGTATGTATGTAATTTTTTAAACGCATAATTCTCATCTTAAATAACATCATATTCTATAAAAATTCTCGATAATCTTGTGTTTGAACCCTTCATTTTGAACCATATACATACGTACAAAGTATAATATATAGTATTCACTGTTTCTATTTAGTTTTATTTCTTATGAAAAATTTTTTAAAATACATTTATACTCGTATAAATACCTTTAATAAATGTTCTAAATATTTATTCTTTAAAATGGTTTATTTTAGCACATCATTACTTTACTACCCTTTTTTTTTAATTCTTCAATTTAACGTTTAAGTTGATATTCAAGGCACATAATTATTATAAATAAACAATTTTTAAATAAAACTATGAACAAATTAACATTAAGATTTGTTGTATCATGTATACGTATTGTTAAGGCAATTATTATTCATAATTCTTTATTAAATTTTTTTTATAATTTGAAGGTCATCATATATAAGTAGATAAAAATGATGAATTTCTTAATTTTTCTTATTAACATGTTGTCAAAATAACACAAAAATATTGACTATATGTAATGCAATTTAGATTTTATGTAATATTATTTACATGCAATTATGCAATATACTATATTTCGATATATCTGTGAAATTAGTATTTTAAATAAATAAATAAATTTTTCATGTTTAACATTTTTGTTTTTCTATTTCCATGGAAGGAAATTTTTGTTTTTTTCATTTTATGATGATTTTTCAATAATGACAATGAAATTAAGATCCTTTTAGTATTAAACAGTAAATCTTTTCATAAATATCAAGTTATATGAAAATCAAATACATATACGTACGTACAAATGAAAAAAACATAAAAACAACAAGCAAAATGTATTTTATATTAAATAAGTATACATATAGTATATCCATACATATACTGTTAACATACGTTTGTAAAATATTGTTTACATGCATACATACATATGTATGCGTGAATAACTCACACATATAATACAAATATTGATAAAATGTTTATACGAATAGTTACTCTAAAAATTTATTTATATACGTATGCTACTGTCTAATGGTATTGAATTAAAAATGAAGAAAATGCACCTTGCTTTTTGTTTACCATTTCACCTGAACTAAATGATTTTTTTTAGAACAAAAGACTTGAAGACATCTATTATTTATTATACATATACACATTTATGTATATGTATAAAATTTATTTGCTTTAATTTAAATGGTTTTTCCTTATAGAATACCTTTAAATATACGTACACATGTGTACAACTATATAAATGTTCTTTTAATTTCAAGATTGGCAAAGAGAGGAGATCAATGTTCCTTTCTTCTTACAAAAATGTTTAAATCCAACATTATCATCATACAAGTATGTACATATTATAAAAATAAAGTTGATTAAGTTCAAAAGAGACCACTTTATAGTCTATAAAAGCAAAAATACAATGAGATTTGAAAATTTCATTTAACTTTACATACATATACATACACATGAATTTCATGCTATTTTTGTGTATTTAAATGTATTTTGCTTTATATATATCATTACTTATTATATATGTACATATGTACATACATATGTATATTTTTTTTTTGTTTTTATAAATTTTGTATTCTGCCGCCTTTTGTCATACTTTTTGTTATATTATGTTCTGATCTGATCATTTTCTTTAGCAACAAACCTGGATTAAAATAAGTTTGATTGGACCTGCTATCATTATTGTAGTTGAAAAATATGTACAATACAAATGTTCATACATATGTACATATATGTATATTATAATGTAAATACGTGTATTTAATATAAGTATTATATCCTGTTCCATAATGTAATTTAAATTTATCAAATGTACTATGTTTGTACATACATAAGTACGTGTATGTGAAAAGTTTATAAACATATAATATAATATGTCTTTTATATGTATATAAAATAAAATGTAATTGTACAAGTGCGCACGTTGCACAATTTAAAAACGGACAAAACCGACAACTTTTCAAAAGTACATTTTTAAAACTCTGAGCAAATTGTCTCAATTCTTGAATTTTGTTAAATTACCTTACTTATAATATCTTGTAAAATAATATAAAATACCTGCAAGTATAACATTATTATTATTAATATTATTATAAAAATAAATTTAATAGTATTTGTGTTATTATGTGTACTTTTATTGTATATTATTACTATATGTGTATATATATACTCCTATTTGTATACAATTTTACTTGTAACTATATATATACATATATACTTACATGAATATACAATTATAAATACATACATAAATATAGTAAAACGTATTCTGGTGTTCAAGCAGTTGATGATGTTTGATGACGGCCAATTCACGTTTTCAACTTTCCAAAGTCCAGTCAAGTTAAAAACTTTCAATCTAAGAAGTTAGCTTACAGTGAATTGAGCTAGTAGCTACATATTATATTCTTTAAGAAAAAAAAATTTTTTTTTTACTTTTTTTTTTTAAATCTTCTATTTACCACAAATTCGTATTAATTCTTGATCGTTTATTCTTTTGTTAATGATTTTTAATATATACATATGTATATAAAAAATTGTTTTTTTTTTTTTTTTATAGTGATCACAAATATTATAAATAAAATGTGTATAGAAATTATTAGTATTTTTTTAAATAACTTCAAGATTCATATTTATAAATATCAATTAAATAATAAATTAATAATATTTTAAAATCAAACAAAAAAAAAAAAAAAAACATTTCTGCATAAACATATTTTTAAAATAATATGAATTTTTGAATTATTTTTAAGATAAAATATAAATTATTTATCTAATAAAAACGTAATTATTTTACTAAATTTTCTATTTAAAATTCTATATTAAATAATAAATTTAATATAAATTAAGTTTTAAGAGAATTTTCATTTACAACAAATTATATGTTGTACAATTTTAAAAATGTAAAAATTTTAATCTATGTACCAGGATTCTTATAAAAATGATGATCATATATAAAATTAATTATATTACTATATTCATTATTTGAAAAAGGAAATCCGATTTGGAAAACTTAAGTTTTTGGAAAAATGAACTGTGTTGAGATTAGTGTGCAATTCTAAAAGTACAAAAGGACAATTTATCAACATTTTTATGAATACAAAATGTATATTAAATTGTTCCTATAACAATTACTGTTTTCTGTGTTCTCATTTTTATTGTTTAATTTTTTATTATTTTTTTTTTAAATTTTGAAAATGTGAAAATAACTTTATTATTTCAAATCGCAATTTATACTATTTCACAGATATTTTGTCCCTACAAAGAAAAATATCTTAATTTTTTTAAAAATTAATATCGTGTCCGATGTGTATGTATTGTTAGTTGCTATGTAAATTTAAAATTTTTATTTATTTAATTAAAATAATTTATCAGTTAAAAAATTTAAAAATAAATACGAAACGAAAGTAATAACATACATTTGTGCATGCATGTTATTAATGCATATATAATTATGTATAGCTATACATGTGTGCGCTTTTTATCATTTAACTTATGTGAATGTGTATAAACGGAAGATTTAACTTAAATCGTTTGCCTTTCCTTAATTTGATTGTCTTCTTAATTAATTTAATTTCAAAAAAAAAAAAAATTCATTTGTTTTAATGAATTTGAGAAAAAAAAAAACCAGAACAAAATTAAATTAAAAAGTAAAAGCATTGTATACAACAATTTTATTCAAGTTTTAATTAAAAAAATAAAATAATAAAATAAAACTTTGATTCTACGAATTATTATCAAACAGCACGTTTAAAAAATTAAAATCATTATTTAAAAAAAAAAAAATTAATTTAATAATGACATAGAAGAAATTAACATAAAAATTAAGAAATAAAACAAAAAATAAAAATAAGTAGTGTCCACATAAAATTCAAAGATTATTACATAAACAATTGGTATACATATAAGGATACTGTATATCTAAATTTATCAACAATGTACACTTTACGTAATTTCATGAAATATAAATAAACTTTTTTATATATATTATTCGTGTATGTTAAGAATACGTTAATACACATTGATATATAAATATCTTATGTATAAGGTTGTATTTTGTGTTGCTGTGGTTGAAATTTTTTTTTTCATTTTTTTTTAAATTTTTTTTTTTTTTTTTTGGTTTTTTTGGTTGAAATTTAAGTGTTTCAAATTATCGTCTTTTTGGATCATATGTGAACGATCCGCGCGTTTTAAAAGTTAAAAATTTTTTGGATTAAGATCACGCCAGCGTTAACTTAAAAAGATTTATGGATAAACATTTTAATTGGATATGCATGTTCAGGTAACTAACTATTCAACTTTGTTACTACTATTATCATTATTATTATTATTATTATTATTATTATTGTACAGTACATATTATATTTGTATATTTTGTATGTACGTATATGTATATGTGTATAACATACATACTCGTATATGTACAAAAATTTCATACTATATACATAGTTTATAAATGAGAATTTATCTATGCAGAATATACATACATATAATACACACTTATGTACAACTGCTATGATTTTCTTATATGTACATAATATTAATAGTAATATATTGGTTTATATGGTTAATGAAACAAAAATAAATTAAAAGAAAAAACAAAAATGAAATCGAAAGAGAAAAACAAAATAAATAAATTTTTCGACTTCTGTATGCTGTTTTACGCCTTTATTTTCTTTCAAATTCTACTTGTTTAACAGTATACTCGTAGTAAAATAAAATTAAATATGTAAAATAAGTTATATTATATACATACATATATATATATATATATATTTGCACAAATATGTACTCATGTGTATGTGTAATTGCATATTTTATGCATAATGTACATACATACATATGTATATGTTATATGCGTATTTTGTATACGCATGTATTTGTGCATATGAAAATTATAAAATGATCAGGAAAAGTGAGTGCAAATAGTTAAAAGAGACATAATCATAAAATTGCTTAAAATGGTACTTACATACATATATTATTCTATACTATGCTTTTATATTTAATACACCAATATCAATACGTATAACAAAACAGTATGTACATTTATGCATAATGTGTACATAAATATGTCTTTGTTCATTATAGGTGTATGTACGTATATATTTATATGAAAAGAACTATTATTAAAATTTATCTATTTTCTATGACTTATCGTATATACATAATGTACATTATGTATGCATATTTGAACATACATACATATATGTAAGTTGCATGCATAATATATTGCAGATCATATGCATACGTAAGCATGTATGTATACAATGCATATAAGAATATGACTAAATTTTTAAAATTTCTTCAATCATTATTTTGAAATGTTTAAAACTGCAATTCTTAAATGGTAAGAATATTGAAAATATAATACATACATATGTATGTACATGTGTGTGTACTTATATACTATATACTTTATAAAAATTACAAAAATTGAACGTGAAATTTATGAATTTCGATATGGTAACGATTATACTAAAACGTAATAAAAAAAAAAACAATTCTGTTATTTTCATAATTTTCTTTTTTATGTTATTATTATTATATAATTTTTTTTTTACTGTTTAATATTAAAACATCACCGGTTCTTAAAGATATTATTACAACAAGACTTGACTGGTGATGGTATTTTATGAAAGTACCATCGTATTACAGTTAAATATTTTTTTCATTATATTTATATATACTATATATACTTATATATTTTATTTTGAATGAATTCCGGTTTTTATTACTTACCAGATTTTTCAATTTATTAAACCTATCATGTAATACTTAATCTACATAAATATGTTCTTTTAAATAGTTAAAAATAAAAAATAAAATAAAATAAATGAAAATACATTAAATTACAACGAAAAATACAAAAACAAAGATATCTAATTAAATTTTAATATTAATTGAAACTAATCTTGAAAGTCATAAATTATCTTACTGTTACTACTGGTGTTAAATAATTTTTAATTTTGTGTGTGACATATCATTTCAATTTTATCACACACACGCTAAAGCATGTGTACACAAAATGCCACCAGATATTTACAAAAACAATAAATAAAAATAAAAAATAAAAAAATAAAAAATAATGAAAATTGTTGTGTACCTTTAAATAACCATACAATCATTTATAATATTTGTAAGTTATTTTTTATTTTATTTTTATTAATTAAGATTATTTTGACTTATTTGAAATAAAGATAATTTATGTAGTATTACATTTTACGGCTAAACTAAACAGCCTTTTTTTTTAAAATAAAACAATATATTTATGTACATACCTATATTATATAGTAATACCATCGTAATACACAATAATTCATAAGCATATTCATATATACAGTACACATGTATGTACATATATTCAATTTAAAAATCTAGATCATACCTTTATAAAGATCATATTTAAATGTATTTGTGTAAATAAAATTTTTTTGATTTTTTTAAATAAATTTCATGTTCATATCATATAAATTGATACACTTTATTTTGATTTTGTAGTATTATTTTGCCTATGTACTTAAAATTGTACATGTATCCAATTTATATACATATGTGCTTTGCACAGTTTAAAAATTGAAGTGAAAGGCTTTTTTGACGTTAAAAAATTTATTGATTATATTAAAATTTTGTGCACGATATTTACATTATTATATACATATATGTATATGTATATCGTATATATTTACTTAAATACCTTATATGTATGTACATAAATTGATAAGTCTAACTGTTTAATATTATACCATATTGTGTTCATAAATTGAATATTTTTTATATGCATTGTGTACATGTTCATATAATAATAACTCTTTAAATTGATTAAAACAACAACAACAAAAATACACAAAATGTGTTCAAGCATATTTTAAATTTTTACAAAAAAAAAAAAAAAAAAATTTAATAAAACCCTGCATGGGATATTAGATTATGGCGATTTATGTATGCTCTCTATAAACAAGTAGAAAAAAGAAAACAAGGAGTATTAAAATCTAAAATAAATTAATAAACAACGGTAGTGATTAATATGTGTATAGGTATATATACCTATATAGTGAAAAAAGGAATTTTTTTTTTGATTAACTACTACATGTGTTTATTCATTATTTGTCATATTAAAAATTTTTTCAATTTTACTTTTTACTAACATTTTTCATTCTTGTTTTAATTTGAAAAGAGAATATTTTGTTTTATAAAATGATAAATGTTCAATTAATAAATAAATTTTCCCATTAATGCTATTAAAAAACTATTTATGTTTTTTTTTCATTCATAAATTACTGCAATTTTATTATCCACTTTTATTTAATCATTTTTTTTTTTTTTTTTGGACAGCTTATAAATTCAAAAATGACCATATTATAAAATTTATGAACGTGTACATTAGGTTATGTACATAAATGTTTGAATATAAAAAATACACTGTACATAATATATAATATGTCCATATTAAAAATATGCTAATTAATATGATTGATATGCATTACATGTGTTACATTATTTTACTTTAATGTTAGATTTTTTTTTTTTTTTTGTTAATAATAACTCAAACTGTTAAGGCAACTGAAAATCCTTAATTTCAACCGAATTATTTTGGTAAAAATAAATCTTATAAAGTGCAATGCTTTTACAAAATGTACATATAGTATATATATGTATATGTATGGATGTTAGTTACAATATAACACAATTTGCAAACTATGGCAAATTTTTTAATTAATACTGACTTTTATGAGTTATATGACATGATTTCTGTGTAATTAAGTATATTTTAATGTGAATTTCGCATAATAAAATTTAATTTCCGCACAATGCAAGATTTACCTTTATAAAATGTTCGTAAATTTTCAAACGCGTTCTCCTATATAGGTACATATGTATGTATGTACGTATTTTGAATTTTGGTTATATGTTAAAAAACTAATACATATGAAAATGATTGACATCTTTTAAATATATACATATTTTTTTTTTTCAGATAAATTTATCTGAATCAAATTACAACATTTTTAGCATAAAATTATGTTTTCATTAATTTTATGTTACATTTTATCTTCATATATCTTTTGTGAACTTGAACTTTCATAAACTCCATAGTACGTGTGTCATGAGGTAAAAAATAAAATTTAAACAAAAAAAAAAAAAAAAATCTAAATCAAAATGAAATGTATTATAGACATGTAAATAAAATGAAATTGATGAGAAAAAAAAAAAAAAACAGAATCTCCAACTGTGCGATGTTTATCAACTTTTTGATATTTTCAGTATTCAATTTGTATCAGGTAGGTCCTACTTTTTCGGCTTGTAATGAATATCTCAGATCATGCCAATCTTTGTGTACACACATACGTACATACATAATTATACATATATACATATATAAGATTAAAAAATAAAAAAAAACAAGGAAAAAAAAGTTATTCGGATACATCAGAATCAAAACCAGCAGCATCAAAAATATTTGATATTTTAATGTATAAAAATGTATCTTTAGAGGTAATAAAGAAAGAATATTGTGATAGTGTTAATCAACTGTACAATCAATAAGTTATACATTTTGTGCGCTTTTGTTATATACATACGTACATAACGTACATATGAACATACATCAAAAACATTTTAATGAATATAAAGCGAAAAGGAATTTTTTATTTTTATTTTGAATTCCTTATGTTGAAAATGATTGCTTTTACTATAGTTAAAATCATTAAAATAACAATATGAAATTGTATACAGATCCTGCTTGAATGGCACAGGTTTAACGTAAATATATGTACATACATATGTATATGTATATTAAGTTGGTGGTATTAACTATACCTGTGTATGTATAACATTATATATGTATATATGTACATATGTATATACCTAAATAAATATATAAAACAGCATTTTTAAATTTGTATGTAGGTAAGAATATATAGATATATGTACATACAAAGTATATTGTATACATATATGTACATATCATATATGCAAGTACTTATGCACATATGCAAGAATGACAGGAATTGGAAAGTTTTATTGAAGAGGTCACATTAAATTGCATCAAATTTTTTAACATTTTTTAACATTTTAACTACATTTAATTAATGTCTACAAAATATACAAAAATAATAAAAAAAGTACTTACATATGTAATATCCTATAATGTACTATTTACACACATAAAAAAATTTTCTTTAAATAAAACGACAAAATTAAAAGACAAAATAAAATCAAACTATAGAATAAAATTTTATTCATAAAATTATGTCATTTTTTTAGATTTCAATCTCCAATTATCACTAACTAACGTCATTTGTGTTAATTTTTGATTCCTTTAAAGACAAAGGTTAATCTACCATATATAATAAATACATGCACATTCACATACAATAATTGTACGTATGTATGTGCGTTTTAAAATATATATGAAAATGGTAAAAGTCATTTATTTGATGCATTCTTCATATGTATGTATATGCATAATATGTGTGTTTACACGGTGCAAATTTTTTTTTTTTTTTTTTTTTTTTTAATATGATTATCGGTAATAAGGTAAAAGCATTTGTATATTTATTAAATTCATTTTTTTTTTATTTAACTGTTTACCTGTTCTTATATTCTTATTGCTATTTTATATCTTGTATACGAGTAGTTATTGTAGTCACCAGCATCAACATCATCGTCATCACAATCATCATCAAATTGTATCTGAAATTTGTAGTAAAAAAAATATATTGTGTGATGCTGATGGCAACGCGCATCAAATCAAACAACAACAATACGTTTATGTTAGTATATAAAATACATATTGTATAATGTATCCTCTAGCACATATATAAAAGCAATACACATACAATTATACGTTTTTAAATGTTGTTTTTCAATTTATTACCCTTAGGGATGCTATAATAAATTTTCCTTAATATTTGTTTTATTCGCCATCCTGAATGCAATGATGTACATGCATTACATTCTCAATAGCAATCTGATATCTTTTAAATACATTATTGTAAATGTACATATTTATATGTACATGTATATGTCTTGCATGTACATACATTCATATGTACTTATTTATGTATAATATTCTTGCAATTGCATGCATATAAGAAAATTGCACCATAAAAATTTTAAAACAAAAGAAAATAAAAAATAATAATAATAAAACAGTAAACAGTATAAGTTTAAGAATTTTATTTTTCTTGAATTGTAACTTATAATACATCAATGATTTCATTGTAAATTTATACAATAATACAAAATACTTACATTTTAAAAATGTGTATAGTACGTGTATTTTCATATACATGTGTTAAATGCACAATATACCTATATAAATACATAAGTACGTCCTGTATATGTAGTCGTAAGGAAGAAAACTTAAATACATACACACATATTTAATACGATGTTTATTATTTTCCGCCATTTCATTTAAAAACATTGATTTGATAGAGTGGCAATCAAATAAATTTTTCATTTGCACAATAAAGAAATTTTTCCACATATTCTATTTAGCAAAATTCGTGTTTATTTATGTACACACACATACGTATATGTTGTATAAAATTTTGAATATATTTATAAATAATATTATAACGCATACAAATGAAAATCTAGAAATAAATGTGAAATGTGAACATTTTTATTTAATTTTTCATTTTCAAAAAAAAAAAAAAAATTAAAATGAATATAAACATTTATGTATGATTATGTATACGAATATCGTATCTATTAAAATTTAGTAATGAAATTTGTTTGTAGGTAAAACGTAACGTATTTTTTTAAAATATGCATTTTTATACATTATTACATATACATACATTTAACGTAAATGATGATTTTAATACTCGTTTTCTCTTTTCTTACACGCTTAATTGAAACAAAAAAATAAAAAATAAATAAATAAATACGTCAACTAAATTTAATTGATTTCCTTATTTATTTATTATACTCTTATTAATGCTGTACGTTACATTAATTGTCATTATACATGTATGTATGTATAAAATCTTTACCTAAAATGAACTTGAAAAAAAAAAACAAACGAAAATAAATAAGAAGAAACAATTGTCTACAATTCAATTTATTTTTACTGAAAATTTAGGTTAAAGATTTTCCAATTTTTTTTTTAAGTCAAAAACTGTTTAAAACAAAAATAAAAGATGAAGTAGTTTTTCCTTAGTTAATTCAGGTGTGGGAGTATTATAATTTTCTTTTAAAATTCGTGACTTTTAGTTAAATCGTATGGTATATTAAATTGCATATCTTATGTTCATATGTACATGTAAATACTCTTGAAATTCGAGTTTTTATATTTACAATTATTACAAATGTGTGTATATGTATGTTTTTTTTTTTTATCGTTTTTATTGTTGTAAATTTAATAAAAATTGACTGAATTAATTCTGCTGGACTTTTAACATTGTACATAGAGGTACAATTTTATTTACGTGGGCATTATTTTAAATTCTGGCAATGTAAAATGTAAACATCGTTTAAAAACGAAAAAACCAAAAAACAAGGAAAGACGAGAAAATGAACAAATTGATTATAATACAATAAAAATTCTCAAAAAGATGCAAAACCAAGAAAAAGGACAAAAATTCACATTATAATAATATGTACATGAAATAATAGTTATTAAAAATTTCGTGGTATAAATATATACTCATCCAATACTCACCCATATGTATTTTATTCACATACGAGTACATACATACATGTGCGATGAACAGATCTCCAATGCATGTCTGGATATGTATTAAGATCTTGCTAAACATGCATCATGCATCTGTTTGTGAGATGAATGCGTTCTGTTTTTGTTTTTTTTTTTTTTCTTTTTATTATACATTTAGTTTCTGATCTCTGTTAAAAATTATTATTATTTTTTTTTTATACAGATACTTTGTACTGTTTTTATAGATGGTTTAATGTTTATTAAATTTAACCTATTATAAAAGAAAACGATGCATAAAGAAAAGGATTGAAAAATTCTACATTTGATTATACGACTTAATGTCAGTGTTATCGTTATTTATACGTAAATGGATATATTTTTTTTGTTTAATTTTTTATCGTTCTTTTTCAAAACTACTTGTATTGCACATTGTTCAAAGCCGATAATAAAATATTAAATGGCAAAAATTTTAATTTTTATTTCCTTTCTTAATATTTTATTATTATTTAGTTTTTTCTTGAAGTCATTTTTGCTATATTATTTTTAACTTACATATGTATGTACCATACATACATGAAATCCCGTATACATGTTACAATAAATACCTTTATGTGTTTGCACATATGTTTTTAATATATATTATTCCTTTTATTTTTTAACAAATTTCTTTGTATTGTTTATTTGCGTCATATGAATTTTTTTTTTTATTTAATTAATTTTTTTATTGTAGTCTCAGCATTTGTCATTTTAAAGAATTTTCTTCATATATTTCTTCATAAATTTTATTCATATATACATTAAATTTTTCATTATGATCTAAGAGGTAGTACATACATACATACATATATGACTAAATAAAATTTATAATAAAAGTTATAAAAGTAAAAGGAAATTGAAAAGAATGAAATAAACCAACCCCCCCTAAAAAAAAAAACAAGAAATTATGTATTCTCAAAAGTTTTAAAATTCCTTTCTCAACTTTATCATATTTGAATTTTTAATACAATTTTTATTTACTTTTCATCAAAAGATTTTTCATTTTATTTTTTATCCTATATTTTTTTATTTATTTACTCAAAAATTTTATTATCAAATTATTAAGGTTTTATTAATATGATTATTTTGGTTTAAATACTTTTAAAAATTTAATTAAAAATTTATTGTGAATTTTATATACAATTTTTATTTTTTATTTTTATTTTTAAATAAAAAATTCATTTATTTGTATTCATATGTGCTATATGTATTGTAAAAATAAGAAATATATAAACATACATATCAACATATAATATCAACATGCATGTGATGTATGCAAATATTCGTGTATGAGTATAGTGGTAAGTTAAGCTTTACACATATTATATGCTAAAATATTTTATCAGATTATTGAAAATCAAAAAAAAATAAAAATAAAATAAAATAAAACAAGTAATATAAGATAAAGTTAAAAAAATAAATAAAAACAAAAATAATAATAAAATATGTATGGAAAAAATAAGTAAATAGTATTTAAATGCTGATAGTATTTAAAAAAAAATAACAAAATGTAAAAGGATTTGTAAAATACCTGAAATTAAAAAATGAAAAAAATAAAATCGTTTTTATTAACTACATACTATATGCAACATATAAAAGTTTGATTTTTAATTACATACATATTCTTGATAAGCTGGATAAAATTCATAAAAATGCATTTTAATTAAACGAATAAAATTAAAAAAAAAATAAATAAATAAATAAAGAAAAATTAAAAACATTTTATCCTTTTTGATTTTTATTATTTTAACGGATCATTTTTAATTTTAATATTTTACATAAATATACAAGCACACAAATATAATTTCCATCTTTGATGTTTTACAATATTCTATCTTGAGAATTTCTTGTTTTAAAAACAAAATAAAGTATTTTATTTTTTTTTTTAAATATTTTTAATTACATATTTCAATCTCTCTTTCTTATTACATTGTCGATATACATACGTATATGTATGTACATAATACCCCTATATACATAATTCCACCCACCCAAAAAATATTTTAGATGTATTTTTTTTTTGCTCGTCGATTGATGTTAGGTAATTTATCTTTTTCAACATTTCCAAAGAATAATTAATTATTATTATTGTTATGTTACATTATTACTTATACATATATACATACAATTTTGGATTCTTGTTAAATGATGAAAGGTTTTCAATTTTCTAAATTAAGTATCAAGTTCACTTTTATTTTTCTTTCTTTCAAATATATTTCAAAAGGTATATAATATATTGTATAACATTGCGTATGTATGTACATATGTATGTACATGCTGTATGTATTAAATTGCATTGCACTATGATGTTTAAAATAAATGAAAAATTATTGTGATAATGTACACACTCGTGTGTATGCATACATATGAAAGTAAATATTACATGTATTTATGAAAGTAAATTAAAATTAGGTAGAGACAGACCTTTTGTTATATTGTATATATACATTTTATATGCCCGTACTTTTAGTGTCAGTTTAATTGATGAGTTAAATTACCAACTCTAAAAATACATAAAATTTACTTAATAATTTTTTTTTTCCAATTTTTATTTTTTATTTTCATTTTACTTTGTATTTTTGTAAATTTAAACGAATTTTAATTATTCTATACATATATACATACGTTGTACTGTTAAATTACATACAGAAATCAATCTAATACCCAATTTCATTTAAAAGATTCTCATTTGGTTTGTTTTTTTCTTCTAGAAATTTTTGTTACAATAATTAGATATTTATACTTGTAATTACTATACATGATAGTTATTATATATACTGAGCTTAAATGTATCCCATACAGATTTAATTGATAATAATAAACATACTCCTAATGATAAATGATAAAGGGTATAGACCTCCCAAAATATTAATCATAAACAAAAAAAAAAAAAAAACCTTAATGAAAGAAAAAAATTCTTGTGAAATAAAATATTTTAATTAAATTTTATATATTGAAAATTGATGAAAACGAAAATTTTTGAATTTATTTTGGAATTTGGTTTTTTTTTTTTAAACATGCAGGATATCAGTTATTTCGATGATATTACAATACAGGTAAAAATTTTTCATTTTATGTTCAAATAGGCACATTGAAAAGGAGAAAAAAAAAAAATATTGCAATACGATATATCATGCATTCTAGTTTTATTAAAATAATAGATAGATACATATTTTTTTGTTTTTTTTTTTTTTTTTTGTTTTGTTAATTTCTTATATATCATTTTTAAAATATTTCACAAATTTATCACAAACTATTTATCAATTTTTGTATGTACATATACATATATTGTATTAGTACTTTATTCTAAGTATATATTATGTGCATAATACATATATACATACACGTATGAATGTATTAAATTTACCTTTATATTATCGGACATCTCAATTTTACTTAGTAAATAATGTATTGTTATAGATTTCTTGCATTTTATATAAAAATTGACCGCACCTTTTGAATAACGTTTGCTTGAACTACATATCATATTATTTATTATTATAAAATGCACATACACACACACACACACACACACACAGATACTCAGGCAAAAATATATTGTAAAACAATATACAAATAACTGATGTATATATAAGAACATTATACATACGAAATGATAATAATTGTGAATATAATACATAATTCAAAATTTGTGTTTATAACACGTCATGTAAGTGAATAGGAGATTTGTTTTGTTTTTTACTTTTAATAATTTTTATTTTTTATTTTATTTAATTTTTTTTTTTTTTCATTTTGTATTTATTCATTCGTTATTCTTATGTCTATGTTGTGTCGACAATTTTTTCCCCTTGTCTTTTTGTTTTTTTTTTTTTTTTTGTTTTGGTCTTTTTAATGCGAAAAGGAATTCATCTGGAAAAATGTAACTATTATGGTGTTAGTGTTTTTTGTTTAGTTCTTGTATGCTCATTATTACTATATATTTTTGTTAAAAAGATAATAAACAAGGAAAAAACAAATTTTAAAAAAAGAGCAATCTCGAGGCAAAAATTGCACGTACATATACTAGTATATGTACATTCATGTATTGTGTACATTTTATACATATTTACATGTGAATATATAAATGAAAAACTTTTTTAAAAGATCGATTTTCACTTAGCTTTTATACATATGTATATTGAGTATGATTATAGTATGAACACAAAACATGCACACAGTATACGTACGTGTATGTACATATATTCAATACAACATTATACATTTATGTACGATGCAATTTTTCTTATACACACATTCAAATACATATGTATCACATATTTATATACTCAAATGCATTAAATTTTTATTCGAATTTGTATTTAATAATACATTGATCAAGAAATGCATTTTATTATATTATAATGCAATGTATTCACACACACACACATTTATAGATAAAATTTTATACATCATCAAATAAACAATCTAATTTTTTCTTATACATACTTAAACATTATAACAGATTTACAAACGTTTTACGTTATATTAAGTATCAAATTTAAAAGTTTAGTGAATATTATACCTACATACATATACATATATACATATCATTCATACATATGTATTTGTACATGAGTGCATGTACAGTATATATTGTATATATATCTGTATAACATTTTTAAGTTCGTGGTTCGTATAAGAAAATCAGATTGAGGTGGTCTTGCATTTTGATTGAGGTCACTGGCATTTTGTTTTGTCTTATATGTGTTTGAATGTAATATATACATATGTATATATTTTTATTTTAAATTACATACATACATATATTTAAATGCATATGTTTATGTGTAGATATGTGTATATGCATTAAACTAACTATAATTTGAAATTTTAGTTATTATTATTTTTTTTTTAAATTTAAAATAAAATTTCGTGTATCTATATATGTTATACGTACTTACATATAATTGTATTTTTACGTACTGGTAGTTTAATGCTATTTGAAAAATATTTATTATATTACTCATAAACCTTAAACGGTAAATAATGCACTCAATAAAATTTTATAATTTTTCATACATACATATTTTTTTGTATTTTTTTTTGTTTTTTTTTTTTTTGTTTTCAATCTTGTTAAAATTATCTTTTAAATATGTAGGTATTTTCTCCGTATTATTATTTTTTTTTTATTTCACAAAGTTCACTATTTTTTTTTGTTAATCAAAATTTATATCTTAACAATCAAGTTATGATTTAGTTCAAAAAGACAAAAATATATTACATATCAAACCAGTGTAAAAAAAAAAGACATTTTTATTTTTTGCCTTTTATCGTTAATTGATGTTTGTCCGTTAAAAATTGTTCGAATTAAAATTAAAGCCCTGAAAGAAATTTTAAATGGAACAAAAAAATTATGTATGTAGGTATGTACATACATAGTATGTATAAAGTTAATTTAAGCCTTCAATTTATGAACCGCTTATACTTTGCATTTCTTGCACATTTTATTATTAATTTTTATCTTGTTTTGTGTATTCACTTTAATACACAGAATTTATAGTCGAATGTGGCTGCATGTCTGTATTACTGCGTACACATGTAATCAATATGCATGCGTTTAATATGTAATTTAAGAAAATTTATTATGAAAAAAAAAAATAAAAAATAAAATCAAATAAAACCGAAAAATCAAATTCAATCATCAATCAAAATTTTAAAATTAAGGATATGTCTAAGACAAGGAATCAATGTGTATGTATGCATGATATAAGCAAGGTGGTAAAAAAACAAAATTTTTTTGAAGTTTTTATTTTTTATGCTTCATTAATATAATTTGATTCGATCAAATAGCATGGATCACAATTTGTAATTGTCCATACATTTAATATCTGTACATACATATGTACGTGCACATGCATATTATTTTAATATGCTATGTATAGGTACCTACATTTAATATTATTGCAATCATGTTCATGATAAATCTGTATTAAATTTGTAGATTTTGTAATTTTTATTTTGATATCTTAATTAGAATTAAAAAAAATAAAATTATTTTCTTATAAAACAAAAAAAAAGAAGAAAATTCCTTTAAAGTTCGCAAGATGAATATATTATTTATCTTATGAGAAATATCATCGGTAATGATGTACGATAAAGGTATATGTTTGTATGTACGTATGTGCGCGTATATTTTTCCTTGAACTTGTATCTAACTATTAAATTGAAAAAAATAAAAATGATAATAAGAAAAAATTGTTTTTTTTTTCTTTGTAACATGTACCGTTTAAGATTATTGACTGATTTATTTGACACTAACAATTTAACAATATCGGAAAAAAAAATCAATCAAAAATACTTACATACATACATATATACGAACTTATTTACATTATTATTACATATTCGTATTTGTATGTAAATATATATCTAATAACAATGTTATATAGAAATAGTAATAACAATGACAACAAGATACAAGGATTGATTTATCATTTCGTGATGTATTCGATTTCATCAATTATTATTTCTTTATTTATTTTATGTACATGTTAAATTTTACTTATGGAATAAAATATTCACCTTAAATATTATAATGTATGCAATAGAGACAATATGCATAAAATATACATCCATTCACGTATTTATGTGGAATATATACATATGTATGTATACTGTATGTAGGAATACATCCGTGTAAAATGTATACATACCTATACATATATACAAACATATATGCAATAAATATAAATATATATTTAAATAATGTTTTTATCGATTTAAATTGTTGTAAATTTTAAATGTTTTTATTATTAATAATACATAAACGTGATATATACATATGTACATTGCATGTAAGTACATTGACAGGTAAATTTCAAACATTACTATATTATTACACATGTTTTTACATATACTTAGATTAATATTAAAAGATTTTAAATTCATGGATACACACATATTTTTATATAAATAAAATAAAATAGGCATAGAGTACAAAATCATATAGGATATTATATAAAAATGCTATCTTTATACATTAATATAACTAAAATAGTGTTAAATAGTTAAAACCAGTCAAACTTGATGATGATAATGATGATGATGATGGTGATGTTGATGATATTCTGTTTCGTTTACATTCTCAATTTTATATTTGTAAAATATACAGATAGGAATGGATCACATGGATTAAATGTTGAACATATAAATACTGTATGTACATATAGTATATCACAAATCAAGTAATATACACCTAATTGTATTTCTTGTAATAAAATATGTATATTGGAAAAAAATGACTAAACTTATGGGTATACATAATATACGCTTTGTTAGTAATGTTGCATATAATATACATGTACATATACATATATGTACATATTCAAGAACATAATATATAATATACGTACTTTTGTACAGCCTTAATATTATTAATTTTTTTTTCTTTTCCTTAATGATTTTTTTTTTTTCTGAATTGATCACATTGAACGATACCACTGCATATCTCTAATTGAAACTAGTATATGCAGTAATGAATTGAGAGCAAAGTAATTTAACTTCTTCCTTTAAATTATCTACATACATACATACATATACATATGATGAATGTATACAAATGTATGTATATATATATTTTGTTGTTTTTGATATACTTATACCTATACATACATATGTATATGTGTATGTCAAAATTACTGTTTAAATGTGAATACAAATACAAGTATAGATTTGTAATTTTTATTTTATTCGAGCAGCTAGAAATTCTTGATTTTGCTATATGATACAAAAAAAAAAAAAAATCCAAGAAAAATGAAAAGCAAGGAAACTCATAAATAACTAAACATTATGTAGTTTGAGAAAAAAAAAAATAATAATAATGATAATAAAATAAAACAAATAAAATTGTGTAAGAAAAATGCAATAATAAGAATAATATAATATAAGAAAACAAAAAAAGAGAGAAAAAAAAAACAAACACAAAAATTTAAAATTAAAAAAAAAAAAAGTAGTTAGAATTAAGAAAAAACAAAAAATTAAATACAAATTAAAAATCCTGGAATTGAAAATACGATAATGTTATTCGATGTGCACATACCGTGTATAGATACAAAATTTGCAATAAATACCATTCTTAATACAGTATGTGTGACGATTTTTCACTTGACGTTTGGGCGTTATTTTGTGCCTCTTCAATATGACTTTAAGCGTTTAACTAAATAATATATGTATGTATGTATACAAAGTACAATTATAAATTTATATACACATTTATATATGTATACAAAGGATTCATTTATGTATGTTAATACTTTTTATTTATTTTTATTATTTTTTTTTTCGTTACTTTGCAGATACTTGTATTAGATACATAGAGATATGTGAATAGATATGCTACTATACACTATGCAATTGTATAGTTTTATCGAGTAATATGTTATTGCATTATATCATTTATGAATGCATACATATATGTATGTACATATGTATTTATATAAATCGCTATATATATTTAATATACAAATAGTTTTATGAACCTGCTTCTGTTGTAATATACCTTTGAGACTTTTCTAATTGCCATTTTCTTTATAATTAACGTCAAGTGAAAACGTTGTGTGGTTTTTAAGAAGATTATATGTTCGTTCACATTTTTAATCACATTGCATTTCATTTACATCATATAATACATACGTACATATATAATATGCTCACCAAATACATATTTGTGTGTATATATTTATATGAAATTTATGTTTTATATATATGTGCATATCTATTAATATATATGTTTATATGTGTATTTTAATGTAGTTTTATAATAAAATAAATGATGCTACTGCATTTTATTCAACAAAATGCAATTGTAAAAGATAACACATTATATGCTTCCGACTTCATTGTTTTTTTTTTTCCTTTTGTGGTTTTTTTATTTCATTTATATTATTTATGCATATGTTCTGGTGATTACAACAGTATTACATTTGTCATCGTATCATCTTTTAATGAAAAGAAAAAAAAAACGTAATAATAACTGAATAAGAAAAAAAAAATGAAAGTACCTATGTATAAATAAAATATTAAATTGTATAAATATATATTTGATTGTAAAAAATTCAGTAAAGTGCAATAGCACTTATTGTCGTATATACATATATGTACAATAACACTGTAGGTATATAGTGTACGTATGAATGTAAGTAAATGCACCTGTCTAATGTTCATTAGATTTGAAAATATTCATTTATTTTCTATAAAATTTCAAAATATAAACACCAAACCACAATTTATCTTTATATAATTGAAAGACTTTTAACATTGAAATTCTATGTACCTATATAATGTATTTTGTATCATTTGAAAAACGTTATTTTTTTTTTATTTTTATTTTTTATTATTTTTTTTTTTTTAAATAAATCATCATTGTCAATTAAATAGTTTATGAATGTTGTTATATTCTTATACCATGTATCTTAAATAGAAAGTAGTCATATATTAAAAATAATAATTGTAAATAATATAATAAAAATTTATTAAATAAGTGTTATCAATTTAAAATAATAATGATTAAATTAAACATAATTCAGTGTATACAGTGTTTGTATTATGTTTTTCTGTATTAATTTTTTTTTTATATACATAATGTATGTAATTAATTTAAGATTTTATTAATAATTGAAATAATTACAGAAGAAATTACAAATGAAATTAAATGAAAAATAAATCAATATGCATATGTATATCTAAATCAAAATAGGAAACACATTCACGTATGTATATGTCCATTATTGCAAATATGTATATGTACGTTTGTATGTACAATGTACATATATATATTTAAGACTGTAAATATATATATTTAATATTAGAAGAAAATGAATTCAAAACCATTATTAATATTTATTACGATTGACTACACTTAACGTATGTATGTATGTATGTTTTATACAAGGTGATTCAGTCAAGCACGTACAGAATAAAAGTGGTGTATCGATGAGACAAACAAAAAAATCTTATGATGAGAGGGGGGTAAATATTTATCATTTAGTCGCTAAAGGGCGTTGAAGATGCTTTTGCCTCTCCTTATGAAATACTCTATAACTCACGAACCACTAGACCATTGTTATCTTGAGAAGAGTATGAATTTTGTTGACTTTTCTATCAATATATGGTAACAATAAATAATTAAATATAAATTTAATCAAATAAAACTTTTTACGTAAACTTGGCCAGTTGAATCCTGAAATTTTTTATTAATATTTTAAATTAAAGGATTATTCAAAATGTTGTAGTTGATTGTTTGTTTGTAATTTATATTATAAAAATTTATTCAGCATTTTTATTAAATAAGCTTTATAGTATAAGAAACAATTTTTCAGTTTTGTTTTTTTTTCTTCGATATGAAACAAAACTAAATATACGATTAAATTCTAGTAGATATACAAAATATTATAATGATAATAGTAATAATAACAATAATAATGGTAATATTACATTTGTGCACATACACTTAAGTATATACTTATGTATGTACATTTTATAAATGGAAAAGGTCTATAAAGATATCGTTTTTTGTGAATCCTACTTAATCCCTTAAAGGCAACTTTTAATATAAATACATAGTTAAAATGTATCAAAAGCATTTTGCTGTTACATTTATTTATTTATATATATACATACATATGTACATTTGTGTATATTCGATTGTTAAAGAAAATTAAATTAAGACTTACGCCTACATTTTTAGATTAAAACATTCATATACTTGTATATTAAATACGTTTGTTTGTATATAAAGTATTGCTATTTTCCACATATTATACACGTGTATGAATGCATTATTTTTAACTTTTAGATAGTTTAATATACATACACATGTATTTAATTGTATGTATATAAATACACAAAATATCATATAACATTAAAAGTACACATAATTATTGGGCTACTAACATTCTCCATTATAACTACACATTAAGTACAAAAACGATGTGTATATCCATATTAAGAATAAGAAGAAGAAAAAGTTTAAGAAATGTATTCAATTTTTATGGTACATACATTATGTATGTTTCATTATTATACAATTATTCTAGATCTGCTCTAGTTATGTATTCAAATTGGCTTGTGCTACTATAATTCCATGGATTTTTACTAAATTTTGCCACTACAATTAAAACAGTATGCATCATATGTACAATGTAATAATGTTTGTATGTATGTATACATAAATATTCTAATATCTATGAACATTGTATAATGTACATAGATGCATGGATGTTTATTTTATATAATTTAGCTACATGTCGTGTATTCATTATAATCTTTGTGGTTTTAAATAGAATATTATTAGGCTTAATGTAGAGCTTAAGATGGCTTTATTCCTTTGGTTAAATTAAATGTATAATCATGCGGTAAAATAATACATGCAATTTTATATACATACGTGCATATATATAGTGTATACGATGAATTTACAAAACTTGAAATAATTTATTTTATATTTGATTTTTTTTTTTATGTTTGTTTTAATTCAGGCCTATATGTAGTACATGTGTATACATTCAGGATTGAATATTCCTTTAAAATACTAAAATTTTTATTTTAAAGTAAATATGCATGCCTACGTATATATACAACAACAAAACTAAAATCTAAAATACATTGTTAATATATTGAATATCTATATGCGTACATACACATATATGAAATTCATATTTTTCATTTATTTCAAATAATATTCATTATTATTATATATTTTTTTTTTGTATTTTTTTAAAACAAAACAAAAAAAAATATTATCAAAGTATAAAACAGATAATTTAATGAGTATTAAGATTTGAATATAATTTCAATTTTCTTAAACATCACAAAAATAAGATGATTATTAATATTCATGTATTTATGTTCCATGTTTAATTACAAATGTTTAAAGTAAATTCATAATTGCCTTGTTGCATTATATATATAAAAGAAAAAAAAAACAATTCAATTCTAGTGTTTCACTTTGAATTTAGTGTTTCACTTTGAATAGTGTTTTAATTGAATTATATAAAATAATAACATATTGTAATTTTATTAAAAAGTTCATGTGATGAACAAATTTTTTATAATTACATTTAATACATAGATGTTACACGTAGATATGTGTCATATACTGATACAAGAATGCATTTTACAATAATTGTAACAGGATAATAAAATTTATTTTATATTACTCTTAACCTTGGAGTTTATATCATCAGATGATAAAGTAATCTTCCAATTTGTGTATATTTTTATTGTACAAAAGATTCATACATACAAAAATCTTTTTATGATAATATACATACATATGTACATACTTGTATATAGATAATGCTTATGAAATTTTATTATTCACTTTACTAGTTTAAAAAGTAATAATATGAGCGCTATTTACATACCTTTTGTTTTTTAAAGATTTCATGATTTAAGTTTTATTTTATTTTTATAGTAAACTTTTTAAAAATATCATAAAATTAATAATTATTTTATATACGACATTTTTGTGTCTATAATTTTTAGCTTTATATATTTTATGAGTTTTGAATATGATTTAATCATACACGTATATTTACGAGTATATTACATCGCAATTGCGATACTATTTTAACTATTATAATAATTTATATGAATAAGGTGTCATATAATAATAAAAATCTATAAATATTCTTATCTTCTAAAAATTATCTGTGAGTTTCGAAACATCTAAATATCGCCCCAATGCAATTTTAAAATGCAGATATTCAAAACGGAAAACATCGTCTAATGTTTTATTAATACATCTAAAAGATGTATCATATCATGAATTTTTCTGATACAATGCATTAGTGACATTGTATAATTTTTATATCAATGCCATAGTACTATGGTATAACAACAAATTTATTGACGTTTTGAAACTCACCGTATATGTATTACATATTCAGATGTATTGATGATGTTTTATCATCATCAAATCAGAATTAATTATTTTATTTTCATGTAATACTCGTAAGTAAAAATATAATACTTCTGTTGTGATAATAATTAAAATATGTACCTATATACCCTATAATATAAATACATACACACATATGAATGTGTAATATAACTTATAATGTTTTTAATTATTTTTTGTGTACGCTCGTATACATGTATGTATATGTATGTATATATATCGCAATGAAAATTTATTTAACAAGTACCTATGTGCTTGCACGCAAGCAAAATATATAATAATCAAATGTAATTTATAATTGATAGAAAAAAAGATAGAAATATAATTTGAAAAAAATAAACATACTACATTTTAATTCTACATATTGAGTATTTTAACGAAATAAAAAAAAAAAAATTAAATTGTTTTCATTATGATTTTCAAATTTTTATTTATATTTTTATTTTCCTGAAAGAAGAAGGATTTAACTATAATATATAACACCCAACACATTCTAAACTTGTAAATAAATTATTTTAACTTGGCAATATTTTTATTGATTCTTGCATCTTAGAATTGAATAAATTTTATATTCATGAACGAGTTTTAAAATATTAGAAAAAAAAAAAAAAAACAAGTACGAAATACAAAATACAAAAATTTTACAGTTTAAACAAGTTATTTAGTTTGAATTTTCTTTCTAACGGCAAATAAAATGTAATGCAAATATAATGAAATAAATGCATAATATTATGCATCTATATATAAGCTACCTACATGCATATATTTTACATACTTAAATAAACGAATTGTACAGAAAAATAATAATGTAAAATTACGCAAAGAAAAACAATGGTGATTTTCTCGTGAGAACAAATACATATATATGTACATATTAATTTGGATCTTCTCTAAGAATTTATTTAATAAATTTTATTTTATGTTTTTATAAACATACATTATGTCATAAGTTAAATTATTGTTGAAATAATCAACTTTTTTTTTTTTTAATTCTTGTTTTCCTATTTGGTTTTTTTTTTGTTTTTTAAATTTGTTTCATGAATAATTTTATGTACAATTAAAAAGAAACGAAACTGCACACATTTTTTAGACTTGCATTAGATTACGTACAAGTATGTACAGATTGCATATACAACTATAAAACATTTATTAGATGAAAACACTTTAATACATGTATATACATATGTATGTATATTTGTATTTATGTATGTATATACTCGTATATGTACGAATTTTCGCCTACTTAAAATGTAGTTACAACAAATTCTAACCATCCCACGCTAATAGTTCGACACCTCTTTTTAATAAAATGAAAAACATTGCAGAAAATTATACCAATTTTTTTATGTTATCGTGCATTAGAACATATATAGATATTTTGTGTTATGCACTTAACATACATATATGTACCTATATATACATACGTGTATTTTTATGTACATGTATGTACATATGTATATATGAAGTTGTATAATGTAACATGTAATCTTAGCTACTAAAAAACAGTTACTAAACATTTAAATTTAGCAAAACTATATGAATTAAAAATGCTATATCATATATGATACAGAGTTATTTATGTAAAAATGCAAGTATAATATTCATAAAAATGTGCATACATTTATGTATGTATATTTTAATGCATCAGGTAGAAACACATACTCAGTTAATCTAATCATATCTATATGCGTATGTGCAAACATTTTGTACAGCTAACAGGTATGTAATAAGTACACAAAAAATTTTCTACTTTTTTAATTGTTTTTTTGTTCTTTTTTTTTGTTATCATTATTTTCTTTCTTTTTTTTCACAAATAAAATTATTATATTAGCTTGACTCACTGCGCTTATATAACATATATTTTTCTATATAAATACAAAATGAATAAATTAAATATTTAAGTGTCTAAACTAGCGTTATAAAGTAATGAGCAACTGAGTTTTTACTATGTAATCAGTTGAAATCACGTATCATTTTAATAAAAGATTTATTCATGCAATGAAGATCATCTAAATAACATAGATAATAACATTTTATTGGTTGTTTCTGTTGTTGTTTTTAATTTATTTAATTTTTATATACATATACATATGTTTATACATTACATAATAATATACATATGTATATGTATGTATGTACGTTTAAAAAATATGTATGTACATTTTAGCTTTACACATTATAATCATTTATTCGAATGAACACGATGTTTTTCACATCTTCTGAAGATTTTATTAATTTAATGCATGCATACATGACGTGTAAAGTACATGTGCATGTACACATGTATGAGCATATAAATACATATATATATAGTATGTTCAATTATACGTACAAAAATATATCTTTAAGAATACAAAAGATATATTCAAGAATATATTTTCAGTTTTCAAGAATATGAATTCTTTTCTAAAGCTTATGTTTATGCATTTTTATGGAAAAATGTCTAAAGGACAGTCCAGGGATATTTAGTTTCTATATACATAGGTATCTACTATCTCTAATACGTTATCGTTATATGTATGTATACACTATCAGAATACGTTCTTTTCATATTACAAAAAAAATGTGTAATTTATATTCTTAAGAAAATAAATTATTTATTTATCCAAATTTGTTTACTGGATAGTAAAAGTATATTTTTAGAAAAAAAAATGTGTAAGTATATAAATTTTGAGTAATAATTAAAACATTATTGCCTTAAGATTTTAAGAAAAAAAAAGTAAAATCATAAAAAAATCAAGAGAAAATTTATAATGACCAGTAAAAGCAATATGAGTAAAAGCCTTTAAAAACTATTTTAAAAATAATATAAACATTTAATTTGTTATTTTTCTAACATTCATATAATCCAGATAGCTGATGGACATACATACATATGTAAGTACTTCTGTGTGTGTGTAAAATGGTTAAACCGAGAATATTTTACATACCAAAGTTACTTGTATAATTTAATCATACTCAATTATTTGAATACGAAAGAATCATGTATGTTACACACATGCATATTTATACATATACAGATTATTTTTAATTTACTTGATGATATAGGTAAATATTACTTTATTTCTCTTTGATATTAACACATTATACTATACTATACATAATATTTAATCGGATTATTTTATTCACATATTTTACATACACACATACAATAAATGTTGTCTCACATATACGACATTATATTGTATTGTATAAGTGGCTGCACAACCTCGACTGAGCTGTGCCCAATTAGCATATAAAGATTCCATTTTGATGCCACATGAGGTCGTGGGTACCTTATCTATGGCAATCTGGGAAAATAAACACGGCTGCACCCATCCAGTTGATCCTAGGTAACAGACGATACTACCAGGACTCATCTTTCTAGAAAATGTTTGCCAAATGCCCTATATCTTGCTTTGACTAGGGCCGGGCATTCGCAAAAGTGGAGTTTCCTCTACTCCTACCACACTACAACTATGACCATAAAGATTAAAGGGCACGCCGATCTTGCCTGCATGTCTGCCTGTCGGCTAATGCCTTGTAAGAGCTGACACCACTTTGGCTATGGTGTGCCTGTTCATGTTTACCATTGACTTGGTCCTCATTGGATCACATATACGACATACATACATATCTATCTATGTAGTATGTATACAGTACATTTTAATTACATATTCGTATTCGAATAGTGAATACAATTTCCTATATTGGCAACATACGTAAAAATATTATGCACATATGTGATCATTATAATAATTATTCTAAAAATAAAATTTGTTTCTAATTAATATCGTTTAAAAAACGATAATAATAGTTATGAGTATGAGAAAATTATTTAATCAAATCATATTATTAAATTAAATATAGACATACCGTTTAATACAATTTTTTTAAGGTCTATGGACAGTTATAATTTGCATATGCTTTTTTTTTTCTTCTCTCAAAATTTCTAATTAAATCGTTTCAAGAACAGTATTTCCATAATCCTCGAAGTTTCTAAAAATTAGATGAATTTTTTGATTATCAATGTATGTATGTACAATGATGTAAAATGGTACTGCTTCAACTGCTTATAATTAGTAAATAATATTCTATTAGATATTTTTCTTATTATCTATGATTTAAAAATAATTCAATCATGAAGACAAGTACAAAATAAATTTATACTCTCAATATTTTCATGTATTTTTGTATATGTTCTAAACTCTATCTTAATATGTTGTAATCAGGTTCTTGAATTTATTTATTTATTTTTAATGAAAAATTATTATTTTCACTATTTTGTATTCTTAAGCACTGTCTCTAATAGAAGTTGATTTACTATTGCCAATTTTGCTAAGTGTTTATGTACTTGTATGTGAACATATCTTATTTTTTCTTTATTTTTTATGAATGTACAAATGTATGTACTTACGTACAAACATCAAAAATATGCTGTCCCCCCTTTTTTATACACAGATTATTGCGAAAATTATTTCAAAATAAAAATAAAAAAAATTTTTACGAACCTTTTTTATAACCTTTTTTTCATAGTGTTTTTTTTTTCTTCTTTTAATTTTCTTGTTCAAAGTTTTAACCAATGAAACTTTCAATTGTTTTCATCTTTTCCACATCACATCTAAATATAATATACAATTTATTTTCCTTCGTTTTGTCCTTTCTATTAACGTTTGAGAAAAAAATTTTTTTTTTGCCTTTTATTTTAAGTTTTTCCCAAAATATCTTGAATGTACACATATGACCGTATAAGTATGTACATACATATATAAATATAACATATTTTATATGTATGTATGTACTTATTACTTAAATATAATGTTCAATGTATATAGCATACACGTATGTATATACATATGGCCTGTAATATATGTACAGTGTGTTATGTATATCCTTAAAAAAAAATTATTTTCTTCAAATAAAATTCAAAGATTTCGTCAATTTTTCTGATTATATACATGAGTGTACATATTTGTAACACTTTATATGCACAAAAGTATACGTATACCATGTTCATATGTGAATATACATACATATGTATGTAAGCATATATGTACATACATATAGTGAATATATTAAACAACATGAAAAATCTTTTTAGTATCAGTTAGTTAGTTAATATATATACTTGTATGTTTTATTAAAAAATATACAATCAAACATATATGTGTACATATGTACGTAAACTTACACAAATTCATATGGTATGTACATAAACGTAAAATTTATATTGAATGAATGAATGAGTATAAAGGATGTCGTAAAGTGTTGGCAATGATCGTTTATGGCCAAGTAAAACTGTCGTAAAAATCCCTTTTCCTGTTTTTCTCTTAAATTTTCTTTCTATTGGGAACATTTTTATTGATGAGGCCTCATAAAATTTTCGAGGATTTCGTTTTGATTTGACAAAATGCAAGGGATGGCAGATTTTCACTTTAGCAAAATTATATGGCAAGTAATTGTATAGTAAAAGCATAAAAAAAAAAAGAAAAGGCCATAATTTTTGGGCTTCTTTACTTTTTTTTCCTTCATTTATTTCATTTAAGAACGATTGAAAAGAAATAAACATATAAGAAAGTTAAATAAAAGAAAATTATGTGTACGTACCAAGTACATCACATATGTACATATATGTATACGTGCTAGTATAAGTAATATCTGGTAAAATATGTAATATTTTATTATATTGAAAAAGTTTGTCATGTTGGATTGATTGATTATAATGAGGGTCAGCGACAACAACAACAACAACAAAATATTTGCTATAATTATTTTAAGTGCATTTTAAAATGATTTGAAAAATAAAAGTATTCGGATTTAAAATAAAATTGAAAAAGGATATTAAAAATATGGAGAAATTTTTTTTTTTATAAATAATTAGAACTTTTTTTTAATGAAAAGTTATTTATGACAAGACCTATTTTTTAATGTTTTGAGAAAAAAAATAAATAAAAAAAAAAATTGTTTTCTTAAAAAGGAAAGCAAAAACGTCCGATTTATTTACTTCTTGTTATACTGGTGTCAAGAAAAGAACTTAATTTGAAGAATTAATATAGGCTTTGATGAGGTATAGAAATTAATATAGGCTTTGACTGGCGCTTAAAGTTATGAAAAGATCGGATATAGGAATAATTATGATTTTCATTGAAAAACTTTCATATATCGGTGAAATTTCAAACAAATTTTTAAATGAAACGATTCATTTAAAAATTATCTTTAATTCATATAAAAGTACTTTAGACTTTAAAGTATGTAAATAGATTTCTTTTTTCTTCAATGGTTCAAGGTATTTTTAAAGTTGAAATATAAAAAAAAAAATTTTTTTTTTTTTACAATAATATCTATCATTTGGCTAGTGTCGCGTTTTGAAGTCACCACATTACTTTTAATGTAATACAAATAATATGAAATTATAAAATTTTTCATTTTTGTATTTTTGTTTTCATAAAGAAAATTTTCTCTATTGTGAATGATTTTTCTCTGTTTTCCCATCTATGTATATAAATTGCATATATCTAGGTATTACTACTTGATACTGACTATGGGTTTTTGTATTCGATATTTATGTTCACAATATTCACAAGTTAAATAAAGAAAATTATTTTAAAAACAGGAAATTTCAAATGCGCCTGATCGCTCTTCAGTTTGTTGTTTGTCGTGTTCGCCTATGCCAAGTGCTGTTGTCTATATGTACATATATGTATATATAGTAACTTAGAAATAGCAGCTTTAGTTCAGTTATTTGTTGTTTTGATTTCAATTCACTCATACTGAATTCAGTACAATAAGCATGAAATTCTAATATCCTTTACTACTCTATAAGAGCACAATAGACGTACATAACACATGTGTGTATGTATGTATTGTACACGTAATTTGTTTGTAAGTATGTATATTTATTTTATATAATTCAAATCTAAAGTATATATGTATACACATATAAATGTGTATATACGTATAAGGATCATAAAGTAAAAAGCAACAAATCCAGTTGTTGAACAAGAAAATTTCTAAGATTTATATCAGTTGCGGTTTGACTTTGATTCTATATGGTAGAGTTTTTCTTTTGTATCGCAATTCAATTGAAAGTCAAGTTCTATTGTAAAATTATTTTGTGTACGTTAATTTCTTTTTTGTTTCCAATTTAATATTATTTTTCATAAAGAAATTAAGAAATTTTTATAGAAATTAATCGGAAAATGTATTAAGATAGAGAGAAAAACAAAACGTTAGATATTGAACAGAATTAAAAAATTGCATAGTAGATAGGCTGTGTTTTGTTAAAAAAAAAAAAAAAAAACCGTTGAAAAATAAAATGCACTCGCTAGTGTTATCCTTTTTCCTTTTTTTTTTTTAATAAAATTTCAATTAATATTTATTTATGTATTTTGATCTGATTTTCTTAGTTTTTTTTTTTATTGATTTCAAATAAATAATAGTAAAAAAAAAAAAACTTTTTTTTTGTTCAATTAAAATAAATAAATTGTGTTCAAATGTGGCATTGTCAAATTTTAATTTAATTCATTTTGATATAAAATATTGTCATATGTAAATGAGTAAAAATATTTCATTTAAATTCATTTTTGTTTTTTCTATTTTATTTTTTTACATAAAAGAAAAATTATTAACTTGTTAACACAAAAAAAAAAAAAAAAAAAAAAAAAAACGTTATTATCGTTATTTACGTATACGTTACATATTTATTTATTTTTTATTCATATCTAATTACTGATTAAAATCATTTATATATTCACACATATCTAGATCAAAACATTATATAGTTAATTAATCGTAATGATTTAACAAATAAAATGAAAATTTAAATTTGAATATGTACTATTTATATGTATTATTCCTACATACAGTACATATACATACATACATAATATTACATAAAATTTGATAATATCACGTAATACTATCGTCTGCTCGTTAACCTGTCTAATTATATATACATATACGATATTTAAAATTAATACTTTAGTAGTAACAGAGCCACAATGTCACAACAACTATCTAATGGCAAAGGATAATAGTCTTATAATTAAGATAAAATTAAAATTTTTAATTAAATTCCTTTTATTCAACTAATCGTGATATTGTTTTCTTAAAGTAAGTAAATTTATTTTATTTTTCTTATTTATTTCTTTATTTATTTTTTTTTTTAATTTTCTTGTATAACACATTAATGCATATATAATACACATTATATACATAAATTAGATGTGATGATATATGAACACACATATTTTGCATGTAAATGTGTATTGTATTGTAATTTTACATTATTAAAAAAAAAAAAAAAAAAAAAAAAATAAGGATATTCTAATTACAAAAAAAAAAAAAAAATGTATGTTCAGAATGTATTTATATAAAAAATCAATTTACATTTCAATTATACGTATGCTTGCATGTACGTACGATATGATTATATATTGTATGTGTAATATAAAAAAAAAAAAAAAAGTTTAGTAATTAGTTTTTAAGCCAATCACAAAGATAATGATGCATAATGAAATTAAAAATTTAATTATACTCGTATGTACTTTGTCGTTATATTGATGCTACCTTTCACTATATTTACATATTCTTAAATAAATTACCTAAAATGAATTTAAAAACAAAAAAAAAAAATAATAATAATAGAGAAAAATAAACAAAATTTAAAGTATAAAAATAGTAATTACACCGTATGCAACACACTTTGCAAAAATGTTTTATATTCTATTTAAAAATATAATTAAAAGTATGCTACAAAGGAAAAGGTAAAAAAAAAATAAGAAGTGAAAGTGTAAATGTATATAAGGATATTATTTTATTTTATATAATACACACATATATAAACGTGTATGTATACATACGTACATATAAATGAATTTAGATAGTTAGCTGTTGAAAAGGATTATTATTTTGTTGAATTTTATACTTGAAAAGGATTTTGCATATTCATAGAAAATAAGCAACATTGTGGTACTTTTGGGACAAGTAAAAATCGTAGGTTGTCGTCACTTAACCAACGGTATACAAATACTATATTTACCTTGATAATATTATTATACGTAATCATCGTGTATAGTTGTTGATTATTTTGATATTAAACTTCGTTTTTATACTTTTAATATTATATACATATGTATACGGATGTATGTATCTGTAAATGTACTTGTAGATTGTATATTTCAAATTTACATATAGCACATATACCTACATATGTATATAATAACAATAATATACAGACTATATATGTATATGTAAATACATATATATACAATACAAAATGTATTACGTGTAATACATGTAATGAATAGAATGAATTTTCAAATGAATGTCTTTTTTAGTTTATGGTGAAAATGTGGAAAATATCATACAATGAGAAAATGGCAAATAATAATTTACAAACGTTAAAGAGATTTTCATGATGTATCTATACAAACTATATGTACCTGCAATATATACATATATAAGTATAATATGCATGATGTGTACGTACATACATATATACATACATATGTAAGTCGAGATATAAAGGGTATGAAACATAAAATGAAATGAAATTTCATTCAAAAATAAATTGTATCAGACATCTGTTCTTTTATATGTACTATATAATATATAAACTTTAGGTCATAATAAATAGACATCTAGGATCGACGTTATCATATTATACGGATGGAATTTTATTAATGAGATTTCTGTTCTATATGATGATGGTATATGAACACATACCTATAAGTACGTATAAATGAATATGTATTGATCAAAATGCATACGTACAAATAAGTAAAATACACAACAGAACATATACAATACAATGTATATGAATTGTGTGTAAATATATGTATCTATGTACATAGAATATTTTATATTTTTTAAATACATTTTCATTCGTATACGTTGATTGAATTTTCTTGAAAAAATGAACAAGAAATTTTTAGTCTATTATAGACATATTGTAAAATTGAATCTTTTTTAATGAATAATATAAGTAGTTTCATACATAATATGCACATTGATAACAAATCTTTTGTGCTATCTTTAAGAATATAATATGCAAATTTTCGTTTATAATATTTCCACTATTTAAAGACTTTTGAAAAACAAAAATACACCGATATGGCTAAATAAAATTGAAAATTACAATCTTTTTTATACACAAGGTGTGAACATTTATGATGTACTTATACAAGCATATTCGTCACATAAATTTTATGTAAATTTGTACAATCTGCAAAATATAACAAACAGGATGAAAGAGTGAATTTCAGGGGGATGAGAGAGTATGTCTAGAAGACTAGAACGCTTTTTTGCCAGAAACATTCTGAACTTTACGATAGTCATATTTTGTGATCTTTACTATGAGACATCCTGTATATAATTTGTAGAAAACATTTGATAAATAATTATATTTTAAAATTATAAATTAAGAGTTTAAAAGGAAGAAAACAATAAATAAAGTCGAAAAACGTAAAATTATAAAAAAAAAAAAAAACATATTAAAAATAATATAATGATTTCATTATTATCAAAATATTTTGTAGATAGAAGGTAAATTGTAAATATATCAAAAATGTAATTCAATATATATACTTTGTATATAAAAGGTAATTTACACATTCATACAAATTTATACCCTTCAAGAATTCTTTTTTTTCTCTTACATTTTCTAGACCACATCATCCAAATAATATCTTCTGACAGATCACCATCATGTCATAAAGTAGCAGAGTAAATACATGTATGCTATGAATTTATTTATATGTTGATGTATATGACTGTCTAAACTAATATATATTCAATAGAAATATTTGATTTGATTAGTGTGTGATAAACATTCAGATCCCTTTTAATGATTGATTACAATAATCATGATAGGTATAGTTACAATTTGATTGCATCATATATTTTATTTTGATTGTACCTTTGTATTTAAAAAAAAACAAAATTATCGAGCACTGTCGGTACACGTTAAATTGTGCTACAAGTATATAATAAAGTATGTAATATTGTACACACAGTAGGAACAAGATGGATAAGATACATATATAGAAGATTTAATACATACATTCTCAACATGTGTGGTCTCATATGTAAAAATTGTATATTATGATGAGATGAGATCTTTTTCCCCATTGTTTTTTTTTCTTTTTTGTAACATTGTAGAAATTTCTTATTGTTTAATAATAGTGCATAATAACACTATATATTATAGTGTATATCAATACACAAATCACATGTTTGTAGATAACAAGTTTATTTCATTAAGCAAAAATGTTCTTCCTTCTTAAAGAAAAACAAAGCATTTTATTTCTGTTTTTTCTTTTTTTCTTATTTTGTTTTTGAAAAAAAAAAACAAAAAGCCACATACAGGAAATAATTTTTGATGTTTTCAAATAAACCTTTATTTCTATTGTATTATGTATTAATGATTATTATTATTACCCACAATATGTGTCGAATTAAATCTTACACTAATGAATCTAGTATATATATTCATTAAAAAAAAAAAAAAAATACAACATATGGATAAAAAATTCTAAACACTTATCACAAAATGATTTGTTCAATAAAAGGAGACATCACTTTTAATAAATGATTATAATTGTTAGGCGGTATTTTATATTTATTTCTTATCTAAGTCATGTATACTTTAATATGTACATCCTAATGCCAGGTATAAATGCGTGTAGTCCATATAATATGTATTATGTATGCATGAATGTATGTACATATGTACATACATATTTAAAAAGATCATACTGTGCTATAAAAATTTTTTTTTTAAAAAAAGGGTTTTATTTTACAATTAAATTTGAAAAATAAAAAAAATAACCAAAAAATTGTTTTTTCCGTTTTCTTTATCTTTTATTTTTTTATTATTTCTAAAAATCAAAAAAATTAAAAAAAAAAATAGACAAAGATTTTGATATAAAATTAGATGATGACGTTTAAGGTGCTACTTGTAGATATAATTTCAAGATTATTATTGTTAAGATTTTAAATGATATAAATTTAATGATATACACGTTATATTCATTTCCTGATAAAAAGTATTCTCATGCAGTTTACAAATATCTAAAAATACACATGTACATGTGTACATATGTATGTACATGCTACGTTATATTTGAACAGATAAAAACTGCGGTTGGTATATGTATCTTTAAATGTTTTTTTTATTATTGTTATTATTATTTTGGTTTCGTTTTTTGTCTTGTTTTTTTTGTGGTTTATTAAAGGTCATTTTATTGGAATTTTTATTTTTCTATGATTTTTTTTTTTTTTTTTTTTTTTTATTAGATATAAAACAAAAATAATAACCATTGTACATGAATGCAGCAATTAACAACGTTCACATAATTTGTAGCAGAAAAGGTTGTTTCGGCTTTTTTGTTTCGAATAGCAAGACGACGTATAGATCACAACGGATTTATAACCGAACGTTGAACTGGCCGTCTAGATAGAATTCCCTTAAAAGAAGAACGCGACTCGCTAAATTCCAAATCTTTGCTCTGTTGTTCTTTGCGAAATTCGCTGATATTTTCGTTCGATATTAGCGATTGTTTCTCCCATCGTCTTAAAGAAATGTTTACTTAACTTAAAATTTGTATCGTCGTATGCCTGCTATAGCGAAGCAGTGACTAGTGACTAGTGAGTAGTCATATAGGAAAGCAAGTGTTTCACATTATCACATTACACAATTCGTTCTCACTCGTGCACAGCGAGAGATCTGGGTTGGCCCCACCCTGTACAATGTAACTTTAACTTATAGTAAATCTTAAAAAAAAAACAAATTACAATACATTTATTTGTAATGTAAAAAATTTCATGTTTCGTGAAACTGTGTAATATTGTAACATTTCAATTTTTTTTGTAAAAATTATTCTACTCAGTACACATGTTTTCTTTTATTTGGAATTCTTAAATTCTTTTTCCTACATTTTTTTCTGTTGTCTCAAGATGATATAATTAAAAACAGATAATGAAAAAGGATAATTAGAAATAACTCAAATAAATTTTAAAACGAATAAAAAGAAGTATAAAATTTTTAATGCATATTCAGGCTTTTATTTTTTATTTCTTTTAAATTTTTTAATATGGATCAAAGTTTTATTTAACTTTCAATTATTTTCCTTTTATGTGAAAAATTCGTTTGATATTAATTATTTTAAATGGAAATCAACTTATCATCATCGCTTTTAAAAGCAAACATAGATACATTATATATGTACATATTGTGCAGAAAAAATTAACAGAAAGTAAAAAAAAAAAAAAATATGCATATGTAAGAAGAGTTTGTGTAATTTTATACTGATTTTATGCTCAAATTAAATTAAATGGAAAACACTTGTACATAAAATTTATATAGATCTATATGTAAGTACTTACGTACATATGTGCATGAAAATGAATACAACATGTACTTATGTATCTCTGTATGCACACGAAAAAAAAAATGATAACAATTCAATTTGATATAAGAGAAAAATAAGTATAATTTGGTAGAATGCATTTATAATTATTTTTAAGTGAATATGAATTATATTTCATTTTTTTTCAAAAAATCCTTTATAATTTTTTCAGCACACTTTTACTTATAATGATCACATGAAATCCTTTTATTTTTCACTTATTTTTCTTGTTTTGTCTTAAGAAAAAAGAAAATCATACAAATGAATGATAACATAAGTTTATCATACTCATATTTACATCAAAACAAAACAAAGGAAAAAAAAAAATACTACTCTTAAACTCTTACAGCCCATCATATTTTGTATTTAAAATATGACAAATGACAAATTCAACTGACATGCAATTAACATCAAAAAAATGAAATTCACAATTTGTAATATTTTATTATATATACTCTTAGAATGTAAAATATGTATTATTTTGTATATCAGATACATTTCAATACGAACACATTAGTAAACGCAAAAATATACATCATGTGTACATACATACATGTGTATACATTTTTATATACTATATATACATATTCATATATATATATTGTATGTACATACATTTATATTTGTGCATGGATACAAGATATTTTATTTTCACTTTCATTCATATATCAAGTAAAAAATTTGAATTATTATTCTTCAAAGACTTCAAAAGCAAATGAATGGTGAAATTAAACTGCTTAAAATGAAAAAGCAAAAGAAAAACAGAAAAAGAATTTTCTTTCATACATTTCATTGTATGTGTGCATAAATATATAGGATATATGAATATTTAAAAAAAAGAAAATTTCCATCAGCAGTTATATATATTAGTGCATACACATTAGGTACGTTCGCATATGTATATGTACATTTTTGTGACATTTTGTCATCGCGTCATAAACAGAATTCAAATTATTATTATTGCTTTCTGTGGAAATTTAAAAAAATTTTTTTTTTTTTTTTTTTTTTTTTTTAAACGAAAAGCTGAAAATAAGTATCATTGAAAATAGAAAACAAAATAAAAAAATAAAAAATAAAATAAATGAATTTGTATACAGCATATGCATACATACATCAAAAACATTTTCACTTACTATTATCATATAATGAAACAAGTATTTACAACAGTAATGTAACATAGTATTATGAAAATATGTACACATTTTACATTCTTAAATCGTTTTATGCCTTGTTAAAAAGATCTCATAAAAAAGGAAACTTTTTGTTTTTCACTTTATTATTATTATTGTTATTTTTTTGTTTTTGTTTTTTTGTTTTTGTTTTATTTTGATTTTTTTAGCTTTTAAGCTACATGACAAAGTTGTAATGTACGTATCTAAACATAATATACATAGATAAACATGAAAATATGATACGTGTAGGATCGCCTGCTGTTTTAAGTACTATTTATGAACTTAGTGTATATAATATATACAATACAAATACATAATATTGTAAGGATTTTACAATTTATATATTCAAGTGTATACAATATACTCGCACTTGAGTATGAATATAAAAAATGTAAACTTTACTATTTCAGGTACATATGTATGTGTATGCGATAACAGTTACAAATTATATGATATCAAATTTACCTATATACTTAATATATATGTATGTATAGTATATAAGTATAATGTATAAAATGTTTAACGCTTTTACTGTTATTTTATAGCGTTTTAAAACAAAATATATGTATGTATGTACAATTTTTTAACTTCTTTTGGGAATAATAGCACCATTCACGATTTGTTTAAACATTTACACGTCCTCAAGGAATCATCATCATCAATACAATTTTCACGATTTTCATCATTGTCATCTTTCCGTTTTTCTTCCTTTCCGAATGAATTACATAAACATATTTATTTACTATATGTACAATGCTTTCATATATTTAAACTGTATGTAAATACGTGTGTATATAATATACTTATGTATATCCTGGCATTCAATCCGTTTATAATATATTCTACTAAACTGAACCATCTATAAAGACTATATTTCTTCAAGTTTATTTTATTCATTTATTCATTCCTAAATGTTCTATGAATATTAGGGATAATATTGCGTTAAATAGAAGAAAACAAAAAGAGAAAAAAATAAAAATAAATAAAACAAAGTAACTGAAGAAAAAGCGGAAAATGAACAATAAAATGAAAAATAAGAAAATTTACGTACAAGATTAGTGTTGTATTGTGAATGTTTATAATCTTTTCAAATTGACTAAAACTTTTAGTACTTGAAATAAAGTACTTTTACTTATGTACTTACTTTAAATTTTTTTTTTTTTTTAAATTGTAACTAACGATTTTCATTATCATGGTTATCATTATTTTGATTTTTCTGGAATACTTTCAAATTTTTTGTTTTTCACTCTATGCGACTAAATTTTATAATAAAATTGGTGATAAAATTAACATTTTCAAAAATTGATCAATCATTTAACACAACTGTACATTATTGTTACACATAATATGTATGTACGTGTATGTACATTCTTGAGGCTACGGTATTAATAAAATCAAAACATTGTTGAACTAACGAAGATAATCATTAACATTTTCTTAAATCTGCATTGATATATTATGATTATAATATATGTATATGAATCGTTTATTTTGAAAGTGGTGTAAGTCAATTTTTTTGTTTCTTTCGAAATATTTAAATGAAAATATTATGCAATTTATCAACTTTTTGAAAAATGAATTTACACCATTTTCGAAATAAACGGTCCATATATGAATTTATATTATAATAAAACTCATACATTCATTATAGTTTATCATACAACAGATAAAAATAAAAATTCTGTAAATTCTTTGATTATATATGTATGTATAAAATCATAAATGTATCATACATATTTTTAATTTATTAAGTAGATTTTATTGTATTCATCAGATTTTGACAATTTCATTTTGATGATTGATAAGAGTATCCTTGTTAATAGATAATGAAAATTATCTCTTGAAAAAAAAAATAAATAAAAAAAAAACGTTGAATGGAAAATACATGAAATACTTTTAAATAAAAGGATAATGACCGTCTTTTACGAATTTATATAATGTTTGTACAATGATTTCACATACATAGTTATTTACTTCTTATAATTTCTACTTGACATTTTTAAATGAAAAAGTTCACAATTTCTGTATTGTTGCCATGTAAAATATTTATATGTATAAATACATTTATGTACGTAATTTTATTTGTTTTAATAAATTTCATGTACATAATACTTGTATTTATGCATTATTTAAGGGAGAACAATATCAAAAAATATATTTATGTGTATATAACGCATGTACTATACACGTACATATGTACAATATGCGTACTAAAATGAATTGAATAAATGGGTGTTGATGGGTGATGAGTGATTCTGATGATGATGATGGTTTAGTTGATGACAATTAAAATGTATATTGCATAATATAAGTCAAATGAAAAGATATAGATAGACATGATATTGTATATACATATGCAAGTATATTGTATATTTTATATGTATGTGAGTAATTTTTCTTATAAATTTGAAGGGGCAAAGGTTATCGACGCAATTTTAATTAAAAATTCTCTTCATAATATAATGTATACATATTGTTATCATACATACATTTGTACATATATTTCATTATAAATGTGAATGAGAACATTTATTAAGAAAAGGATATTATTATAAATGGGGATCAAACTTTTCATTGTTTTTATTCTTTATTTCATTTTATTTTGAATTTTATTTTTGTCTTTTTTGTCTTTTTAATACGTATCCTTTTGTCTATTCGTTTTGTTTAAATATTATCTTTCTTAATTTGTATACGTATTTAATTTTGAAATATTTTCTAATACTGTTATTGTTAATGTGTACATATGAATTAATATTGTGCACAGTGTGTATGATATGTAAAATGAAATGAAATATTTATATAGTATAATTCAATTGTTGTTTTTTACTGTTTATTATCGCTGATTTCTGTTGTTTTATATTTTTCTAAACACAATTAAATATCTAATATGCTTGATATACAGACATACATATATACGTACGTATATAATTCCAACGACACCTAACATAATTGTAGATGATTGTAGTATGGAGTCTAAAATGAAAATGGAGTTTTTGTGTTTTTTTAAATAAAAGGAAAATTTAAAAAAAAACTTGGAATTAAAAAATTTTATTTTTAAAATTAATTAGAAATGTGTTAATTATTTACGAATATAGGAGAAATTACATCATTTTTAATTCACATTCAATTTTGAATTTTTACTAATTAATGTATGAATAAAAATTTTGTTTTTTTAATTAAAACTATTCAACATGAAAAAACAAAAAAGAAATTGTAAATAAATAGATAACAGAATATTTAAAAAATTTAATAAAAAATAATAATTTCATACTTTGCTTACATAGTATTTCTTTTTTTTTTACTTTTTTTTTTTTTTTAATATTTGAAGAACAAACTAAAGGAAATGTTTTTCATTTATACAAAAATATATATAATGCAAGTTTTTCTAACACCATGCCAGAAATTATTAAATAATAACTATTAAATTAATTATTATTAATTAAATAATATTAATTATTAAATAATATTATAGTCAAAGTCTCACATAAATTGTATATGTGGGTAAAACTTTATGAATAAAATATATAAAAATGTAAAAAATTTTTTTTCGAAAGCGCAATAGCTCGATTTGAACCTGGGCCTAATCATTAAAAGGTGATATTTTTCGACAATTCTATGTAAAATAGTCTGAACATATTTTATTTTTTCATAGATTTTTTTTTAAAATTAAATTAATAATATTTATTAATAAAATATAAATAACAAAACTATGAATTAAAATAAATTTTTTTTTCTCATTTCAGAATTTTTGAAAACGTATTTTTTATCTTTATTTTAAATGGAAATGAAAAATAGTTTTCAATATTGCCTGTTTCTATATTTTTCTATGGTAAGTACACATTATGAATTTTGTTTTTTTTTTTAAAAAAATCGTTTTCTTTATATTTTATTCATAAGAAATTATTCAAATAAACTTTTTTTTAAAAAAAAAAATAGACATTTCTTTTATATTCAACACTCATATTCTCGATTTTGATTTAAAAAAAAGTAACGATCAAATCCTAATGACTTTCTATTATACAAGAATATGATACATTTGTACGTATTCATTTTCATGAATATGAATAAAATGATTTTTTTTTTTTCGAAGTGATAGCATATAAAGATTTGAAAAAAGAAAATTCAAAAAAATAGGTAAAAAAGATACATAGTTTTTCACAATGGAATATACATACATATGTAGATGTACATAGGTATATAATGTAAAAAGTTAAAGAATTTTATTTGAAAAAAAAAAAAAAACACATTGAATTAGAAAAATGAAATGAAAGAAAAAAAGAAAACAAGATGAAAAATCATTTTTATGAAATATGATTTAAATATGGTAAATTTCTTTCATTTTATTAAAAAAAAAAAGATAATAAAAAGGAAATGAAAAAAAAAAAATGAACAAAAAAGAATCATAGCAATAACAATAAAATGATGACATTTTATATTACTAAGTCGTCCATCATAACTCGATTTCATGGAGCAAGTGCATTTTTTAATTTTTGATTCATAAAAACTCCATTCAGATCAATATATCCAGAGTACAGTTAATAACAAAATTAATTGACTTACGCACATATTCTATATATGAATACATGCACTCGAAAGATTAAAATATTTTAACATGAAAACGTTATTAATTTAATCGTTAATGTTTTTTTTTTTAAATTTTATTTTTATTTTTTTATTCAAATACTTGTCATATGTGCTAACGCATGTAATTACCAGGATTAAAAAATTATTATGACTGTTATTAAAGTAAATAATATATGTATGGCTTTTTGATAAAAATATTTAAAATTAAATATTTTTTTAAATCTTTTATAATTTTTTATTATTAAAATTGGATATTTCTCAAATAGATAATAAAGAGAGTATCATAAATTTATGTAATGCATTTTATGTTACATACATTAACATATGTATGTACGTATACGAATACCAATATCTTTATAAAACTTTACATTTATTTATGTACATATTTCTAATACACATGCATACATAATAGCAAATATCAATAATATACGTTCGATGCATATATACACATACATACATATGAACATATGTACAGTATGTGTACACGTGAAATGTAAATTATTAATATCACTTTTATTTTTATCTCACAGATACCCACATACATATATTCATAATATCAAAGATACAATGTTACTACATTTTAGCTCTTCATTTTGTTCGTATTGTACATCACCATTTGTACTGTACATATACAATATGTAATGTATTTTGCCGTTTCAAATACAGTTCAAAACATTTTTTGAATGAAATACCACCACAAAAATTTATTACAAAAACAAAAAAAAACAAAAAAATGATAAAATGCTTACACAAAGTCAAAAACAAGAAAGAAAAAAAAAAAACAAAATAATACAATAATATAAAACAGAACATCGCATTTCATTGGCAGTGAAAATTGCTTACGGCCTAAAAGGGAGCCCATGAAAAATGAGGAAAAGCTACAACAAGTCAAATGATTACTACTGTATTATGTACATACATGCACTTAAATGTATGATATATTTGGTGTTATATGTTGTTGTTATTTTGTTGTTGATTTGGCGCTCTATTGCTGGCCTTTTACTAGTTAACTAACTGATGCAACTCAATAAGCACCTTTTTCTTAATATAATTTTTCTTAACTTACCTTAGAGGTTTTCTTGTATTTTATTTTTCTTATTTTTTATTTTTCTATAACATGCATACATACATGTACACATAAATAAATACATACTTACAATGATATGTTGTACATTTTATTTTTTGAACACAACACACAGGTATCACATTTATGTGAGATGTCTACTATTGTATACATATTTACCTATAACCATAGGTATTTCTTGGGGAATTTAAAGTAAAACTTGTTAGTCAGAAAATGATCGTTGATCGTGTTGTTGGCTAGTGTATTTTTCTTATCGTTATAATATATACAGTAAAAAATTAAACTAAACAATTTTTTATTTACGTGTATTTTGCTCCGTTTTTTTTTTTTTTTTTTTTTTTTTGATTTCGTATATTGACAACATACTTACAACAATTTACAACTTTGTTAAATTTCCTTAAAAATACAATAGCAAGATTAGCGTAGTAATTAAACATTAATTACCTATCAACTATCTCTAAATGTATTTAACTTATTCATTGCGTAGAATTATTTTAATGTAATTAGGATCGTATTGTTGTAATTTTTTATTACAAACACGACAGTATATATACACACACACACAATATGCATTGTGTACAATATATATGCATAAATAATGTACAATTAAAGAAAATAAAATATTCAACAAATGACAGAGAATAGATAAATAAAATATAAAAAAGTCAACAATTACATATAAGTTAAATGAATAAAAGTGTTTATTTATAAAATATATACAGTAAGATACGTACGCGTGATTATCGTGATCTCTTGATTTTTAAATAATAAATTTGTCAAAGTAAAGGATAAACATTAAAATTGAGGTAAAACACAAGTGCTGAACAAATAGTAAAAATTTGTTTTGTTTTTTTTTTTTTTTTTTCTTTAAAATTGTTTTTGAATTTTGAAAAGAAAAAAAAGTTTAGAAAAAATGAATATGTTGACATTGATCAATATTGAAATGTATTTTTTGTTTGATTTTGATTTTTTTGGTGTACAGTAGTTTTATTTATTTATTTTTCTACGTTTTTATATATATGAACATTTTTAATACAATGAAATAATAATGTCAACAATAGAATCATCAGTACCTCGTAAAGCAAATTTATTAGCATGTAAACATTGGTGGCGTGTTTGCTTTTTGCATGGTGATCAACAAAAATATTATCGTCAGGTATATAGTAAAGCTGCATCACAAAGATTGGCAACTTCAATTGAATCAAATCCAAATAATAATGATATCAAAGATTCAGAACATATTTCATATTGTAATCAACATCATCAACAATTTGACCATAACGATATATTATTTAATAAGCAATCAATTTTACAAAAACGATCAAAAATTATTTATGATCAACAACAATACAATAATCATCAGCAACAACAGCAAAACCAAAATAATCAAAATAATATTTCAATAATCATGAATGCTACAAATGATAATGAACAACAAATTTATTGCAATAATGAAAACAAGATCAATACAATATGTTCTAGTAATAGTTTTAATAGTAACAATGAACCGACTGCACCAAATGCATTGGTAGCCATACTTGATGACACATTCTTGTCATCAAATTCGATTCAATTAACAAATACGGTATCTGATGTTATTACCAAAGTAAATGAAACTAAATCTCAATCGATTAATTGTTATAATAATTTAAAATTGTTACAGTATAATGATAACAAGTGTAAAAGTGAATATCAATTTGATATTAGTATGTTAAATGAGATCAGGCCAATTGTTAATCAACAAAAATATAATGAACAAAATAAGATCAGTGATAACCGACACGAATTACAGTTGAGTGGAAATGATTTAAAAAATTTATATATGAGTCGTAATCGAAATGGTGTTTGGTATCAAAATGATATTGATTTCAATTTAAATGATTTAAGGTTGAGTGATATCGATGAACAAATTGGATTACAAAAAGAAATTGTTAATTCTGATGAAATTATGACCATGAATGCCTCAACCACGATCAGTAATAACAATTTGTAAGTTAAATTATTATTTTTGTTATTACTCGTACCATTATACCGTTATTATTATTATTATTATTTACGAGATACAACGTATGCATAATTTTAATGTTACGTATATGCATGCAAGTGTGTAATATATAGATTGAGTACAATAACAATTTTATTCAGTTTTATAATATGATTTATATATATAAATTTATTCATATATTGTGGTTTCACTCAAAAATTTTCCAATTATTTTTCTATGTGAATTTTATTTAAAAGTTAATTTCTTTCTCAACCAGAAATCAAAAACAAAAAAAAAAAAAAAAAAAACAAAAAGATAAAAACGATATCATAAAATGAAATAAAATTATGATATTTTCTCAAGCCCATATAAATATTTATACATATGAATTTTAAAATGAATGTATGAAATTTTTTGATTAAACTACAAATTCATATGCATATATATAAATTCAGAATATTTAAAAGCATCTTTAAAACGACATTTTATAATGATAATTTGTGTATTCGTATACTTACACAATTAAAATGATCATAACATACATAACATATTATGTACATATGTATATATTTTAAAATTGTTGCTAATTAAAAATGTTTTCAACTTTTGTTACCTTTATTTGTAATTTATGTACTTAGGATAATTCTGTTTAGTTTTAAAACTATTTATATTTACAATAAATAACCATGACAAAATATTAAAAATATAAAAATGTCAGCTTTATATTGGACATTGCTAATAATATATACTAAAATGCATACGCATTCATATGTATGTTCACGTATATTGTGAACATAGATATTTTTATTATCATAATATACATACATATTTGTTATAACGATTATAACTGTGTGGTGATTGGTACATTGTATAAACATTATCATCATCATTTTGCTACTGATCTACACATATTTTATTAAACATTTAAACGTCTTTATAGTTACATATATGCTATACACATATGCTTTAATTTATATACCAATTCTTTTAAAACTACTTGTCATCTTTATAACTATTAATTGCGTTCACATTGAATTAACGTAAATTTACTTAAAACAAATTTATGCTTTTTTATCATTAAAGTAAGTGTACACTAATTTCTTTTTCTTTTTTCTTTTTTTTCAATAGATATAAATATTGCAACTTGTTTAATTATTATTTATTCCCATAGAATGGATAAACATTATATGTGTATAACATCTATATACATATGTAAAAAATATTTATAGATAAACATTTTCTTATTTTTTCTTTTAAATGCAATTACCCATAAAAAATAAAAACAAAATTTATTTAAATTCATGAATATATAGTATTCCATTATACACATGAAAATATTTTTAATTTTATTTTTAAACTTGAAAAAGTTATGAAAAGGAATCAAAAAATTTGCATAGATATTGCTTTCGGCATAACTACATATACGTATTTACTAAAATAAAAAATAAAAACAAAATGTACTTAACATTTAAATGCATGTGTAAACATATTTTAAAAAGTAAAGACAAAAAATAGTAATGAACACAAAAAAAAACAAAAAATGAAAACTGTTCTTCTATATTTATCTTATCGTAAACAATAAATCTTTTTTGTTAATAACAAAAGTAAAAAAAAAAGTTAATAATAATAATAATAGCAGAAAAAACAAAAATAGTGATACCTGTATATATTCTGCACACAATGCATATAATTGTATCTATATAGCTTATACGCTTGATGTATGTATGTATATTTTGCAGTCACACATATAATGTGTATATTATATACATATACATATAATCGTACCGAAAAACTAAAAAAAAGTTAATTTAATGCATTTAAAACTTTTGTAATATGAAACAACATAAGCAAACAAACTCTATTTAAAGACAGCATCGTCGTTATATTGAAGATGATATGTGTCTGATATACGTGTATATATATGAATAATATTTACATATTATATGTGTACATTTTTATATGTAGACAGATCCATATAACATCATATATACATACGTATGTACACTTAGATAAAAATGATAATTTTTATAACGATAAAAATGATAAAAATGACGATGATGTTAAGATTTTAAGATGTTTTCATATTATGTTATTCAAAAAGGATTTCCTATTTCCGAGTACCTGTAATAGGTATCATATACAATGTGTAAACATATGTATGTATGTATGTATATGAACACACGTATGTATGTTTTGTGTACAATAAATATTATATGTTTAATGCCAAAATGATATGCGATAATACACATCTTATGAAAATGTTGCTGCAGTTTCGATTATATATGCATCTTTGGATGTATGTATATGTACACGTGTGTAAACTTATGTTTTAGTTTATTTATTTTATTTTTTATTTTATTTTATTTTTTTTTGTTTTTTTTTCATTAAAATAAAATTGTTAACATATCTTTGGTTATGATGAGATAAGGCAATTATCTACACAAGTATTTATCTAGATATTCTAATTTAGTTATATTTTTTATGTAAAACTTCAATAAAAGACAAAAATATTATCATGATAACAAAATAACACACACGTACACGTACCCATACATAAAACATTCAATATGTATGTTAAACTCATATTATCTATGCAAAAATTATAAAATATATTTTTTACCACACATGTATTCATATGTTTACATTTTTTTTTCTACATGTTTAATCCAAGCATAGACAGAAGTCTACTTTTTGTATTTACATAAATTAAATTAGCACTTTTTAGTTAATTGGATTTTAATAAAAGAAAATAAAGTTGAAATAAATTTTTTTTATTTTTCATTTTATATATTACTAAGTTATTCGAATTATTCATTATCATTAATGTTTACAATTTTCATACATATGTATGTATATATATGTGTTGTATCTATGGATCTATACAATAAAATAAATAAATATTTGCTCTTTTATTTAAAAAATAAAAGCATGTTGGCCGTTATATTTATTTCATGTTGTTTTTTTTTTTTTTTTAAATTAAAAGTTTTATTCATTGATTATCAATTAATAATTTTTATAATTCTTTTACATTTCTCATACAGCATTGTAAATGTATTTAAATTTTATTTTGAAAATTATCTAATAATTCTATCTAATAATTATCTAATAATATCATATTCTATAAAAATTTAACAGTAATTTTTTTATAATTTAAAATATATTGTATACATTATAATAATAATTAATGATGGATGAAATTTGTTATAAAGGAATTTTTAACATTAAAATAATCAAATTTTTATTTCAATAATTTAAATTCTTGAATTTTGTTGATTTATTCAATTTTTATTGCAAATTAATGTATATTATAAATTTCAAGTTAATTTCTTGAACTTAATTAAAAAAATATTTCAAAATAAATGAAAAGAATCATAAAATTCTACTATAAAAATTAACATTTTTTTTTTTTATTAGTATATATACTAATTGTCTACGTGTATGTATATACATATATGCTTGTATAGTATGTACACGTACAGAAGATAAGTGTATCTGTTATTATATTGATAAAATATTTTTAATAGTCAAAGTTCAAGGTCTGATATAATGTTGTTAATGGAATTGACTATATGAAATGAATAAAACGGAAATTAAATACGAATATTATTACCGTAATATAAATCAATTAACAGAATATTTTGCATTAATTGATGCATTTAAAAAGTTAAAGGTGTCTTATATCAACCATTAAAAATATGTTTTTTTTTTCTTTTTCATTTTATTATATGTATTTTATGTCAGTAATTTGCAATAAATATGTAATAATAATAAAAATCTCAGATTTTATTGAAAACTATTTATATCAGTCAGTACCTTGTAACTGTGTAAAATATTATAAATGCATATATACATATATACGCATGTCTGTAGATATATTTCTTCATTTAATTTGAATGATATGTATGTATGTGATTTACAATGTCAAGTTTTTTTGTACGATACTTTTACATATTTTTAAAAATGTACACACACAACATACATATTTAATGCATGTGAAATGTACGTCTATAACTGAAATCTTTTTTAATAATTTGTTTATAGTTCAACTTTTTTAATTAAGTTTGTTAATATTTTTATTTTAAAAATTTTTTTGTTAAGTTATAATTATCATGTACACAAAAATATACATATATACAGTTTCTGTATATATACATACATATTTTGCGAGTTTTTAGATTATTATTTAAATACTTTATTGTGCATGAATAGGCAAAATTTTAATAAAGCTTTTTAGCTTTTTTTTTTAAATTTTTTAATCCTTTTTTATTTGTGTCGGTCGTTGTTTTTTTTTTTTTGCATTGCTTTAAGAAAATCGGTGATACGCACGCAATATGTTATCCTTATACTGTACTATGTATGTATATAATACACCAAATGCAGTAGTATCACGCAAGATAAGATACTAGCTGTCATGCAAGAAAATAATAATAATATGATGATAATGATGATTATGATTATTGAACATAGTTTCTTGCTGTTGCTGTTATTACTGTTTTTGTTAATTATTATAATATGTACATATGTACATAAATATATATATACTTTGCTATAAAAATGTTATACACGCATACATTTGTACAATTTCCAAGTAAATACTCATATTTTATATAGTCTAATAGATTTAATTATTCTAAACTTTAATTGTATCATACTATTTTTCATTTACTATGCCACCTTACTAGCTTATAAATAAAAATGAAATATTACATATTTATTTTAATTTTCACTTATGTACTTTGTTTTTTTTTTATTTTATTATTTATAATTTCATATTGTGATTTTTAATAAATATATTAACGCTTTACAAATACATATACGTACATATATGTATGTAATATAGCAAAATCCAAAAAAGGTATGATATTTCGTTTTATATGTTAGAAAATTTTATTTAATTTGTAATGTATGTGTACCTTCAGAAGAGAAAATAATAAATCTAAACAAAAAAAATTCTTTCTCATAATATCAGTGGAAAATATATGTACTTAGTACATATGTATGTATATGTACATACATGAGTTAATTAACACAACTACAGAAGAGGAAACCTTTTAATAAAGTTTGGTATTAATTGTGGGTTGTGGGTATTCTTGTGAAAACATTTGTACGTGTGAATATGTTTAAATATAAAAAAAATTACATATACATATAGTACATGCATGCATTATCAATATTTCCATAACGTATACATTGTGTATGTATATTCATTAAGAAAATTGTGAGCATGTGCATAATATTAATTATCTTAATGATTAGTGATTTAAATTATTGTTTGCTATTACAATTTAAAATGACAGCTTTTGTTATTGTTTTTCCTTTTTTTTTAAGTAGAACAGATATGATGACAGAAATAAAAATTACTGAAACAAAGCAATTAATATAATTTATTAGCAAATCTACAGACATATATTCATATGTGTACATGTCATGTTCATGTATGAAAACTCATTTTTCCTTTTTAAATTTATATATCAATTAAAATAATTATTATTTTCATATTATAATTAAAATTGTTTTCAATATTAATATTACAATAATTATTATTTATTATCGATTTTGTTTTTTTGTATTTTTATTTTTTAGTTTCTTTTCTTTTTTCTTTATTAAAGTTATTTTCTATTTTCTTTACTAAAGTAATTTTGTATTTAAATTTATCTTTTATTATTGATAAAAAAATTTTATCATAGATTTTATTTTTTTAACTTATTATTTTAATATGAACTCAATATCTTTAAACCTTTTTTGTGTATTTATTTTCTTCAATCTTTAATATATTCCATAATATATTTCTGATATTATCAAATTGTACCATCGTTGTATCTATAATTGTGAGATTTTTATTAGATTTTAATAAATAAAAAAAAAAAAACAAAAAAAAAATATTATTTTCCATTCAAGGTAACTTATTCGTGTGTGCGTGTTCTTTTTCAATTTTCTCCACCATTTGATACTCTGTTTGTACTTATAAAAAAATTAAATAACATAAATTCATATTTGTATTCATAAGCTAAACCATGTAATATTTTATCACAAATATTACATGATTGGATCAACGGTTATATGAGAAAAATCAAAACAAAAAAAAAAAAAAAAAACTAAATTTTCATAAATTCTTTTTTTTTTTATTTTAAATTTCCCATGTTTGTATATTATATACATACGATGATTTTTCTTTTCACATAATTTTATGACAACGATGTGTTGTGATTGAAAAATCAATTTCCTTTTTTTTTTTTATTTTTCACTTTTTTATTCATTTCTTTTGAAATATCAAAAATACATACAAACATACAATGGTATACACTTGTATACATAAAGTATATTCACACTCATACATATTAATATATTGTATAATGCAAATACCAGTAAAAGTGTTACACAAATATTTTTACCACACTAATCTAAATATTAGCATAATTAGATTTCAAAAAATTTACATATTCGATTTTTCGTTGCTTTTTTCACATACATATACATAGATGTTTTGTTGTTCTCTTGTTTTTTTTGCCTTCTAATAATACATACATATGTATATAAGTAATCTTATTTTTGACTTTTTATATGTAGACTATGTGTTTTGTCTAATAAAATTTCTAACGACTATATGGAAAGACAAGTAAAAGGGTCTTAAGACTTGGGCTTTTTTGTTTTTTTGTTTTTATTATTGCATTACAAAATTAAATCACTTGATTTGAATTTTAAATTTACATTTTTAAGATAAAATGAGGATATTTTAATATTATGTACGAACATACGTTATATGTATCTATAGTGCATATAAAGTCTATATATAAGCATGTACATAAGTATCTACATACAATGTTCACATGTAAAATGTCTATTGAAAATTTGTCGTATAATATTTTCATCATTTTCATTACCATCATTTATTGACACAATAAAAAACATTTGAAAATATTTTTATAATGAAATTAGATAAATTCAAATAAATTAATTTTTTTTTTTTCTTAATAATGACAAATAAATTTTTTTATTACTTTTTAATTAAATTTATTTCACATTTTATTTTACTGTTATACAGATACATAATATTTGACACGTACATATATGTATGTACATATTTCATGCATTGCTTGTATCTATAGTGGCCATTGAACTTACATATAAAATATTAATTCGGTATTACATAATATGGTTGAATTAATTTTGATTTTAACAAATGAGTATTGAATTATGTTTTTAAATGTTTTTTCTAATGTAATAATTTCAAATATTAACGAATTGTCGATTGTTTTTCAAATATCAAATTCGTGTATAATTTTTAATGTATAAAGACACGAATTTTCAATTTAAATTAAATTTTGAAAAAAAAAAAAAAAAATTATTATTTTGAAAAAAAAAGCAAAAAATCAAAAATTAAGAAAGATTTCGAGGAAAAAAAAATCTGAAATAATTTTTAGTTTTTAATAATGATGCCTAATCAAATGTATATCAGAAAGGAAATACATCAAACAATTATAAATTTCAAAATTACTGCTAGATGTAATTTAGATAATACAATGATGTAAGTACTGTCTAGGAATACCTCAAACTTTTATTATAAAATAATTGCATAATTTTTTTTTTTCAAACCAATATACAGCATTCTTTATATATGTATGTATGTATGTATTTCGTTATCATGTACAAAATTTATTTTGAAAAATTCTTTTATTAATAAGTTCCATCTACTTATCGCACACAGCGTAGAAACATATATACGTGATTTTCCCTAGATGTATTTTTATTCATTTATTTTATTGTTACCTTCTTGTTCTTGTGAAAAGACAATAGATAAAATTTTATGTTTAATCTAAAGTTGTCAACTCTAACTGATTTTCTTTTTGCTAGTTTAATTTCTTCTAATTTTTTTTTTTTTTTAGATACCTTAATGTACGAGTAATAATAATAGTACTTATGATATCTCCATTTCTTTATAACAAACAATCAAAATTAGGTTTGTTTAGAACAAAAACAGAACAAAAAAAAAAAAAATGATAAAAAACTAAAGAAAAAATGGGGAAAAAAAACTATTCACCTAATGAGCTTTATCTGAAGAAAAAATAGAAATCAAAAAATCAATGGTAAAAAAAGCAGGCGTGTTACTAAAACACTTCAGTAATTTATTTTCTATTCAACAGTAATTTGTAAAATTATATGTGCATGTATATATTTATATTTTTACGTACACATACATACATACACATTTTTTAGTAGACAATTTTTTAAGTGCATGCATAGTATTTAAAAACACTAGTAAAACACATCGTTAATAGCCTAACAATAATAAAATAATAACTTGACGTAATTATATGTACATTTAAAAATACATCATTATGTATGTAACATCATGTAATTTCCACAATAATTGTAAGTTATTTGTACAGTAATAAAGTCTAAAGATGGTCTAAAAACTAAAAAGTATATCTTAAAATTATTTCATATGTATGTATATGTGAGCATTAATTTAACACTTTTGTATTAATACCATGTTAAACGAATTTGTTTTACGAGTACATATATTCTATACACACATACATACATAGGTATATTTTTTTGTAGTGAAAATATGAATTTCGTTTTTTATATGTGTTCGTTTTATGTATATATATCATATTATATGTACATACATATAAATACATATATATATGTACAAAAACTCAGTACATACATATGTATATATGCGTGCATAAAAACGTGGGAATAAAAGTTTCAACCTGTACATATATGTACATACATATGTATATGTGTTTAAAATAAAATATACCGGTGTTACACTACAATGTTGTAGTTTAAATATATACCTATTATTGTTTCCCCCTCATCTAAAATGTTCATCGTGTCAACATCTTCAATTTGAACTTCCCATTTTTTCTTCTCTTTAAAAATTCTTTGTTTAACCTTTTCCTATTCTCGTTCAAAAACTTACATACATACATACATATGTATGTATGTATTATTTTTTTATTTAATTCATTGATGTGGTAATTTTTACTTTAAATTTAACATTCCATTTGATTGTCTGATTATCGCGAGTCATAGAGTCATTTTTCTTTTAAAAATTTTCAGTTTTATTTTATTTGATTATGTACCATATATATGTATATTACATATACACATCTATACATACATACATACACTCATACATACATATGTATTATGTCGTTTATTTCAATTGTCGTTTATTGAGTTGGTTAAATAGTATACATATTTATTTGTTTATATCATTTTCTTATCATTTTTTTTTATCATTTTCATTGAATTAACAAATTCAAAATAAAAACAAAACAATGATCTTAAGAAAATTTTCCTTTTTGTTATTTGTTATGATTCTTTCTTTCATCGTATAACACAATATAAGATATATAATATAAAATAACTCGTATATGTACATATTTTATTTATTTGCATTTCGTCTGCTCATTAACAATTTATTTGATAAAATTTGTTCAAAATTAAACATTTTATAATAAATTTGTATGCGCTTTTACATCTAATCAAAATAAAATTGATTACAGGAAATATTTTTTATGTTATCATTCCTTAATGTTTTGAATCCTGAAAATTGATATTTCCGTACACATTAGTTTTTATTATTAAATTCAATAAAAAAGGGCTAAATTTATTATTAGGCTAATGATTTTGATTAAAAATAAAAAAAATTCATAATACTATGTAAATTGAATTTGTTAAAGAAAACGAGAACATTAATAAAATAAATAAAAAAAAACACAAATGTCCTTTAAAAAAATTTTTTTTTAAATATTTAAAAAAATTTTATATGTGTGTATGTGTACTCCACTGTATACAAAATTTTGGTATTCTATATACATACATGCATATGTATATGATTCATATGCATTACCTTTAAGATGCTCACAATTGATAAAAACTGAACATTTTATTTTACATTACATTAATAAAAAATGTGCTATAAATTATTTTAGAAAAACACTAAAACGAAAAACATTATAAAAATTACAGATTAAAAAAGAAAAATGAAAAAAATTCATCTGGATAATATAAGTAATACATTTAGACCAGATTGAATTGATAAATATCATAAATGTGGTTCTAAAAAAAAAAAAATAAAAAATAAAAATAAAATAAATTGAATAAAAAATTTCAAATATTTTTCTTTTTACGTTTAACACTTTTGTTTCTGTGGTTGCTTTTTATTAAACGTTAAAAAAAAAAAAAAAAAGATGAAAGAAAAAAAAAACATGCATAGATAAAAGATTTTATTGAATTTAAATCCGTTTTTGTTAATTTCCTTTTCTGTTTATTTTTTATTTTTTAATTTATATCATTTTACTTCATTTTTTAAAGAATCTAATAACTGTCTACTAACAATATGTTTTGATACTTTTTTTTTTTTTAAATAAAAAATCATAAAATGTGAATTTGTTACCTGAGAAATCGACGCGACAACAATCCAATATACAAGTGTATGTACATATTTTAATGTTCTTATGATTATACCACAATATAAAATATAATGTACGATTGTAAAAAAATATAATGTAATACATGTACATTTACTATATGTGTGATCATATCAAAAATTAGGTTCAGTAAGCGTGACATTTATTCCTTTTTTTTTTTTTTATTTAAAAGAAAAAAGAAAAATTTTTTTTCTCATTAAAATGGTCAGATTAAAAGAACCCTAACCAACCAATGTAGATGGTTATGGAATCAAATTAAGGTGAAATCTATATGTGGTACTTTTTGAAAAAAAAAAAAATTCTATATACCTACATACATATGTAGGTATATTAAAAAGAGTCAAAATAACAAAAATAAAACAGAAAATGAAGAGTCGAGACTTTTGCAATTAAATTTTGTTCTTTTCACATAAATATCCATATTCAGAAGGAAGAAAGAATATTGCAATGCATGTGTACGTATATGTGATATGCACTTGCATCTACACAATACATTTGTATATATGTATGCGGTTTAAGAAATGCATATTCATACACATACACATATACTTATTTACCAACATATCCATACATTGTGATAATATTTGTGCATGGAAAAAGAACCGATTTCTATGCAAAACGATAATAACAGTAATAATAATAAAAATTAAACAAAACCAGAACTAAAGAATAAGAAAAAGTGAAAAAAATGAAATTAAATAAAATAAGATCTGTTTTCACGGTTTAATTTTTAAAGAATAACGATAAAAATTTTTTGTATAATATAATACAAAAAAAAAAAATTTTTTTTTATTTAACTTACCTATATACACGCATGTACATATATGCAGATGATGCATATGTAATGGTACATACGGAAGAGGGTTTTTATTTCATTTCAGTATTTGTTTTTTTCTTCTAAATTTTGTAATAGGATAAAAGAGAAGAAAACACGCAAAGAATAATAAAAAAAATTAATATAAAAGAAGTAGCGAACCGAAAATAAACCCCTCTTATGTGTGTGGGTACTTTTGTTTTTTGGGTCAATTGTGTATACGTAAGGATGTATTTATAATAATGAGTGTAAAAATTAAATAAAAAATTATATAAAAGGAAATTATATACGAAAGTCAAACATGTTGCATGGTGCACTGAATATCTATAGAATAACGATAAAATTAAATTACATATATCATATACATATGTATGTATATTATGTGAGAAAATATAAAATGCAAGCAATTTTTGATCCTTCTTCATAGATACGTGTTAACATATCGCAACACATTTAACATCCCATTCAAATTTAAATATATGTACATACATATATGTAAGTATTAACTTTTAAATGAATGCGTATATGAGTCATAGATATGAAATTTTTAAAAGGGATATATTTATTTTATTTTTGTTTCATTTATAATCGGTTTGTTTCTTTTGTACATAAAATTTCGTTTTATTGCTTTTATTCCGTGAAAAAAAAGGCTATGATATAAAATATGTACAAGAAAATGTGTTCTTCTACACACGTTTTACGATTCATTCCAACTAGTAAAAATCAAAAGCAAATGTCCTTTATGGAAATATGGTCCAATCAGACATTATTAAAACGAATGTATTTTTAATTGAAATTTTCACACCAGCAAAAGTATCTTTCATTACATACATGATGACGCGAAATTTCTTAATTTTCATCATATTTTTAATTCATTCTATGTATTGTTCTTGTTATATACATATTTTACAGATTTGTAACATGAAATATTTTGATGAACAAGATTTTTTATTTTTTATTTTTATTTATTGTATTTTTTTTTTTTTTTTTTGAAAGATGAAAAGATTTCGGCAATACGAATTCAATTAAAATATTTAAATGAATAAAATTGATTTGATATGGCAAAATTTGTTTTAATTAAATACATATCTTTGAAAACGTATAACATATTACAATCTCTATTACATATTTCATTTACATACATACATATATGTATATTGATCTCATTCTTTTAAATTTAATTTATTTAAAATTGTTTATTTGGTATTATAAAAAAATGAATTTTTTTATTTTCATTTTGAATTAAATTTTTGCGGATTTTTGCACGTTTATTTTGAATTATTTAATTTTTTCACATTATTTAATAGAATATCGAATAAAATGAAATTATAAATGAATATGTATATGAATCTGTACATATGTATATTCTGTTTAATTTATCAATATCGCTCATTATGGTTATCAAATGTACATTCATGTAATTTAATATAAAAACCATACTGCATTTACTTACTTACAATTAAGTATACATACATATATGCATTTTATTATTGCCGTTATTTAGATTAAATCCATATTTGAAATTATAATATGCAAGTCACATTTAAATTCACCTAAAAGATCATTTAAGAAAATACTACAAGGAAAAATAAAAAACAAAAATAACTTAAACTATGTATATAAAATCGAAAATTTCAAATTTGTTGTACTTGTAATTATATATACATGTATAAATTTGTATACGTATAAATGATGTACATAATTAAAAACAAAATAAGGCAAACTAGAGTTTAGAAAGAAAAAAAAACCAAATGTTATATTAATGTTAATTAACATTTTAAATAACAACAAATTAACTTGTAACCATTTATAACGATTAATTAACTTTGAATTGTTATGGAATTAATGCACACATTTACGTACACACATATAAAAAACGCATATATGTATGTATAACAAATATTTAAAAGCTTCTACTACATGCATATATATAATTTGTGCTCGTTAACGTATGCATATATGCATGTATGCACATTAATTTCTATCTGTACACATGTACATAATATATGTATATATTTAGTTTGTATATGTGTATTTGTAAATAAGTATGTATACGAATTTCAAACAAATTAAATTCATTAGTTCTAAAAGTTGAATATTTTTGAAATTTTGAAAATATAAATATGATCGGTAATGGAATTACTTACTACACAGTAAAACTTAAGAGACAAAATATAAATATGTATTCCTGTACAAAAATATATAATACATATTATGTATATACATATACATATACATGCGTGATATTACTAAAGTAAATTCATGAATTTCATATTAATATCATTTCATTTTAGGAAATAATATTATTTAATTTAATTCCATTTTAAAAAATGAAGTAGATTTGCTATCTATGTACTATGTATTTTTATTGTGGGCCCAAGATATTTTTCAGAGCGACCTTTTTTCTCCGCTACTGAATGTGATAAAATGTGTTAAAATACAAATAAGAATTTTATTGAGTATAGGTAGATAATTTTTTCTTTGATACAGATCAGTAGATAATCAACATCAAATTTCAGAAATGCATTTTTATACTTAATTTTTTTTTTCAACAAATGAAAAAAGTTCAAAATTCGTTATTTTGAAAAATTAAATATTACAGTATAAAATTTATTCAAATTCAAGTATTTACTATATTTTTATGTATTTATTTATGTTATTTATTTCTTATACTTTTTTTTTTCCTTATTGTATTTCAAGTTTATTAGTGAATATTTTTTCCTTATTTTATTTATTCCATATTTATTTAATTTTCTTTTTTTATTTCATTTTAATTTCCTACATCATAAATATTATCTTGTGTTGCTGTATAATTATTTACCTTGTATGACACGTACATACATACATAATTCATATTGCTTTTGATTGTTAAATTTATAATTTATAATCGTTTAAATGCATATCATTTTGATGATAATGATGATGACGATCAGTTAGTAAATTATCTCTATGATTTGTTGTTATTTTACATTTTTATTGAAAATATATTCAAGAACAACATGTACCGTACTGTCTAAGTTTTTGTTTTTTTTTTTGGATTTGTTGTATGTATATCCAATGAACTAAAAAAAAAAAATAAACATGGTAAAAAACAAGTGAATAAATTCCAATAAAAATTAACATAGCTTCGCATATATTTACATACATATGTATATATATGTATATAAGTTATAATAAACACTATTGGAATATTATTGAATTAAAATGTAGCACGACGTTAGTTTCAAAACGTTTAAATACCGCCTCGATACAAAATTTAAAGGTCCAAAACGCAAACGAAAAACGCAAACTTTTCTAAAGTTTCAAAACGTATTGTGAACGCATGTAAAACATGTTATTTAAGTAAATGACGTATCCATGAATTTTTACAGTGCAAAACATTATGGAAATAACGTAGTATTACTGCATTATAACAAAATTCTTAACATTTTTAAATTGGCCGATATATACATACATATGCACATTTTTTTTTATAATTTAAAATTATTTATCAGAAAAAATTGCTGATTTCATTTAAAAATTAAAAATTTCAAATACATTCACCTTAAAAAAAGAAAAAGGAATCTTAATTTAATAAAAAAAAAATAAAAAAAAAAAACAAATCAAACTAAATTTTTCTTTATTTTATTTTTTTAAATTGATTTTGATGTCGGTTATTAATTACAAAGAAATAATTTTTCTTTTATTGAAAAACAAAAAAATTTAAATAATTTAAATCTAAATGACAAATTTGATTTGGTTATTAATAATTATACAGAAATGCATCAATCACTATGACAATTATTATATTCGTTTAAGTGTATTTATTCCTTTATTTAATTGTATACGATTTTATCATTATATCTTATCTTCTCAATTTAATTCATAATTTATAAATTGTATATTTAATTTTATACAAATGAACGTGTAATAATATAAACAAAAAGATAAAGATAAATTAAAAAAAAAAAAAAAAAAAAAAAATTCTGAAAAGATGCGTAGATGACATGACAGTTCAAATATGTGTGTATTCAAGAATAAAAAATAAAATTGTTTTTTCTTTTATTTTGTTTCTCTTTAATTTCCCTCAAATATGCCATAATGATGTCAAAATGTAATAATTTGTCATGACATTCTGAAAAAAAGAAAAGAAAAGTAGGTATTTGTTTTCATTTGATAGATTTGAAATGTACAATGGTGATTTACATAAATATGTATATATACACATAATCTGTAAGGTGTGTATGTACTAGCGTACCTACATGTATTTTTCACACATATAAATAAATATTTTATAAATATATATTTTGAGTACAACCACGATTAAATACCGAACACGAAAATATGATAATAGTGATATTTTGTTATGATTATACAATAATTTATTTTTCCGCTTTATTATAATAGTACTTAACGTGATCCAAGATAAAATCAAAATTTATTTTTAAAAAAATTTATATAAAATTGTACATCGTATGAATAAAGCAACAAAAAAAAAAAGAATTAAAAGAAAAGAATTTTAGTAAAAATAACAAGATAGAAAAAACAGACACTTTTAGTGAAACATGTACATTTTTCTTCATTCATGTGTACATATACATATGTATGTATACACACAAATTTCTATCTATTTACCAAAACATATGGTTATCATAGAAATCACGATAGATTCAATATTAGATTTTTGTTTGTATTTTTCTCATCCTTAGCATTTTTTTTCATTTAGCCAAATTTGTAACTATAATGTGGCCCTTTTTTAGAACTGAAATTGTACATGTACATTGTATCAAATTTTACTGATATATTTTTACAAAATGTTTAATCAAAATGCTTTTGCAATTCTTGACATTTTCGTATAAAAGTCACCCCTTGAAAATTTTCGGACACGACTCAACTCAGATTTAACTTGTGCTTGTAAATTAATTAGGTTGAATAACGGGACCAAAACTAAGAAAAATATAGTCAGTGACAATTTTCATTAGAACACCCTATATGAATGAAGGAATCATAATTTTATTTTTAAAATTTGGTTTTTTTTGCATTTTTAACCTTTTATAAATCTAGAAATTAAATTAATACACTTTTCTACAAATGTTTTTTGTGTTATTTATACTCCAAATTCCAATATTTTTAATATCCACTAACTATAAGATATCATTTGTTTATCTTTATTTGAGGATATCATTTCATTTTTTATCTATGACAATATTTTATAAAAAGGAAAACAAAACTTAGTAAAATTATTTAAATATTTTTCTGTTATGATAACATACTGAAAAATTGCAAAAATTCATTTAAAAGAAAATAAGGATTTAAAAAAGAGAAAATGTAAAACAAAATAAAAATAAAATCGTGGGAATTTGTTTTTTTTTATACATTTTTCTCAATAAAATCTTACATGTAATAATTTTACATGTAATTTAAATTAATTTCTGTAATTTATAGATGATTAATTTTTATTTTTTTAATTGAAAAGAAATGTATAAAAAATATGTTAACAAGATAAAATGAAACTATAATTTGGTAATTTTCTAAAGATATAATCATATTACATTAATTATTTTGAAATTAAGTAAATTTAGATAATTTATATATATACACATATAATTTTTAAATTTAAACGATTTAAACTCATCAATCATAAAATATCTGATATATATAAAAATAAAATGTCTAATCGAAGAAAAAAAAAACATTTTAATATATATTTGGTCAATATAGAGTGAAGGAACTTTTATTTTATTCGATTTTATTTATTTATTTTGTTTTGTTTTTTTGTTTACTTTCACGTTACACATTATAACTAAATTATATGCCTAAAAAATAAGTAATATTTTTTTTTTTTTATTTTATATTTTATTTATTATTATTTTTTTTTTTGTCTACAAATTTTAGATCCATGACCGAATTACAAATTGATAATGTAAACAAAATGTATATGTATATTAATAAATATCCATGTACATTATGTAATTTACATTTTTGAATGTGTAATGTGTATGTATGATGTGTATTATATTTGTACAAAAATTATACATGTTTATTTACATACATATTTGTATATGACTAAAAATAAAACCAGTTATGTAACTCTAGTAAAATCTTGTTAAGATTCTAATATTCTATTTTATTTTAATTTTGAATTTTTTTTTTTTTTTTTTTTATTGTATATGAAATATCTTAGAAATCTTGAAGATTTTTTTTTTTCTTATTTTGATCTATCTATTTTTAACTAAAAAATACAAAAACCTTCATAGTTCATTGTAAATATATTCATGTAGTAGGTATCTTATTATAATAAGTATGTTTTAGACTATATAAGTACGTGTACAAATATATATATAAAAGTTAAAAATGTAAAAGTAACATTATTTAACACTTCAAAAACAACATGTAAATCTATTTTTTATTTTTACATTGTATATACAATTAATTTTTGTAATTTGATTTAAAACAAAAAAAAAAAAAAAAGAGAAACACAAAATAAAAGTATAAATGAAACAGCCAACGCACGATTTCCAATTATATTCTTTGTAAATTAAATTAAAATTTTTGTATATACAAAATTATAAATATGTATGTATGTAGAAATGTATGTTTGTTTATTAACCTTTTTTTTAATCATTGATTTTATTTTACATCATTGTATCACAGAAGTTATAAAATATTTCAATTTTTGTTTAATTATTAGAGTTCGATTCATGTGAACTGAAACATATATAAAATATAAACATGAATACATATATGTGTGTAAGTATATATATATATATGAAATTGATGAAATATTTAGAATATGTACATACATATTAAATGAACTGTTTGTATGTATATATATATACATTAAGTTATTTAAACACAATACGTTACGTTGTATTATTGCTTAAGTTTGGTCTTCTTAAGATTATAATAGATATTGCATCTGTAATTAATAGATATGTATTTTTTTTTTTAAATTCAATACTATAAATATGCAATAAGTTATACATATCCTCTTATTTACATACATACATAATAAGCAAAGATATAAATGATGCTAAACAAAAATAAAAAATGTTAAGAGTATGAAATAAGGATAACAAAAAAATGCATATGAAAATAAAATGAGTCAATTAAAATTATAAAACTTCTATGTATGTGGACAATATTTTAAAAAGGTTTTCTAAAAAATTTAATATGTTTTTTTTAAGTATAATTTTTAAGTTATGTTGTATGTAGATTGTCATGATCATGTCATCTAAATTTATATTATTCGAAGAATGTATCTTTATACTATAAATCTATATAAAATTCAATTTTAACAACAAAGAATTTATGCAAGTTAAAAATGTGTTCGAGAATTTTATATACTATTTATCAACAATTTATTACAAATATAGCGTATAGCATTTATCATTTATACGCTCCTCTACACACATAATATACATTTACGTATATGCATATGAACATTTACATATATTTATGCTGGATTTATAAGTATTACAACAACACGTACATATATTTAAGTGTTGTGAGAATTTTAATGATCTTTATGTTATTTAAGCTATAAAGTGATAATTAACTTGAAAATATAAGATCCTGAATTTTATGACCTTTTCGAATTCATTTTAAATATGTATGTATTTGAAGGCCGTAACAAAACAGAAGTTTAAACATTTCAAAGTATGTACATATCTATATGACCAGAAATAAATACATATTATACAATATAATATCTAATAGCACTAGCATGCTTCTATATACTTATAGGAGGGTACAATATAAAGTAGAAATATATAAAATGAATAAAATTAAAATCAATACATAATCTACAAATGATAAAATTTTCTTCAAATTTTATGAGTTAAATTCTTAAAATGTCTGTAATCCATCTTATATACAAAATATCCTTAAATAAAATGCAATTAATTTCTTTTAATTTTATTATTATATTTTTCCATCTTTTTTATTTATTTAGTTTTTTATTTTTAAATATTTTTTTTGTTGTTATTGTTGAGTTGTTGAATTGTACTTGCATATTATTTTAAACTTAAAAGATAAGAGGTGCGGACGTCAAACTTAATCTTAATTCTTAACACTACAAAATATATTATATTACAATATAAATTAATGCTATGTTATTATTATTATTTTTATTTTCTATATTAAAATACCTTTAAATCTTTGGGAGAAAAAATGTATATATGTATATAAAAGAAATAAAATCAAACATGTTAAAAAAGAGAAAAATACTGTTGTTACATGCGCTATTCATTGTTGCTGATTTATAAATTATATACAAGATATTGGGATCTATTCAACAAAACTCTTTGATTTTTAACAAATTTCTGTTCATTTTACAGATCTGTTAGCGTATTAGTTAATGACCGTTATAATTAGTGAATTTTGAAAAATATTTTAACAGATTCTTATAGATTACAGACATCGTTTTTAAAAGTTTACAGATTCTGTTAAATTTCTTTAACAAATGGCACATTGAATGCATGCCTTTGTGTTTTTTTGTAGCTACATACATATGTATGTAGGTATACCCTCTTCGTCTTTTAAGCATTCACAAATATACATACACTTTGTAAATATATTTAAAAATTTTTTTTTTCTTCTACAATATCTTTTACAATCATCTTATTATGTACCTATATATTGCATGACAATTCACATTACACATACATAAATACATACATATAATGTATACTTATATGTATATGTACATATGTCTATACATATGTAAAATATGTAAATACACGTATAAATTATTTCAACATGCAAACTTTCTGTTGATGATATGATCTCAAACATTTTGACGTTTAACATGGGTCTCTGTTTAAACACAAAAAATATTTTCAGCACTTAATATTAACTCAAAATTAACAGTTTAATTACTTGCAAATTACTAATAATGTCTTTTACCTCGTACAAAAAAACAAAAAAATCGAGATATCAAATTGTCACAAAAATTGTACATTTAAAAAAAAATAAAAACAAAAAATCAAAACAAAACGACAACATAAAATAAACAAAAACAAAATAATAACGTGCATAAAGTTGCATACGATCATTTTGGAATGCATAATGTATACATTTACATATGTACATTTATTGCAATTTTATTTGCACAATAATATTAATTTACAAAGGTGTGATAAAGTAGTTAACCAATTCGATAAGTACCAGTAGTATAAAATTGTTCTTTATTTTATTTTATTTTTATTTTAACTGAAATATTTCGTATTTGTATGATGTTTTAGTGAACAGAAAATTTTATCAGATGTTTATCAGTGTCTACCTTTATACATACATTAAATGTTTATTATTATTTTTTTTTTTAAAAGGAAAATTATTTTGTCATTTTTATCTAATTAAAAATACTAAACCTTATCTCTTTAAATTCAGTTGTTCATTTTTGGTTAAAATACTGAGCATATATAACAAATACAAAACGGCGTATAAATTTTCAATTGAATTTATTCACTCAAAAAAAAAAAAAAAAAAGAAGGAAATTAAAGTTAAGAAGGAAATCTTTTAACAGTGACATTCATTTATATCGAATAAAAAATTAAATGTACAAGTATATTGAGTAAATTTTTGTTGATTAAGTGAAAGGTTCAAATATTTTCGAATTAAATTTTTCCATTGAAAAATGAAAATATCATAAAATGAATAATTTTCGATGTTTTCTTTTGAATTTTTCATTGTTAATTAAATTCATTTAAAGTACAATAAATTGGTTAGTCGATGAAGGAAAAATTAAGGAAAAATACAAAAACAATACTTAAAAAATTTACATTAGGCATTTTTGTATATAAAAAAATTAAATATAAAAAATTTTTTTCTTATTTTTATGCCGTTACTTTTTTTTGAAATTTTGAATTTTAAGAAAAAAAAAAAAAAGAACAAATAATCTTGATCATAATTTTATGTAGGTACCCTATAGGCTACTTTAAAAAATTTAAAATATTTTAACAATTCTTTTTTCTCTAATTTCGTTTATTTATTTATTTATTTTTTTCATTTTATGTAATAATTTATTATTGTTTACTTGAAACCATATCATAAAGTACCATAATGTAATTTAATACATGTACGTATGTATGTGTTATTATTTTTCGTTTTGGTTTTAGTATTTTTCATTTTTTTTTTATTATTATAATTTTTTTTTTTTTTTTTGTTTTGTTTTGTTGACTTAACATTCTTTTCTTACGATTTTCGTTTTTGTTTTTACTTTGATTTTTTAAAGTTTCTGTTACATACAAACATACATACATAGGTGTACACCGTATAGTACCAACATTTTATTGCACATAAATAAATAATTTTGTTAGCCTGTAGATTTATTAATGGCTTATAAACCATTATAATGCAATACCGTAAAATGTAATTCGAAACTTATTTTTATAGGTATACAAAACATAAATTTTAAGTGAAGAAACGTGTGTGTACACATATTAAGAATATATGTATATGTACATACATAAATATATATGATGACATATACATATGTATGTATATACATATATTTTCATCTACAGTAGTGTATGTACATATATGTATAGAAATTTTTATTTGTAAATGTTCTTAAAAAAATGAAAATAATTTTGTATTATAAAAAAAATAAACTTAACAAGATATATGAGACAATTATCCAAAAGGAGTTGAAAAGATATCAGATACCTACCTTCAGTTACACACATTTTGTTTTTTAAATTTATTTTTCTATTTATATAGTATACGTATAATTTAGTTCATTTCATTTTCTTTTTTTTTTTTTTTCATTACAAATTGTGCATACATAAAAAGAAAATTTTAACTTGAACACGATTAAAATTTAAATTATTTTCTTGTTAAATGACATTTTTTATGTATGTAGGTAATACACACTAAAAAAAAAAAACAAAAAGTAGATAAAAAAGAAATCAAAAAATATAAAACCTTTTTTGATTTCTCAAAAACAGGTTGTTTGCGTAAAATGTGTGACTTTTGTTTACGTAATTTGTACACATTCATAAAGTATTTTAAATACATGCAAAGTGTCCCAAAGTAAAGTTCACAAAATAGGTACATTTGCCGTATATTTCATTTCCTTCCTAAAATGTAGGGATTAAAAATTTTCGGACATTTGACGTACATGACGTACTTAAGGTATTGGGCAATATCTTTTGCATCACTCTGCATTGTATATAAAGTATACAATATATAAAGTATACAATTATATAGCAGTTGCCTTCCTAACAATTTATTATTCATTGAAGTCTAATGAAAAGGTTCAGAGTCATAAACGCTCAAAGTTTTTTAATTTTGTGGTGAATTTTGGGACAGGAATGTCTACAACGATTATTACTATAGAAACTTTACTAACTTTACGATAGGCTTATTTTGGTACCTTTATTCTGGGATACCCTGTATGTTTATATCTTATGAATATGACCTTGAGTGTAAAATTTTTGTTTAATTAGGCATTTAAACAAAATAACAAAACACCTCAAAGTGTGAATATGTAGAACCGAATAAAAAAACATTTAGTATGTGATAATGGAAAATAAAAAAGAAATTGTATACATATTCCATTTTGATATTATACAACAATTTCAATACAAAAACTTTCTACATGCGGCACGAGTAATGCTATCAGTCCATGAAACACAGAAGAAATTATTATATTTTATAATCGTAATCTGTGAAAATGAAAAAATGAAATAACTTTCTTCCTTAAAAAATTAATTCATTAATAAATTAATTTAATAATTTTTATTTTTGCAAAAAAAAAAGAGTTTAAAGGGGGTTTTTTTTTGCTTTTTCTTCTAAACTTGAAATGTATGTGTATGTGTTGTACATTCACATACATATGTACTAAAAAAAAAAATAATTTAGAAAAATATTAATAAAATAAATAAGTGACATTGAATAATGATCATATGATTTTGTTATAAATTTAATCTAATGACATTACCACCATAAAAGTTGATATGCATTTATCCTAAAGATACATAAAATGTTAGAGATCATGTTATCTTACACATTATAAAATGTATAAATATATATTTAAAATGTACAACTATACAATTTAATATACGCATATATACTATATATTTGTGAATTTTCGTATATGTATGTATATCATATGTGTTTACATTAAAACACATGTAATTGTAAAGTAACGTAAATAAATATAAACGAATATATATATAAAAAATATACGGAAAAGAAAACGAAAAAACACAAAAAGTCCAAATATTTTACATATGCAAAGCAGATATTTTTAATGTATGAACTATAAATTTATTTTTTTTTTTTTTTCATTTGTTTATTTTCGTTTTAAAAACAAAATATATACGTATAAAAGATGATTTTTTTTTCTTAGTCTTTAATTAAATTTAATGTTTAAAAATGTTGATATTAAAGATAATTATGAGCAAAAATAATACATTTTTCAGATGTATATATATATATACACACATTGAAACATTGTCGGTAGCCTCTCATATGTGTGTAATGAACACAATTTTCTTTTTCTTTTTCGCTTTTTTTTTTTTTAAATTCAAGTTTTATAAATATAATGGCACATAATGCGGCAAAAATGTACATGAACATAAGAATGTTCACGTACATACCATGTACACACTTTACTATATGCGGTTTGTTCGATTTAATAAATGATATAAAATAAATGAACATTTTTCATCTATAAATTATTTAATTTTTTTTTTTTTTTTAATATCTACATATTTATAATCTTATCTGCTATCATAGTTTTAAATTTTCTTGTTTTGAAAATGTTTTCTTGTTTTGTTGTCTTTTATATTTGCGTTAATATTTTAATATGATATAAATTTTTTGTTATTATTAATATAACATTAAATTTATGTCAAATGTTATCGGATGTAACATTAATTGTAAAAATTGAATTTATTTTATATAAAATTAAATTGATTACTAATAAATGTATAAATTATATGTACGTACATATATGTAATACATGAAAACTTTGGGTGCTTTCAAAACTCGGTATTTGACATGTTCATACTGTATGCTTGTAAGAAAATATGCAAGCCAAATACGATTATACTAACTTACTAACTTAGCCATACTAAGTAAATAATAATGGATTTAATTTATTTTGTTAATAATTAACTTACTGATAATTCGATGATAATTTCATACATAAAGACTACAGTAATTGCTTGACATTTTTAATTTAACAATCTGGCAATTTAAATAGATGTTAATTTTCCATGAAAAAAGAAACATTCTTCTTAACTTTTACTTTTGGGTGCCTTTGTAAAATAAAGAAATGAACACTATGCTCTTGTAAAGTACGTCAATTACCCAGTTTTGAAAGCACTCTTATCGCTTTTTATTTATATGTATGTACATACATATGTAAGTGCATATATGTATATGTATATACAAACATATAGTACGTACACACAAACATTTGTATAATAGAATTGTGTAATTCATTGAACTCTTTGTTAAAGGTCACAATTATAATTATTCGTAATCGAGTAAAGTGGGTAAACTTTGAAAACGATTGGAAAATTTATTATTTCCTTTAGAATAAAAATAAAATACTTTTAATTAATTGAAATAATTTATTATTAAAATAAAAACAATATAAAAATAATAAAAATTTCTAATGTGAAAAGTATTTATAATCATTAAATTAAAATTGAAATAAAAATAAAAAATAAAAAAAAACAAATCAACATTTGAATAATTAAAAAGAGATTAAAACATATTAAAATCAAATATATATATTTTTTAACAATCTGTTAAAGTCAATAATTTTATTCTTAATTACTTAAACAAATAAAATAAAGAAATTTTTAATAACAATTTTTATGATTAGTCAAATTTTTACCCTGTTATCTATCATCATACTTATCTTAAACATCTATTGTTCATGAATAAAAATTTAAATGCAACTAAAATAGAAAAATAATTTATAATTTCTTTATTTTATTTTCATTTTCATCTACAATAGATAAAAGCATAAAAGATGAAATAAAAAAAAAAAAAAACACTGCAATAAAACATACAGAAACGGAAAATTTCCTTACAATGTGATATATAAGTATTTTTTTTTTGTAATGAATATAACGAATGTAATTATGCGTTACGCCTCATTATCTAAGCACACATTATGTGTATATATGTAGAGTTAATTTTATAATGATTATTCGTTATGTTTTACCTCTGGTCTTTTGTTAATTTATTTTTGTTGATTTCTTTTTTTTTTTTTAATGTGAATAAAATCAACCAGAAAAAATTTCTCGTGCGTTTTTGTTTTTCCTTTCTTTCTTTAATAAAGATAAAAAAAAAAATTAAAACATTTATTATTTTATTTTTATTTTTTATTATTTTTTGTTTTATTTGTATTTTAAAAAAACATTGTGTTGTAATAATTTACATATTATTTCTATTTTTTATCTCACAGAAATTACACAAACATTTTAAATATACAGATTTAATCTTTATTTTGTAATTTTTATAAATTAAGGTTTTTTTTCAAATATTTGCATAGATAATTTCAAGAATATGGTAATAAAACAGTAAAATATATATAATAAACCATGAACATTTAAAAATGATATTTAAAAAATTTTTTTTTTTTTTTTTTTTTTAATGCGATAATGGCTTAAATGATAGCTTGCGATAATGATACAACATTGTAGGTGTGTAATCTACATAATTTTTAAATAATTAAAAAAAAAATTGAATAAATAAAAATGTACATAAAAACTAATTTTTTAAATGATCATTTCAATTTATCTGAAAAAATAAATTTAATTTATCATTTTAATAAAACTGAAATTTTAGAAAACATTCAAATTTTAAAATCATATTCTTTTTCTTCTTCTTCCATGGCGTACAGTTAATTTTTAAGGTTGATTGAGCCATCATTGCTTCCTGATAAAATCATATTAATACAAAAAATATAACAATAAGGAATTTGTGAAAATCACCTAAAACGTTATCGTATGTAAGTTTACTATATTTTGCTTGTAAAGAAGTTCGTGTAATTTGGTCTAACGCTAAATTTTATTCTACGATGAATCCATAATATTAATGTTCTACTATTGGTCTGTTGATGATTAATATGAATATTTTAATGATTTGCGCAAAATCCCTAATTTAAATCTTTTATAATAGGTGTAAGCCTATATGTACTCATTATTCGAAAGTTAGTCGATAAGTTAAGTCCTACATTGACAAAAAATGTTACGAATCAGAAGCAATTAATTAAATTACATCATTAAAATAATTCAATGCATAAAATAAATTTTTGAATTTTTAAAAGGAATTTTTGTTTTTATTATATTCAATTTTTTCTATAAGTACCTATGCATTTTTAATATATTAGAGAATGTATTTAAGATCAACATTTTAACACATTCATTTTAATCGTTCACATTATTTATTTATTTATTTATTTATTTATTTTTTTTTGAGAGAATATTATGTCAATGTGAAATGTATTAATTTATGTGATAGCATTTAAATTATTTTTTTTTTAATTTTTATTTTATTTTATTTTATTGTTTTTTGTAATAAAAACTCGAACAAGGTTACAAATTAGAAAAGAGATGAAATAAAAAATAAAATTTACCATGCATTTGAATAAATTAATTAAATTAAAAAAATATTAAAAATGATAAACAAAGTAGAAAATTTATATTACAATACAATGAAATTAACAAAATTACTTACATTCAGACTAATTCATGTGTATTAAAGGTCATCATTTTGTGATCATTTCACAAATGAAGATAAATTTCCATGTAATTTATTTTCATATTATTCATAAATATTACATACATATGTCTATACATAGAAGTATACATTTTGTATAATTTGAAAACAGTTATAATATACATACATACATATGTACATGGCATTTATGTTTCTTGTTCTTACTCACAATATTGCATTATATGTACATGCTCATTTGTATATACAATATATGTATGTGCAATATCATGTACAATATATGTAGGTATATCTATATTGTAAATTTGAATATTAGTTCCTAAATATGATAAAATTTATAGGTATTTTCATTTTTTTTAAATAAATTGTAAATTTAATAAAATTTCCATAAAACTCAGTAGGAGATGATTGGAAAATCTAGTTAAAAGCAAGTTCTTGAAAAAGTAAAAAAAATTTTATATATAACATTAGAGAAAAATAAAATTATAAATGAGAAACAAAACAAATCAAACTTACATACATGGTCAATAATATGAATTCATAACACGGCATAAATAAATACATAAATAATTTATAACTTCACATATTTGGAATTTTCTTTAAACAAAAAAACAAAAAAAAAAATTAAATAAATAAAACTTTCACATGTACATATACGTGTGTAGTTATATCAGGTATATTTATGCATGTTTGTATATACAAATGTTTATACGTATACATGTACGTATGTATTTACGCACACAAATCCTTTTATAATCCATACACAAATATCAGTATGAATATATGTATATACATATGTATGTATATGCAATCAATCGATTATTTGAATTGACAAATTTGTGTCGTAAATCAAATCAAATTTATATGCTATAAAATTTATTGTGTAGATGTAAATATACATTATCTAAATTTATCTGTATAAAAATATATTTGTATAAATGTTTAATTATGTATTGATCATATGGATGTGTATATACAATAATAATAAAATATATGTAGGTACCCATGTATGTATAATAGTATCGAAGACAGGTATTTCATAGTCTCCACATTTTAACCGTTTATATTGTGGATGATGCTTTGAAAAAACTATAAACATAATCTTTTTCATTATATTGGAAAATTCTTTATATAAATCTACAGTAAAATAATAATCTTTATGTAGTATACATATGTCTATGAAAATAGAAAACAATTTAATAATACATATGTACATATGTATATTGAACATATTATATTATTCACATACTTAAATGTATTTTGTGCATAAAATGCATATTGTAATAACGATTGCATATAATCCATATATACATAGATGTATTTATGTATATATACATACAGGAGATATAACAAAATGTACGTTACGATACCTACATTCGCATTGAATTGCACCTGAATTAATATGAATTTGAATTGAGCACGTAGATGATCTATATACATACCTACATACATATATATATATGTATAAATAAGTGTATGTAAGAAATATATATCCACATATATTGTATACATATACCCAATGTGGATTATAATTTATAACACAAATAAAGATGACATTATATACATATACGTATATATGCAGAATTACACACATACTGTAAAATTATAAATACAAACAAATATATATTTATAAATTATTCATGCGAATATATGTACATACCTATACATGCATAACATAGATATAGCTAATATTAATAATATATGCATACATATATACTTATATCTTATATGTATATATGAAAATATTTTATATATGTATAGTATGTACATATACACACAATATTTTAGATGAATATTTTAGACAAAGTGTGAAGATTGAAATTCCATTAAAATTGATTCGAGCATGCTAATTTTATTCTTGATGAGATCGAAATAATGCATTTACATATTTCTACATATCTACATACATATACAATGATAAAATGATAATATAAAAAGTATAAAAGAAAGAAAATTTAAATTACAACATGTACATTGTACACAGCATAATGTATGTAAATGTAGGTATGTATATCAATATAATATTGTATACAAATTACAAAGATAGATATTGGGAAGGCATCAAACCTCTTTATAAGCTAAGCATTGAACAGACTTTAAAAACAAATCAATAAATAAAAAAGCAAATTGTATGTACATATGTATGTATATAGTAAATACGAAAAATCAAGAAAAAAAAAATGAAATAAATAAAGAATATATAAAAATGATTATGAAAAATATGAGAACAAGATTTCATGTATATATATAACTCTAAGACGTTGTGTATCATATACATACAACAACACGTACACACATAAACTTTATAAAGAAAAAAACTGTTGAGAGTAAAATAATTTCTTTTGCTTTTTATTTCGATATATATATATTTTTTTATTTTATTTTATTTCCACTTTCAAACACTTTGATAATAGAATTACTAATATTGAATGGTAAAAATTTTTATATAAACGAAATACCGTATAAGAAAATCAATATATATACATATATCTATATGTGTATGTGAATGTATAAGAATTGCTATACACAGTATAGATGTACTTTTTTTCATTATAGATACGTTTTTTAAAAATTTTTTTAAATAAACGAAATATGTAAAATAACTAGAAAATTTATGATTTGTAAACAGGATAAACAGGTTAAAGATATTAACTTCTATAATAGATTTTATAATATGTATGGCTTGTATTGCATGTATAACGTATTAGAATCTTTGTTTTTTTTAAATATTATTTTTTCATACATACCTATATGTATGCATAATGCATATATTATACATATACATACATAGGTATTTGTAATTATGAGTACATAATCTATAACTTTCTAATAAAATAAATAGATAAAAATAAAAATAATAAAGTGCAACAGAATGACACGAGAAATGCAATAATAATAGTAATAATAGTTAAATGAAGCATTTTTCAAAGTCAGATATATATACAAAATGTACATACTTTCATACGTATAACATAAACGAAATAATTTAAATTGTTCGTAAGAATTAAATATAAGTTTTTCTAAGTAGGATGTTCTAAAATATACAATCATACGTAAATTTATACATACGTAGGCATGTATCCACAATTTCTTTTTTGTTTCAATTATTTTGTATAAATTAAATAAATATAAAATTTATGAACTCTTGACATACGCGATATTGACAAAATCATAAGAAAATAATATTCTTTTTTTTTTTTAATTCTAAAATAAAACAAAAAGAAAATAATAAATAAATCACTTTAATACTTTTTTATTGTAATTTAAATTGAAAAATAAATTGGAGTAAAGAATTTTCATTAGATTGTTTTCCTTATACATATGTGTTCGTAGGTAGTACAAAACTTCATGTGAATGAAGAAGAAACATGAAAACTTAGAAATGAAATATAAAAGTCGCTATACATTTCCAATTTTTTTAAAATAAAAATTACATTTAATACAAATAAAATAAAAAAAAAAACGTCATGTTAAAAATCGAGCTAGAAGAATATAAATTCGTTTTAATTTGGTCTACTCTGTTTTAGAGATTAAAATAATGTGAGAAAGGAAAATTCGAGTTTTTTTTTGTATTTTTTATTTTTGAGTTAATTTCCATTAATAGACAAAAAATAGAAGTTTATTTTTTTTTTACCATCAGAAAAAATAAACGAAATGATTAAATACAATTTATTGAGGAAATATAAATAATCAAAACATGAAAGAAAAAGAAAATCTCTACATTTTACAATAAAAGAAAATTTTATTTGTCTGATATTGACCCAAATTTAGTTATGATTTCAATAATTTCGGTGAAAGTCAGTCAATTGTAAATAATAAATTATAATAATAGATTAATAATTATATTGAAATAATAATCGCTATTATTATTTCTAAATTGCATGTTGAGTACATCCTCTATTACTATTTAATTCAATGAAAAATGAAAAACAAAAGAAAAAACGTACACAAATTTATTATAATGTGTGATAGATACCGTATGTACAAATAAATGCACGTGTAATTGCTGCCATAAAAATTGGTGTATTATTTCACGCACATATTGAATGAATCATTAAATTTATTTCATTATTGTTTTGTATTATTAATGTATTGTTTATACTTTTATATGAATTATTAAATCAATATCAATTGTATCCAATGTGATAGAATCAAAGAAATTTTCATTTGACATAGTAAATAAATAGTATGTGCGAAATGCATGCTAAATACGATTAAAAAACTCAATAGTTAAATGTTGGTAAAGCATTTCTTAGCACACTTATCAACTATGTTGAATATGGCTAAATTGGTCGATTATTGTTTTATAAAAATACATAAATAAAAAAGTATGAAACTCAATTTAAGATTTATATAAACGTTTATACTCTGTCTACTAATATTATGCACTTAAGGTCTTATGGCGATTACTTAAAGTGGTACCATTTTACATCACTATGTATTGATATTCAAAAAATTCATCTGATATATAAAAAAAGCTTTGTGGATTGTGATAATACTGCTTGTGAAATTTTCGTATAAAATTAGATGAGTCATTTAAACATCAATATAAGTATAGAGTATAAAACGGTATGTACTACATTTTATAAGGCTTAATTTCATATAATTGGGTGGATAGAGCATTAGGATTTTAGCACTTTAGTCACATTTAGCATCAATTTCGCATACACTAAAAGAAAAATATCAATTTTCTCCTATACTTTGTACTTTAAATATTTTCACTACAGGCCTTATGGAAATGACATAAAGTAGTACCGCTTTACATCATTGTATATTGATGTTTAAAAAGCTCACCTCATACTTTATGAGAAATTTGAGAATTGTGGTAGCTCTGTTCGTGAAATGCCCTTATGAGAAATTATGAGAGAAGAAAACCGACACATGTACTCCCATAAGGCCCGTAGTGAAAATATTTAAAGTATTAAGTGTAATTGTTTTTCAAAAATCCATAGTAATTAAATTGAATTACAATTTAATTGTTTAATTTGAAATAATTACATATTACGGAGTTATATATTTATATGTACGTACATTGAAATTATTTTTTCTAAGTTTTTCTTTTTACAAAAGTATGTAATTAAAGATTCTACTGTAATGCTTTTTTTTGACAAATTAATTAAATAATTATTTTGGGTTTGACATTCTTTACTAAACAAATTGGATATAATAAGTAGATGAAGAATAGAAAAATGTTAAAATTTTGTTTGTTGTGACCAAAAGAAAATGCACGGTATCATACATACATATGATATGTACGTATATGTAGATTTTCTTACGAGAAAATGATGAGAATAAGATGATGTTCACGATGATTACATACTGTTTATGATAAATTATTAACAACAATTGCATACAAGTACATCTACATTTAAAAAATATATGTACACATAATATGTACATACATAGATATGATAACATTTTTGTTTTAAATTTGTATTTTTTTCACTTGTACATATTTCATCTGTAGTGAAAATAGAAAGGAATATCATATTTTACTTTTCTCTAATTTTTTTTTATATTTCATATTATGTTATTCATATTAAATATAAGTATGTACATATGTACATAATATCTATTGCAGTACGTATTATAATATGTTTTGTTCTGATTTTCTGATCTAATCAAAGAAATGAGATACATTAAAATAACAAATAACTTGCCACTGTGAGTTTTTAATGTAGCTGTTGGCTATACATTCTAAATTCTTTTATATGTGTTAATTCTGTTAGATATATGATGTACATATCAAACTACAATGAACAGGAAATTTTTTTTATATATAAGTATATAAACAGAGATACACTAACTGAAAATAAATTTCATTAGAATGGAAAATGCAATGTACAATAAGTATATTATATAATAAAGAAAATTATGATATTGTAGTTATAAACCTTGCGGTTGGGTTACCAATCTATATCTAATGTTAAAAACAACATACATTTACATTTAATTCATTTATGGATGTGAATGTATTCACATGTATATAATCCAATGCTATGATCTTGATATTGTTGAATGATGACGATGTTGATGATAATGATGATGGCTATGATATATGCATCGATGAGGCCAGGCAAAATAGCGCATCTTTATCTACATTTATTTATTTTTTTTTTTGCATTGCAATAAATAAAATTACAATTCTTCTGCAAAAGATCTATTTTACTTGTAATGTTTATTAGAGAACAAACATAAACGTGCATATAGTATATCTATAGAAATATACACTTACATATATACATACTTACGTATACGTACCTAACACTTATTCTTACGAATAAATAAAAAAATTTTTACTAAACATATTATGTATCTGGTGTAGTTTTATAATATTTACAATTTATAACACAGTAAACTCAATTTAAGTTCTAATCAAGCAAAACATATTTACATCCTGAATGAATTTTATATTTCATCAAAGAAAAATGGAAAACATTTTTTTTTTTTTTTTTAATTTAGCATTTTTTCATTTTTCAAGTGAATCTTCAATGTTATCATTTTTTTTTCCTTTTTTTTAAATGAAATTCAGAATACTTTTGCATTAATGTAATGCAGAAACAAAGAAACAAAAAAAAAAAAAAATAAATAAAATTATTTCTTTTTTAGTTATTGTTTTTCAGTTTTTCTTTTTATTTTATTATAAATAATAAGAAAAACAAAAACAAATACATACATCAAATATTGATCATTAAAATATAATTTAACACGAAAACTGTACTGAATTATGAATTATATGTGTACGTGTTCTCTTTCAAGTAATTTTGAAAAAGAAAATCAAAACAAAAATAAACAAGGAAAATAATTTTATAAATAAAAAACTGAAATTAATTGCATACACATACTTTGATTGTGAATTGTGAAAAATAACATGCATGATTTTCATGTGTTCTCATATACAACTCTTATCAAATTTGATAAAATTTTTCATTATTGTGTTCTTTAATGATATTTTCATGTATATGAATTAAATTTATAAATTCATCATAATTCTTTTGAGAAATAATAAATTTGTATGTAAAGCATTCATTTATTTTTACATTTAATCAAACACATAATATTTACTTCCCAAGTATATAATACAGAACATCGCGTATATTTTCTAGATTTTGCTATACACACACATGAACACAAAACGTATGAAATATTTTGTGAATGTAGTATACGCGTATACACAAGATGCCCCATAATTTGTCTCATAAAATGTATTTTGTCTTATTAACAGTTTAGACTGTTCCTACCAAGATTCACAAGATATTGAATACGTAATGTTATGTACCTCATGTGTCCGAAAATTTTCAATTTCTTAGATGAATTGATTTTCGAGGAGTGGACGGGGGTAAGGGAGGCTAGAAGATTTTTCGCTAAAAACGGCTTTTGTGACATAAAGTACTGAATATCCTGTATATATTAGTATACTATCAGCTACACTTATTAGATTAATGAAAAAGTTCAAATATTGTAGAAAGCAAAAAAAAAAACCAATTTGTAATTATTTGTAAAAGAGTTCTTATGTGAAGTCTTATTATTTTCACTTCTATTATTTTATATAGTATATCATATTGAAAAAAAAAATTATGTCACATCAAGAGAATTATTTAATCTTCAACTTTTATATAAAATGAATAAAAAAAAGTCATAAACCGAAAATACGAATTTTCACGTACCTATGTTAAATGTTTATTAATTACAAAATAAAATAAATTTTATTATACTAATTAATTTTTCAATAAAATAAGTTATTTCAAGAATTTTTACAATTAATTGTTTTTTTTTTTTTTAAATTTCTTTTAATATTGCAAATGTATTTCTTTAATTTTTTTTTAACGTACGTTACATGCATACATTATATTTATGTTATTTTTTCAAATATCGTACAGGTCAACACAAAAATCAAATCTTGTAATGTTTATTAGGTGCATTATATGCGTGCATGAGTATTAAAAATGAATTATATCTACATCATCATTTGGTTTTTTTCTCTGTTTTTTTGTCTACAATTTTGTCTTTTAAATGTTAAATTAATGTATCTACTATTAATATCTATTTAATAAAATTTACTGTTATTTGTTTTATATGTTGGTATAGTTAAAGTTATTATCATTATTATCTTATTCAATAAACTTCCTATATTTCTTTATGTTGTCTGTTGGTCAGAGTAAAAAAAGAGGAAATATAAACATTTTTAAAATAAATAAATCTTGTAAATGTATTACAAAAACAAAGATACCATACGTACATACATATATAACATTTATTAGATCTGTGAGTTTCGAAACGTCAAAAAAAAAGTAGTAATACGGTGTCACTACTTTTCTGATACAATTTTAATACATGGTATTAATACACTAATGGCTATATCTAATGTGTATACTTTTTATTTAGAATTGATATTTTTGTTTAGAATTGATATTTCATTGTAAAACATAACAACATAGGATAAAGCATGTTTGACATTTACGCATATACAAAATTTCGGATGCATTGTATGCTTAACCGCTGCGTTTCGAAACTTTCATCCATTTTCTTTATTCTTAGACATTTTAAAACTTGTTGCATTGTATTAATATGGTATTAATACATTTTGAAACTTAAAGTATGTATCGTGCGTATACGAAATTCTTGCATATAAACATGTTTATAAATTTTATAAGATGATATCTAATCTATCTTTCTTAAATATAAGTATGTATGTATCAAACATGATTTTTGAGACGGTAGATATACATATGTGGGTAAATATACGTCTGTATGTGTGGTAATTATATATGGTTTACTATATATATACATGTATGTATATAAGAAATCGGTCATATTATTGTGGTTACATGATCGACTCACCACATACAACATAAATACATTCAAACGTTTTAAATATTTAAGTAGCTCGATCGATCATTCAGAATTAAACAAAACGACAATTTCCAAATATTACATGTGTATTAAGACATACTGTACTAAGTATGTACATATATAATATATGGTATTGCTAATATGAAAGCATAACAAATCTGCGAAAATTGGAAAAACCAACAGGTTGAAATTTCACAAATGTCACATTAATACGTGAAAAATAAATTATGCATATCCGTATACGTACATACATATACATATGTATAAAAATACAAAAGTTTTGTATGTATGCGGAAAACAATATTATGCGATATAATTGACAAGAATAATAATTATTATATTCGTGTTTGATTGTCATGATCATGATCATCATTATCATTATTGTCTTGATTGTATTCTACAAAAAATTTTGATTATAAAATAAATGTCTATGATAACAAAGTAAAATGAAAATTTTGTACCAAAAATATACGAGTATATGACATACTTAATTTTATGTACATATACTTATGTACTCGTACATATGTAAATGTAGACTATTTAAATTTTTAATAATATAAAATTTATATTATTAAATAAATTCGTCAAACATTGTAGAAATTTTTGTATGTTTTAATGATTTTCCACAGTTTTATGATTTTCATACCTATATCTTCTAAAGTGCATTTAAAGTGTACAATATACATACATACATACATATGTATGTAGGTATTTTACAAATTTCTTCTTATTTACTTATTTATTATGAAATTTTCATTTTAATTGAATGTACATATGTATGTACATTTCAAATCAATATTATAAATTATTAATAACATATTTTTATACAGGTTTGACAAGTTTAAAGTTGTTAAATTTACAATTTTTATAATCTGACATGTAGCATTATCATACAATAAAAGAAACATAGTTCTATTTGATATTAATATTTTTCATATCCTGGTGATATCCATTATAAGAAACTTAAACATTATAATTTATACTTGGATGTGTGAGTATATGTATGTATGTATGTATGTATATATGTAGGTGAATTTTACAATTAAATGTGGTACACACACAAGTCAATGTGTACATACATACATATATGTATGTATATTTATTCTGTAAAATTGTTAGAAGTTATCTTTATATTTTTTAAACGTTCAGAGCGTTCTATCACATTTATAAGATTAAAAAATTATTTACCATAAATCCATTCGTATAATATCCTCAAAATATAAATAAAAACATCAACAAAAAAAAAAAAAAAAACAAATGAAAAAACTAGAAGAAACCGTTATGTTATGTAATATGAAAATTACTTTTAATAATATGAAATATTTAAAATTTTAATCTGTTTTCTCTGTGAATTATATTTACATGCAATGCACCACATGTGTGCATTAGATACATATAAGGTGTATACATATTTTAGTGTATCTACATATGTATATGAACATACATATATCATCATCATTATCATTTATCTATATAGTAATATCACCAATAAAAATAACAACTTTGTTATCGTTATTATAATGTTATTATTTTTATGATTTTTCTTTCATGTACATACAATACAATATTATGCCCTATCACAGTATTGCATTAGTTATACTAAGTCATAAATGTAAAATGTAAGTGAAAAAATGATTAATCTAAAGTAGCAAATAATTACACACATCAAATTTATGATGCTCATATGTATGTATATATATAAGAGCAAAATAATTTTTTTTTAAAAGATATGTATTGCAGACTCCAGATCATAATCATGTAATATAAGTATTTATGTGCGGAAAAAAAAACGTGCATACTGTGAGTCTAAATACCGTTTCAAGGCAAAGTTTAAAGTTCCAAAACGCAAGTAGGTACTTAATTTCAACTCAGCAAGTTTCAAAACGTATTGTTAAACGTATCTAAAACGCATATTTTTCTAATGCAATACATTGGACATCCAGTGAGTCAATGACATTTTATAATTTCAGTATCAAAACCGTAATAATATCGTATCACAACAAATTTTTTAGACATTTTGGAACTCACCGTACTAATTTGCTCCTTCAGTATATATACTCATTATAACATTTGCAAGTGAATTCTGTTATTTTCACACAAATTATCATAATAAGTATTATCAGTTTATACTGACACATTTAAACTAAAATTTTTTTATAACAGATATACAGAAATGTTAATGTGAAATTTTAATAAAAATTCTTTAAAAAAAAAAAAAAAAACATTTGAATCATTTCAACTTCTAAGTAGCTAAATCACTTGATTAAACATTTGAGCGTATCTACAGATATTTTTTGATTTTATTTCTTCTTTTTTAAAATGTTGCATTATAACCGATTGTACATTAGTTATTTCTTATTAAATCACTTCCGAATACAAGTTGAATAATTTTTAAATCCATTTGACATTGTAATCATATTTTAATTACACCTGTAAATTAGATTGTACTTATCTGATGATCACATTAAAACATGATGAAGATAATGATGACGATTATAATAAAAATATTAATACAACAAATTAACATATTATGTATTATGTACATAAAAATTATTTAAAATCATTTAAAATCCTGATTTGTGTCTAATATAACATGTTATATAATGTACATTTTAAATTTCTTTTTAGAAACTCAAAAGATCACTACAACAATTCATTAATGCAGTCTAATACTAGTTGTAAAGATCGAGCACAACCTCAAGTTCCTAAGAATCAACAACAAGAACAGTTACTACAACAACAAAATTTTCCAATAATCCAAATGTCTTTTCATCAGCAACAACAACAACAACAAACACAGCATCAGCAACAAGATCAATCGCAGCGACAAGAACAAATTGAAAATAATCCGGAGTTACTCGCATCAGGTCTTTTAAATAATGATCTTCGACCTTCAAATTGTACACCACCTGTTTATACAACATCTTCGCTGTCACAACAGCAACAACAATCGAATCGACAACAACAACAACAACAACAGCAATCACAGATACAACCTCCACCGCAAAGAAGATATGCGCCACCGCCGACTCTTTCACTTAATCCGACAACATCTTCACCATCGAGAAACAGTTACAAATCATATCATCCCAGCCACCAGGTAGATTTTCAACGACATTCACAATCCGATGATGACAGTGGATGCGCTCTAGAAGAGTACACATGGGTACCACCTGGATTACGACCTGATCAAGTTAGTATAATTATTTTGTGGTTTCGTTTAATTTAATTAATATTCATATTTATAATTTAATTGTTTGTATAATGTTTGCGGTTCATTTTGGCATTTCAATCTGAACTCGAAATTCTCAAGTCCAACGAGTAACGTAACCTTGTACAACTAATTTACAACTTATATGTATACAATTTGTATAAAACATGGCGTATAAAAAATATTGCCATCATTTTTTTTTAAATTAATTTATTTACCACCTTTTATGATTTTAATTTTGCAATTTCAAATACTATAATTCTCTTAATTTTGGAAGAAAAAAAAAATGTTACTAAAAATTGAAAAAATGAATCAAAAAGCAGTAATTTTTTTAATTAATGTATGATTCGTGTAAAAGTGTTGAAAAACTAAATTTATTTCTACAGCTTCTAATTAATATTCAAATACAGTTATTAAGAGATTGCAAATCAAATTGTTATACTGTTATTAAAATGTAGGTACGTTAAGTTATGTAGATACATACATAAAAAATTTAAAAATTTTTTATACTGTGCAATAAACGTTTTGCAAATTATTATTTTCATTGCTTACACTTACATGCACACAGGGCGGTTCAATTAATTAAAATTCAAATATTAAAATAATGTATGTAGATTCCGATATAATGTGGAAATTTTTTTTTATATGTCTCTACTATGATGGTAGTTTATGAGTTTTGATATTGAAAAAAGAGGAACAAATACAATGGAGAAGCAGTTTTATGTTGAAATATAGGTAATTTCTTGTTTGTTGAACAAAATGTAAACAATCGACTAAAGAACTTTCGCCCTGTATCACGATTTTTTTTTTTCATAATTTCCATTTTTGAGATTATATCGATATTACATTTACATATGTATAAATGAAGTTTATTAGTGATTGGCATCGATAGGCACGTATAAGCTGCATAATATCTATCACATATTTAAAAAAAATAAAATAAATAAAAATAAATAAAACGAATAAAATATCGTATTTTTCATTCCCCATGATTATATATAGGTACTCGTACATAAATATACGTGTGTACATACACACATATATAATGTGTATATTGCATACACAGCACGTATAAATTTTATATTTGATACTCATAAATTCATAAAAGTAATCATTTTCCAATGATAGCATTCACATAATGATGATGGTAATGATGATAATGATATAGTAATGATTACAGGGGCTCTGTGACTGTTGTCATTATTATTGTTACACAATTTTCATTTTTCATTTTACTACAATCCAAGAATTTTAATATGTGCATAATATATAACAGAACTTGACTGCATGTTAAGTTTTTTTTTTTTTTTTCATTTTTGCTGTTATCTGTATTTTCTGCTTTTATATTCATTTTTTTTTTCACTTTTTATAAATCTGCACAAAAATTGCAAATTTTCCCTGTAAAATGTTTACAACATATTGCATCACTACACGTATCTTAATCATTGATTGATAAGTAAAAAAAAAAAAAACAAAATGTAAAATGATACATGTCCACTTTACGCTATACACAGTAGGTATCTGTCAGAAATATGAATGTATCTCCATGTAGTATGTATACATAAAATATTAATATATTTTTAATATTCAAGAAATGTAAAAGATTTTTCCACTTTTCTTACAAAATATCTTCTATAAGCATGTAGGTCTATTGTGTTTGTATATTATAGTACGTGGTATAGCCTAATATCAAGTTATAAAAACATACATATACACATATTTCTCATTATATGCATGCACTTACTTGGATAATTATATTACTGAAATACATATACATATGTGACATATAGTATATGTACTTACAAAATTATCATTAATTGTAATATTTAATAATATAATCAGATATTTTCATGTACAGATGAATACATACGTTTGTATGTATATACTTTTCTTATCATATATTGTGTTATTAAGTAAAGATTATAATTTTTTTATATTTTTTTTTTGTTATGTTAACAGAGAAAATGTAACTTTCAATTTTCATGATACAGCAAAAAGTAATACCTAATACTAAATTATTTTACTAAAAAGACTTCTTCTATCCTTAAACGGGTTAAAGATTGATTACAATTTCTTTAATAAAATTCCATGTCATGTTCAAATAGTACATGCATTTCGTACATATCTATGATGTTTGTATGCATATAAGTATGTATGTATTATATATGAATGTAATTGTTGTTGTCAGCATCTTATTTCCAAATTAGTAATTGAGCGTATAATTATGTTCACTTGACTTTCTATCTACGTTTAATAGTCCAATAACTACGTATATGTATATATGTGTGTACTATATATGGGGGAAAACGAAACAATGTATTACAACTTGCAACTATAAACTCAAAACTGATTACATTATACAGATATCCGAATAGTGTATCTCTATCGAATAAGTAAAGTGGATTACTTATCTATCAAGAAGTTTTCCAATAACATAACAAAAAACAAGAAAAATAGAATAAAAAACACCTATACTCGTATATATATATGTATATTTATAATTATAATACTTTTTTATATGATAGTGAAATCTTCAGGTAACATAAAAATATTATGTAGAAGTGGTTATACAAAATATGTAATCACCATCAATGTTGATCAATATAGCGCTAACATATTAAATTTATTTTTAATTCAATAAGCATAAGAACCTACGGATACATTGTAGATTTTCCTTAAAAATGAAAATGCAATATCGTACCCATGAATATATGTACATATATGAATGTACATACATATATGCATGTAATATATACGTATGTATGTACATGAAAATTTATTTAATGTTTATTCAACGTATCTTATCCATTGTATGTATCTACATCTATGAAAAATGTATATAAACGTACATATCAAATCATATCTAGTTTTTTTTATTTATGTATGTATATGTTATGTCGATATAATCTCTTTTAATACATGAATTCTTTATGTGTGTAAATTATGATTAATTGTATTTTAATCACTTACATACATACATATTCATATATACTCATTTATCTATATTATTTTACGTCATTGTTAAGTACTGATAGTGAATTTGATAAATTTAGTAATAAATTTTCACTTCGTTTTTTTTTTTTTTTAAATGTGATTTATATCAACTTGCTACATTCATATAATCATCGATTTTTATTCACATTTATACATATTTACACATGTGTACACTTAAAATACTTGCACTCGACTTAATAATAATGATATGTTATGTATTCTACTCTATTTACCATTAATAAAATAATGTTATCTACACACTTACCTTTATCCTCTGTTTTATAAAAATGAAAGTAGAAAAAAAAAATAAATAAATCCATAACAAACATGAATTAACAAATCAATTAATTAAATGATTAATTAATTAGTTAACTACTCTCTAACATAACAGCAATAACAAAAACCAAATTTAATTGAATGAATTGAAATTGACAATTACATACCTACATACATGCTCACATACACATACATAAGTAAATACGAATTATACTCTTACTTAAGTTTATACATACATACATACTTATTTTTATTTTTATTTTCTCTTTAGCAACTACAGTAAACGAGCATTTTTTTTTATTGACTCTTAAAAATTGTTTTTCAAATTCTGTTTTTTTTTTTTTCTTAAATTTTCTTCTTTGCTTTTTCTTTTACACCTAGGAATGCAATTAGAAAATTTCGAAGGTGATATCAGTTGTCACGTTAAAATTAATTTTCTGCTTGTTCACAAGATATATTTACTATACAATATATTTAAAAAAAAAAGAAAATGTATAAAATGTGATTGGGCGGTTATTTAATGATCATTTGCTTTTTAGAAAACAACATTATACAGAGTACACATTCATGTATTAATTCGCTTTCTATATATTAATGTAATCAATGTTGAAATTTATTACGAGTATAGATTGGTAATAAAACATATGTACGTGTATGCACATTGTACATACAGATTGTATATACATTGTATAAATTAAAATGATGCATAGTATATATACATATGTACATGTATTATGGTTTCAGAATGATTAGACTACATGTAAACAAGTACAGAAAATTTAACTACTGTTTAATATTGTATACACATACATGCATAATGCATAATTAACCATCAAATATATATATTATATAAAGTGAAATAAATTCATAACATGTACATACGAAATCTCTAATATTTCAGCTGGTTATCTGTTCAATAAAATTTATTAATTGTAATTGCTGCCATTTGCTACTCCCATACATACATATGTATGTATGTGGATAAAATTGTATGACATATAGAAAATACATAAATTGGAGAAAGTTTAAATTATATACTTTTTCATGTACTCGTACATATGTATGTAATTCTTGCTTATTCGTGGCTCTTTTGTTTTTCTTTTCCTTTTTAAATTTTATTTATTATTTTATTAAATTTGTTTTAGAAAATTTTTAATAATATTATGCATAAAATATATAAAATTATGATATACACTGCCCTACAACTGGATAATCTCAACTACAATTTTCTTGTTTTCTTAAAAAAAAAAAAAATAAAATGAGACAATTTAAACATTTCAAGTAACTATTCTTATTTAATCATAAATTTCCAATTTATATTTGAAATTTCAAATAATTTGGAAAATATTCAGAATAATTATGAAAAAGAAAATCTTATTATTGTTGACAGCGACAACAAAATAACTTCATGTCAGTTGTGAATTTCTTTTGTAATTATCTCGATAATTTTCCAAATTATCTGAAATTTGAGACAAAGATATTGGAAATTTTTGATAAAAAACAAAAAAACATTGCCGCTTACAATATTCAAATTTGACTTATCATTAAAAAAAAAATATAATAAAATTGTAAGTGATATCGTCTAGTTGTCGGGGAGTGTATTAAATTTTCAAATTTACTACTTACATTTAATGTACAATACAATGTATACTGTATATATTTTCTTTTACAGGTTAGATTATATTTTTCTCAACTTCCGGATGATAAAGTTCCTTATGTAAATAGTGCAGGTGAAAGATATAGAGTTAAGCAATTATTACAACAGTTACCACCCCATGATAATGAGGTAAAAACAAAAAAAAATACAAAATTTGAAAAATAAATTAAATTTCTTTTCATAAAAATATAATTAGCACATATTTAAAAAACAAAAACCTCTTTTTGTCTGTTTACTTTTATAATTATATAATTTTATTCAAAATAAGTACACAAATCATTAATTTGTTTATTTTTGTGTAGGTGCGGTACTGTCATTCTTTAACAGATGAAGAACGTAAAGAGTTACGTCTTTTTTCTGCACAAAGAAAACGTGAAGCTTTAGGTCGTGGTATAGTACGTCTTCTCTCAGATGATCGTCCTTGTAAAGGGGTAAGTTTATTTTTTGTTTTTCATTTCTATTAAATAACATAAAAACCAATAAAAAAATAAAGACATTATACGTACAAATAAAATAAAATATAAAATCCCCAATAGAGGCAATAAAATAAATAAAATAAAAATAAAAAAACATTTTGTTTTTCAAAAGCTAAACATGTTTACTATACAAATAAAATATTTATTTACTTTGAACATCATGGTCTATTTTAAATAAAATAAATTTGGAAAATGTCTCTATTTACATTTAAAATTTGAAATATTTTTTAGCATCTCCTTAGATTACACAAGTATAAAATTTTACCAATAAAATATAAAACAAAAGGAAGAAAAACAAAACAAAAAAAAAAAAAAAAAAAAAAAAGAAAACACATCTTTATGTCTCCATTTTATCTTTTTGATAATAATGACGACGTCGTCTACACCTCAGTACACATGAATGCTTAAATTTTTAGTTTAATTCGATCGATGTAGTCGTTTATTATGGTTTTATTCATTTGAAGAAATTTCAAAAATCTATCGTTAAGTTTATCATATATTCTTCTTATATACTTGTCTGTGTATATACATACTATATGTACTCGCATCGCATATACATGTATTTATATATCAGTATACACATGCACATATATTCGTTCTTGTATGCGTATTTATATAAAATTGATTTTGAAATCCTTAAGATAAGATACAACAATAAAAACGCTGATGAAACCATCAACTAAGAGAAAGTTTCTTCTTCTTTGTTTTTCAACCGTACAGTAAAAAAACAAAAAAAATTTATTTTTTTCTTGGTTTTTTCCTTTCATCGTTGTCACGAGAAGCTATCATAATGTGAAATCTTCAATAAATGAAGCAACATATAAAATGAAACGACAGTGGTTTCATTTTATATATTATTTTTCTTCTTTATTTTCGTAATACGAATATACTAAAGTTTATATCCTTTTTTTTTTTTTTGTTTTTTCTATTTCAACAATATTATACCTAATCACATTTTTCCTCATTCCAATCATATAATTTAAGTACATGAGTAAATTTGGTGGTTTATATACAGTATTTAAAGACAATTAAATTGAAAGAACGGATGAAAATGTTAAATATATAAAAAGTATATACATACATATGTATGTACAATCATATATACATAATATGAAATTTTATATGTAAGAGTATATAATAAATTCGTATATAAAAACTATACGAAATTCTTGATAACAGTAGTCTTGTGTGTACACAAGATAAGGATGTATTTGTACAAATATGAAAAGAAGTAAAAGAGAAAATGAGTCAAAGTTTAATAGACTGGAAATTCACTAAATGAGGCCATTTACAAAGGTAGAAGGACTCAATTAATTTTGCTTTTGATATGCGCCTACTATGTATTAATGTATACACATGAATACGTATGTACAATCTTCTTAGTTTTTTGTCTTTTCCTTTTCTTACTTTTCATTTAAAATTTAATAAATCTTTTGGTTTTTGTTTTTATTTTTTTTTTAAAGGCCACGTTAAAATAGCGTATTCTTTACATTCAATATATGAAAAACCGTTCAAGTTTGTTCATTTTTTGTTTTGGTTATTTTTATTCTTTTAGTACTTTTTTTAATCGAAAAGGAAATTAAAATTATTGCTCAAAAAAAAAAAAAAAGTTGATGTCTATAGAATTCTCTTGGGAGCTCTTTTTATAATTCTATAATTTCCTTCATAACTTTTGAGAGCTTATCAGTAAGCATGGTCCATAAAATCATTTTTCTAGCATAAAAAATCATCCCTAAAGGTTGTTTTTTTTTTCTCTTTTGTATTTTGTTTTTTTTTTTCAAATTTAACATTTTTTAAATAATTTTTCTTAAAAATTTTCGTATTTTAATTTTCTCTTTGTTTGTACGGCTTGTATTATTTTACAGTGTGAAGAGCATTTATCCTCTGGAGACATTGTTGTATTTGCATCACGTTTAGGGGCAAATGTATGCTGGCATCCAGGTTGTTTTATTTGTTGTATATGCAGGGAACTGTTAGTTGACCTTATCTATTTTCATAAGGATGGAAAATTATATTGTGGTCGTCATCATGCTGAAACACAAAAGCCACGGTGTTCTGCATGTGATGAGGTAAAATACTTTAACTTCTGTTTTTTTTTTTTTTTTTCATTATCATTATCATTATTCAAGATAAATATATGATATCATCTTTAAATAGTTTTCATTCTCTCTTGAAATTACATTAATATAGTAAACGTTAAAGCATATTTTTCTAATTAAAATTTTAAAAGAATTTTAATAAAAAGTATGCATAAAATTAAAATATAAATAAAATCATTTTTTGTTTTTCAATGTTTTGTAGATAATATTTTCAGATGAATGCACAGAAGCTGAAGGTAGAACTTGGCATATGAAGCATTTTTCATGTTTTGAATGTGACAAACAATTGGGTGGACAACGATACATAATGCGAGAGGGTAAACCATATTGTTTGACATGTTTCGATGCCATGTTTGCCGAATACTGTGATTTTTGTGGTGAAGTTATTGGAGTTGATCAAGGACAAATGAGTCATGACGGTCAACATTGGCATGCCACTGATCAATGTTTCTCTTGTTGTACCTGCCGTTGTTCATTATTAGGGCGACCATTTTTACCTAGAAGAGGAACAATTTATTGTTCCATAGCTTGTAGTAAAGGTGAACCACCAACGCCATCAGATAGTTCAGGACCAAATACACGTCCTCATCGAAGTAATACTACCTCACAAATTCCACGTAGTCCAAAAATGGGAAGACGTGCATTACATTGTTCCAATGAAAGTCAGTTAGGCTCAGTCAATAAAGGTTTAGATAGATTGGTACTTGAAAGGAATTTAGAAAAAATCGTTGATAATAAACGAGATCAATCAGTAACGACTTCAACGACACCAATAAATAGAGATCAACGTCGAGAACCAATTGATTTAACTGACATTGGTGTTAGTTTAGATAACCTTAGAACAAATGAAAAGACAATTAATTCCTCTATAGATCAAAATTTGACAACGTCCTTACCAGATTTACCATCATCTAATCGAGATCACGAAATGAACGATCAAAAGAAAGACAGGGCAACAGATACAACTACAGACATACAATCTCCTAGCGCTTCCGAGACAACCCAAAGTACGCAAGAAATATCAAGTGACAACCAGATTAAAAAGGAGATACAATCTTTACAACAAGGTCATACACATCAACAGCATCAGCAACAATCGTCAAAAGAAGTTCGATTTGATAGTACACAAGAGCATATGTCTAGATCAAAAAGTTATACGGATAATTCAAGTGCAAGAAGACGTCGTAGACGACGTAATCAAACGCGTGTTAGAAGCAGTTCAGAAAATCAAATTTATTTAAATTCATCATCAAATTCAAATAAAACACCAAATTCAATGCAAGCAAGTCAAAATCAAGATTCAGATGCATCGAGTGTGTGCTCAACATGCTCATCAAGTTCCTCAAGTGCTGAAGAATATATTTATAGATTGCCAGCAAGAAGGCATTATGGTGGTGTCCGAGTCTCATATGTTCCAAACGATGCAATTGCATATGATCGTAAACGTAATAAAGATGGGACGGCATCATCCGAAAATGATAACAAGAATTGTATTATATCATGACAACCGTCATTATCATTTTTACAAAGTCCATGTTGTGAATGTTGCAAAGGATGTTTTAAAGATATTTTTAATTTATTTCGTAAACGTTAAAATACATATAATATATGGTATATAAGAGTGTGCAAAACTCATACGTATGTTATGTATGAATAAATGAATTCATATTGAACGCCAAAAAAAAAAAAAAAAAAGAAGAAACAAAATAAATAATATGAACAATATATTTAGAATTAAATGTCCTTACATAAACTCAGGACTAATTGACAATTAAATCACAATAGAATCCTTTCTAAAATATTACCTATATGTACATGCAATTTGATAGTATATCGTATGTGTTATTTATGTATGTGATGTATATGTATGAGAACAAAAAAAAAATTTTTTTTTATTCGAATTAAAATAGAAGTTCATATCAAAATTAAATGAAACATAAAGAAGCTTTATATGGCAATAATATGTACATATAATTATCATTATATATATACATATATATTTTTTTTTTGTTTTCGTGAAATATACAAATAAATTTTATTTATGCAACAGTGTTTTCATGTAACATATACTATAAACGTGTTTAAGTGTAATTTAAGAAATTTAACTCATTTCAATGTATGTATTTATATTACTAATGTAAAAAATTAAAATTAAAAACTATCATTGTCCAATAATCCTTAATGGTTGAATGACTTTATTCAAAACAACAATAAAAACTATCATTATTAAATACACGTGTACGTAAGTATATGAAATGAGTACATACATTTTTTGTTTTAAAGATTTTAAGAAGAAAAAAGTAAATATTATATCAAATTAAGAATCTGTTTATTTTCTTAAAATATAATATTATATTACTAATTTATTGATTATATCTTAAATAATTGAATATATCTTTGAAACGCATATCACTCATATTTTAATTTAAAAAACAAAAAAAGAAAAAAAATATCGCATTGATTCAATACAAAAATTGTGTATAATGAAACATGAAAGTAAATAATATTTTTACAATTAATTTTAAAACTATTAATTTAGTAATTAAAATTTTATAATTTTAAAATAATTAATAATATTAAAAAAAAAAATAATAATAATAACAATAAATACATGAATTTTTATCAATATCAAATGTATATGTAATATCTAATCATTAAAATATATTTTAAATTAAATTATATATAGAAGAAACATCATTATCATAAAATATACGTCGTCTATGAATTTTTATATAAATAAATAAATTCTGTTTTTTTTTTTTTTTTTTTTGAATTGTAGAATAAAAATTTTTTTTATATAAAACGTACAAAAATTAATTTGAATAGAATTACCTATGTATATTGAATTTTTTTTTTTTTTTATTTAATTAATTATAAATTATAGTATCTATAATGTGCGTAAATTTATTAATTTTTATATTTTAGTAAATGTAAAAATTTATTTATATGTATATATAAATATATAAAAAAAAAAAAATAAAATAAAATAAAAAAAACACAAAAATTACAAAGGCTTCCATAAATAAAGAAAGTAGAAAAATTATTTGAAACAAAATACTAAATACATCAGATAATTATTGTAATAATAAAATATACATAAATGAGAATTGAAACAAATAAGTAAACAAAAAACAAAATTAATCAAAATTAAATAAATCAAAAGAAAAAAAAAAAAAAAACAAATAAAATTAAAGCAGAAAATCGAAATATCCTTTTTATTCAGAAAAAAAAACAAAATACATACGTATGTATACAAAATACAAAATGATATGTTATTAAAAAAACAAAAGGAAAAAATATTAAATTTTAAATGAAAACAAAATGAGATAAACACGTAAGGTAATTATTTAAATTCGAAACTTAATACATACATACGTATGTATGTATATGGTATGTAAAAAATATTTTAAATATCAGAAGATAAAATCGAATACATACAAAACATTATAAATTTTGTATACAAGAAACAAGGATTTTTTAAAAATTTTAATTAAAAAACAAAATTAGAAATAAATATCAAAACAAAAAAACAATAAATTCAAGGAAAGAAATGCGAATTATTTAAACCTACAGAAAATATGTATTTTTTTCAGTCTCTTTTTTAATGTTCTTCATTTATTTTGTAAGATCAATGATGTTGTAGATGTTTTTCTTTTCTTTTTTTGTTTACAACAAAAGCAAAAAAATCTAAAATAAAAATTAATTAAAAAAAAAAAAAATAATAATAATGCATTTAATTTACTCCTGATAAAATATTTTTATTTAAATTTTTATACAAAATAAAAAGATTAAAATTACAATCTTACACAATTTAAAATGGGACGCTTGGTATTTCTCAAAATTAAATCAGTTTTGTAATTTTTATTATGAAGAAGAATTTAATTTTCTATACCAAAATAATTTTGATTGTAAACAAATCCAATTTTTATTGAGCATCAGAAATCGAATTAAATTACATGTGTATGTGCATATATCAAATATGTTTTTATATAACCTAAAGTTATTTTATGTGTTGGCTGTTTTAATTTATCGTAATTTGATACATTTTTTTTATATTTTAAAAACAAAAACGAAAAACTAAAAATTAGATCATGTGGACGAAAAAGATTAAAAAAATCCAAAAAAAAAAAAAAAAAAAAAATTAGTAGGTTTATACCAACAATTTGTATCTAAGATGTGGGCTTAATTATTTTAATTTTATATCTATGCTTAAAAATTTGTTTTTATAACTAACATTTATTTTATGTCATTTTTATGTTTCCTCTGAACCAATTTAAAAAAAAAAAAAAAACAAACAAAACAAATTTATGATTACAAATTATGACATGATTAAACACAATAGAAATGTCACCTTTAAATATTATCTAATAAATAAAATGATGATTTCATAATATCATAGAATATAAAATTTCTAATTTTTTTTTTTCAATTCTCTTCGTTTTTTTTTTTTTTTGTATTTTAAATAAGTTCATCACTATCATTATAATCATTTATTATTGCATTTTTTAAAAAATCTATATATTACATTACATTCAAATATAAATTTCCATAATGCGCTTCTTAGATTGTGTCAATTCTTAAAAGTCTTAAAAAATGAAAATTATTGTCATCTTTCATTTTATAAAGTAGCATAACTATCATATGATATGGTTTAATGATGAAGCAGTCATCGTCATCATCATCATTATTCGTTCAAAATGTGAGATGATAAAATAATAAAATTTTTTCCTTCTTCTTCTTCTTTTTTGAATTTAAATGTCTTTATCAAAATATTACATTACCATCAAATTTATATGAAGGCGTATAAAATATTTAAAAAAAAAAACGAATCGTGAAATAAAATTTTTTCTTTGTTTTTATGAAAATTCAAAATTTCTTCGTTTTTATTTTTTATTTTTATTTTTTTAATGCTTATAAAATTGTGTATAAACTTACATACACGTTTAAAAGTGATGATGATAAAATTCTTTATATGGTAACAAAAATTATTATTGAAAGATTTTATAAAATCTAGAAATATTCAATATTTTTTATTGATATACATATATACTTGCATACAGTATAGTATGTACAAGAATTCTTAACGTTTTTTTTTTTTTTTTTTTTTTTTTTTTTTTTTTTTTAAATTCTTGTTATTGACCTTCTCATACGTAAAAATAAGGATTTTATTTTTAAATTAAAGATTAGTTTTTAATTTGATAAGATTTTTTTGATCTTATGAGGAAACATACATATGTGTAGGTAAGTATACAATAAAATATTTTAATATTGAAATTTTGTATTTTATTAGAAATGTAATATATTTTTTAAAAAAAAAAAAGGACATTTAAGATAAACATTTAATTTGAAATAATCATTAAAGCAAATTAAAAAACAAAAAGCACACAATAAAAAAACATTAAGAAATTTTGTATAACCTTTACGTCTACACAACATTCATATAATATAGACAATGTACTACAAAAAGGAAATTTTACATTAGTCGTTAATTCGACACTTATCTATACACACATATTATATTGCAACAAATTTATACTTTTTTTTATCGACATATATAAAATTTAACTAAAAATATTGTTCATATAATATACAAATAATCCATATACTTAAAACAACAGCAGTAAATAAATTTATCCATTTTTTTATTTTTATTCGTTTTTCAATTTTTACATTATATATTATATAGAAAATTTATAGAATTTATGTACATACTTATATGTAATACTATTTGTGCAAAATAAATAGAAATTTCACATATATTTCATGTGTGTATAATCGAATTAAAACAAAAATATATAGAGAAATAAAAAAAAAATCAAATTTAATCTTTATATAATCTTTTTTATTATTTATAGAATTGAACCCTTTTAATCTTTATTCAATTTTGCTTCTTTTTTTTATTTTCTCGTAGAATTTTATTAATAAATAAAATTCTGAAAATAAATTTATGATTGTTTTAATTCGAATAAACATAAAAATTTAGTTGAAAGAATGAAACAAAAAAAAAAAAAAAAAATTGTTTTACTTAAATTAAATGATTCGTATATGCGTTTAGAAAAATTTTTTTACGATCATTACTCACATTACATATACATTTTACATTTTTCATATTTTCATTTTAAATATTTATGTATTTGTATTTTTTATTTTCTATTTGTAATATTAAATTTAATTGTAATCACTTAGCAATTAAGAAGAAAATCACGTAACGTCAATTTTCCACAATACATTACATACATATATATATACATAGTTCCCAATGGAGTATAATTTATTTGTATATATTTATGTAATGTGTATTGTACTGTAATACAAAAATACAATATAACAAAATACATACATATATAAAATATACATAAAATTTTACATCTCATAAAATATTTAGCTATTAGCAATGATTTTCACATCAACATTTACAATGTGCATAACTATACGAATTAATATAGTACATATACAAAATATGTAAACATATATTGAAAATATTTACGTACATAAAATATAACTTTTCTACAAGAAAATTTTCACCTTTATAATAAAGTGCTGGAAAAATAAATTTTCAAGGCTGCTTTTATTTTATATTCATTCACATTTAAACATCGTCTTCATATCATCATGGCCATCATTACCTAGTCGTCAGTCACTAGTATATATACTTACTATACCATTTTTGTTATTGTACAATAGACTTTTATATTCGACTTACACTCTGTATCTATAAATGTATAAATATGTACATATATATGTATTTATTCAACATACATATATATAATAACAGGAAGGAAGAAACGTAAAAAAGGAAATTTCGAATAAAATGTAAAAAGAAAGGTGTAATTTACGACTTTCTATCGTAAAAATTATTGTGAGAATAAGATGTTATGTCAGTTTTAGTTTTCATTTTATATATATTATGCATAAGTATGTACAGTGTTTATTTAGGGAGTATATGTCATGAATAAAAGGACAAAATGTCCTATATTTTTTTGTTGTTGCTATTATTATTATTATTATTGTTATTATTACTGTTTCATATGTTACAAAATTTATTTTGTATTTTATATATTGTTGCTTATTCTCCCGTTTGTCTTCCTTTTCAAATTGTAAAATATTGTACATCAAGAATAAGCACGTATTGTAAATATACATGTGTGTTTACAGACATATACATACATACATACATTCATTCACACACATATATTATATGGTATGTGTTACCTTTAGATTTGAAATTTTCTTATGGAAATTATGAAAATAAAACGAAATTTTCAATTGAAAGCTATGTGACCCCCTACTTGTATACAAATAAAATGGAAAATATACTTATTTTTCTATAAGAAAACAGTTTATATGCATGTATATAATACAGAATACATTTGTAAGCGTAAATTTTATATGTATATATAATTTGACCGTAGCGTTGAGAAAAAAAAAAAATACTGGACTAACTATAAAATGGATAAGAAGATGTTCATGTGATGTATTACGTTTATGTATATGCACATAACAGTCCTGTACAAGTAAGAAAATGTTGTTTTTATTGTATTGTCCTTGTCATTAGGATTCATTTTATGACCAACTAAAGAGCTGTAAAAGGTTATAGAAAAAAAATGAAAAAAAAAAAAAAAAAGAAAATACATTTTTATATAATGCAACAGATTTTTACCGTATGTTTTAATATATCATTATATTTACATAAAGTGTATGAAAAACTTTTTACACAAAAATATGTATTCCATGTAGAAAGTAAAATGATAAAAACGACACTATATATTATGCATATAAAATTGTATAGCGAATATGCATGTGCATGTGTATAAATTACATGAATATAAAGCGTATGTGTGTTTTGTGTGTTTTTAAGGATTAAATGTAAATCAAGAAAAAAATAAATAAATTTATTTAAATTAGAAATATATTGTTGGGAAAAAGAATAAATTTTGGTTTTGCTATATGTAAATGATTTTCTCCTGAGGAAAATTTAAATGAAAATTTTCTAAAATCATCTCAATTTTATATGTACATAAAATGAGTATTTCTTATTTATAAGTTAAACGTGAGTTTTAAAACGTTAAAAAAAAATTTTTCAAGTTGTGATACTATTACGGTTTTAATACAAAAATTATGCAATGTCACTGATACATTGAATCAAAACATTATGCGCTAGTTATTTAACTAATGCGATTTAGATGCGTTCATAACACTTTATGAAACTTTAAGCTTTGCATGCATTCGATAATTAAACGTTTTAAAACTTACCTTTATTATTTTTTCATTTATACTAATATTATTGCATCTCGTTGTAATTGCAATCCTTGATGCTGCAATTCACATATACACGTATGTACATATAAATAAATTTATTTCGTTTTTGTCTATTACTGGAAAAACATAAAAAAAAATTTTTTTTTTTTTTTATTCTTTTAAAAATATCTTATTTATGAATTCAAAAAGAACAATTCATGCCATCAAACATCATTAATTATTGCAAACAAATTAAAAGTGTTAAATTCTTAAATAAATTATAACTTGAAATATTTTAAAATAAACTTATTGTATCTAAATTCTCTCATGTGTGCATGTCAAATGTTATTTTTCATTTTATGAATATACATACATATTCATATGTAAGTACATATTATATATGATTGTGTGTGCATGCGTTGATATATGTATGTACGTATAAATAAATTTTATAACTGATTGTGAATTTTTTTATTCTAAGATATTTACATGTACATACATACGAGTATGTACATATTTAGTATACACAAGTATATTATGTTAAATTTTCATTAATAATACTGTCAATGTGTGATATAAACGTGCATATTAGGCACATAACTATAAGTAAAACCCCTCATCATTTGATTAAATCAAGAATATAATTTTATGATCTGATATGTATACAAACTATATGTATTTAACGTACACATACCTACATATGTACATTATTGTATACACATACATACATATATATAACCAAGAATAGTTGAATTACAGGTTGAATCTCTTAATTAACTCTCTAAAGTAATTTTCATCGTCATAAATATTTGCGATAAATAGCGTTCTAATTAACCTTTTGTAACGTATAAACATACATATTTATGTATGTATATGCAATAATAGTACAACAAAACCTAATATTAATTTTCACATATTTATGTGATAATGTACATATACGATATTATGTTATATAATCGTAGTTGCAAATACGAGGATATTATAAAGTTTATGTAGGTAGTTGGGTAATTTTGGTATGATGCATACAAATAAATTTAAAATAAAATAACTTACATACATATACGAGTATACATACGGTATTTAAGGGAGTTGAAAATAATTTTAAATTCATGATATTACAAAATAACTAATTCATTTTTTATGTGACATACTAAGATCTAATATACATATGTACGTACATAACATATATTATTTAATAAAATTAAAAATTTTCTTCTATCGTACGTGAAAATATTTAATTAAATTCAGATATTATTTTCAGTTCAGTTTAAAACATTATACATTATTGTACGTGTATGCAATACATGAATATATTACTTTTCAATTTTTATCGTAAAGGATAAAAACAAAATTATAAAAAAATCCCAAAGTGTACAATATCCGCATTATTGTATCCAATGTTTTTTTTTTTTTTTTTGCTTTTCCTTCTTCCCGTTTGAAATTTTTGAAATATTTGTCTTGATATTTTCTACATTTCGAATGTACTTTTTTCTTCTTCCTGAATATGAATATGCATCGAAAGAACGTAATTTTTTTTTTTCTTCTAAATTCCAACAATATGTACTATAAATACTTTATAATATAAAATGAAAATATTTTTAAATTAATATTTGTTATCATCCTTAGAATGATACGTAGGCATGTACGAATATGTGTTATACGCATACACACATACAAATATACATTATCTTTGTGTACAAAAAAATAAATGCATATATATACATATACGTATGTATATACTGTCTATATATTTATATTCAATTTATAATGTCACATGCAATCATATTATGTCACATTTTTCATATATTCACATCCTTTCTTGTACATATATTCTATTTTATTATTACATATCAGACCAAAATTCATTTTATTGATAAAATTACTTGTAGTATACCATGATCATTTATTATGTGAAAGTATTGTATTAAATAGTACATTATAACTATGTATATAGCATTTTATTGATATATAGTACATATAAAAACATACATACATGATAGAGGAAAGTATAAAAAGTAATTGATATAATGTTACATATGTACAGCATGATATGTATATATACATTATTTACTATGTGTGAGTAAACATATATATATATATATATATACGTATGCATGTGTATATAGATATGTGATTATATATTATAAATAGAAAATATAATACATACATATATGCATACATGTATTGCATTGTATTCAGTTATATTATTTATGTACGCGTACATATGTATATGTATTTCTGTACATTCATTTAATCGAATTTACAAGAATTCAGATTTAATCAAAGATAATCCATGGACATTGATCCAAAAAGACTATTAGTTGCAGTTCACTGAATCATATTCAATCAATGTATATAGTATACTACCATAATGTATAATATAATAAATTTTACAAAAAACATCGTAATACCACATCTAATTTTGTTGTAATCGTACAAATACGTAGATACATGATAACACATATATTTACTTGTGAGTACAGTACATATGTCATTTTATGCATACATATGTATTTGAAAAGAATCAAAAATCGAATATTAAAAATGCAAATGCAATTTCAAATACTTACGCATATTCATATCTGATAGATTTACCAAAGCATTTTATGTAATATATACTTGTATTACGGATAAGAATACATATAAGGATACGTATGTAAGTATTTCTAGAAAGAATAGGTAAGATTTAAAAGAATATAAATTTTAAGAATTTTTCAAAATATAAATTTGCTTTGCTTATCATAGAAAACAGCTTAAAAATGAAAATGTATCTACAGCTAAAAAAAAAAAAAAAACGTTACAATTTAAATATTTTATAAATTTTAAATACAACCATGTACACACGTATAACATTAACGCCAAATGGTTATGCAACTTTTAAATGTTTTTTAAAGTTTCTTTTAAAATAAATTTTTCAATGTTGAATTTTTCAGTTAGTTTTAAATTAAAAAGTTTTCAAACTTATAAACTCTTGAAAAAAAATATCAGATATGCTTCAGTTATGCCACTTACTTTATATTCATACAACTGAAAACAATAGACCAATACCTCTATTATAATTCGTTCAACGATATATCACTCCACTGTACACAATGAACAAATTTATATTTTCATTTCATTTGGGATAACGTGAAAACTTTCATTACATCAATGAAATATTAATCAAAAATGTTTAAAAAAAAATTTTTTTTTTAAAGAAAAACTTTTTTAAAAGTTAAATAATGAACAAATTGAACTGTTTTTTGTATTGAATATTCAAAAGAAGTGCTCCAATATTATTTGAGGCTAAGTTATAAATCATTTTCAATGCCTCTAAGATTAGAGACTATGCAGTTCTTTTTTATTCATTGTGAATGAAAAAATCACAAAATACTACTACTGTCGTTTGATTTTTATTAAGTCGACTATAATTATACATATTATCAATATAAATAAAAATTGAAACATGTTGAAAGAATAAAGATTCTATTGTGGTTCAGTTGTAGTTCAGTTATAAAAGAAATGTACGTATTTCGAAGACTCTATGGAAAAATATAAATTTTCTTGGAAAAAATGCCATTTCAGCTGAAATATATGCAACATACGTATATAAAATTATGATAAAAAAACGAAACAACATTAAATTATTAAATTTTATAATTCACAATAACAAATTTTATTGTTAGTAATTTTAATTTTAATCAGGAGGCAATGGCTTGACCAGTGCTCTCGTTTTTCAAAACTTGAAAGTAGTATAACACGTTATCACTTTTTAGATAAAGTTTCCTAATTAGGAAACTTTTATATTTTTTCAAATACTTTCGTATGAATTTTTGAAATTTCTCTTTAAATGAATATCGTTTATATCTGTTTGCTTTCGCGATTTTTTTTCACTTTCATGTTTCATACATACTGGTCAGTCTAGTCAGTCTAGTCTAGTCTAGGTCTAGCAGTTTAGTCAGTACTCAGTATTATAAATGTTGGTTGGTTCAGTTGCTTTTTGAACATAAGGGAAGACAGGTGGTATTGTATAGTAGTTCTTGAATTTTATTTTCATATTTCCAATTTTATTTTCATATTTGTAATTTTATTGTCGCATAGAAGCAATGGCATACTGAGTATAATATTTATTTTATAATCGGCCGATATGAGGCAAATACAAATTTTCTGTATTATATATTTTATTAAAAAATTATTTATACACATATTCCATCAAATTTCTAAAAAACAGTATTTTCATCGAAACGACTGTATCGCAATATCAGATACCAAAAAGCAGTAAAAATACTACAATTGCAGTAAAACGATAGTACTGAGCTTGACCGTAAAAATGAGTTGTACACTTTCAAAGAAGAAGAATTTAATCCAGAAATTTCTATTAAATATAAAATTAAAAGGATAATACGTGATAATAAATTTTATTTCAAATTTTCATTTTACAAAGGATCAAATTAGGTATTCATCAATTGTTGTATTCTTGGATGTTATTTTGTAAAGAATATTCCTTTCACTTTTTTTTAATGATGTCTCTTATATACTAAATTTATGCTTTGCATAAATAATTAAGTATAAGCAAGTATAAGAGAATTTTTCTTCATACAAACAAACAGTTTTTTTTTTTCATAGAAATTAACTTTTATATTTATTTTACTTTCACTCTCTAATCAGCAAAATAATAATAATAATATGCAATTCTAGTGTAATTGAAAAGTAACCTTTTTATTACGTTAACTACATTAACGCATAGTATAATACATAGCAATAATACATAGCATAGAACGTTCAAATTAAAATAAATGTGAATTTTATTTCGTCCAATGTATATTTATTTTATTTTACTTGATTTTCTTGTTATTTGAATTTTTTTTTATATATTTTTTTTTTTGTATTGAAAAAGCTTTTTTTGATTATTCAATCATTTGGAATTTTATTTTGTCTTTATCACATTATAATTATTATTCGTTTTCTTATATTTTGTAGATATATACATGATCTTTTCAACATTCACAGATATTGTTCATTTCAGAATGCTATATACATATACATACACATACATATAAAATTCCACCCATATTTAACGCCCATTTCTTATTCTTTTTTACATACATACGTATATATATTTTTGTTCATTACATAATCTTTAAACATTTTATTCATTCATTCTTTTAATCAGAACACATATTCATCTATACATACATACCTACATATTACATACCGTATCATACAGGGAAATGAATAATATTCATTTGCAATTCCTTTGACATAATAAAGTCAAAAACGAAAATGAAAATAAAAAAAATAAAAAAAATAAAATACATTACATTACATATAGAAATTGTAGAACATGAAAAAAAAAGGAAAACGAATTGAATAAAGAAAAAGGAAAATTGCTATAGAGAAAACAAGGATATCTCGATAATATGCAAAGAAAATTTTGTAAAGGTTTCACGTAGCATAACAATCAGTTTTAAAGATGAAACAACAACAAAAATGTACTGATGCTATGATAATAATGATGATGATGATGATAAAACAAACTAAATATTTTTCTTTTCAAGGAAAAATAAAATTTTTCCTTTTTTTTGTCGATGAATTTTGTAGAACTTTTGTTGAATTCTTTTTCTTTTTCTTTCTTTTTTTTTTTTTTTTTTTTGAATTGATGATGAAGCAATACATTTGCCATACAAATTGTGAGGAAAAGAGAACCTTTTAGATTACATACATACATATAGTTATTATATATATGATACGTAGGTGTTGCCTTAGGAGATACATTTTCTTTACTTATGTACATTTTTTTCTCTTTTAGAAAATTAGTTGAAAATAAAAATAAAAAAATTAAAATACAAGGAAATAAAATATTTCCATATCGTATTACATTTGTAAATAGAATATCCTGAATTCTGACATTCTTTCATCTCCTTTTTGACATGATGATATTCAAAGTACAAATTTATTCATAAACATATAAAATACGTAATACATGTGTGTATTATGCTTACATATATCCTATCGAAAAATACATTAATAAAATATTTTTAAAAAAATAAATAAATAAAAATAAACAAAAGGATAATAAAATACATATTTAGATATCTACCTAAAAATATTTGAATTCTGTTAAAAAAAATTTTTTTTTGTACATTCTATGTACAAAACTAAATAAGTTTTCTGTAACTAAATTAACATACTCGTATATACATACATATTATTGAAATTACCTTAAAATAAATATGAAATTGAATTCTACCACAAAAACCATTACATATTTCAAATATTAAATATTTCAAACAAATATTTAACAAATTTCATTATAACAAAAATATTGAAAGTTGTTAGATAAGTTGCGTAACATATGTATGTGCATGTACATTATTATGTGGAAAAATAAAGATCGTATTCGAAAATCAAATGATTCATATATGTCATAATAAATAATACAATGGTAATGAATAGAAGTAAAATTAGAAAATATCTTTGACATCACATAATGTACAGTGTATAATATGTAATATAAACAAATACATATGTATATACATGAATATAAATGAAATATATGCTTTGTACAAGTGTATGCATATATATTTTATTAATAAAACTTTGAAATATTTTTGTTATTCAAATAAAGGATTAAAATCCTGTACCTATCCTCATATTTTCTAATTTATGACATAATAATACAAAATGATTATATTTTATTCATGTGATTTTGTTGAATGCTTTACTTTTTCCCTATATAATTTTTCGTCATATACCTTTGTTTCTATAATCTTCTGTTTTTTTTTTTTTTTTTTTGTTTTTATTTTTCTTTAAATTTTTATTGTATATGTGTGTGTGTATGTTTTCGACTATTCTTATTATTTATTTCTTCATGAATTATAATAAGAATGTGTCTGCTAAAAATGTTCACTAAAAATTATGTATGTACATATATATCTTTTTTTTTATTTTTGTCATTACATTTTTTTTTTTTTTTGTTTTTTTGAAACATTTAATATATGGCAAAATAAAACTTTTTAAGATTTGTATTCTTAGATTGTGTATAGCGTACATAAAGATGACACTAAAAGTCAAAAATCTTTTTGTAGAAAATTTCTTACATTTCATTTTAACATATTTTCACTTTTCTAAAGCATATTTATACATAAATTTATTTTCATTTTATACACACATATACGACTTGTTCATGTAAAACTTAACATGATGTACATATATGTATGCTATAATAAAGGATTTTTGTGGAAACAAGTCCCAAAAGATGAAATATCTAATATACAAAATTTATGCATGTATGTATGTACATGTATAATATACCTGTTGTATAAATCAAAAATGAAACTCATTTATGTACATATACTTACATATGTATATGCATAATAAATGTGTATATACGTATGTTTGCATTATTTTTTAGTAAGTACAAGAGATGAATTGTTAGAACAGGTGGAAATTATAATTTTTCCTTTATTATCATATGTTCTTGAGTCGTATTTGACAATTTTTCTTTATGTGTAGTAAGATATATAGCATTGTTTGTAGTTACATACTATATCTTTTTAATATACATATGTATACTGTGTATTTGTATTTACTGTACATACATACATATGTATGTGCACGTAACACTACTACAAAGGAATAATATTACCATCACTTTTATTATTATCATCATCATCAACAAAAGCCATCAGTGAATAATATACATAGTACATATAATGTATGATACGTATATAACAAAACAAACATATGCGTAAGTATGTGTGTATATATATATGTACATATGTATGTTCAGTAAAAACATTCTTTACCGTGATTTATTAAAATAATTTGCTTTGGTGTTATGAGATTTATATTTAACATATGTACATAGATACACGTATATGTACTAATATTGAAGTGAATTTAAGATTGTATGTATTCATGTGCAAGTTATGTATATTAAAAGGATAAAAGTAAAAATGAGTTAAATTTTAGGCACATAAATACCATAACATTTTTGTTAATATACACATGTTATTAAAACATGAATGTATATATGAGTGTGTTTATCATATAACTTATATGTACACATTACATATGTTAGATGTACGAATAATACGATACTTTATGTTAACCAAAAATTTCTTAAATTTATTCTTAAATTATTTATTATTTTACGAAATGAAATGATTTTAATTAAAAATAAAATTTAAAATTTTGAAATTCATAAGTAATAAATTTGAGTTAAGGAATTAATTTAACTCATGACGAAGATATTATGTATACTTATGTATATGGCATATATGTATGTTGAACAATAATAAAGAATACAAAATTTTTTAAAAAGAAAATAAAATAACGAATATTATTTATATACCTATATATTGTATTTTGTAATATAAAATAATATATTTTGTTTTAATAAAACCAAATCAAAAAACACATACATATATGTAGATGTATACATACATACTATATATGAATAAGGTATCAAAAGTCGATAGCGTATCGTTATCATGATATCAATTTCCAATCTAGAACATTATTAACGAATTCTTCTCACATCATTAATCATTTTATCATCAGCGTTATACGTTGGTCTATGTCTGCGTTTAAATGTGATTCAGGTTATTTATCTATGATACACGTATCTGTACAATGTATGTATGTATGTAATATTGTCTAAATCTCAATTAAATCAATTTATAATACTGTATAATGGCCTAAAATATAATAAAATGATTTTTATATTGTCTATATACTTATATGTATGTACATATAAACGTAAACATAAATATTTACAAAACAAAACATTTATTTTATATTTGAATTGAAAAGGATTTTATTTTTACAAATGTAGGTACGTTAACAAGATTCTTTAATAGTATATAATATTGTCACACTTCTTGACAACTTTCTTGGTTTAAAGAGGACATTAATCAATGTCAGAAGGCTAATTAATCTATAGTGTGAGGTCATTTGTATACGTAATGAACAAAAAAAAAAAATAAATAAAAAAAATAATAAAAAAAAAAAAGCAAAACACGTTAACACGAATACTCTAAATACATGTATGTACGTATAGTATACAATATTTTCATTTCAATTTGACTCAACTGAACTGTATAAGCTATATTTTCATTTATTTCATTCGTTCATTTATCCATCCATCCATTCATCAATTCGTCCATTCATCAACATACACGTATGTATTTAAATATTCAAATGAATTTGTTTTCTATCATGATGATACCATTTTTCCACTCAACGTTACTAATATATACATTTATACGGACCAGACCAAAGAAAATATGTATGTCCTAGAGATTTTCTGTGCAGACATACATATGTATGTAGTCATTCATTTCGGTTCAATAACGAATCGATAATGAAAGGTGCAGATTATTAATGCATTTTAATTTTTGTATATACATATACGACATACGTACATATTTATGTGTACTAAAATAAATATTAAATACAAATACATGAATGTAGATAAAAACAATTGAAAAATTATATTAACAATGATAAATATGTATACAAAAATTATACGTAATGGCATGCTATAACATAATTACCGTGTATTAACATCATAATAATAATCATTGTATTTGTTAAATCATTGAAAATTGAAAAATTGAAAAATAAACATCAATGATTTAATTACATTTTATTTATGTACATACTTAATTTATAATCAGTAATTTATAATTGAAATGCTCAATTGTTATACGTGTAACTATTGAAAAGTATTTAATTTTTCATTTTTCATTATATTTACATATATGAAAATCCAATAAAAGGCTAAATGATATCATTTTGATGTTTTAATTTATTTTCTTTTAATTAAGAATGTCAAATTTAATTTTCATCTACAATTACGAGTTATATATACACAATTATCTATACCTACTCGTATATGCTTACATATGTGCTCATGTGAAATATAAAATTGTATGCCATATTTAAAGGAAGAAAAAAAAAGCGATTTTTAATTAGAAAATAAAATTATATTAAAAAATACATGTATTTTGATTGAAACAAAAAATTCATAAAAAGACATGCTGGTAGTTCATACATACATATATGTATGTACATATGTATATGTACACATGTATATAATTGCATGAATGTTATAAAATAAAATGGCACATCTTGCATAGTAATTATCGTAAACGTTCATTATCATTATTGTTTTTATGTTATATTAAAAATGATTATGTGTACCTATATGATATGCATGTATCTAGTATTATATGTTTACATATGTATGTATATTATCATATACTAATTTTTTGTACTTTAATTACATGTATGTGAATATATGTATGTATGTGTATGCATTATTTGAATTCTTATTAACAAGAATGTGTGAACACAAATTAGCTAACCACTTCAGATCCAATCTGGTTAAGCAATTATAAACCTTTTGGTCAACTTCTCTTCATTTATGTACACATTCATATGAAAATATATTCATATTATACGAATATTACAAGCATACTACAATATAATATATGCAACTATAATTCTAATAAGTACATAGGAGTACGTATTTGTTACATGTTTTTTTTTTTTTTTCAAATTAATATTGAGACTCAAAATGAAATTTTAAAATGAAAATCGATTATACAAGTGAATCCTTTTGAAATGATCATTTTCACAAAAACGACATTATATTTCTCATTTAATGGTTATCCTTTTACTTTAACATTAAATATGTATGTATATCACATATGTTCATATATGCACGTATGTTTTGACTATATACATACATACACACATACATATGTAAAATGAATTGTTAAAACTTACATTTATGTGTTGTACCAGAGATACTATATTAAATATAGTATCTCTGGTTGTACATATCTGCTTAAATGAATTCATTTTAAGTATGAAGATAAAAAAAGGGTTATATGGGTTATTATACTGTATAACATACAAATGTATGTACATAGAGTAAATATATCCATAAACATATGGCAGAAAATTCATTTTTAAAAGGACATGTATGTATACATATAATCTAAAAACTGGACATTTTAGAATTTTGGCAACTGATGTAAACGACTATATATCGTATATTTGAGTATAAGTACAATGTTTACCCAAAAATGAATATCCATTTAAGTATATTATTTCACATTTCAAAAATTTTAAAATTACTATTTAATAGTTAGTTATAGAACATTTAATGTACTTACACACATGTATGTATATATTTAGTGAATACTTAATTTTTTTTAAAAAACATACATAGGTACATACATATATTTTAATTTAATTTTCTTCTTTTTTTTCCTTCGAATGATAAGCACATTGTCCTTAAAAAATGTTTATGTATTAAAAACATTTCTAACATGTGTTTACATGTGAAAATATTAAGAATTTGTTTTTTTTTTTTTTTTTCTAAATTCCTTTAATGCAAGACAATTAATTTTAAATCAAATTAAAATTAAAGTACTAAATAAAATTTTTAATTTTTTAATTGAAATAAATTTTAATCTGGAAATTAATTTAAATAATTCAAAATGTTCAACTCACATAAATAATATAATATTTCAGAATGTAAAAAAAAAAAAAAAAAACAAAGAAAATGCCAAAAAGCAATGAAAATCTCTAAAAAAAAAAAAAAATTTATATACAAATTTTAATTGTCTTGTAATTTTCCTAAAAAGTCATTTGTCACTTGAAAACAAATTTTAGAGCTAAGGTTAAATGTTTATGTATGATAAGCAAATTATTATTATTATTATTTTTTTTTTTTGTTTGTTTGTTACAACTTTTTGTTTAATTAAAATATATTTTCTCTCTTTAAAATGAAATTTATTAAGAAAACAGAAGAAAACGCATAACAAGATTGTGATAAAATAAAAAGTAATAACAATAAACAAACAAACCACTTTAAGCGTAAAATATTGTTAAGGTACATATATACATATGCGTTATATTACGTAAATACGTTTAAAAAAAATGTATACAAGCAGTTGTCCAAAAATCATTTTTCATTGTTTGACACTTTTTCTCCCTTATTTTTCATTTTAATTTTTTTGTTTTTTGTTCTTTTCATTTTCTTATGTATCATTTTTCTACTTATATCCATTTTCTTTTATCCAACAAGATAAAATATTTAATGTATTATATTGTACATGCATACACATACAATTTTTTGAGAATATAAGAGGGCAAATTTTTAAATCTTTCAAACTGAAATAAAATAGAAAAATAAAAAAGAAAATATTTAATTTTTTTGTTTATTTTTATTTTTCATTTTATGTATGTAGACGAACTGACGACACAATTTGTCATTATTTTTAAATGTTTTTGTACGTAGATACAACCATAAATTCATTTAAAGAAAAAATAAAATTTACAGTAATATAAAAAAATTCTTAGTATACGTATATCACGTACATGTGTGTACGTTATATATTCTATACTTTATTTTTTAAATATTTCCCACTACTCTGGTCTTATGGAAATAGTAGCATTTTACATCATTTGTATAATTTATATTTAAAAGGTTCATTTCATATTGTATGAGAACTTTAAGAATTGTGGTAACAATGCTCGTGAAATGATGTAATTAAAAATTATGAGAGAAGAAAAAATACACTGTACACTGCTCCCTTAAGGTCTGTACTGAAAATATTTTAAAAAATAAAATATACATAAAATGAATTTGGTCAAAAACTTTTAATAATATTTTGAAACAATTTTTTTAAACAATACTGTATATTTATCATTTGTATATATGTACATATAAAATATCTGTCAGTCATATGATAAGAATGTTTTTTAGGAGGTTACTCTAACACGTGTACATTATATTAGAAGAAGGGCAACTTCACACACGAACATTTTTTTTTTTTTTTTTTTATTAAAGTTCGTTACCACAATTTTTACCAGAATTCACATAATATATTCATAATGTAATAAGTATATCATTATTATCCACATGAAAATCGTATAAGACAAATTGAAGAAGGAAAAAAAAAAACGAAATGAAAAACTTATAAGTACTGTAAGGTAGAAAAGGGCGATCACTTATTTTTGTTTTATGTGTACACGTAAAAGCCATAAAAGGTTTAATTTTTTTTTTTTTTTTTTTTTTTTTTTAAATTTCATACACCTGAGTTCTATGTACATATATTCAATAAAGGCAAAACAATTTATTTTAATTTTACGTACAATAATTGCAATTTTCAATTGATAATAAATGATGTACTATGTACATGTGCACATCTATTAAAATGGAAATATCGATGGTATATCGATAAAAAAAAAAAAAAAAAAACACCAATCACACAATCCCTCTGGTCATATTGTATCCTTAATCAATCAATTTTTTTTATTTGTGTAATTTAAAACTTATTCATTAAAATCATTTGTTTTTACTATAGTAATAAACGTATACGTTTACTTCGGATATTCAATGTCTAACTTAAATTTGAATTTTAAAGATAAATATTAAAATTTTAAGTAATGTACAAAGTACACATTTATTCCTGTTCTATTAAAAAATAAAAATAAAACATATTTTTCTCTCCTGTTTTTGTTTTTTTTTTTTTGTAAATAAAATGCAATTCATTTTATCTGGTATTCAATATCTTTACTTTTCATTTCGCTTTCTTCTACGTCGTTTTTGTGTTTTTGTTTTTTTATTTTTGTTTTTTATACTCTAATAATTTTAATTCAAATTTTTTAAAGAAAGTTTATTTACGATTATAAATAGAAAATTTGAAAAGAAAACGAAACTTTTTTAATTAGACAATATTTGTTTTTTTTTTTTTTTTTTGTCTTTCATTTAGTTGTATAAGAATTAAACATGAAATAAAATAAGAAACAATGAAACAAGGGATAATCTATAGGTAAGAAAAGAGGAAGAAAATAACAAAAAAAAAGTCTAAAACAAATCTAGAACATTCATCATGTCTTATAATGGATTTTTTTTTTTTTTTTTTTTTTTTTTTTTTTTTTTTTTTCATTATTTTTCTTGTCTGTTAAAAATATAAAAGAATTTTATTTATAAAAAATATTTTTAATTATAAAATTAGACAGTACATTTTGTAAATATTTAAAATAATAATAAATATGATGAAAATAAATGCTAATGGACATTTTTTTAACATTCTCTTATTTCCTGTTTTATGCAAATTTATGAAATTATTATATTACAACAACAACAACAAAAAAATCAATAAAGGAAATACATATTATTAAATTATCATATTTTCATACATACATGTATATTAATACATTTTTCATTACCTTCTACATTTGTATTTCAAATTTGCATTTTTATCAATTTTAAATAAATTACAAAGTTCAAAAAATAAAAAAAAATAAAATTAAAAAATAATAATTTTTATCTTGTTTAACTGACTTAAATATACGAAAAATTTGCATAGTCATACAATAAATTTGATTTGTAAATAACTATTATCATATGTACATGTTAATAAATACACATACATATGTGTATGTTTGTGCATATGTATGTGTGTGAAATTCGTTTATAGATTTTTAGTATTCAAACTGTTTAACACGTACGAATATCAATTATGTATGTATTTGAACGTATAAGCAATTTTACTTATATGTATGCATGTGTATACGTACACAATGGAGTAATCTATATAATACAGTAATATCACAGAAAATAGATCAACAGAATTTAAATCATTTTTCATTTTATATACATACATATATGTACATATCACACATGGTAATTCACATATGTATATACATATATAAGAACGAATACCGTGTAAAGCACATCTATATGTATTTGTAACGTCCAGACATCTTTTATCGATGCTTACACAAGTTCATGTCCAGGATATTAAGCTCATCCAGAATTCCATTCATGGGCCACATATCATTTTTATCTTTGTTGCCTTTTACCGTAATCATTACTATATAGTACAAATACCGTATCTCGGTCTATCCTTTTAATACATACATATGTATATGAGTATATATTTATATATACCTATACATATATGCACATATATACTACATATTTGCAAAATGTACTCGTACGTAATATTTACAACATTGAAGACATGTATATACATATGTATGTATGTACTGTAAAATTGTAATAATATCAGATTTATACCTAATTTATAGCAACATATGTACATATGCATGTATGTATGTACATACATATGAGAATATCTATGAAAACAATTCATACATTTTTATAGTATATTTACATATGTACACTAAAAAAAATGCTGTACACACAAGTATTTACAATTCTCGTTCTGCATTTTCATATGTTACATTCTTACATATGTATGTATATGTTACGTATTCACATACCTATGTACGTACATTTACTTGCATACTTTTTACGCTCAAAATTGGTTGACCACATATATGAATTTCATATAGAAAACTATACAAATCCTGAACACGTGGACATTTCAAAAAAGTCAAAATAAAAAGCATCCAGAAAAAATATTTTTACTTTATTTGTTTTAGTTATTTATTTTTGTATGCACAAAACGTCCATTTCATGTATACATATGTATATAAGTTACATATTTTTATGTTTATGTATATGTAGATATATATTATATATGGAATTATATGTACAGATGTATTAATAGTCAATTTTATTTGTAATACAGAAACAGTCTCCTTTGAGTCCTTTCAAATGATTTTTATGTGAAAACGTTTTATGTTAGAATATATGACCCGCTATTGCACCATTAAATGGGTTTAATATTTTTATTGGGGTTTTTTGTAAGTTATTGGTCATTTTTGTTTTTTAGTCATTTTTATGATTTTACTTCTTTTACTTTTACGTTTTGTTTATTTATTTTATTTTATTTTATTTTATTTTTTTTCATACATTATCCTTAATATTCGTAATATTTTTCTTCAAATTTTTCATTTTTATTATTTTTGAAATATGTGTACAATTTTTTAATACATGATAGATTTCTTTATTTCCATATAAAATTTTATTGTTTTTCTGGTATTTTATTTTAAATAAAATTTTGATTTAAAATAGATCGTTAAAAAATAAAAATTTATTTTTAATATTAATTTCAATTTTGAATGCATACATGTGTATACTTAGATATCTGGATGTATGTCAAATTGTATTTAGATTTACGTTAATTTTGAAATAAAAGATTAAGCAAAAAAAAAAAAACTTAACATAAATAAAAAATTACAATGAATATTCATTATTGATTAATTCATTGAATTGAATATATTTATTAAATCGACTTTGCTAGAATACTGTCTCTCGTATAAATTTCAAGTATAACAATGATAAGAAAATTTAATCATTATCTAAACAAATTCTAACAAATTTATTGCATTTTATTAGTAAATTACCTACTACAATTTTATCAAATATGATGTATATATACACACATACCGACGTGTATGTTACGTAATACCGAAAGTAATACTCATTCAAATATATTCAATAATACATGTGGTTAAATAAAATTTGTATTTAGAATCATATCATCCATCAAATAAAGAAAGCAGAATATAAATTTGATATTATTACAATAAATACCCTTATTTATATAAAAAAAAAAAAAAAATTCTTTCATAAATGGGCATTCCATAAAACACATTTATTTTGAATCTTCTATTCAAAGGAATTATAAAAGAAGACAAAAATTTAGGTATGAGTATTTTTAGACTACTTATCAGTAGGCAATATCAAATAATATATGTAATGTTAATGCTCGCTTGCATATACATATACGCATAATTCACATAAACATACGTACATATGTATATGCACTTGTATATCGCACATATTACGATAATATCGATAATCCTGTTATTGATGACCGTAATTACATGAATACGTGTACATTCATGTACATACTATACATATACATGACCCTTATACATATATGAATGGACCATAAAGGTATCCACAAATTTGTCATTCTATCCGTTGATTAATCCTTAAACTAAAGCATTGATATTTTATGCATACACATTTTATACGTATGTTCCTACCTACATTATATAGATATGTAATAAAATAGTCTTACACATGTATGTAACGTATCTCTTAGTGTACACAATATTATTATTCAAAAAAAAATTTTTTTTCAACATTTATAGGCTTTTGTTTTATTTTTCTTACTTTTTAAATGTCAGAAAATATAAAGTATAAAATATACAACAAAAAACAATACAAAAAGGAATAACGAAATTGCTAAAAAGGACATTATCATCATTTTCTGATGAAATGAATTTTACTTGAAGGAACTGATAAGCAACCACTTTTTAATATTAAATTTTATTCGATAAGAATGAAAAACAAATCTTATCTTTCTTCATTTTTTTTTCTTTATTTTGTTGTCGTTGTTTTTTTTACAAGTGATTACACGATATATATGCATATGTACATATATATGTATGTACACACTTTTATATGATATCTGCAATGGTTTTGTACTTATATAAAAAATAATACGTACATATTATGTCTTTTAAGAAGATTTCATCTTGAATAAAAGAAAAATAAAATGAAAGAAAAAAAATTCAGTCAACTAGCATAATATACACAGATTCCTTTGTCACCAAACAAGGATTAGACTAAATTATCTCAAAATATCTTGGATTTTTGCCAACAATTTAGATATTACATATACGTATATGTACATTATTGCATACTAACAAAATGAAAAACACACACAAATATATTAAGCTAAATATATATTTATAGACATACCCATACGTATGTAAAAAACAAAAATAAAAATGAAAATAAAAATGAAAATGGAAATAGAAATTTACAAGAAAAAAAGTTAAATAGTTGTCTATGTAATAAAAATACAGTAAATAAAACACAACAAAAGGAATAATAAAAAAACATGAATAAAAGTAAAATTATAGTTTCGATGCTGAAAACATAAAAAACAACTACTAAAATGTTAAAAATAAAAAAAGTAACAAAATAAATTTCTAGAATCAGTTCAATCAATTCGCTTCAATCAGTTTAGTAAAAGGTTTTCTTTTTTCTTTTTTATTAAAGTTAAATTTTCTTCTATTTGTATAAATAATGCATGCTAACAAATGCATATAATATGATATATGTACATATGTACATACCAGATAGCACACATACTGACATAAATATACAATTTATCTGAAAAGCTATGAGTATATGTATGTGTATGTATGTATGTAATTGAAAAGAACACATCAATATATTATTCTGTATATATAATGTGACAATAGTTACATGATGTGGTTAATAATGGGTGGGATATTATTTGTATGTAGTGTAGTCATATAAAGTCCTTTTTGTCAAATAAATTTTCACATAAAAATACAATTTAAAAACCATGCACATGTACATACATATGTACATATCATTGTATATTAGGTGAAATTGTATTGATGCAGTTACTCCAATCACTATTTCAATTTCTTAAATTTTTGATAACGTCTTCTAGAATTTTTATGTATTTGTTATGTTTTTGTTTTTCTATTTTTGTTTTTTACTTCTGTTTTATCTTAATTTTATTTTTCTTCTTGTATTTTATTTGTAAAATAAGCTTTTTAACTTAAATGCATGTTTTTTTTTTTTTTTTTCTAAGCACACATTTAAATATCCAATTTAACGATTTATGTGTGTATGTGGTACTTGAAAAATATATATAAACAACATATATGTTTATATAATTGTAAGTGTATGTATATGAGAAATGTAAAATCCTTTTTTAAATCCCTTTTAAGATCTGAAACACATCTAAAGACTTTTTCATATATCCTTCCATTTTCTTTCACCTCAACACATGAAAATTTATACAACATACATACATACATAATATGTGTGCATAAGAAAAAATCATATACACAAATACTATGAAATTTTTAGGTTTTTTTTTTTTTTTATTCATAGAAGGAAAGAACAAAAAAACAATGAAATATATTCAATGTTTTATTTTCATGTCATTTGCGATATAGCGAGTCAACATTTAGATTTTTTATGTACACATTTATGTATACACATACATTAATATATAGTAAATATATAAATATACATAAGAACATATATGTAGATGCGTGTATTTTCATTGTATTTTATTTCAATTCTAAAAAATACGTTTTTTCTTTATATTCATTTTATTATGAACTAATATAAAGTAAGATGTATTTAGCTAAAAAATTTACATAAACTTTATCGCATTTTTCTACTTATTTTCCTCAATTTTATGTTGTTTCTTCTTCGACAAAGCATTTTTTTGTTTTTTTTTTTTTTAATGGAAATGACTACTTTACAATTTCATTAATCGTAATGTGACGTATATGATGACATTTAAAATATTTAAAAAAAAAAAAAAAAACAGAGACGAAAAAAAGAAATGAACATAATGTATGTATATGTGTACGCATAGATAGGTTTATAAACATCGTTATTAGATTTTATATAAAATTTAATTCTATATAAAAATCTATTAAATATATAGGTACATAATATGTATATTGAAAACAAACTTAAAAATTTTAAATGTCTATAAAACGTCATTGCCAATATTTTTATATAATTCAATATCATTGACTGTAAATTGATTGTTATATAAGAAAAAGATATTTATGCTTTGCTCATTTTGTATTTTTTACATTTTTCTATTAGGTTTTATAGAATTCATTCATATCTTTTACTGTCATTAACAAACAAAACTACGTAGGAATAAAATTCAAATTGAAAATGTGTCATTAACAGAAAATGATAAAAAATAAATCTTGACAATATCAAAATCATCATACATAAAATAAATTAATTTTTTTTTTTTTTCAAATTTTTTTAACATTATTCATTGTGTTTTTGTGATTATCAAATGATTTATATAATCCAAAAAAAAAAAAAAAAAATAGAATTTCAATAACGAAAAGAGTAACTAAACAGAAGAAAAATTTTAAAAAACACATCATCACGTACGTACATAAATATGTATGTATAAATTTACATGACGAAAAATAATTCAAATTAAAATGAAGTCTTTAAAATTGTTATTATTCTATGTACAAACGATAAAAATTGGGAGTTTGGATTTTACATAAAAACTATTCAACTATCATATAATATATGTATGTATGTACATATATGTTAAATACGGTGTCTTCCAGATTGCGTACACCTCAAAATTTGTCCAGATTTCGTACGAAAATTTTGAACGCATAAAATGGCAACGCATTGAAAAACCGAAGTATCCAGATTGTGTACAAATTTTACTTTACCCGTCTACGTTTCTTTTGTACTTGAATGAAAATTGTTAAAGGTACATAATAAAAAAAGGAAAGGTAATTAATTCTTTTATTAAAAATCTATAAATGTAATTTTTTTTATAAAACAAAGTGTAAAAATGTACATCAAAATTTAACGTGAATGTTTATACACAAAACCATATACATACAAATATGTACAAAAAAATAATTTTCATTCAGGTACAAAAGAAATGTAGACGGGTAAAGTAAAATTTGTACACAATCTGGACACTTCGGTTTCAATGCGTACCAAATTTTTGTACGCAATCTGGACGAATTTTGAGGTGTACGCAATCTGGAGACAAACGTTAAATACAAATGTGGCAAAAATCATCGTAATGATGATTGGGCTCAGGCTTAATTGTGTCATTGATGATGGAAATGGAAATTTTCTTTAATCGATTCAAAAAATTTCTAACCATAACAGATTTTTTCAGATTTTAACAAAAATACGTAAATTAAAGTTATGAAAAAATAAAAATAAATAAATAAGTCAATGATTTAAAAATAACATCTGTAAAACATTTTAAAATTTATTTTACGTAAAAAATACATAAATCATTGTTTGAATGAATTTTTCATATTTTGATTTGAAAAATACATTACATGTTGTACAGTGTACAACACACACAGTCGTACAGTGTACGTATATACATATGTGTGTATAATTTTAATTTTACAATCCATATACATGTAATCATAAATGTATACAAAGCACAAAAAAAACCCCTTTTTATATTTATTCATATTTAATATTTTATTATATTTGAAATTGAGTTGAATATTCTTTATATTTGATGTACTTGTTTTTCCTTGGAGATGAAAATGAAAAAAAAAAAAAACAAACCGCACAAGTACATATACACACGAAGAAAGTACAATATTTTTTGTGGTTGTCGCTTGTTTATTTTTTTATTATTTGTTTTAATTTTCCTGTATTCATCATAAACAGTAACATTAAAAGCAGGATTAGCATCAAGCACAAAGGTATCATCAAATAAAGGAATCCTTGTTCTCTACTTATATTGTATACATATGTATATACATATACTACACATGATATACAAATATTTTGTATGTGTGTGTACATTAAAATAAATATCTTGCACGTAAACATTTGTCAACAATTTTAATGTAAATATTTGAGTTTAGTCAATTCCCATTTTTCATATACTATACATACTATAAACTTCATTCTCATTATAATGATTGTCATTGTATGATGAAAATGAAAAAGTGTTGAATATTCTATGAAAGCACTTTTTTTTTTTAAATTAGGTTACATTAGGGATGAGAAAGTGTTGATGGATGCAATATATGATCATCAGTTTACACAAAGAAAAGCATTAATCCGTTTAGTAAACACAACCATTTATATGCATGTATATAGTATTAAAAGTGTTTATACTCGTATCATATAATTTTTAAGGGTTAAAATTCAAAAAAAAAAAAAAAAAATATAAAAATAAATATGGTCGTACATAAGTTTTACAGAAAAATTGCATCTTTTTTCAATTAAAAAGAAAATAATTTCAAAATTTCTTTACGTAATAAATTTACATTGTTTTTATAAAAATTTAATTGAAAGCAAATATTTATATACAGATACAAAAATTCTTATCATATTTTGTATATTACAATGTACCTATATATAATTTAATTAAAATGCTTCATCTTATATAAACACAAAGAAAAGACAAAGTTAATAACAAAAAAAAAAAGAAAAAAAAAAAAAAAAAAAAAAAAAAAGAAAAAAAAAAATTGAATTTATTTTTCCTTAGATTTGAATTTTGAAAAGTTTCTAATTAAAAAGACAAAAACAAATATGTTAATAAATTATACCTGAAATATATCTGCCTACACGTAATATTGATGATATTGAGTTATTTTTGCATATAAATTCAATTGTATAAAATTGTGAAAAAAGGAAAATGAAAAATATACATACATACGGTATACTATATAAAATGAAATACCATCAAAAAATTGCATGCTCACCATTGTACATATCATATATGGTCTAATAAATAAGTTATGCATATACATACGTGCATATTATATGTATGTACGGATAAACTTTTTGTAATAAGTATGGATATGTAAACAAAATATTGAAAACTAAACTTATACATTTAAGGAAGTCATATGGTACTTTATAGAATAGATACGTATGCTTCGTTTTTATTTTTTAAATACGCATACGTGATATGTTATATATTGTATAAGGGTATATAACATTGTTTAATCTTGATTCAACAGAGAACACCTTGACAGGTTACACCCACGTGGCCACCGGTGCGATGCATTGCCTTAAATTTTCCAATTTAAATGCTTAAGCACGAACCGCTTTTATTTACGACAAATCCAACAATATTTTTAGTCCCTATAAAATTTTCTGTTGCTATTATGTATGTATATATTGTATCCGTTGTTATATTGCTGCCTGATTTTGTTTTTGTTACTTCTGTTACTGTTGTCATTTTTGCTGTTATTGTTTGTCAGAATTACTGCAAATATCCGAGAATAGGATAATTTTTTTGTTTTCTTTTTTACTTTTTCTTGTTATTTTGTGTGGAATCGCTTTTATTTTTCTACCTTTTTCACTTCATTATAGTTTTTGTTGTTATCGAGGACGGAAAAGCTATGGCGTTTTTTTTTTTTGTTCAATGATGATGATGATGACGATGACGATGATCATGATAATACCGACTAAACTAAAAGACATGATTTATTTCACTAGTTTCAATGAGAAAAACTCAAAAAAAAAAAAAAAGGACTCAAAGATAAGCACTGTACAAACGTATAATGAAAATACGTATAATATGTATATCATATAAAAAATAATAAATTATTTCCTTTATATAAGATACGTATAGATACTATGTGTATTATTCCGTTAACTGAAAATGTTGTTTTTTTTTTGCTTATGAATATTTTTCATATTTTTCAGGTATATCCGTATATTGAATATGGGTGTACGTAACGATGTATGTGAAATTTTAAAATGTATATACTTAAAAGCATACACATACATACATATATATGTACATATTAAAAGATCATTTATCTTAAATATAAATTGAATGTTGTTATTACAATTATTCAGCTAAATTTTATGTAACATTTATTACAGGAATTCTTCTTGTTAAATTTCATACAATATTGTAAGATTTAAAGTGTTTATCAAGTATGTTTACCCTCTAGCATAATTTATATACGATACATATATGTACGTGTATGTGTAAGTATACATATAAAATCGTATTAGAGAATATACTATACAAATTCAAATTAAATATTAGCAGGTGTAAGTGGGCGTTAAAGCGCGATTGACAAGTGCAAGTCATTAAAGAAAAGTCGATTTTCATGATTATTTTAAATTTTAATAGCAATTAAATATTTTACATACATACATATGTACATACATATATGAAGATATGTGAGTATACATCTATGTATATGTATGTATGTCAGTATATGAAAATAAATTTCCATGTACACGATATACATATGTTTTCATCATTTAATGTATGTATGTAAATGCATATATTAATATATACAGAGTACTTATGACTAATGTACAATAAATATCTTAAAACCTGTATGTTATATTATTCAAACCTTATATACATGTTCATGCTTATAAGTTTTAAATATTCTTCTTAACACATTGAAAACCCTTTTTATTTTTCATTTTTTTTTTTAAATAAGCAAAATTATCCGTTAAAATTATTAGCATGTTAGAATGAAGAAATTTTAAAATTATTCCGTATTATGAAAATATGAAAAATATCTAAATTTCTGAAAAATAACAAAAATATCTAAAATTTTATTACATTTTTTGTTTTTTTTTTTTGTTTTTTTTTTTTTTTAAGAATAACATTATCTAATGCAAAATTTGACAAATGGATGCTAACAATTTATTACTAGAAATAGTTTGATTTTTAAGAAAAGTATGTTATATGATTCCCTTATTCTGGGGACTCTGTGTAATATAAAAATATGAAAATAGCATAAATTTTTTTCCATTTTGTGCATGTTTCTGTAATTTTTGTATTACATGTTCTTAATAATTGTGTAAGCGTATTTTTAAGTGATCACAGTAAATGTACATACATATATCAAAGTATACACGTATAAGCACGTATTGTATATTTCAATAAAATGAACATAATATACTACACATTTGTACATATGTATATGCATTTCTGAAATAAATAAATTTAATAACACACACATAAACAAATAAATAAATAATTTAATTTATACACCAAATATGCATATAATATACACAAATAAAAAATTAAAATATATACAATTATATTTTATTTTATGTAAAAGTGGAATTTCTTTTTCCAATTGTAACAGGAAATAAAATAAAATATTAAAAATGAAATGTTAACTAAAATGGAAATTTTTGTAAAATAAAAATTTATAAATAAAAACTATTATATTTTGTATTAAATTAAATGTATGCATGAATATTTTATTATTTTACTTATATACATATGTATGTGAGTATCAAACGCATACATTCATACTAATGTCGACTAATTCTATACAGTTAAGGCCTTATGGAAACTGCTTAAAGTAGTATCATTTTAATTCATTGTATCATGTATTAATAATTTTTTAAAAATTCATCGGAAGACTGATTTCATGTGAAGACTTCAAGGATTATGGTAATACTGCTCGTGAAACACTTTAGTTAGAAATTATTAAAAAAGAAAAAAGACCTATGCCTATAAGGCCTTAACTGCATACAATCAGTGAACAGAGTAAAGGTTTTATTTTCGTACTTTATATATGTACATATGTTCATAGTTCATATACATTATGTAAAAATCTAAATATATTACTTATGTATGAATGAACACATATCAAAATATTGATTTCCGTTGATTTTCATTTTTATTTAAATAAAAATATACAGTACTTGACAGTGCACATACAATATCTTAAATATGAACTAAGTATAAAAACAAATTTAAAAATTAAATTTATGCTCATACATACATACATACATATGTATGTATGTATATATGTATTTATACAAGTAAATAATGTTGAAAATATCAAATACAATTTTCATTCAATTAATTGATGCAAAAAAAAAAAAAATATGTTGCATTAAGAAGAATATAAGAAATAATTTTGTTTATTTATTCATTTAATGTATTCATATGATATATGTATGTACACATATGTATAACATTCTATTATAAATGCATTTTAAATTGAAAAAAAAGAAGAAAAACTGTAATTGACATTCTCAAGAATGAAATATAATGTAATACTCTAATAAATTGAATATAAATAAAAATATATATAGATTTGTAATATTGAAATATATACATATTTACATACACACTCGTATGTACATACATACATATGTTAAAATTTAATATGCTTTTAAAACTAGAATTTACTTTAGTTTATTCACTTTTAAATGAATTCAATAGTTTTAATGAACTTGTATCTATATTATTTATATGTATATGTAATATATTGTACTTGCATACCCACGTATGTGTTTTCATATACATATTTTATATATATATATATATAATGATACAGTGTTTTGTAAAAATATATATGTATATAAAAAAGAGTTTTTATATTCTTAAATCAAAAAATTAGCATAAAATGTTGTTGAAGTGACGAATATAATAATAATTACTATTATGATTGTTACTGTTTTATAAATGTTGTTATTGTAAAATTATGTTTGATAGAAAAATCAATAAATTTAGTCCTGTTTTTACAATATCATGTAGATAAACGACATAATATTGGAAAATTATTTGTCTTTATATGTGAAAAAACAAATATGTAATAATATGTTATATAAATAATAGTAACAATATTTTTTTTTTTTTTGATATTCAAATAAGTTCACTACATAAAGTATTATAAAAATATATAAATATATGAAATTTCAATGTATGTATGTAGATGGATTTCTTTGGCTTTTAGATTCTTTGGGTTCTTTATACATATTATATTATCTTTAAAAAAATATTTAAAAAATGTAGAAGCATGCAAAATATAATACATGCATGTTATAAAATTGTAACATGAACATATTAACATATAATATTGAATAAAATAAATATATGTTCAATACATTCATAAATATCTGCCAAGTTAGCTAGAAAAATAGAAAATAGAAAAAATATATACATACATAGGTACTATACATATTACTATATACTGTAGTATGTATGCAAAATCTAAAAATATATTGGGCTTGTAAAAGTGCGGAATTGTATTCAAATTTTTTGCAGTGTCATCATCATTTTTATAGATTTTTACAACTCTTTGTAATAGTTACACGTAACGTTCAATAAATATACTTCATATACAAATTAAAAAAAAAATACCAAAAAGGAAAAACATATAAAAAATAACATTATTTATTGGAAAAAAGGATCATATATGTCCATGTATGCATACATCACTGTACATGAATAAATGCATATGTAAATGTTTAGCTTTTTTTTACATATATGCCAATGGAGTAAATTCATGTATATGTATATATGAATGTATTTTATGTATACATAGACGTATCTATTGTACATATATTTATCATATTGTGTTCACGTATATGTGTAGATACATATAGATGTACGTATAGGTATATATTATACGTGAGAATATACAAGATTGAAAATCATATTATATAAAAACCGCAACTAAAATCGCGACAAGCCATTCAATTTGAATTTAAATAATTGTAAATAAAATATAAAAAAAAAATCAAAAGACAAAAATATAAGAAAGAGTTTTTCTCTTTCAATATAAACAAATATACATTATAACAAATTCTGTAATATAAATATGTACATATGCACATTATATTAAATGTATAACATTTATTATAATAAAATGTATATATACGTACATATGTTTCTAATAATACAGTATACAATCGACAGGCATTCATGAATGAAAAATATATTTTTATAACATTAAACATCAATCCATTTATGTCAATTTTGATCTTTCGATTGACATTCAAATGTTATTATTTAAATTTCGTGTATATCAGCACGATTTTGTTTTTATATATAGTTTTCGTTTTTTTTTTTTTTATTTATGTTCATACTGTTTTTTTTTTTTTTTTTCTTCACTTTTTCTTAGACTAACTGGTTAAAAATTGAAATTATTATTTATTTATTAATTAATTCGAAAATCTTTTAAATTAGAATTTTTTTTCTATTCAATTTTGTACATTTCATTTTATTTGTTTTTTTTTCTTTTATTTCCATATTTTTGTACATTTCAAATAAATATGGTATGTATTTAATTTTTTCCATTTTCTTTGCCCTAAACTACACTAAATTTTTCTTTTAAATGTATAAATTTATATTCATATCGTATATGTCCATATATGTTTGTATGTATACATATAGCCGAACTATCTACATATACACATTGAGATAATGGATAATACGTGTGTATTTTTCTTTTGTTATGCAAAAAAAAAAAACCATTTAATTCAGATCATTGAACCAAAATATAATTTTTGTCCGAAAATTATCACTTAGTTGTTTCTTCTAACATTTCAACAATAACATATAAAAAAAAATAAATAAATTCTTGATAGTGTTATGTTTTGTACATTTTTATTGTCAAATGTTGGTTTCTATTAAACCCATTATTCATTATCGCCTAAATTCTATGCCTATAGTATATATAGAATTATGTTCTTTATCTATATTACAGATACATGTATAAAGCATGTGAACACACATTTCAAACATAAAATACAATTTTCATCCTTATCAAATTCAGATTTATTATAAAAGAAAATAAATATTGAAAAAAAAAAACATGTAAGTGAAAAAGTAAAATACATACAGACAAAAGGACGACTTAAGACAGAATAAATTGGAGAAAAGAAACTAGACGAGACGACCCCAAATAAATTTAAAACTAGAAAAGAGCAACAAAAAAAAAAAAGATTTGAAAACAAAAATATAAAAATAAAATAAAAATTAATTCAATGAATTATTCAATAGAAAAAAATAAATAAATAAATAAAAATAGATACAGAATAATAATAATCTTAAAAGACATTTACTAGTTGCAAATCGCAATTAGCGTTGAAGCGAAAATTAAAATAAAAAAAAATTGATATTAAGCACATGAAAGTTTAAAAATTCAAAGTCAAAAAGGAAAAATGAAAATATGAAAAATTCCGTCAGACTCCGTCAAGTCTAAGATATGAGAAATTTTCCTGAAAAATAATAAAAGGTAAAATTAAAAAAAAAAATTTGTTTTTCTTTTCTGATTCGAAACGAAAACATATTTTTTAATACTAACGAGTTATTTAAAACAAACATTTTTCAAACAAAAGTAAATGCAGGATTCTTTAATTTTTCTTTAAAAATAAAAAAAAGCAAAATATGCATGATGAAAACTTAATATAAAGCATTAAGATGTCAGATAAATAATTTCTTAACATACATTTTAGTCTTAATGTCTTACTTTCATTTAATAAATACTTAATGCACTAATTTATTATTTTGACATAATGGCTTTCTTAAATTTTTTTTCGTCCTTGTTTTTTTTTTGTTTTGTTAGTTATGAAATATTTTTAATTGTATAAACTTTTAAATAAAACTTATTCAATGAAAATTCATATTAAATTTTGTTATGTTTCTGTCACAAGACTTATACATGCATACATATGTATATCAAAATTCTTTACATTTCAAAACCAACATACAAATATGTACATGACATAAGTTATACATTTTTAGTATAATATTTTATATTAATTTCAATGGGATTTTTCCTAAATAACTTCCTTTTTACGTACGTATATATCCTTGATTTTTTCTTTTTTCTTTCCTTTTTTTTTTTTTTGTCCAATTAAATTGAAAATAAGAAATAATAATTATAACAATAATATTAATCAAATTAAATACCACAACTGCGTGAATTATGAACATTTTTTTCTTTAATGTAATAAATTATTTACACATTCGCATGCTCCTTATGTGTACATATACAAATGTATAATGTGTATACATACGTACTGAAGGTGCATATAAAATACCAAAAAGAAAATATATTTGAATTAAAATAATGGTAAAATATTCGAAATTAAAAAATTGTTATACATTATACGTTAAGAAAACCCATCAAATAACTTACATATTTTAAATGTATATTTGAAAATGTATATGAATACAATATATTGCTTAAAATGTGCATGAGTAAAGAAAATATTCATTTAAATCTTTTCATAAATAAACAAACGAAAATGTTAAATAGACAACAACAGCAACAAAAATCTATATTTTCATATTTCGTGCTTTCGAACAAGACATAAATTCGTTATTTATATTTTGTACAATTTTGGGGTGTTTTTGTTTTTGTTATTTCTTCCCCTATTATTTTTATATTTAAAAGTCGAACAAAAATATGATTTTTTTTTATATCAAATGTAAACTAAAAAAAAAACAAAAAAATTTTTTTTAATGAGAAATTCAAGTCACAAGTGTATTCTATACAATTATTTTATGTACATTGTACTTTGATTGTACATATTTCATTTTATTTTTCTCTTCTTTAATTATTATTGTTATTATTATTATTGCTGTTACAGTTGGTCATTTTTAATCATCGCATCATTCTATTTATATATTTACATACATACATACATACGTATGTCATGTATTCATTTATATTTTTCATTCATTTTACAGATGTAGAGATATTGTAACAAAAATGAATAATAAAAAGTAATAACAGTAATAACAATAGTGTATGTGGGTATCCACATATTTTATCACCCGGAGCTTTTAAAATGAGTGACTTTATTTTAGTTAACAACCAGTAAACAGAAACAATTAGCCACCCATTGGGTCAATATTTTATACACATACATACATACAGTACTTATATTATATGTACAAAAATTTATATAGGTACATGTTACAAACATATGTATATGTACTCGTAGATGCACCCTTCATATCAGAATGTAAAATATAAAATTTTTCGAATAAAAAAAAAAAAAAAAAAAACAAAAATACAACCAACTAAACTAAGGAAAACATTTGAAACGGTCATAGAAAAAAATAAATAAATTTTTTAAATATAATAAAAAAAACAACAAAAGAGAAAAAAAAATATCGAAAAAAGGAACAGGTAAAATTAAAAACAAAATCTAAGAAGGAAGAAAAAAAAATAATAAAATGCAAAAATTTATTCGGGAGCACCTTATCTTAATTTATGCACAAAATATTATGTTTCACCCATTATAAAGGTAATGGTCATGGGAGCTAAACACGCAAAGGTGGCAGCAACAACCACAACAGTAACAAACGCTAATACACACATTCAACACGCAAATATAAATTAAAGGTAGAAATTTTCACGAAATACACACATAAACAATATATCGTATATATTCTTCAAATACCTCCTTTATTCGTATTACTGACTGATTTCTAGAAATTCATACGTTAAGAATTTATACAAAATGTACATTTTTATATGCTATGTAATTTTGCTTAATGTTTTGGATTTTATTCATTTGTAATAGTTTTACATACCTTCCCATCTTTAATTGAATAAACATTATAAAAACTTCATCCAGGCATAACATTCTATTGTTACATATGTATTCCATAAAAATAAGAAACTGGGCTCTGTACATCACATACAGAGTGAAATTTCACTATAAGATCTTTTTAATTATTACATAATTAATAATCAATTACAACGTGATTTTTTTTATTTGATTTCAACAAAATCCTTTTTTTTTTTTTAAATTTAATTTGATAAATTATTTTTGAATTTTGAATATTTTATATTTAAATTTTGTAACGGTCATAAGTATTTTTAATTAAATAAATTCGGAAAAATACAATAAATACGTACATACATGCGTTTGCATAGATGTACTCTTGCATAAATAGCTGCCTACTAAGTATTAGAATAGAATTTTTTATACATTTTTTTTTTTTCAAAATTTTAATTATAAACATGCATTCTTATTTATTTTTTATAACCACGGTTATATATTTATTAGATTTTGGGTGATTAATGTAAGAATTAAAATGTCAATATTGAAAGCAAAAGCAACCAATAATACTTTTATGTACATTATGTACATTAGTTATGTACATTATATATGTATATAAATGCATAACTAGAACGGGAAATAAATTTATAAAAACGGGAAATTTTTATTATGCTATAAATAATATCTAAAATTAATATCGAACTGCCATTAATCATTAAAGCTCTTATCGTAAATATATATGAACAGAGTTGATGTATTTTCCATATATGTATACCTGTGTAAAGATATTTTTATATGAATTATTTTTGATATTTGCAAAGTATTAGTGTAATGTAAAAAAATTTATACATTCACGTATATAATGTATTCCAATTAAACACGCACATATACTTATACATACATATATACTAATGTGTGTGTATTATGTACTTACGTGTGTGTATTTAAAATTTTTATACCTTTACATATCTTTTGTAATTTTTGTATTGAGAATTGTACACAGTACATAAATGTAGATAAAGATTTATAATTTCAACAGGAAAAATACTGTTAAATCAGTTAACAACAGCAACAACAACAACAACAACAACAACAACAACAACAACAACGATAATTTAACAACAGTAGCAAAACATAACCATTTACGTTCTGAATAAGTTACATTTGTATATAAATGGATAAATAGCTGAATGATTAAAAATACATATATTGAATGAGAAATTATACGAATATACTGCATTGTATATATAATGAACATTTAACATATACTATACAAACGTACATTAAAAAATTGTGTTATGTGCTGCAATCTCATTTAATCTTAAAATAAAATTCCTAAGGTGTGCATCTTTTCATCGCATTCTAGAATATTATAATAAAACAAAAATTTAAAAAAAAAAAAAAAAAAAAACAACTAATTCTTTCCGTACAAAATTACATTGCATTGCACAATTTAACATGATTTAACTTAATGCTTCTTTCTTGTCTTTTCTTTCACTTTAATATAGGTATACATTTATTTATTTTTATAGTTTTATTTTTGTCGTCTCTTTTTCATTTTAAACTTGATCACATTTCTTGATCACAACAGGTAGTTCCTTTGAACTTGTTATTACATATTTTAAGTTCTTGATCAAACGACCAACATTAAAAATCACTATATGTACATATACATATACACATATACACATATGCATATGTATAAGAGTGGGTTATTTATTTATTTATTTTTTTAAATGCATGTTGCAGTGAAAAAATCAAAATCACACATAACAAAATGATTTAATTTCCTTTTATTATTTTTCAATATTTTCAATTCTTAATTAATTTTTTTAAACCATTATTTTTCTCTGTCTATCTATACTATAAACATTTTTAATTATTGTTTTTCCTTTTTTTATTTTATTTTTCATTTATTTATTTATTTTTTTTTGTTTGTTTTGTTTTGTTTTGCTTTTTAGGTAAATTCAATGTAATTAAAATCAGTTGAATAGTAAATTATGTATTATTTATTTTGTTAATTTATTATAATAAAACATTAAAATTCAAAGTACCTACATATTTATGATTAATTTTTAAGCATATAGATAGTCATGTTGAGTTATGTGTATTTTTATGGAGAAATAAAAATTTTTTGCCATTATCATTTATGTTGTTCTCTTTTGATTTTTGTTTTTGTTTGTACAACAAAATACAATAAATTGGCAATTAAAAAAATAAAAATAAAATACGAATTTATTCACATTTGGGGGGTAAATATTAACCCGTTAAATATTAAAACGTTCGAATCGTTACATAACTAACGAATCGTTAGACCTACCCTACGTTCATTGGTGTTTACATTCATACAAGACGTATGTATATGAGTTTTATCATTTATTTAAGTGAAAAAGAGTAAATATAAAAAGTAAATCAATATTACTTGCACTATAATTTAGTTCTTCGTAAGAAAAACGATAATTTTAAATTTTCAAACAGAAAAATATATTTGAAAATGCTTACATTCATTTTCTAAAATAGATGCAAAAATGATTGAAATCAAAAATAAAATATATAAAGCTAAAGAAGATGAAAATTAACATTACAAGATTATGTTACAAGATGTTTTTATTAACTAGGTATATTTTATGAACATAATTACAAAATACTAAATTATTATAATTCTTATAGAATAATTAATATTTATTTAGAAAATGGATTATTTATATTTAAAAAAAAAAAAAAAAAAATCTTTGGTGTTTAAATTATTACCATTACTAATGAACTTAACTTAAATAATATAAGAAGGAAAATGGAAAACAACTTCATAAAATGTTGTGATATGATTACGTACAATTTAAAAATACTGATGATTTTGATATATTTGAAAAAATGTTGATGTGATTCTTTCATTTTATTCCCCTTTTTTTATTGAAATACAAACCTGATGAAAAAAAAAGTTGTTTGTTCATTTAACTTGAGAAAATAAAAAACAAAATTCTGACAATATAAGTACTTATACAAAAATTCTGTTATCGTGCTAACTATATCGATCATCATGTACATGCATATGTATATGTATAAAAATATATACATATATACATATGTATATGTATGTACACAATGCATATACATATATATTAACATATATACACATTTGTATGAGTATGGAGATACACACATATGTACATACCTGTATCAACGTACATATGTGTATCATACAGGGCATTTCATTAAATTGGTACATATATGCATATGTATGTATGTACCTACTATTTCCTTTTATTGAATTGAATAGTCTATATAAGTAATTTTTAAACAGATCATTAAAATTATTGTAATCTTTAAAAATGTATGCATTTTATCATAAAAAAAGAAAAATAAATAAAATAAAATAACAGCTTATTAGTAAATATTACTTTTATTTTATTTTATTTTTATGATTTGCAACACTTTAATATGAGAGAATGATCATTTTTTGTTATTTTGCTGTTTCGTTTTTTGAAACATCCTCTGTATTCAATTTTGAAAAAGATAACTTGTACATTTGTATGTTGTGACAGAAAAACATAATTCTTTCGATATTTACTTAGAATTTAAAAAAAAAAAGGAAAAACAAAAAAAAAAAAAAAACACAAAGTACAATAAATAAAATGAATTTTCTTCATCATTCCGTTTCACAATTATCTGCTGTACATATTTTGTATTACATGAAAGTTTATGTAAAGAAATACAAGAAAATTGTTTGAGTTTTTGTTTTTTTTTTTTTTTTTTTTTTTTTGAATTTTCAACATAAATATCTATCACTGTTCATTCTTTTTCGTACTTATGTGCATTGTATAATTGAAATATATGAACACATACACACAAGTATTTTTTTTATAAAAAATGACCACATACTAAACTACCTTGTTTTTCTCTTTTGTTTTTTAACATATTTGAAATTTATCAGATTTTTATCCTTAATTTTCTTTTATCTTTCTCATTGATTTCATTTGAAAAATAAAAAAAATTACTAATAATTTTAAAAATGTTTACATAAATCAGTCATTAAATTATAAACTTATAAAGTAAAATTAATTTCATTTTTATTATAAATAAATTAAAATTTGCCTAATTTACAAAATTAAAAAAAAAATTTTTTTTTTTGAATAATTTCAATAATTTCAAAATTTTTATGTAAAATATCATTTAAAAAAAAATTTATTAAAAATTTAATTATTAAAGCAAAAAAAAAAAAAAAAAAATGAAGATTCGTTTAAAATGTAAATTTAAAAAAAAAAATTACAAAATCAGTGTTTATTTTTACAGTAGAAACCATTTATTATAGGACTGCTTAAACTCTTAAACTGATAACCAGAAATTAAATTTCTCTTTTTATGTATATTTACATGCTTTTATATGATATACTTTCAATGTTCCTTGATATGGTTTCTACTGTATTTATGCAAAGATTTATAAATTCAGCATAAAATTGTGTATTTTTTATTACAATGTTATAATATATTTTTCTTCAAGTTCCTATTTTTATACATAAAGATTCACGCGATATCATCCCACATTTTACAAGACCGGTGATAAAAATATCCTTTTCACAAATTTAATATACATGTTTGCATGCATTGTGATATGCACATGCATTCGATTTTTTTTGTTTTTTCTTTTACACTATGCTCATTTCATGGATCATGAATTTATATCAAAAAAAAAAAAAAAAAACTCATATATGCCAATAATGTATAAAATCTTGTTTGTAATGAATATCCTTGTTTTAATTAAATTCATTCAATATATTATGTACTTATAAAAGAGAAAATAATAAACAATTTTTGCTCGTGTATTTTAACAATATGTATTTCAATTTCTATGGGCTTGAATTACCTTTAAAAAAAAAAAATAAAAAAAAAAAAATAAAAAAAAAAAATAAAAAATAAAAGACTTGCGTTGCATAGGCGAGTCTTTATGATAAACACTCGTTATAGTTTTCTAAATGGTTGTATATACATACCTATGTATGTATTTGTATGCATTTGGCAGATATTAACCTGTACACGATGACGAAAAATTAGTGGTAAATGGTGATTAATAAATTATGAAACCGGCAATTAAACCGTGAAAACATGTACATACATTTTTTTTTTAAAGGTGTAAAGTATAAAATTTTTATATATCATGCACAAAATTGTACTACATACAATGTGTATACAAGAATTACTCTAGATTTTAAATAAAGGCACTGTACATAATTGCAAATAAAGTCGTTGAATAGTGCATGCATTTATGCACTTAAATAAAAAAAAAATAAAAATAAAACAATTTTTCTTTCAAAAAACGTACCTGTGAATTAATAATAGTAGTAAAAGTAATATGCAGTACTATATACACATACTATTAAACAGATATATTATATATTTAAATGCACGGCACATTATATATATGTACATATATATGATCAAGGCATATAGGCATTATGTACGTATATAAATTAACAAGGAAAATAATACGGTTAAAGGAAAAATCTAGGATGATTAATTGAGTATCTTTTTAATGCTCATATATCAGTATGCATACAAGTACGGTGATATGTATTTCAATGCATAAAAAATTAAAAAGAAAAAAAAAAACACAAATATTGTGAATTTGTAGGTGAATACATATATGTATAGTATATACCGGAATTTATGTATAAATGTGTTTAAGAAGATATGCACATAGTTTAAAATGCTTGTGTTTCACTTTAAAAAAAAAAAAAAAAAAAAAAAAAAAACATTAAGAAATATTCATGGCAAGCAATGTTGTGTATAAAAATAAACGTTAATATACGTGAATATACATTATTTGACTTTTCCAATATTTACAATCATTAAATTACATAAATATATGTGTATCCATATAAAAAAGAAACACACACACACACACACACACACATGTAAATGTATATAACCTAAAATATGATACTTGTAACCATTCATGCAAATTGTATTTTTCAAAATTTACTGATAGTTGTAAATTGAGAGATACAAATGTACGTACATAGACTATATTTAATATATCTGAATGGTTTTTATAAATAATTTTATATTTTCACATATGAAAGTAAATACATTCATATGAAAGTAAATATGTATATAATCAATAAAATAGATGCATGTTAATGTTTTTTTTTTTTTTTTTAATGAACTATAAAATGTAATGCATTGCATGTTGTATGTAAGTATGTATATTTAATAATAAATATGTTTGTACACATGCACACACATTTACATGTACATATACTTCTTTATCAATTCTCATATATATTTACATATGTATCTATACTTGTATCTAAATATTTGGTATACGTATGTAAACTTGTAAAAATGTATATTTTATATCCGCGATGACAAGATCATCAGCATATGTAAATAAAAATGAAAAAAAAAAAAAAAAAAAAACAAACGTGTAATTTACATTACCTATTACGAATGGTTAATGATTTAAAATGAATGTAATTTATACTGACAAGTTTAATCAGTAGAAGATATTCAATCGTATAGAATTAATAATAATTGATGGATGATGATTTAAAATATCAATATATACATATGTATGTATGTGTATAATACAAATATTGTATATACATACATATTTTACTTACACATATATGTTATAATTTAATGTATTAGATGTATACCGCCACATGTGTTTAATTCATATTTATATACAAATAAACATACGTAGTATATTTATATATTCCTTAATAATATGCATGTAATATGACACTTTTAAAAATAATATTCATAAATTAATTTACACATTTTATTTTTCCTATAATTTATATAAATATATGCTATATCTATATATGACCAAACAATGTATTTTATATCTACATACAAATTTGATATTTCTCTTTTATTACATATGTAGTGCATTTATATGTATTAAATAAAATTAATAGGATGAACAGTAGTATTACAATTTAAACGGATATAACAAATTGACTGAATATTCATTTAGAAAAAAAAAAATAACATGTTTTTTTGTATTTAATTTACAACTTTATTTAAACATCATACAAAAATTACATTGTAACAATTTAAATCATTTTTTCTTTACATTTTTTAAAAATTAAAAAAAAAATAAAAAAATAAATAAATAAATATGTACTTGTTAAAAAAAATTAAAGACATCCATGAAAAATGATTCAAAAAATTCATTATTTTCATGCAATATCCAATTGAAACAAAATTAACAAAAAAATAAATAAATAAAATAAAATCAAAACCTGAAAACTATACTCGAAATCTTAACAACTTCATTTTCTTTCATTTTTCTGTTTTTGTTCTTTTTTTTTGTGGAATACAAAAAAAAAGAAGATTTTCTTAGTTATTTTTCCGAAAATTTACATTTTTACGGTAATTTTTCAACATTTTCATGTGCATTTCATTTATCATGCAATTTTTGCTCATTTAATATTGTAAAGAAAGGCTAAAAACGAAAAACAAAAAAAAATTAAATAATACGCATGCAAACTTAAAAAGTAAAAAACAAAAAAAAAAAAAACAGAAATACTTTTCACTTGCCTTACATTTCTGGCAAGTCGTTTCCTTTCACAAGCAAAACAAAATTCAAGAAAAACATAAAACTAAAATCCATAAATCAAAGATTTGTTTTCTTTGTAGCTATTATTTTTTTTTTTCCAACATTTTTCTTAAGCTTGTATTTTATTCTATTTTATTTTTCTTCTTTTGTTTTGTTTCACAAACTTCGTAATATCAAAGGTTTGAACATGTTTGAAACTAAGTCGGAAAAAAAGGAAAAGTCACATCCTGTTCCTTTAAGTTTCTTTTTCTCTTTTTTTTACTATATTTGAGTTTTTCTTTTTTTCATTCATTTTCTTTTTCTTGCTGAGAGCTACCACTACAGCAAAATAAGAAAATTAAAAAAAAAAAGAAAGTTTTCGTATACGCATACAGATACATAAAACTGTTAAGTTATGTATTACAGTGTACTTATATTAAAATGAAACGAAAGTAAAAGAAAAGTGTTTATAATAGGGTGAGTATAAAATTTTTGTATATTAACTACAATTGAAGTTCATGCATATCTCCTTCTACACGTATGTGTATGTGTGAGTATTTCATGAAAAAAAAAAAAAAAAATGATTTCTCTTTTTTAATGTGTCTTATTTGGTATATTGTATGGTATAGTAAGATATACATGTATATTTGCACAATATACGATGATAATAATACACATCAGCTTGCATTTTGTATATAATACAATCTATTCAATGTAACTACCAAAATATGTACAATTGTATATATTTACATTTTTTTTTTCTTATTTTTATTTTAACATTTACTATTACACAAAAAATGAATATAGCAATTGGAATGCGGTAAGTACATTATACACAAACATATATATCAAATGTATATACGAGAATATGAAGTGAATGAACGTTAAAAAATCACACATGTACTGCATCTACATAATATATATTTAACTTACTAAAAAGTTGAAATGGAAATGAAATTTTATTGTTAGCACTTTAAAATGTCAAGAAAGCATGAATGGTTGCTTTTTAAAATTCAACTAAACAAAAAAATAAAAAATAAAAAAAAAATCGAGATTAATGGACTTTCCAGAAAAATTCTACATACATATGTACATATATTCTCTACAATGTGCCACATACACACACACACATAATATTATAAAATATATTATGTACTTACTTACGTACTTTACATCATGAAAATTGGTTGCTCTTTCATTTTCCTTTTTTTTTTTAATACGACACATACACACACACGTACGTAGCCAGCACATGTTATACGTTTTATGTGACAATATACACATGTACCTATATATACATACATATATATAGGATATGAAATCACATATTTATACATTAATAATTTCTCTCATTTCTTTTTCTTTTTTTTTTTATTCATAGCTCTCTAACATCCTATAAAGCTTTTAATGTAAAAAAGGTGTAATTTACTATGCTTCGATGATTTTATTTTTTATTTTTTTCATACACGTATGTGATGCATTAAATACTTTCAATTTACACACGTATACAATGAGTGATTTTTACATATATATCCTTTTTTTTTTTTCATTTTTAAAGGAAAAAAAGGAACTGAAGTAAAGATTTAAGAAAAATATAATAATTTCAATAAAACCATAAAAATAAATGCTTTTTTTTTAAAGAAAAAAATACATAAAAATTTATTGAATCATCGCAAAAACTGATTTTCTTTTCATATTAACGTAGATTTTGCAAAGTATCTATATATATACAACGATTACAAAAAAAAGGATTAAAAATAGAAGGTAATTTAAAAGAAAAAGATAAATTATCTAAAAGAAGAGAGAACAATTTAAAATACATATAATGAATTTAATTAAAACAAAATAAATAAATTTGTTGGAAAATAATCTTACAATTTTTTTTTCTATTTATTTACTTCTGTATTTTATCATTCATTCTTTTATATATATGTACACATAGATATATGTACATACATATATTAAAAATTATTCCATTATCTATATTTAAAATAAATTTAATGTTCGATATTGATTTGATATAAAATACTAAGTATAAATGTGATAATGATAATGAAATAATTTACAAAGGAAAATAAAAATATTTAATAAAATTTACAAAATATGTACATTATTATGTGATCATGTTTTGATTTAAAGTACAAAAATGTTATTAAAATATATCAAGATCGAAAATGAATCGTTTTTTTTTTCTTTTTTCAACAAATAAAATCCGTCCATGAATGGTTATCGAGGTTACCAGTAACCAGTAGTTGAAGACCTGTTTTTGATTGCAGCACCTTGTTTTATGAATTTTTATTTTATTTTTCTTTATTGTTTTTTTTTTTTGTTATATTTTTTTGTTATCATATCAAGTTCGAGGAGCAGTTTCACTTCTTTTGTTTTATAAAAATGTTGCGATTGCAGTTCTGATCATCATTTGTCTTGCCAGGTAACTTTGAAGATTCAGCAAAAAAAAGGAAATGTTAAATAAATTCACTTATATGAATAGGCTGACTTATATATGTAGATATGTGCATATGAATATGTGGTATATAAGCGAAAATCCATTTAATGTACCATATGTAAGATTCATATAATATCTTTGATGAATATTGTCGCGTTGCCCATTTTATATCCTCTCGTGGTGTTATATTATTTTTGTTTTTATTTTTAACACAAAAATAATATAAAGCTACATATCATTAGGGTTATCGTGCATTACTTACAGTATGATGGAAATGAAATGAACGTATCTGACAAAATGCTATAAAATGTATGGTATGTACATATGTATGTACTTACCTATACACGTTATATGTATGTACATATATGTAGTTGCTAGAAGTCAAATGTTTTATCTGAGAATATTTTATGAGGGACAAGATTAAAGTGACATAAAAAATAAATTGCATCGGGACAGTGGCATACGTTACATATATAAAAGTGACCACAGACAGCAGCAACAGTTAAATACAAATAGAATTTAACTAACTTTTATGTAGCTAGTTAATTTTATAGTATATCACTAAAGTTGATATATGTATGTACAAGAAGTTTGTTGGTAATGTACGGATTTATTGTGCACACAAATCACACCGGTAAGGTATGTATATATACACAATATTAAACTAAAATAAATAAAATAAATACATTTCAAGATATTCCTTGTCAAATAGATAAAGAAACACGAAGGTTTATGACCGTTGTAATCGGAGACATATCAAATCACACTATGAATCCGAATTGTAATAACCATATACTGTAGATGATGATTCTTCTCATATCTGGAACATCATCATCAGTATAGTATCATCATGGTCGTCACCATCATCATCGTCATCATCATCATCATCATCATCATCATCATCAACAAGAATAGAATTATAAATGTATTTATATGCGTACGTATGTAAAGTAAGGATGCTGTATATTTTATGCTGAGTTGAAATGTAAATTGTAACTGTTACTTTTTTTTTCCAATAAATAAAAACGCAAACAAGTTACCACCAATTGAAATGATAAAAAAATTGTAATTTATGTAACCATCAGAAAAAAAAATAGCAACATTATATGTACATATGTACATGAAAAAGTAAAACAAAAAAAAAAAAAAAACAAAGAAAACAAAATTAAAATATTGTACAAAAAAATAATAGGAAAAAAAAATAAACGGCAACACAAATAAATATCATGTTGTTGCATATTATGATCAAATTTAGTTTACATTAAAAATTTGATTTTGTTTTTTTATTTTGTTTATTAAATAAAAATGATATCTCGAAACAAATCATGGTAATTCCTTCTTTATATGGGATACGAGGATATTGGAGTTCGGTTCGATAATACAACATACATACAACATAGTTAAGGATAGTGATGATGAGACCTAAGAGATTGCATAAAAATATTGTATATGTATTTACAAAAAATAAAAAATAAATAAATAAAATAAAATGAAACTATAGCAGTTATCCATGTACAATACATATAAATGCACTAGTAAAATTAATATACTAGCTGCTTAAATAATATACATGTACTTATATACCAGAGGAAGCATATTGTTGGTCTTCTGTTAAATGAAACAAGCATGTTCCTATTTTCTGTTTTGTTAAATTTAAAATAAATAAAAAGAAAAGTCTCTTGTGATTAAATTTCAAAAAATATTTTTTCTGTTTTTACGACTTTTTTTGATATACATACATACATATATAGTAATAAAAAAATAAAAAATAAAAACAATTCATATGTCTATGTGCCCATATAAATACAATATTGGTACTGTGATGAGATTTGTTTGTCTTTAAGAAAAATTGACTATATGGGGTATGTGGTATACAGTCAGTGATGATGATGATTATGATAATATTGTTTACCATAAATGCAATAGAACTCCAATATAACATTTTCTTGAAAATCTTACATCCAATGCAAAAAACATTCACTCTAATATTCTGTATCTCGTGTTGTTTTTTCCTTTTTTTTTTTTTTTGTTTTCTTTTTTTTCAGTTTAATGAGCCTTCAATTTTATTTAAGGATGGATCAAAAGGGATTTCCTTGAAATTTTGCGGTTTTAAATTTCTATCAATATTTTGATGATGATCGTGATGACGGGGAATAAAAATAGTAAACGCATATACAACACAACTTACATACATTCAAAGAACATACATATACACGGGTGTACTTATGTGTATATATAGGGATTTACATATACATGGTATACATATGTATAAGAAATATTTTTAAAATGTAATAAAATGATGGTATAATTCATATTTTTATTATACAATTTTTTTGAAAACATATGATTCTTTATACAATAAAATGAAATGAATTAAAATAAGACTAAAATAAAAAAACAAAAATATTTTATTGTACTTTATAATAAAAAACAATTTGAATTTTCTTTATTTGATAAATATGAAATAATTCAAAATACAACTGTTACGTAGTTTAAAGGAAAACAGAAAATATATTTTATAAAATGCAATCAAATTTTATCAAATTTTAGGGTTTGCCAACGTTTGAAATCTAATATTCTTGTTATTCTTTTTTTCTTTGATTTTTTTAATGGTAATACTTGTGATAGGGCGTACAAATTTTTAACAAAATTTTAAATTAAAAATATAGAAAATAATAAACAATTATAAATGTACTTATATATATTTTAAAATTTTTGCTAATTCGATCTTAATGTGTATGGAATTGTACATAGTGCAGATATACACATGTACGTAATATAGACAGTTTTGTCTCAATATAAGAAAAAAAGAAACAAAAAACAACTACTAAAGAAAAAGGAATAATAATATGAAAGGAAAATTAAATGAAAAGAAACAAGAAATAGGTGGAAAAATACATAATATTTATAACAACTGCTTAACTTAAGCCTTTCTGTTTTTTTTTTACACACATGTTTGTATATATCACACATATGTTCATATATATTTACATACATACATATGTACAAAACCTAGTGTGTATAATATCTACATACATAAATATGTGCGTTTAAAGATATACATTAAATAGATATACTATATGTATGTATATATTTAAAAGTATGCACAAATAAATATACCTAAATACATACATATGTGTATTTTATATGTAAACAATATAGTACAATATATTTTTATATATTGCACACATTTATTTGTTCGACATTTCTCCATTTTATTATCAATTTTTCAAATCCTTAAAAGCCGTAAAGACTTTGGTAAAGACATACAACTTATACATATCTTTATCTTGACATAATCCGATTAATTATGTTCGTTACTTTGCACGAATTCTTTCTTTGATAAAGATAAGAAGGAGAAAAAAAAACAAACAAAATATGTACATATGTATGTATATAGAATGAAAACAGTCAACCTAAAAAAGAAAATCTTTATAACTTTTTTTCTTTATTTGTATTTATTTGTATTCTTCCCTTCTATAAGTAAAAACAGGAAAAACTTTTTGCACATGCTACCAAAACAAAAAGAAAACAAAAAAACAAAAACAAAAAAGGAAAATAAATAAATAACATGTTAAAAACAAAAAGCAATAATGAGAGGAAATAGATGAAGAAACACATGCACATGACAAATAATACATACATATGTACGTATATTTATATTTTAAATACACATATGTACGTACATGTGTACAAATACACAAGCTATAATAACACAAGTAAAAACAAATTTAAAACAAAATTAACTTAATAAAAAAAAAAAAAAAAAAAAAACAGATAATTGTAACGATGATATGATCGATAATAAACAATAATAAAACAAAAGATAAATTTGTCACTAATTTTACAAATATGAGAAAACTTGTATAAATTATATTTCCAACGTTTGTAAATGTACATTATGTACCCGGATGGATGCATTACAGTTTAGGAGCTGGACGAAAACGCATTTTTAAAAACTGCGCTTTTGTTTGGTATACCTATATACTATATCATAGAAAATTTACAAAAAATAATTTTTTAAATGTATAATCATATTTACAAATTTAAAAAAAAAAAAAAAAAAACTACACAAAAACACGTTAACTGTTGTATCATAAATTTATTATGAAATTTTATAATTTTCCTAAATTCTTTTAGAATTGTTCTAAACTTTTTTAGAAATAATATAACTGAGTTAAAAAAAAAAATAAGCTAACAATAAAAATTTATTATTTTGATTTAATTTATTTATATTTATTTATATAGTATATGAATTTGACTATCATCTAAATTACAAGTAACTTAAGTTTTAATTAAAAAAAAAAAAAAGAAAAAAAAAAATACGATAAATTTTTAAGTGTCTTTAGTTTCTCTAATTAATAAATTACATATATTTAAAACTTCAATTTTACATTAAAATATTTATGTACATACTATATGTATACCGACATTTGAATACATTTAACAACAAAAATATTGAAATACTATTTAGTATTTTTCTTTATTAATTTTCCATTGCATAACATTTTTCTTTAAATTTATTTTTACCTTCTCTTAGTTTTAATTCATATCTTTTATCTTATATCTAGATAAATACATATGTATATCCTTTTAATAACCTAAAAGCAACAACATCAACAATAACAACATTATTTGTGTACAACATTATTAGTTAACTTCAAAGCACCCACATCAAATAATCCATCCCAATAGAATCCCAACAGTTTTCTTTTCTTTATCTAAGAAAGTACATATATATAGTATACATACACATACATATGTACAAATGAATATATATATACATATTTTTATAAGTATACTTAAAACTATAAGTCAAATACGCTGTATGTTTATGTGTAAAAAATATTCATCCTTACATATACATATACATACATATATGTATATGTGTATTTGTTTAAAAAAGCTTGTCACGTATTTTTTTATTAGTTTGAACAAATCTATCATATATTATATTGTACTCAATTTATAGTCATATATTATTTACGAAAAATGACAGGTGTGTAGTTATACGATGTAGACTTTTTATCTCCTACTAAACAATATGATGACTGCAATCTTAAGAAATAGTTATACATATGTATGTATATACATATGTAAATGTACATACAACTAAACCAAACAGTCTTGAGGTTTCATATAATATATGGTACAGAAAAGTATAGATAATTTACAAAAGAATAGGTTCAAATATTTACATGCAAACATACATACATATGTATATATATATTTACGTATAATCTTCTTTAACAGTGAAAGACAGACAATCTTTAAGAAATATATGTATATAGATTATTGTCTTATATGTAAAGAAATACATACTATAATGATAATCCTTGTGTCATACACAAGAGTTTAGATTAGAATAAATTTTTTTTTGGTCACATTTGGAATTGATTTTAATAAATTCAATAAATTGAAGACAGACACACTTTCATACACCTCATATTAAATTATACCATCACATATGTATGTATATATGTATGCCATCTTGTACAATTTTTAGCAAAATTTCTATTATTTCGGTGTTATTTATTAGACGGTATTATTCCGTCTTTCTTAAGATTTTTGTTTTATGTTTTTTTTCCATAGTGAAAATAGTTAAAAATTTGATAATATGTTTTTATTTGCTAATTAGTTTGATAATTTTAATTTTATTCGAAATAAATTCATATCAAAATTTCTGTTTACTTTTTGAATGTTTTACATATGTACTACACTTAAACATATGCACATACATACATATGTGAAGTAAACGTTTTTAATTTTTGAAAATGAAATTAAAATTTCAATAAAATTTAAATGTAAAATGTATTACATTTGATTTATTGTTTATGTACATATATGTATGTATGTATGAACATAAACGTTTGACAAAAAAGATGCATTTTTAGTACATATACACATATTGTAATATGTATTTATAACAAAAGAGTAAAATTAAATTCTTTAAAGAAAATTTAATAAAAATAAAATATGTGTAATGCGGTATACAAATACATATTTACATATATTACACTTATTGTAATGTATGTACATGCATTATGTGCATATGTATGTATAAAATATGAAAAAAAATTCTCATCTTATTCTAATTTGTATTAAAAACACGTTCTGGGAGCTGTAGAAGATACAAGTTCACACCTGACTTGAAAGATTTTAGATTGTAACTTATAAGTATAATTTCTTTTGTATCTTTACATACTGATATAATAAGCTTATATACATATGTACATTAGATATACTCATATTTGTACGTATATAATATACGGGGTAATTCACAAAAATATACATACATACATATGTATATGTATACAAGCCAATAGGGTGGAAAATCTCGAGGAGATACATAAAATATTGTAGATTCGCGATAGATTTGAGGGAGAAAATCATTTCAAATATTTCGAAAATTGAACCTGAATTATGTGCATAACGTTTTAATTAAATATCCTTTTAAAATTTTATAGGTACATACATACATATGTTTACGTATCTGGTTTTACACTTCAAATTATCGAATAGTGTGTACAATGCTGTGAATAATCATAGACTCACTAGATAAGAGCAATTTTTTTTAGAGAAATGTCGAATATTGATCGGTCTTTCATTAGTAAAAGCTGTTGTCAGATTTGTTTTAGATCCATCAGTCTCATCCAAATTAAATTTTTTGTCGTAATTTGACATAATTAGATTACGACATTTGTCGTAATTAATTTTGTAGCAATTTGACGCCAAACGCTTGCACTTTCAAATCATAAGTTCTGCAGATTCTACTAGAACTAATTTGTGATATGATAGTTAAAGATTTTGGAGGTGAAAATTTTGACATTTGGTGTAAATGATAGTTTCCGTTGAATAAGAAAATGGTTGTCTTTTTCATCTCATCATAAATTTTTGAAGTTTACCTGTCTACAATCTGCCCATATGTCATCAATCAAATGTATTGCCACCTATGTGCATTAGTTGTATCGTGAAATTGGCTTATTTGAGTTGATTTTGAAAGTCCCGATTTATGATGAATGACCCTGTGGTCTGTATTTATTCAATAATAAGTACGTACATACTTATGTATATACAAAAATTGCACATAAGTTTATAACAATATAGTATGTGTACATATGTTAAAAGATAATACCTCCATTTATTTGAGTTTTACACTTTATTAGGGTGATGTACTATATGTATATAATTTTATTTTAAATTTCCCATTTAATTTTATTTTTAATTTTTTTAATGTAATTTTTTATATAACATTCATGTAAGCATGAATATGATAAATTTCTAACGAGAAAAAAAAACAAAATCATCGAATCCTTTTTTTTAAACTCAACTATTATTATTACTTTACATATTATTGTTATTATAAATTATTGTAATATAATCTGCTATATAAAATGTGTGTAAAAGAATAAAGGCAAAAAAAAAAAAAAACAGATCAACCGTAACGAATTTCACGAAAATAGCCGTCAAATCTATATTTGGAACATTGAAAATAATATTAAATCTATTTCGTTTTTTTTTGTTTTTTTTTTTTTTTTTGTATGTTATAAAAAACAAGAAGAAGACGAAAAATACATGCACATGTTTTATACATTTATAAATAAATAAACGAAAAGAAAAATATATAAATGAATAAAAATGAAAACATGGTATTAAAATACATAGTTATAATGATAAGAATTTTTTGAAAAATTTTTCATTTTCCGTTTTATTTTCTTTGATTCTGTTGTTGTTGTTGTTGTATTTCAATGAAAATATGTATCTTTAATATTGTGAAAAACTTTTCAGTATTTGGATTTATTGTATATTACATACAATTTAAACATTTTAATAGCATATTTTTATGTTATTTTATATGAACGAGCAATATGTACATATATGTACGTATCTTTGTATTATTTTGTATTCATGATTGAATTTTCTCTATATACATATTTATGTATCTTCTTAATATTTATGTATCTATATAATATAGTGTATTTTATTAAAAATGCCCAACGATAGATTCACTAATGATGCAACAGTATGTATGGTACATATGTACATGTGTGAATATGTATGTATGTATGTTCAACGGCAGCTGGAATCTATCTTAGGAAATAAAATACTTGCATGTACCATAATATGATACTTAATAAGAAAGACATATCAAAATGTATGTTATGTATACTTTGAGGAAAACAAAAAACAAAAATCAGATAACAGAGAACCTTATAACATAACTAAAAAACATCTTTTGGAAACCGGGAATCTAAATCCCAATCCTATACATATACTTACTTACATTCATACATATCTGTCTAATATTACTGGAACGTTGATGTTTTACTTTCTTATAAAATGTTTGCTATGTTTGGTGAATGGAACTATGTATCTTTGAAGAAAGAAAAAAAAATTAGAATAAGAAAAAAAAAAAAAAAAAGCAAAAAAAAAAAAGCAATGGAAAAATGGAAAAATGAAAATGAAAACAAAACAAATTTATTTCAAAATGTACATTTAATTTTTAAATATAGATATTAATGCATATGTTTTTTTTTTTTTTTAATTTATTTTTGTTTTAAACGTAATGCTCTGTTGCTGCTGTACCATCTATTGATGTTGTTGCTATTATACTGCATCATATCGTTTTCTTTCGATTTGATTCAATACTTTAAATTCGATACATATAACAAACAGTGGTAATAAGAGAGTGCTACATAAGAAAATCCGACTTAAAAAACCTGTCTACGCGATCTGAAAGTTTTATCCATCCATCGCGTTTTCATTTATATTATAATGTTTATGGATATATTTATAGGTAAATTTTTTATTTTTTCTTTTAAACATCTAAATATACGTAATGCATGTAAAACATCACGTATAATACGTATGTACATATGTATATACAATAATGTTGTTTTACTCATTTAAGTGATAATATGCGTATTTATACGTGAATAAATGAATTTTTAATTCTTTATGATAATGAATTTTGAAAAAATTTCAAATCAATAAGGATGCGTATTATATGTGAGATGTTATGATACACGTATTTATATAAAAATTTATTTTCATTTTGTTTTTTGTTTTTTTAATCTTCTTATTTTACTTTTTATTTCATTTTACTTAAATGTGGTGGCTCAGTTATAAAGTAAGTTGATTTGGTTGGTACCAATGTTCTTTAAGATATTTTAATGTACTTTATGTTTATACATATATGTACATGCATATACACATATTTTATATTTCGCGTTTAACCGTGTGTACATTTAATAAACTATATACATATATATATGTATAAAATGTAAAATTATATAAATATGTACATGTGTATAAGCAAAATTACACACATAAATATTTGTATACATCTTTTTATTCACTTTATCTAAAGTTCATTTAAAGCTGGACTTTTAGTCTGACGTTTGCTTTTCAAGTCGCTGTTTGTATCGGATAACATGAAACAAACTTCAAATTTGATTATATAAAAAACGTTTTCATAATGTTAAGAAAATATAAAATTTTAACCGGATTTCATATAACGTAGCATATACTGAATGTTTCCTAAAAATATTCTTTTTCTTGTTTTTTTTTTTTTTTTTGCCTTACAACGTTAAAATTAAAAAAATTTTTATTTCAAATTTTCTCAAATATTAAGTGCAAAATGAGTTTTTTGTTATTTATATAGAAAAAAGAAGTCATAATTTCATGATCAAAATAAAAAAAAAAACAAACAACAGAGAAGGATAAACTAAATTTAATTAAACGCGCCCAAATTTTTTATTACATGCATCATCCCATAATCATCAATATAATTTTCTTCATTTTAAAAGTGCTAAAAAATTTTTTTACATACATACATATATTTACATTCAATATTATATAATATATTTTATGTATTTTTGTTTTGTATTGATCGATCCTTTAATAAATTTTAGTGCATTAGTGCATTCATGGAATATATGTCTATGTACGAAAATATTAAATTTTTCAAGTAATTTTTTTTTTATTTGTTCATTTAAAACACATGTGTACAAACATATTATGTATATATACATACATATAATTGTATTGCAATTTTGATATTATTGCAAATTGCATATATACAATTTAGCAAATTAAAAAAAAAAATAAAATAAAAAAATAAAATAATAAAAAAAACACAAAATAAAATAAAATAAAAAAATGAATTTAAATTATGTATACATTTGTACGTTACTTAAAAATATAATCTAATACATCTGTACATACATACATGTATGCATAATAATAATTTAACTTTATATGATATCCATTTATTATTATTAATTTTATTATATTGGAGCAATGGAGCTAGACTGTTTTAACACAGCATATAATATTTTGTTTTTGATTGCATGACGCAAGATCATTTTAAAATATGCGCACGCGGTAACGACGACAGCTGCTGGGATATAATAAATTTTCTCACATATAAGCATATTATATGCATGCATATATTTTTATGTATACAAATACATATGTATGTATATATATGGTGCATAATTTATTAATGTGTATGTTAAAGTTTTTTTTGAAAAAAGTTATAACTTATTTAAAAAAAAAAAAGTTAAAAAAAAAAGAAAACCGAATAAGAAGGAAAAAAATTCAAATAAAAAAAAAATTAAAAATTAAAAATAAAATAAAAATAATAAAATGTTAAATTACATAAAAAATTGAAAATTTTCTTTTCAATTATATTTATTATTATTATTATCTTCTGTTATTTTAAATTACTTCTTATATAATACACTATCTGTGCAGCTTTATTTTATTTAATTTTATTTTATTTTATTTTTATTTAAATTTATTTACAGATTTGTTTCCTTTCTCTTTGTGATTTTAAATTAAAAATAAAATAAAATAAAATAAAATAAAAAAATATTAATATGTTTATGTGTTTACTGATTATATTAAATGTTTTAATTAAAATGAATTATTTTTAAATTGAAGTGAAAATCAATACTTGTTTTTGTTTTGTTTTTTTTTTTTCAATGCTTAAAGGATTTTGATCAAAATTTATATAAATAAATTACATCCTTTATTCACTTTCGAATGAAAAAAAAAAAAAAAAAAATTTATCATTTACAATTGATGTGCTTCTGGATATCAAATTTCAAAAAATCTGCTTTAAAAAATGTATAAATATAAATAAATAGCAAAACATCGTTTAAAAAATGATTTGAATGTGATATGTGTCTGTCCTTTGATCTATGTGCAAATTTGATTTTGATTTGATAAAAATTTCATTTGAATTTAATTGCATGTTTGATGTGATTTCATCATTTATTATGATCAAAATTTATAAAATTCTTAAAATTTTCAATAATGTATAATTTAAAGGATTATAAAAAGAATAAAATGAATTTTATGTTGCAATTAATATCGTATGCATTATTGTACATAAATCATCATTTCCGGATTTAAAAAAAAAAAAAAAAATTTTTTTTATTACACAATTGTTGTTAATATTATTAGGAGTTGCAATTGTTGATTAAAATAATACAACGTAATCATCAACAACAACAAAAACAACAGCAAAATCAACATCATCATTTTCATCATTTGTATCATAATCAACATCAGAGACGATGGAACAGGAACATAAAAACAGGTATTAAGCATATTGTACTGTTTTATACGAATAATTTTTTATTTATTTTATTTTTTGTTTTTTTGCGTTTTTTTTATTGTATTCTGTTGATTCTGATATTATGAACGTTTTATAATATAAAAGAGTGTATATGTACCTAATGCAGTTTTTTTGATTTTTTCTTGAAAAACAAGATTTACATGCAACAGTTGAGTACAAATTAAAAACAAAAAAATATATATATAAAATAAAATAGATATTTTTGTTTGTTTTCCGCACATTTACACATATGTACATATATTTTTGTACGAGTATGTGTGTATTTTAGAAAAATATATACACGTATGTATGTATATGTACTTAAAAACAAAAATGAATATAATTTAATGGTATATTCGCAAGGCATTAAATTGTTTAACGTAGGTAATTTTATAAAAGATCAATCAAGAAGTAAAAATTCGTGACCTAAACGAATTTATATTTACATTCATATGTATACATATAAACATATAGTATTTACTATGATATTGTAATAAAAACAAGAGTATATATACATTTATATATAAAAAAATTTATTCTTATATATGTATATGTATGTAATCATATATATACATTTATGTTGCTTATATAAATGTAACGTTATGTTGATTTAAAAAAAAATCTTCAAATTAAATTAACAAAAAAATAGGATCCCTATGTACCTAAATTTTAAGAAAATAAAAAAATTAATTAACTTTCATAGTACATCAATTAAACTATCTGATGATTTTCATTCAAATAAGCGAACAAATACAGAACAAAAAAGAGAGAAAAAAAATCTAAATTAAATACAATCGAATTTAAAAATTTTATTTTGTAATAAGTAATTTAAAATGAATCAGACATAATGACAATTTTTATGATACATATTGGGGGAGGGAGAGGGGGAATGTTTACACATTAAACTGCACAAAAGGAAATTTTCTTAATTTAATTTTGAGTAAAATAAGAATAATGTAAAATTGAGATAAATGCACACAAATCTAATCTAATTGAATTTGTTTTGTCTTGTTTTAGAATTCTTTAAAAATTCAAAGAAAAATTACTTATAAAATCAGTGTTATCAGTAAATTAAAATAATTCATAGGACTGGTAATACAAAAAAAAATAAAATAAAATAAAATAAAATTTTTTCATGAATTTACACATTCTAGTGTAATTAAATTTTTCTTTCCAACACTTATGAACGTCATAATTGAATACATTTACATTATGTATTTATCTATTTCATTTTCTTATCCTTGTAATAAAAGATTATTAAACTTAAATAATTCTATATATTAAATTTAATATAGAATAACAAAGTACAGAATAATTTATATTCTAAAATTATTATAAAAAATAAATCAAATGCATATTATTGCAATAAGAAATTTCTGTTAAATATTATTAAATCCTTGAGAATAAAAAGATGTAGGTATATAAAATTACCCTCACACAATTTAAATTAATTACTTTTGAAACATTAAAAAAAAAATCAAAATAAAAAAATTCAAGTATGTAATATACATACTTATATGTACATACACGCTATACCTTGTACACCATATACATATGTATATATGAATGTATATACCTGAAAACATATTATATAAACATGTTAAGCAAAAAATATATCATATTGATCATGCGAATGTGTTTCTTCTCATTTAGGTACATACATATACTCGTTATATGTAAACAATTTTCAGATCCTAGCTTAAATAATAACCTATCGGCATTTTTATTGTAATGAATGTTGGCGATTTACCGTAATTATCCTTTATTTTACTGACAGAGAAAAAAAAATCATCACAAAAATAAATAAAAATTTGTACATACAGTTTAAAGTTAAAATAATAAAAATAAAGAAAAAATAAGAAAATAAAAAATTCGATCAAAATAAAAATCAAAAGAACAACATTTTTTGCTTCAATTTTATAAATTCATGATTCGTGATACCATGAAAAAACCATTAACTTGATCCAAAATTGAACTTTATGTACAAACCGTTAAAAAAGTTTTTTTTTTTTTTTTTTAAAAAACTGAAAAAGAACTACACCAATCTTTACAACACTAACCACCAATTTAATGATTTTATGTTGATGATGCGTGCAACAATAATATCTTTCATTTCAATTTTGTTCATTTTGTAACATATATTCACATGTAATATACTGGTATGTACATACACATGCACATGCTTGCATTATATATGTACCTATTATTAAGCTTTGATCGTTTTTATTTTATTTTATTTTTTATTGATGATGGCGGGTGTTTACATCACTTTATTTTGATATTAATCCTTTATATATGTAGGTATTTTATATTAGAAAAATAAAAATTGTTTTGAAAAAAAAAAAGAAAAGAAAATTACAACATCTCAAAACAATTCATTTTCATTTTTCTCATAAATTTGGTATCATTTAAATTGCTGTTTTTTTTTTTTTTTTTCGTTATTTTGCACATAGTATCCAACCATGGCATTACATCATGTATGTGTGTGTCTACGTATTAGTGTATTTTTACACCTTCACTTTTTACTCGTTTTTTATTTGAAAATAAAAATCACTGTATTAATTGTAACACTTTATTTTAATATCCCATGTAGCTTTTAACTGACTCACTTACCTTGTAAATAACTAAATTAAGATAAATCACTTTTATTATGTCGTACTCTCCATTTAAATTAAATATCAAGATTTATAATTCTATTTTAAAATATATGTATGCACATGCATATATGTATGTATGTACTTATTATTAGTATCCGACAAACAAGGTAATCCGAAGATTCCGGAACAGACGGAAAGTCTTATAAGTTAGAAAATTATTGAGTAAAGGCTGTATAAAAAGTTTTATTATTTAATGCTCATTTTATTTGTAATTTTAAAACATTAAAATTAAATGAAAGCTATCATTAGATAGGTTGGAAACCTGAATTTAATTATTGACATTTTCAAAATGATTTTTTCTTACGATTCTCTAGCTGGTAAAAAGAAGATGCAATTTTAACCGTTCCTAAACTTTTCAATAACCCTTTATGCATAACCTTACGTATCCATACATGTATGTATGTATTTCAATAAATCTAAAAAAAAAATTGTTTTTTTTTTTAAACTCAGTAAACTTGAATTAAAATTGATTATTTTCATATACAGTGATCCCTTTTACAAACATAAATAAATATTGTTATATTTTATATTATCACACACCAAAGTAGTTACACAAAATTATTGTTATAATTTTAATTGAATAAACAATCAACACTTAGTTTTTTGAATCTATTGTGAATAACAATATGATGTCATATAAATTATTATATTTAATCTAGATATGTATATAAATGTACATGACTTCTATATTATTATTCACATGCAAATAGAATAGATATTTAATTTTTTTTTTTTACTTGAAACTCTGCTGAAACTATAATAATACGAGTACATTGAATAAAATGTATATATATACGAAATCTAAATAAGTAAATTATGGTATTTAATACACAATATCAAGGTATACAAATTGTTTAATTTTATAGTAAAAATACAAGATAATTGCGATACATGCATATATAAATACTATATTTTCCTACAGTATTTATGTATATATATTCAAAAATTATGAGTACGTACATAGTAGGTACATATATATATTTTTATTTCTACTATAATATAGCAGATTTTATTATTTCTTTTTAAAAATTATTTAAATAAAAATATGAATGGAAATTTTTTATTTATATCAAAACAAAAATATGGAATTTTATTATCACTTTGCCAATAGAGAGCAATTATATATTATTATATAACATGTGATTAACATGTGAAGAAATTATATAACTTGATATTACATTCAATGTAATTATGAGGTTAGAATAAATAATTTTTCCTGTAATTAAATATTCAATTTAATACGCATTTTCATATTATTATCAAAGATCAGATTTTGTTACAAAGAAAAAATCTTTTATTTTTTTTTTTTTTTTGAAGTAAAAAATCAGTTCATTAGAACATAAATGGTTTTCAATTTTTTTATTTTTATTTTTGTAAATAAAAATTGTAATTATCTACATGCACTTATCTTTTTCTTTTTCAGTTTTATTATTATTTGTAAAATATTTTAAAACATGAACTATTTTTTTCTCATAAATTTGCACACATTTAAAGAAATACATAAGTCGTGATAAATTGTTATTTTTTATGTTACTTACCTTATCCAGTGGTAGAACTATAATATAATAGAAGCCTGCAATGTTGGGGGCTCAAGTCAACCAGGCGCCCCAAGAACAAAATTAAAACTTCCCATATATACATATACATAAATATTAACACCAATATTCATGAATTTCAAATCCAAAATTTTGACCTACAAATTAATTTTATTTAAAACTTTTTTGTTAATAAAGGTAAATAAAATGAGCCTTGAATTTTATTTTACAAGACCGGGCCGGGCCTATTATGCAGCAGAAGTTTTGTTGTTCCGTCATTGCTTTATTCGTTTTTCTTTTTTGTATATTTCTATGTTTTATTTTGTATTTTAATAAAAAATTTTATACATATATTATGGGTTTGTATTTAAATATACATAAATATGTATGTATATACAATGTACATACACGCACACATAATATATGCATATGTATAACAACAAAATATCTTTAGATTAATTTTTTATTATTATTTTGGACAACAGCAGCGCGGCAAAATATCTTAATAATAATACCAGTAAAATTAACTTTTTACCAATACATCTTTTTTCTTTAGAAAAAGAAAAGTTTAGAGAAGAAAGGTAGAAAAAAGCAAATTACATGTAGTTTTAGTTTAAAACTATTAACATTGTACTGTATAGAAAGCAAAATAAAAATAAAAAAAAAACTAATGGGAAAAAAACTAATTTTGTAATCAATGCAAAAGAATTTTGTTATTCGTGTGATGTACATTTTTTATGCTTGAATAACATAACGTATCCAGCACACACAAATAGATTTGTTTTTTGTTTTTTTTTTTTTTTTTTTTTTTAAATAAATTTAAATTGATCATCATTTGGACCTAAACTTAATGTTGACCTTTTATAATGATAAAAATTTTCAATTTGTATTTTATATTCTCATCATTTTTTTTTTCACTAATTTTTTTTTTTTTTTTTAAATCTTTAAACTTGAATTTATCTAAAAATAAAAACATATAATATAAATTTAGTTTAATAATGATCATTACATTTGAGATATAATATTTTAAATTGAAAAGATTGTAATTACAATTTCATTTATATAATATATAGTATGATATTGAAAATAAATTATATATCAACAGCATCAATAATATGATAATTTATTCAATGATTTATTTATTTACAAATAGTAATGATTACATACATAAATTGATCTACATATGTATACACAAATTAATTTACAATCTATTTAAGATATATATCGATCAATTAATTTTCATTGCCTTCAATCAAATCTCTATTTATTTCAATCTAATAAATAATTGATTAAAATAATATATATCAATGTAGATTTGTATTAAAAAAAAATATAATTATCGATCAGAATATTACAAATATACAATTCATTATTATATGATCATTTTTGATTTTAAATGTTATAATTTATGAATAAAAAGAAAAAAAACAAATGAGAAAAAAAAAAACGTTTTCTTCTTATTTTTACTTTATTTAACAATTTTTTTTTACTCAGATCACAGAGAAAATTGTTTAAATAAATTTATGCTTATTTATAAGAACTTTAATTACTATGATACTGATTTGATTGAATGAATGTTCTACATTCATGTGGCGTCATTAAAATCTTCAATTACAATTTTTTTATTTTTTTTTTTTATTTATCAAATACATACATTACATTATGTGTATTGTATATATCTAAAATTTTAAATTAAAATATAAACAAAAACAAAACTTATACTACTGTTTAAAAATAAAAATAAAAAATAGAAGAAATATTTTTTTAAATGAATGTTAGATGAGATGAAAATTTTAGATTTTTTATAATCCGACAATAATTTTTTTAATTCAAATTAAAAACAGGTACCTACATATCTAGTATGTGTTATTTACAATGTATTGAACATATGTTCTATACTCGTATGTCTGTATAGGCCTAAATCCTAAAACATGACTTTAAACAAGAAAATTTGTTCCACTATTATTTACATACATGCACTATTGATTTTAAAAAAAAAAAAAAAATTTTAAACAAAATCTAATGTACGACTAGACTATGTCTAATGAAATGAGGTAATTTTTATGAAGTGATAATGAAAATCAGACAAAAATAAATGACTTGAACGAAAGCGAATGAAACTTTATGAAAGGGTATTGATCGATAGCAATGAATCAGTGATCGAATTGATAGAACGATCTCATCTTTATTACTACACGTTGGTGTAAAATTAATTTCACATTAAACCTAAACTATTCTCAATACATTGTACTATAACATTAAAATAAAAAAAAAATAAATAAACGAAATAATAATAAAAGAAAAATTGAAAGAAAATGAATTAACATTACAGCTAGATATTAAATTGAAATTTTTACAAAGAATGATTATTCAAAACCAGTAGAAACAAATTGTAAAATAATTTCAAATTTATTTGTTCTTTGATACATTTAAATAGCCTTAAGAAAAAATGAGAGCAAACCAAAAATCAATAAATGAAAAATATTGAATTATTATGATTAATTGAAAATTTATTGACAAATATATAAAATAAATCATTCAATAAATAGTCAAATAAAAAAAAAAACATTTGAATACTTGATACATTTTAGAATTATCATTTAATGAAATTCAAATAAAGTAACAAAAAAGTATTTAAATCCTTATTTACCGACATACAAGATTGTCCTATATGTTAATGTAACTTATTTTATATTGTTTAAAAAACTAAAGTATATGAACCAAAATAATTCGTAAACTTCTGTAAAGTTAAGTAAAGTAGGCTGAAGTTCCTTTTAAGATCCCCTTTCGATTTTTATGATATTTCATATATAGATACATACACACTATACTCGATGAGTTTAGTTAAATGGTGTAGGTAAATGGTGCTCTTGTGCGTATTTTGCCATACGAAAAGTAAAACTCTCAACTGTCATTATGGTCAATATGTCATTTTTGTCATCCTGAAACTAATTCCTTAAAGTTTTTTTTACTCTACTTTATGGTATTTTAGGTTTAATTATGTCTAGCCTATATAAAAGAAGAATGAATATATTAGATTTATATACTACAGGAATATGGTACATATATGGTACATGTACATACATTATAAATAAATTACAATTAAAAAAAATAATAATTTTTTTCTTATTTATTTAGCATTTCGTATTTTATTTTATTTCCAATGTATGAACTTATTGATATTTTCTACTGTGCTCTTAATATTATCTATATTCTTTTCTATGTGAAAAGGAAAAAAAGCTCAGTTCATTTCTTTCGTTTTTTTCTTCTTGTTATTATTATTGTTATTACTTTGTTTTTCATTTTTTTTTTTTTTTTTTTTTTTGTTTTTTAAACTTATAAAGTGTTGTAAATTGTATGAGAGCAGTTCCTGCAAATTGTTCATGCATAAAGTTAAGAAAATGAAATATATTTTATTTAAATTCAAATGTTTATATTGTAGCTGTATATACTAACATACTAGAAATCTTATATTATTCACAATGTGAATACAAGTATTATACATGCCAAAATATAAATATATAAAACAATAATAAATAATAGAAATAATAACAATAATATGAAGAAAAAATAGCAAATATGTATGCATAAATATTACATTAAACCGGTAACAAAAGTCGAAAAGTGTTATTCCGTGTTGTAGTTCTTTATTATACCGCGATATATGTATATGTATATATTTTAAGAAAAAACAACGCATAGATACGACTACTACATGTACAAATATACAATGAATGCACTATATATGTAAACATATCGGTATATATACAAATTATGTTAATTCGTATGAGAGAATATTTTACATTTGTATCCACATATACATACATACATATATACGTTATAGTCTGACTACTAATTCGATGCAGTTAAGGTCTTATGCAAATGACATAAAATAGTACCAATTTACGTTGCTGTATATTGATATTAAAAAAACTTAATCTCGTATTATATGATAACTTTTCAGATTGTGGTACCACTGCTCGTGAGATGATCTTATTAGAAATTATGGGAGAAGAAAAAAGACATGTGTATTTCCATAAGACCTTAACTGCATCGAATTAATAGACAGACTATAGGTATACATAAAAGTACTTAATCTTTAAAGGATATAAAAAAGAATGAGTTTTGTTCTTTTTTTTTTTTTCTGTGTTTTTACTTTTAGTTTTTGTCATTGAAAATAACTTTAAATTTCAGCCAACATAAAGCATACTCAAAAAGAAAAAATTAAATAATACATAAAAATACAGCTTTTTAACAAATAACGCAAACAAAAGTCGACCTGAACAAAGTCACTAAGTTAAGTTAACACGTTTTATAGGACCTTCCATGGAAGATATACATACATATCTAAATACAATAATACAATATGGATATAATAACAATATAAATAAAATAACAACAAACAGTGCAAATTTGTTTGTTGCACTTTTTAAATGCATATCGAAAATTCATGCTGAGCACTCTTTTAGATGGCACTTTAAGCTTCCGTTTATCTGTAAATTTATAATGTACATTTAATGCATACAACTTTATATAGTTTCGTGCATACTTTAATATACATACATACATACATACATACATATATTCTATACATGAATACATAAAACAAAAACGAATATAAGAAATATACATATGTTACGTACTTATGTGTGTAGATGAATAAAATATACACAAATTTATTATATTGCATTAAGTTTGATACAATGAATTTCCATGTAAACAAAAAACAAAAAGAAAATCTTTTTTACCTATATATACAGATTCTTTTTCTATTTCGTATATTTTCATTGGTTATGGACCTTACATTTTTCTTTTTTTGCCAAGGATTTGTTTTTTTTTTTCGTATGTTTTGTATAAATTTTTTTTCCTTGTTTTTGTAATTTTTATTTTCTCGTAAGGTTTTTTATACTTTCTTTTGGTTTGGTTTGTTGATGAAAACAACGACAACGATTACGACATTAGCATAGTGATGATGTTAGCAGCTGCCAAAGCTGCTACTAGAAATGTTATGTTCAAAGTTAGCAAAAACAAAAAACAAAAAAAAAAAAACAAAGACAAAAAAAAAAGATAAATAAAATGTATATAAACAAAAAAAAAAACAAAGTAATACTACAAAAACAAAAATGTAAAAATTTATTCCTTCAGTTTTGTTTAATGTTTTTTTTTTTAACTTTTGGATCGAATTCCGACATGAACTTGGAATGAAATATGTATAATAAATAAACTGTTAAGAAGGTTTACTTTAAAGATCATGTATAAATTTTCAAGAAATACATACAACATAAAGTAAAATCAAAATAAAAAAAACATAATTTTTGTTTTTAAATATGTATAAAGGATGAGAATCAACAAGGACACAAAATTATACAAAAGCAATATTATTTACGAAGAGAATTATTTAAAAAGATATATATAACATACCTGCATATAAAATATGTTATATGATAATTGAAGATCTAAAGCATTTTACTTTACTTTACATACGTACACATATGAAAAACAATATTAAAATAATTTTTATTTATTCGCAAATTTTAAATTTAAAAAAAAAATGCAAACAATAAAAACAACTTTTTAATGAGATATCGATTGTATAGATTTTTTTTTCTGTTTATTATTATAGAACTTATTTGAAGATGTACATACGTACACATAAATGTACGAGTACGTAAATTGTAAAAAATGTAAAATTAAATTTTCTTATTATAAAAACATGATTTATAATTATGAGAAATCATGATTGATGTTTGAATGAAATGAAGAAATCATTATTAATATATCGTATACGTATGCTCATGTTCAACATGTGCATGTATAATTTAGAAATGTTATAAACATTTCCCTCATCATTCTAATTTAAAAATATGTACATATGTATTTATATTCCTTGTAAAATTTTTAAATCAAGTAAAACTCATAAAATTAAAATTTTAGTTAAATATTTTCTTGTTTTTTTTTTATTTTCGTTTTTGTATACAGGATGTGCCAATTTAATTGTTTCAAAATCTTTACTTTTTTTAAAGTTCTAATAAGTTTTTTTTAGCAAGGAACTGTTATAAAGCAAAAGAATAAATATCCATTCAGAATACAGGTGACAATGCTTTAATTTAAACATAAGGTATTATCCTCTTCCTCCTTACTTTGTTCCTTCTAAGGTAACGTGTCTCCAAATATTGAGTTACACTACATTATGTATCTTTTGATCTACACTTTAAATTCAATTCAGATTTACTGCAAATTAAAACGGAGATTCGGGTCTTTTCTAAGTAAATTTGACTAAAATCGAACGAAAATAACTGAAGTTATAGGAGTATAAAAATTTCATAAATTAATATGTTTTTTTCTGTGACTCCCTGCAAAATCTTTGCATAGAAACATCATAGCGTCTATTATGCTATATCAATTTCGAGTTAGTATCTCACAAACAAAAAAACACAAAATTACAGAAAATCACATGGTATTTTGTGTCAATTTTCCATTTAAAAATTTAACAAACGAACGTTTTTTTTTTGTTTAATGTTGACTTGTAAGACAAAGAAGAAAAATAAACAAATTATAACATTCTATTTTCATTCATTCAAAAAAAATAAAAAATAAATAAATAAATAAAAAAGAAAATTTATTGATGTAGTAGATTTGAATGAAAATTATTGTTTAAGCTATTTAAAATTGGATTAAATGAAAACGAAATGTATTTCTTATAGTGCACATTTATATGCACTAATATACAGACATTCGTCTGAGATATAACATTCATATGAATAAAAATAAATTAACAAATCATAGTAGGAGGTAAGGAATTTCATGGGTTTCGAAATACAAATAAAATCAACAAAGGAAAAATGATCTTAAAAAAAAAACAACTGAAAATGAACAGAAATATAAATTTATAATATGTAATTAAAAACTACAAATCCAATCTAATATGTATGCTTACATCTTAGAATTCTATGGAAAAAGAAAAGAATTTATTGCGTGAATTTAAAAACAAAACATTTGAAAACAAAATATGCAACTAAAATTTAATTTTTCTGTATACATAATAAATAACGCATGTGTATTAATTGTGCTTATAAATAAATATACACATGGAATTGGGTTTTGTGTGCTTTGTATGTACATATACGTATTTTCCATACACATCTATAATCATGCCCTAAAAATAACAATTGTTGTTTTTTTTTTGAGTTTATTAATTATTTCATTTTGTTGAAGTTTGTTAAACATTATTACTTATATGTACATACATATGTACCTATCGTCTAATGTTAATGTTTCATAAATGCTGAAACATGAATATAAAATTATTGCAAACGACATCATTATCAACATGGTTATAATAAAACAGAATAAAACAAATTCAAAAAAAAAGAATGAAATGAAACGGAAATTAAATAGAAAAAGTAAAAATGTTTCAAATGCAAAAGAATCAAACATAAAGAAAAATATACTTGAGAAAAAAAAAATCAATTTATATTTTACAGCTGCAATTTAATGTTGCTGATAATTTTCTAATAATAAATTCTATACATGTGTAATATACATGTTTTCCATTTACACATAAAATGAAAAAAATAATTAACTAATAAAATTAAAAATATGTGTAAACGTATGTATGAATTTTTCAACGATTTTCAAAATGATTATGTATATGTTACCATAAAATAGAATGTGTCATTTTTTTTATTGTAATGTAATCATTTACAAATTAATTTCAAATGAAAATAAATTTTCATGGTTAAACTTTAAAACCAAATATCTTCATTTTTAGATGTATAGTTAATTTAATTCACATGCAAGGACAATGATACATGTGTGCGTGAGTATGAACAAAAATAAAGACAAAAAAACAATTTTATTCACACATGTAACATTTTTTATGTGATCTTTTTTCTGCATAAATTTTCTAATTAAATTAAAAAGATTTTCTTTGTTTGATAAGATAGTGTCGTTATTTTATCGCATTTCCACATTTTTTTGTCAATTATTGTATTTATAAATAAATAAAATAAAATAAAATATAATAAAAAAATTTATTAAATTTTATAAAATTTCATTTTCCTTTAATTACAAAATAACTGAATTTATGATACAAAAATCGTTTTATCAAGTTGTAGTTATCTTTTTCTTTCTTTTTTAAGGCCTCTATGTTGGTTGCATAAATGATCTTTGTTTTTTGGGAAAATTTTAAAAATAATCAAAATTAAATATAAATAATCGTAGTCATTTTGAAGACTGTAAAATTAGAAAAATACAACAACAAGACATTATTTATGGTTTATTTTTTTAACATAGTATATAGTCACCTGTATTTTCAATGAATACCTTTTCTCATTCTTTTTCATTCAATTCGAATACGTTCGTCTTTTAATTTTTGATTCATTTTTTGATTGCTAAATTTTTGCATTTAATGACAAAAAAAAATACAAATCAAAATAGAACAATATAAATAATATGATAACGATGTAAAATTTTTATATTCCATAAGCATACGTACATGACTATATGCTAAAAAAATGAACCATAATTTTTTTTCAAATAAACTTGTTGGATATTCATTTACAAGATATATATTAAGGAAAATATTTAATATGTATACATATAGTATGTATGTAGGTACACAAGTGATGCAAATTCAATAAAAAAATTTAAAAAAAAACAAAAGATTGATAATAAATAAAAACAAAACAAAAAAGTAAAAAAAAAAAAAAAATAAAAAAACAAATAAAATAAAATATAAATGGGAAAATATAGTACAAAAAATTATCGTTGATGTTAAATTTTAGTAAAAATTTTAAAAGATCGTGATTGCATGATCAGAAAAAAAAATTTTTTTTTTTTGTTTGTAGACTATATGTAGACTATAGTATGGCTTTAATATAAAAAATGATATTCTTATTATCAAATTAAGTTACGTATTAAATTGATCGTTTGATTATATATTATTGTGATCTCTTAAATTCTTACTTACATTCCTTATTTTTATTTAGATACTATATAAACTTTATTTTTAAATTGATTGACTATTCTGCTGTTAATCAAATTAAGTACTTATTTAAAATACTACAATTTTCACACAAAATAGAAGATTTTTATTCTCATTATTATAAAGTCTTATCCCTTATCTGAAGTCTTATATGTAGGTATTTTTTTTTTTAATTGAAAAAACTATGTGAAAACTAAATTGTCATATTTAAGTTATTTTAGCGTTTAAATTCAAAATAACGTACAAGAAAAAACAAACGTTTAACAAAATTACAAGAGAAAAAATATTCAATTAATAAATAAAATAATAAATTATTTAAATATTTTTAATAAAATTTAAATATTGATAAAATATTAAACGAAAATATAAAATTGGCATCAACGATACAAATTAAACTAAACAGAGAAATTTGTCACATAATTTTTTTTTTTTTTTTTTTCAAAGTGTAAAAATTAAAATACCTACAAAAATTTTTATATGAATTTATTTAGTATTCATAGCCATATACCATATTATTAAGGGCAGATAGTTAAATTCAATATTACTTCAAAAACTTGTAAAAATATAAATATGAATGAATATATGAACGAATGGAAATGTATTAAAAATCGTTAACATATGTGCCTATAAAAAAAAATTTCCATATGTATAAAAATTTTGTTCATTTATGTAAATTTAAAATACGCACGGCTATGTATATTGTACACTTGTTTACGTTCTGTACACGCGTATACACAATAAGTTACTTAAAAACAAATACCTACATATGTATATGAAGGAAAAAAAATATCTTAATCTTACACTCAATTAATTCAAAGAAAAGGCAATGAACCATCATATTGTTTGAGCATTGCACTGTATTATCGTGTATTACCTATAGACGAAATGAAAAAAATAAAAATAAAAGTCAAATCAAATTTAATACACACATTATACAGTGAAGGTATTTTAAAATTGACTTAACTAAATTTCAACCCTCCTGTTGCATTGGAATGTAATTTTTTTTTCACTTGATTTTTCATTCACATATACATAATGTATTGATATGTATATTTGAAATATAAGTGAATTATCTGTATACCAATTGTAAACCCCAAGTAATGAACAATATAAAAACGCAACAAAATCCATGCATTTTCTAACCGTTTGTCATATATGTATGTAGTATCGTATATGTATTTATTTTACCAAAATCAAATAAACTAAATACTGATTTAATATTACAAGTACGTGTATTACATGTGTATATGTATGTATGTACTCCCACGTATAACAATGGTAAACAGCTGATGCTTTGCAAATCAAATAAAATCAAATCAACCGATGAATAAATTTAATAAGGTGATAGCTGATGGTGAAATTTTTAAAACGAAAGATCTAGATATAGTCACATACATACAAACATACTATAAATTTACAGTATGTATATAGATAATTTTGTTATTTATACAATATATTACAGTGTACATAACAAGGGGGTCCTACATATATACATACATACACATGTAGGTACATATAATGTATACCCACGTAATTGTGTCCTGCAGCTTAACATGCACAAAGTTACAAATATGTACATACATATATATATATATATATATATTTACATACGTATATGTAGATGTATAATATTTATAAATTTATTCTATTACTTTTACTTATAACGACCCATCAACGTAGCTTTAGTAAGTTACAAAAAAAAAAATGAAATGTGTATAAATGGATCAAGTTAAATCAGGAAATTTATAAAATGAATAAACAGGAAGGAACATCTTAGATTATACGTACACACACAAGAAGCGAAAAAGAAAAAAATTTCTGTTTTTTTATTTTTTTTTTTCGATTGTTTTTTCTTTCTTTTTTTTTTTAATTTAAAGGAATCATCAAATACGTCTACTACATAGAAAAAAAAAGGTTTGATTTGTTTGTAGTATTTTGTGTATGTAATATACCTATAGTTCAATTTATAATAGGGTGTTGTCCAAAAATTCAATTTTAGACTGAAATCCATAAAAAGATTTTATTCATATTATTCCCCTTTTCTTTTTATCATTATTATTCATTTTGCTATGCAACAATGTGTGTATATAAAAAAAATAACAGAAACTGGTAAAAAAAGGGATAATAGTATCAAAGAAAAATTCTAGAAAATAGAAACAGAAATTACAAAAAAAAAATTATAATAAAAAAAAATACTATGAAAAAAAAGATAATTTTTTGACGGACAAGGTGCCAAAAATAAATTAAATTAAAATAAATTAAAAGAAAAAAAAATACAATGAAAACATAAAGGTACCTTTATATGTGTAATAAGTTTCAAATTTTTATGTATACTCTGTCCACTAATCCTATGCAGCCTTATGGAAAATACATACATCAAGAAATACCACTTTATATCATCGTATAAAAAAATCATCTGATTTTGTATGAAAACTTTAAAGATTTTGGCAATACTTCTCGTACAAACACTTTAATTAGAAATATGAGAGAATAAAAAAGACATACATATGTACAATGTACATATGTACATATTATGTGCTCCCATATACACCTTATCTGCATACAATTAGTGAACAAAGAATAGTATGTACTCAAATGTAATATATTAGAAAAAAAAAATCAATTCAAATTTTAAACCTAAAATTTTTTCATAAATTATAAGAAATCTTTTAGGAAAACGTATTTATATGTAAATTATGATATTGATATATTTGACAACAAATCATTTCATATCTTTCACTTATTATATGTCTAAAGACAAAATATATACTTATATTTTGTATTATACTATATTTATTTATAAAAATATTAAAAAATATTAAAAAAATATATAAATGAAAATCAACAAAAACAAAAATAAAAAATAAAAAATAAAATAAACAAGAAATATAAAAAATATTTGAATTGAAAATAAAACCTTAATCCCATTTAGATATGTAAATAATATCTTGAGATTTCAATAATATCACATGTACACGTGTATCATAAAGGGAGAAAAGATGAAATGTATTTAATCAATATTCGTTTAAATTTCCCTGTTTTATTTTTCATTTTGCCTTGTTATAATCTTATACGTTTATAATAAAATACATGAAAAACACATAATATGGTTATTTGCAGACATGTTTACAATTATATTCTACTTATGAGGGGTTACATACATACATATGTATGTACATATATATTTTCTAATTTTTAAATATGTACATAAGTTTGTACATATAAATATAAATATATGTATTTTACATACATATACATATATACATATATAGGTAAACACAAATACATACATATGTACATACATACCATATAGAAGATTGCATAACATGTAGTTTAAATATACCTATATACATACATGTATGTATAAATAAATATTAAAAACTGTCTTGTTTTTTTTAACTTTTATCTCCTAATTTTTATTTTGATTTTATGTATCTCAACACAATATTGAATTTCTTAAATTATTATTCATTTAAATTTAAAAATATATAAATGAATATTTTAGCTTTATATCAATTTATGAATTGATATAAATTTATGTATAAAATAATTTATGTATATATGTATGTACATATTACACACTATAGATTCATGATTACTCTGTCATTTGTGTAAAGTATTCTATCAAAAATATAAAATTCCATTATTATGTAACAAGAAACAGTGAAGTCCTATTATATGTGTAATATTAAAAATGTTTATAATTTCTCTGTTAACATTTAAAACGTTAACGATTATTAACGTTTTCCTATTTTCTTAATATGTAAATGAATCAAGACAAATAAGACAATAGTACATAATGTATGTTTATACATGTAAAATAATAAGTTTTTTATTTTACCTTTAGATTAATTTTTTTTAAATTGCATATTTCTCCATGTAGAATAATTATCGCTATAATATACACACATATGTATACATTTATCCACATACATAAATATGTGGATAAAAGTATATATACACAAGATAAAGAATAAATAGAACAGTTTTAATCAGACAAACGAAAATGAAAAGATATTGAAGTTAAATTTGGTTTAACATTTAGAGGGCGTTTAAGCTTCTTTACTTTCACCCCATTATAAAATTTATTTGTGTTATCATGTCATATTTTAGTCTTTACAATTTATGTATACATGTAATGTGTATTGCACTTGTTATATAATGCAACATCCTACACGTATAGATGAACACATATTCATGGAAAAATTTATATATTATTGCAAAGTACCGAATTAAATTTAAAAATAAAAAATACATAAATCTATAATTATTTTTGTATTAAATATTTACAAGCACACAAAGCCTAGTATCATAATTATTTATATAGATACATATATGTATATACAATACATACACATAATGTTAGTTGTATAATAGAAAAGTTGAGATATTGCAGTCCAAAAAAAAAAAAAAAATACCAAATTAAGGGTGTAATTTTAAGCGTGAAATTTAATGCTTTTCTATTATAAGATAATGTGTATATGTATTAGATAATTTTCTATAATTTGCAAATATACATTTACATACACATTTTAATTTAAATATGTAAAGAAAATAATAATATATTATGTCATTTATTTCTTAAATATATTTTACCCTCTCATTACTTTGGTATCTTGAGTATACTATATGTACATATGTATGCATGTCCCATGCACATACTCTTCATATGTGTGCAAAACTTTGTCATATATGCATATTTATTTCTTTAATTAAAAGGTGCTCATACAATTTCCTTTTAAATTTAAATGTATTAAAAAAAAAAAGATATAAAAGGGAAAAAAGATGAAAACCACAGAAACAAAAATAGAAATTCACAAAATAAAAGAAAAAAATGAAGAAAACCATTACAAAATTGCAACAATAATCAACTCTCTTATTTTATTCCATTTTAATTTATTTTCAATTCCATTTTATAAATGTGTTGGTTTTACGTATTTTATTTTTTCTCATGTAATAATGTCTTGAAAACAATGTATAGGTAAATGAAATAAGTGGTGGTAAAATGTTTTTGGAGATTTTTACTTCCAAAAAATTCATTACAAGCATCCCCTTGTTTTTTTTTTTTTTTTTTTTTTCAATACTTATCATAATAACAATATAAAATAGTAGAGAGGGTTAATAAAATATCTATATACATACATACATATTTACATTTGGTTTTCATAATCATTTCATGGTCATATCAGGGACGGCGGTATTTTTAAATAAATATATGTACATATGTAAAAATTTATTACAATTAATTGAAAATATGAAATTTTATCAGTAATCTAAAAAAATTACAACAATTCTTTATTTACTATTTTTTTAAATAAAGCCGAATAAATATGTAAAAAATCATTAATCAAAAAACACACGTGTATTTTTGAATGTATGTACATATTGCTATATTTATACATTTATTATTATATTGTATATAGTAGAGTGTGAATTCATATGTTATCGTACTTTATATTTAAAATAAACATTTCATAAACATTTAACCAACATTTCATATATGTACTTAATATATGCTTGCTACGTCACTGTCTATCTTATATAGTAACTTTTAAAATATTTTACACCCTTACAAAAAAATTTGTATATATCAAAATATACATATATATGTATATATACATATATGTATGAATACTTATTTTTATACGTTCATATTAATTTTATATACATATGTATATGAATGAATATCTGCAATATACGTATGTATAGATGTATTTTATTTATATATATAATTTATAATACGTCTTATATGCATTCAACAATAAAAGTTATCACCCCTTCATGAATGCCACTTCATCTCGTAAAGTGGCATAAAAATTATTGTAAAATATTGCATAAAATACCATATAACATACACAACTATATGTATATGTACATGCATAACGTACGTACGTATATATTCTTTTATACCTTTCTTCATACATACATATGTACATACATACACAAATATATCCTAATGGAGCTATATACATATATATATTTATATATATATATACAAAATTCAGGAAGGAATTGTGCATATTTTTACTATTAAAAATTGTTAAGTTCTCAATCCATGGTCACGTGGTCGAGCGTATTAAAAAAAAAATTCTATTGGAACTTAAAACCCTCTCGCGTGAATGAAGAAGGAAACCCTAAGTGGAATATAACAAAATCTATACATATAGTGTACATAAAATAAAGTACATACATACATATGTAGGTATATGTACATACATATACGTATATAACTAAGGGTTGTTTATTATTTTGAGTTTGTCTACGGCTGTTGTTGTTATTATACCACCGAAATCATATCCCAACAAAAATACACTAAATATACACGTGTTTCTATACATATATTTACGTGTAAATGTAAAGAAATATATATATACTATTTTATACGTATGTATGTATGCATTTTTTTTTTTTAATTTTGTATGATATTGTACAATATCTTTTATGTACATTAAGTTGGTACTGTATGTTATTTGTCATTGCAGCAGTTTTTATTACAAAATGTGTTAGTCGTTAAATTCTTAGCCATTTACCCCCTAAATGAATCAAACCAACAACATATCGTTATGTTTTCCTTTAATTTTGAATATCTGTTACCCTTCTGATATAGTTGCATTAAAAACGACCAACAGTCACTCAGTACATTTTATATTGTATCCAAAAGGAGATAAAGGGAACGAATATTAAAATAAAATATATAACAAAAGATATATCTTTACCACCGTATTTATATGTATGTATATAAATTTAATCATATATATATATTATACACAAAAACACACATATACACATATTTATATACATACAATAACCATTAATACTACTACCATAATAAACAAATTTTATACCGCTACAAACCGCTTGCAACACCCCCAGCAGGATGCAAATATGAAAAAATGAATTTCACATTTTGTCTTTCCGATTAGAATCCTTTTTGCTTTTTACACGTTAACAGATCTGTAATATTTGCTGCGCGAAAAGATGAAAAAAAAATCCGTTTAATTCGCGCATGTCATTAAAGTAAAATAAAAAGTGTCAAGCATGTGAGTGATAATTGTGATGAAAATAAAAAAATAACAACAAAAGAAATGAAAAATCAGAAAAATAACTTATATAAATGTACATTACATACAATAAATAAAAATATTTTGTAATTTCTGTGTTGTATTTATCAGCAAAAAGCACATTATATTTTATTAAATTTATTATTATTATTATTTTTTTCTTTTTTTGTATCTGTCTGTAAGAATACAGAGAATGTTGATTTCTTTATATAATTTTGTTCATAAAATGTATACACAAATATAAATTATATGTGATGTTTAGTGAAATAAAATGGGAGAATCTGATGAAGAAGTTGTACAGTGTATGAAATTACTTGAAGGTAATTATCAAGTGTTAACACAATGGGTACCACCAGCACCAAGATTTTGGGAAGCACCACCTAAAGCAATTGTTAAATGGGCAATTATAAGGTAAAATATCTTAATATGTCGATATGTAATGTCGTTTATAGAAAAAGCATTGTACGAAAAAAATCTAGTAATATTTTTAATTAGAATTTTAAGACTATAACTGTATTTTTATTAATTTTACTGCAAATTACATATGTATGTATGTACAATATTCTCTTGTACATAATATATCGTGTACATACTACTAGATTTCATACTACATACTTTACATCATAATATAAAAGTATGTGAAAACATTTTCAATTTCATATATCATTTCATTCAAATTGATAGTTGAAATTGTTATGAATGACAATTATTCATTGTAACTTTTAACGCCCATCTTAACAATTCACATCAATCTTCAATTGTCATGAATTTGCATTCATTTATCTAATACATATCTAAGAATTTATTGGAACGGTGATTGCAATAGATGCAAACATATGTATGTACATTATACATAGTATTTACATATTTGCATTTGTATCTAAAAGCAATTTATGCTGTGGAATAGTTTATTCTTATGAATATTTCCAAAATTTTGTTTTATTTTATTGTTTTTTTTTCAAATACATACTATAAAATATTTTTTGTTATTTGATTATTCTGTCTTTGTTTAAAATATGTTCATTTCTATTCATATATTCACAAATATCTATCACACATATAAAGCATAAGTACGTACATATATGGTACATTTATACGAAATATATTTTATGCACAACATACATATGTACATACGTTATGTATTTTGTAAATATGTATATACGTACAATATGAGATAAAGAATGATGTATTATATCGTCATATATAGCACAGTAATCACTCAGACTCATTCAATTCGGTCGGCATAAGAACAATTCCAGAATTCTATGTAATTAATATCTGACATTGTTTGCAACCACAATGCATTTCCCATTCTCTTTAACTTCTTGGTCCATTTCATGGACAATATGTAAGGATGATGATGATGATGATGATGGTTTTTCCATGTCATACTATATCAACAGTGAAATCTGTAATGTAAAAGTAACAACAGCAGCCAAACTCAGTACTATCACAGTATTAACAACAAAAATTACATTTAAAAATAAAAATAAAAAAAAAACTCCAACAACAACGGCAAACAAATAATAACAGCAAGTGTTGAGAATTAAAGAAACAAAAATGGATGTCGGAATATGTTTGGTAGGTCTTAATAGTAACAAACAAGTTTACAAAAAAGTTAAAGTTAAATAAATAAATAACATCATAAATACTTGTATGTATTTATGTATATAGCATGTACTGCATCATCAGATAATATGTTCACTTGAACGGATCTTGACAGCAGGATATCACAATAAATCACAATGACGAGATGAAAATAAAAATATATGTGTAGTGTAATATTATATATTCGAAATAAAAATTCAATTTTATTTTTATTCGTATCTAGAATTTGAAATCGATCATCATTTTTACCATACAAAAAATGTACCATAGTCCATACATAGCTATACGTGTGTAACAATACACACATACACATACGTATACTTTATTCATATAGATGATTATAGTTGGGATTAAACAGAAAAATCACGATTTTATACCATTTTTAACGTATATTTCTTTCAAATTTTATTTTATCAAAATTAATGTGTACGTATGTATATTAAGTTTTTTTAAAAATTTTAGGCATATTTTCATTCTAAACTTTAATTAAATAAAATTTGTAATGTTTGAAATTTAATCAAATTTAAATTTGTTATAAAATGATAAAAACTTATACAATTTTTTAATAACAACGTAAAGAAGATATATTTATGTACAATGATCAGCTGAATCTGCTATACATATGTATATGAGTACGTTTATATGTATATAAACATTATTCCATATGTGCAAACAACACCCGTGGCAAATATGTATGTACATATATGAATAAATGATTAACATATGTATAATACAGAAAATCTACTTACACATACACACATATGTGTATTTATATGAATACAACCAAAAAAAGCTCAAATAGAATTTTCCAATGAAAGGTTCATGTAAAGTTCATTTACACAGTGTAAAAGAATAGAGCATAAGGTGTACCTGATTTATATGAACATACACATATGCATATATGTTTGTACTTTTATGTTTATATAAATTCGTCAGTAAATATATACCTATGTACATACATACATATATACATATGTATATTCTTAGTTTTTGATTAAAAATTCACTGACAGTACGAAAAATTTATGCATGCAATAAATGATAGATATTCTGTATTTGTATGTTTGTGTGTATATACAGACTGGACCCGACCGTATTTATACCGCATACAACACAAATCTCGAACATATTATGTGTGAATATAATTTATTTACGCTTTTTAGCTTACATAAAATATAAAAAAATATGAATAGAAAAACAGCCATGAATGCTTGAAAATATATTGCATGTCAATATACAATGGTGATCCTTTAAAAAACTTAAAATAAAAAAAAAATTACATAAAAAAGATTATTTTCTAATTTAAATTAATTCAATATACGTACATACATAAATTAATAAAAACAAAAATTCAACGTAATAAAATTCTTAATAAATCTTCGTTTTATATTTATACACATTTACTTGATGGCTATCTTTTCCATTCCAGTTATTATAAATTTTTTTTATATAAATAAACATTATATTACTTGTTATTTCAATTTTCCAATATGTATAAACAATTTTTTTTTTTTTTTTTAATGAAAATCATGAAATCAGACAAGACTTTTTTTTTTCTTATTTTCAGGTATGTTTACAAAATTATTTAAATAAAGTATGAAATTATCAAAATAAAATTGGTAAGTTTATTATAAATGTCTCAAATAAATTATGTATGTATATTTTTTTCCTTTTTATGTTATGAGTTAAAAAATTTATAAAATATTTGAAAATTATTATAATTATAAATTATAATTAAAATGTGCATAATATATAATATAATATATAATCGTTATTTATAAATAAATAAAAAATTATAAAGTACACATCGTAATTTTACTATTGATATTTTTTTTTTTTTTTTGTTTAAGTGAAAATATGTAAAATTTACATGTAATAATTTATTATTAATAATAGTACATGTATGTATGTAATATTTTCATTGAATATAAAACAAATAACATTTCATTTTTATTTAAATACAATAATATGTATAAATAATTTAATATAAAAGTCATTTTTGTAAAATGCGATGTGTAACCGCACCCAATAACATAAATCCAGTATGTAGGTATGTATATAAAATTTTATAGTATTTATAATATGCACATATTTATGTATATAGTTAATTTAATAAACATTTTGTATTATGTACGAGATTGTACATATTGGTTACACTGTGTGAAATACACAGGGTGTTTCACGAATTAATGCTAATCTCGTGTCATGTGATTTGTAATCAAGCGAAAAAATGAAAATAAATAGTATCATACAGAAGGGGGAGAGGAAGAGTGTCAATTCCAATCTTTATCCCTTACTGCGTTACGTGCTACTTTTTTTTCCAATGAATTTGTAATATCAAAATGATACCGAATCATATTAAAGTAGAAATTGAATAGATTTTTAGTTGAACATTTTTCCGCACATTTTGTAAATGTAAATTGAATGTTTGATTTTAAAAAATCGTAATCTCTTTTTATTTAAAAAAAAAAAAATTTAAACTATATAAATCATTTCTATTCAAATTTTATACTTTCAAAATTATAAAAATGTACTGTTTGATAGGATTATTTCAAAATATGTACACATGTAGGTACTTTGATTTTTTTCTTCTTTTTATACTTTTTTTTGATATTTCGAAATTCAGGAAAAATCATTTTAAAATATCTTTTCTATTTATATATCATTTAAAATAATGTGTATTCCATTGCAAGTATATTTTATGTTGCTCCAGGTGAATAGAAGTAGTACATGATTGACTTATGGCTTATAAGCATTAACACTGAGATACTATAACCCCAAAAAAAACTATTGAAAAATCACCCTGTGATAACGTGCGTACAAAATACGTATTTTATAAACACATGGTATATAAAAATTTTACAATTTTGTCATTGTATTATTTTATTCACAAAAAAAAAAAAAATACAAAAAGGAAAATGTATGCAGTGATAACTGAAAAAAAAAAATGAAAATTAGCATTCAACCATCTAAATTTCAAGGATATAGTATATATGTATATACATATGTACGTTAGAATAATAATGATGTATATTTTATGCAAACTTATACACACATCTATAAAATACATATTTGGTTAATTTTATTTAATTACAAGTAAAATTACCATAATCAAATTATCTTCAATATTATATGTACACTATGCGTAGCATATAAGCTTATATCTAGTATTTGTACCTTTAGTACAAAACGTAAAACCACTTGCTAGAAAATAATATGCATATATGTATGTAATATATTGTCATTTCATTTATGGTTTAATTTTTATGTACATATACAAATATACACTACGTGTATAGTCAAATTTATAGTTTTTTTCGCGTGTTCTCTTTTTTTTTTTTTATTGTGAATTTTATTTTTATTTTCTTTTAAATAGCGTTCATTTATTATTATATAATATTATGTATATAAGCGATTTTATATAAATTTAATCTAACCAAAGTCTGAACCATGAAGAACTTTAGTAATAAATTATCAAACTTTGACATTTCAATTTCGACACCCAATAAAACCGACATTTTGTGTCGTATAACTTTTAAGGACGAACAGAATTTTATACCTTTTTTTTACTTCTTATAATATGCATACGTACATATGTACATATGTATGTATATTGTGTATATACTTAACCGACAATGGAATTATAATCGAAACGGAAGCTATACCATCACATCGTGAAATTGAGAAGTAAAATAAAACTGTACTGGTACAAGGATACGTATGTAATATATATATATATATGTATATACATATGTATATCGTACATATAATATACATACATACATATGTATATCCTTTTTTGCATTTGAAATAAATGAACAAATACTATTTAAATATAGAAAGATAGTTAAATGTATTATCACTTAGATATATTATTTGAGAAAAGAAAAATTATATCTAAAAATTGAACGGTTAATACAATAATAAAAAGTAAGTTTAAATTAAGATTGAAAAATACAAACATACAATATCATTAATAAGTATAGTGTGTATGTATGTAGGTGCCATGTATATTAACCATCATCAAATACCATCTACTGTATACATTAAAATTCTGTTAAACCAACGTTAAATTCTAACTGCTACTCTTCGATGACTTTTTAAAATTCATACTTGAATTTATACGCAATTCCGTATGTTTTATATTTTTAAGATTCAGACGGTTTGTAAAGTATTCTGTACATTCATGTATCCTTTTCAATTTTTCAATACCATATTTTTGAAAAAGTTAAGTGTCTATATATGCTTTTTTTTTTCTTTCATTCATTTTTCTTCTACAAGAGTACAGTTAAATAAGTTTGATTTGCATTTTTATCAAATCAATTCCCAAGAATCCAATTTAACTCCCGAAATGCTCTTTCTTTAAATAAAAAAGACAAAAAAAAAAAAGTAAAAGGAAAAAGAAGCGATATAGAATTGAAAACTGACTAAATTATCCTAGATATGTACTATGTAGTACATATATTATTGTTTTTAGTAAATTTTTCTTTTTGTTCATCTTTCGTTTTTCATTTTCATTTTCATTTTCCTACTTTTTACTCTTAATATGCAAACTTATTTTGGTATTATACTTTTGTATGCATGGACGTGTGTATGTGTGCACTATTGCTTTACGTATATTTATGGTTAACTTCAATTTCATTTCAACGACAAAAATATATTTATTAAAAACATAATAAAAACAGTTGCATATAAAAATACATAACATATATTCACGTTTTTAAAAAAAAAAATGAAATCATTTTTTATTATGTACATGCATGTACAATAATATATAGAATATAATATGCAAAAATAAGTACATTTATATTATGTTTACTCATTTTCAACTTAGATTCAAACAACCTATGTTTGTATGTAGTATTATTCTACTTCTGCATGATTCAATAACTTTGGCTGTCTTTAGTCAATCTTTTTAACAATTTAAATTCAAAATGTACATAAATACATGGTATACACGTACAATATATTTTATATGTATTTGTAGGAAATGATGTTTATATACATATACGTATATGTATGTACGTGCATAAACAATAAGAGATCAGGATCAGGTGCAAAATGGATACTGTTAAATTGAATTGCTTTCATTTTTGTTATACATGCTATCAGATTTCTTTATTATTGCTGCTGTAGCACATTTTTTTTTTTTTTTGTTTTCTTATTTTTATCATTTTTGTTGGGTTTTTTTTTCAATATAACAAGAAATATCATTGTTAATTTGATGAAATAAAAGAAAACAAAGAATAATATGAAAACAAAAATTGAAAACTGATACATACAACTGTTACAAATTTGAAAAATTTTTGGCTCTTTATATAAAATCAAAGCAATTTACATGCATAAAACGTGTCATGTGACAGTGCAAAAATAAAAAATTTAATTCATTTTATATTTAACATTGTGATTTTTTTTTTATAAATCTATAAAAATTTGATATCTTCATCACTATCCGAGAGCCCTTCAGCTTCCTTCATAGTCCGTTGCTATTTCATTCTACGGTTCACTAAACTTCATTTTGTAGTGCCAATCAATTTTATATAACATTTTTTTAGAATAACGCATTTACTATAATTAATGTCCTTCAAATTTAAAAAAAAAAAAAAAATGTATATAGGTACTCGTATATGATAATAATAATTTACTGAAATTGGTTCAAAAAAAAAAAACAAACAAACGCTTTGCATTTTAAATCTACCTACCTATGTAATATCTGGTAATATACCTTATACATATGTATGTATGAACATTTTCAATTTTAATTATTTCTTAAATTGTCATTTAAATTTTATCTATTACTATCAGGCTATCACTTTTGTCTCATGTATCATTTTGTTGTTTTTCTTTTTCTTATTCTTCGATCATTAATTTACCTTTAATATCAAATAGATTGATCAATTTAAACTTCCGAGTTTGAATTATCTCTGTTTTTGAACACAATACCAGCATCAAGATCTATGTACATATATGTATGTACGTGTATGAATAAAATATAACAAAATAAAATTTATATGAATGTTTGAAAATATGTGAATATAATATGTGTATATGTATGTATATATGTATATGTACATATGTGTTAAAAACAACCTACTCAAGTTGTCAATTCAATCACACTTTACTCTTTAAATCAAGATTTTTACTTGATTAGAATTTTAATCCTATCTGATGTGATTTAAATTATTTTTTATTTATCGACAAATACGTTATAAGTTATATATGTAGATACATATGTGCATACTACATGCATGTATTGTATATACAAGTATACGTCGTTATTTTTACACATATATACATACATATGTATATATGTATGTACACACATGTACTTTAATTAAAAAATTGTGTGCTTATACACAAATATACATAAAATATAATATAATATATTAAATACAAAACACTGGGTGTTTAAAATTCAAGATCTTCTTAGACGTAATAGGTCTATTAAATTTGGCTGCAGTCAACTCAAGTCAAAAGTGTGTGAATTATTTTAACTACATTTGACTTAAGTTGGTTTTAGTGAAATTGAATGAAATTATCAATTTTTCGTTAACATCAGTTATGCGTCTATCTACAATACAAAAAAAAGGACTAACATCATAATCCCATTTTCAAAAGTAATGCAAGAGAGTATCAATTCACTTTTTATAAATAGAGATCGTCGTTTTACAAATAATATTCACCTTTTTTTTTAAATAGGAATTCTTATTTTGATGATCATTATAAAACGTTTCATTAAACGATTTATTATAACTTCATTTTCAATTATATTACTCAATTTATTGAAAAATATTTACAACTTGACTTGAGTTGGCTTTTCATTGATCTAAGTTGACTGGAACACTTGAGGAATTTTTGTTCACTTTTACACAAATTGCTATTTATACACGGTTAAATGTCCTTTTCAAACAAATCAATTTCATTAATCAATACTTTAAACGACAAAGTACCTCAGTCAGTGCTCCCTAATTTTCAAAGGGTTAGATTGCTCTCTATTATCCACTACAATTTTTTATTTATTCATGAAATACCCTGAATTATCAAACTACAATACTTTACATTTATAACAACATTGATTTTCATGTCTGTTGCATAGTAATTCATATTCATATACGCATACATCTTTTCAATATTCAAAAATATTTTAACTATACTTCATTTTTTAAATATCTTCACCACAGGCTTTGGGATCATAATTCATATCTGTTTTTTTTTCTTCTCTTATAATTTCTCATAAAAGAATTCTTACTGCAATTCTGAAAGTTCTCATACATTATGAGATGAACTTTTCAAATGTCAATATACAATTATGCAAAATGGTACTACTTTTCGTACATTAGTTTCGTCTATAGTGAAAATATTTAAAAAATGAAGCATAAATAAATTAGTTTCATTACTATAAAATAAAAGCACTTAATTGCATATTGTATGTATGTACATGAATTATTTCCCTTTACATACAAAAAAATTAAAGTACATACATATACAAATAATATAAAATGTGCACATGTTATATAAATTTATATTTTATAGTATAATTGTGTGCACATGTGTGTGATTTAATCAATTCACTTTTAAATATTGGATACTTAATAATAAAATTCATATACAATAACGAATAATTCCACCACAAAATCGACCTTAGTTAAGTCGGTGGCGGCGGTTTGTCGAAATCATTGAACTAAAGATTAAAATGATTTGACATGGCATCCAATATGTGACTGCAACAATACTTATGCCTACATATTGTATGTATTCGTATGTACAATACATTCACATTATTATTATTATTGTTAATAACATTATTTTCATTATTATTACACATTATTAAATTGCAGTTATTCAATTTATTTGACGATGTCTAAATTGACAATTTCTTTGATATTCCTTTTCACATTTATTTTTGCATGCTTTTCTGTTTTTTTTTTTTTTAATTTTTAATTTTTTAGTTTTTAATTTTTATTCATTGTCATTATTATGAACAGTCTAACGAGTCGATTTAGCTTCATTTTTTTTTTTGTACATGTTTAATAATAAATAATCATTATGTTTTGTACATACTCGTATACGTATGATTAATGAAAACGATAATAACCGTCAGTTATGAATAATGTATTGAAAATATTTGTGGTTATATAAAATTGTAATATTATTTTAAAAAAAGCTGTTAAAAATACTATTAAACCATAACATTGTTAGGATTAAAGATAACGCTTTTGTGAAAGAATTCCAATACAAAATATTTGTTATTCCAATACAAAAAAAAAAAACAAAAAACAAAAACCTAAGAAATTAACATATTCTAACAATAATGTAAAATAAATTTTATTATTTAATCGTTTGAATAATAAACTTCATATTGATACATTATCATAAAGATAACATTTTAAATATAAAAATTTTGTACTTATCCTCATTTTTGAAATTAATTTCACTATGTACTTATGTATAAAGATAATTTATATAAGTCATTCATAAGTTTGAGGTCATTTCCTAGACTTTTATTTTTACTATAGGTACATATATTATGCACACATATTACATACATGCTTAGATTGCACATTCTACCGTCAATGTACAATAATATTATCTAAAATATATGCACAATAGGTTACTAATAGTATTTTGTTAAATACGTATAATGTATATAGGTATACATATAAAATTTTATTTAAATATAATAAATATATAAATTTCAGTTACATACATACACGTATTGCATTTTATCTACAAAAATGTATATTTTTCATGCATTCAACAATTAATCATTTTAAAATTTATGTTCGAGACATGAAGGGCAAAACAGCAAGTAGCTTTACAATAAAATGAAATAATGAAAAGTGCAATGACATAAACACGCAACTTCAATACACTATAAATACAAATAAAATACATCGGATAGATCATGAAAATATGCACGCAAATTTAATTTATACAAATAAACTAAAAATATGTACTTACACAAATTTATTTTCTCTTCATAATTTTAAATTGTTACTTATTTTTCAAGCAATGTAAATCAAATCTATATACCACATTTTCTTGCATTTGATAGCTGTCTATTTAATAAAATCAATACAAACATGAAAATTTTCTTCTTTTTTTCTTTTTTTTTTTAAAAAAAATATATGTTTTTTTTTTTTTTATTTTACTTTAATCATTCTTTTTGTATAATCAGGTGCTTAATTTTATATAAATGCTGTTATTATGTACATAGATCAAATGGAATTCCTTACGTAATAAGTTGATCAATATCAAAGTAAAATAACGAAAAAAGAAAAACCAAAAATCATTTTAGCAAAATTTTTTTTTTCATATTTAATATAAAAATGATAAGATGACATGTAAAATTGCAATATTTTTCTTATGTTTATCTGTACAAATATGTATGTATGTATGTATGTCGCGTTCGTTTTACTAAACAAGCTTCTCATACTATACAATATATAATGTTAATACATAAAATAGATTAAAAATATTGAAATACTTAAAAAGTCGCGAAGAAAACTCATTTATTATCTCATATATACGTTATATATATTTTTTATTTCATTTTTTTCTAATTTTTTTTTTATTTTTTATTTTTCTAATAATCATATTTTCATATCTTATAAAAATCCCTTTTTAATGACAAATCATAATCATTATGTCTGCAATCCCTTCATATTTTATATTAACGTTATAGACCATTAACATTTTTTTAATGGTTAATTTTCCATTATATATAACCTATTTTCAAACACTAACATTTATGCATAACATATAATAATAATAAATATATGTGATTATCTCTACATATGTACGCATATGTATTACTAAATGTTGTATTAACGAAAAAATGATTTTCTTTTAGTTTTGATTCAAATCTTCTTAGCCTTAAATACAAAAAAAAAAAAAAAAAAATTTGTTTTTAACGGCACAGCCCAACATACTATATTCTATTATTTATATTGATAATACAATATCGCACCTAATTTTATCACATTAAAGTCAAAATACACATGCAATAATATACACATACGATTATTTAATATTATTTTGTTTTTCTTTTTGTTTTCATTACTGTTAAAAGTAAATATTTTTTTTTTTTTAGATATTTTCGTATATATATTTTTTTTTTTTTTTTTTTTTTTTGGTTTAGTTTGTTAATAATGTATAACATGTAGTTATGTATAATATAAATAACTTTGTGCACTTTTTGATGATTAAATTTCTTTACTTTTTCATAAATGTACGTATGGATAGATGTTAAGGTAACGGATAGATGGATATAACGAATTTTTCAATCATTTTCTTAAGAACATATAAAAGAAAAACAAAAATGAATAGGATTTATATACACTTAAATATTTTATTTAGGTTATTGTACTTTAGGTGACGGGTTTTCTTTTATTATTTTCATTTTTCATTTTTCAATATATAAAATAAGGAGCTGTACGGAGACGTCTAAATGAAGAATGCACTTTAACACGAGAATCATATTTTACATTTTCATATAAAAGCACCCATTTTCATTTTTCTTTTTTGTCGTCGCTTGTCAATGATTAACGTTCTAAGGACATGGAATAATAAAAAGTAGGCCACATAAGGACTTTAAAAAAAAAAAAAATGAAACAAGAGAAAAAAAAAAATAAACACACACACAGACACAGACAGAGAATAAAAATCATAACTACAATAATATGTACTATATAATAATAAAATATACAATAAACATTCCAGTCATATGTACACCTACATTCTGTATATAAATTATAAAATAAATTATACTACTAAGTCGCACACTATTTTATGTACATTTATGCATTATACGTACTATTGCATAAACAAATCATAAAACAATGTACATTATGTACCTACATAAAATATGAAATAATTTGATAAAAATAAATGTATGTATTGAAAATTTATGAATTCAATTTATTATTCTTTTTAATAACAGTAGCTCAACTTAATATATGAAAGTATTTTTCAGTTGACATAATATCTGTTTACTTTTTCCTTTTGTTTTTTTTTTCTCTTTTTTTTTTTTTTCTTTATTTTTTTCTTTTTGTTAATTTATTTATATGTTCAGTATCCATATGTACATATGTACATATACATATATATACATAGTTTATGAAGGTGTGTACTGTGCGCGAAACATATGTACATAATATGCCCATATAGACCACGAACCTACTTTTAAAATTTTTCACCATATGCAATATAGGTATAAGTAAATACACACGTATGTATGTATGTATTTACATATGTATGCAGGGTATTCAATACTTAAATGTCACAGAATTGTTTCTATTTTAAAAATTTGTAGTATTTTAAATCATAATATCTATGATATCTTGCAATGGGGTAATTAAGGATAATTCTGAAATGCTACAATGTTTGTGATGATAACAATTATGGGGCAACCTGTACATATGTCATATATTAATTATAATTCTATATGTAGAAAAAAGGAAATTAAATAAAAATATAAAAAAAAAAAAAATTCACGTACATACATGTTCATATTCTCAACAGTTAATAAGGAGATGATTTTATAAGTAGGTATATATACATATGATCTTTAGGGAATTCATTTTATTTATTTAAGCGGTAAAATAGGAATAAAAAACAATTTTTTTTTTTTTCATTGAAATAATGTTAAGAATGAATACTCTTTTGAGAGTATTTAAATAGATAAAATTATATACTATAAGTACATATCAAGTGTACGATAATAAAAGTTAAGTTAAAAAAATTCAAATATATAGTCGTTATGGTGTCATTAAAAATATTTAATTGTGTTTATTTTAAATGAAATGTTATTTATTTAATTGTTTCATAATGAAATTTAATTGTTTATTATGTACCTATACATATTATATGAATGAAAATAAATTTAACAAAAACCGAAAGTATGTACATTTATTTAGGTATATGATGTCCTTGAAATATCAAGAATTTAACAATTGTGAATTATATTTTCTTAGACAAGAACCATGGGAAATTGTCTATTTTGCTTTAAAAATTTATCCCAAAAATTTCCTTAATAAAATAACAACAAATTGTCTCAATGGGAATTTTTATTCTTTCAACGCCTGCGTATGTGCATTTTATTATAACATTCTATTTAAGAACAAACTACACTTTAGTATATAACACAATATAATCATGTGTATGTATCTAATTAAATTTTTAACGTGAGTTATAAATTTAGAGAACTGAATTACATGAATTGTATGATATTTATTTGTATATTTAGTAAAAATTTTTTAGTATACGGTTTAACAACCATATGAAATGGTTGTGTAAAATAGAAGAACATTGTTTGTTTTATCGTTGTTTATTTAAAAAATTTTAAATACAAATTTGAATTATTTTTCGATTTTGACATTTATTTCGTAATATTAAAAATTTTGTTTAAATTTTTTTTTTGTTTTTTTTTCAATTTGAAAAAGATATATCAATTTTTAAAATTTATTTTGCATATCTTTTGGCTAATAAAGTAAAATATTGTCGTTATATTTAAAATATAAGTACGATGACTAGTAAATAAAATAAAATGTACATTCTGTTTATTCAATTTTATTATTTTTCAAAATGTAGAAGTTCAATTAAAACAATTTTTTGTGGTTTTAAAAATAAGCTAATGCATGTACATTTCTTTTAAGACAAAATAAATATATAAATTCAATTGTGATTTCTTAAATAATTCAATAAAACACAGTGTGACAAAATTTTATAAATATAATGTTAATTAGTGTCAGTTTTATTAAGAGAAAAACATGAAATATTTATACAGAGCAACAATAACAAAAAAGGTTAATATTTTTAATTTTTTTTTTTTTTATTTGTTTTTTTGTAAATGTAATTTTTAAGGATATATTGTAAATATTAATTAATTATTTAATCGTATAATATGTAAAAAATGTAAATGTTTAAATTTTATTTTAAATTATGAACTTGTAACTGATGGTCATTTTTATGTTTAAATATCTGATTTTTATTTTTAAAATTTTATTTAATTGATATACAATAATTTTTCAATAATATTTATTTTTATTTCAATTTTTACAATAATTATTTTTTTCAAATATAAAAGGTTTTCTTTAAGAATTTTTAATTTTTTGTATATGTACATATGTGGAAGTATGTATACAAATTGTTAAAAGGATCTTACATATAAAATACATGTAATATGAACATGTAAACGAAACAATTTATTCGTTTTCATTTGTTTTTTCCTTTAATCTTTAATTACTGCTGGTTTTTATTTTAAATGCTTACGGAAAACGAAACAATTTTCTTCTCTTATTGTTTATTATTTATTTTTTTACCTATTTTAAGTATGAAAGTGGCTTCAATATGAGTACATATGTATGTGTTGTATGTTCTAAATTGTTTTATTTATTAAAGCTTTAATATCATATATGTAGGTAAAAAAGATAAGAAAAAAAAATATGTGGATAGAAAATAAGTTTATATAAAAGTATTATAGAAGGACGTAACATAGACATTTTATGTACATACAAAATGTGTATATTATTTGAAAGGATCAAAACTTAATATCGTTTAATGTTATTTTCTAGTTTTGCTCTTATAAAATACTTTTCTAAAGGAAAATTATCTATACAAATTGTAAATACTGTGTACAATACATTCATTTACACAGATGTATTCAAATTTCAACGTATTTTTTTTTTTGCGTTGCTTTTTTTTCTCTAATGCAGTGTATAAACGGATGTAAGTGAAAGTAAAATAGAAGCAAAACCAGTGAAATTTTTTAGCTTAAGGCTATGCAACTGGTATAATACTTAAGCCTTTTTCAACTGATATTTGTATATATACATAACATTTACAGTCAATTTTAATTTTTCAGCAATATTTCTTTCGAATGATTTTTCTTTTTTGTATTTTCTAATTTTTGTTTTCTTTCACTTGTACATCGTTTACACATGTGCATACAAATGTGAATGCATTCAAAAAAAAAATTACCAATTCGATTGTAATAAAATCATGTAGAAAAATTAAAACAAAGAAAAAATGTACACTGATGCTATCGTGTACTGAGTTTTAATATACATTTACATATGTATGTGCTATGTGTATCTGTTTTATGTTTTAATTTTGATCAAAACATTTATTGCAATAACGGTATGTATATATGTGTGTAATATGAAATAAAATGAAGATTTTTTTCAGAATGTAAAATATGAAATTTTTAAAGCGTATAATGAATACTATAAAGGATATACCTTCTTTATTATAAATACGATAGATAAATAAAACGAAATTCCTTTTTTAACGTACTTTTTATGAATATGGCATTCGCTTTCGGGCGAGTACTGACTACTGAGTCACAAGACTCAAAGACTATTATTTTTCTAAAAGGCTCGTTTGCATACACGTAGGCTTAAAAAAATTGAATTTATTGGTATTTACATTCTACATATGTACATATATAGTCATATTTTCTAATTTTGTTATATGTGTGTGTACACATTACTACAGATTGTAATATTGGTGTTTTCCAAAATGTTATCATTGTCTCTACGATGTGATATTCAGCTTAAGATCATAGTACGTTGCGTATCATTTCAAAGAGACAGTGAAAAGTATATCCGAAAGTATATTACAGAGCATTTTTTACATACATATGTATGTTCTGGTGAGTTTCAAAAGGTCAAAAAATTTGTTGTGATGCGATAATAATACAAAATACAAAAATTATGCAACGTCACTGATGCATTGTATCAGAAAAGTTTTAAATGATGCAACGTGCAACAACATGTAAACGATCCGTTTTAAGTATTTACGTTTTGGATCTTTATACACTTTGAATTGAGACGGTATTCAAACGTTTCGAAACTCACGGTTTCATATTTTCTTTAAAACATTCAAGAATAAAATGAAAACTTACACAAAAAATATCTACAAACACATGTATACAACACAGTGTATCAGAGAAATTTAAGTTTTCTTTTTTTCTCCGTTCTAAAAAACAAAAGCCTCATGATCAAAGGCTGTCCATTAATTTTTTAGAATTTTGGAATGAGCAATTAAACAACATATTAGTGTACAAATTTTTACATTTGCGTATATCCCATATGACATGTGAATTCATTTGTTTATAAATTAAAACAAGAAGATGTCATATAAATAGAGGTACAGTTGTTCTTCTGTAAACACACATATATACGTCATACATACATATATGTATATGTATGTATTTTTTAAACTTAAAAAATAAAATTTTAATTAAAAGTTAATTAAAAGCTCTTTTTCATTTATTCATTTTCAACGCATGTTCTCGTTTGATATCAAAATAAAATCCTTTGATCACTAATAGCGAATTAGCGACTACGAAATTATCATTGTTAAACTAAATGCCACTGAATTCCAACATAATATTTACTTCTTTCATTCAAAAATTCAAAACTCTATCTTTGGAACACTATTATTTAAAGTTATGAGAGAAGAAATGAGACATACATACAATTAATATAAGACATCATAAAAATCATTTTTAAACAAAATATCTATACAATTGTACATAATGACTAAAATGATTTTTTTTTTTCATTTTTTGCTTTTTGAATAGTTTGAATTTAAAGTATTCAAATGCGTTTCTCTATATTGAATCTAAAGTATTTTTTAATTTATCTTTTCAGGTAATCAATAATATTTCAAAATGGATTTTTTATTTTCTATGATCACAATAAATTGTATGTGTAAGTACTTGAATTATATACATTTTTCTACACACCTACAAAAAATAATATAATGATTTATAACGATTATTTCATAACGATTAATCGTACGCTATAAATTTTCAATTATAATACGTTGTTTAGTCTTTTACTGTTAACTACCTAATTTAAATTAAGAAAAAAAAAAAAATAAAATAGTAGTAAACGTTATTTTATGTTTGTATTAAAAATGAATATAAAATTATGCAAAATCAAAATTATATACTTATTACCATAGTTTTCAGAAATAATTTCTCTTTAAAAGATTTAAGTATTTATGTATATCTTTAATACTGTAAAAGGGTAAAAAAAAAAAATTAAAACAGTGTTAACTTTAAAATTAAATACTTAGGTCTTAAAGATAATTTTTTAGAATCTATGTTGTATGTACATATATATACAACAACTTCAGGCTTTAAAATAAAAGAAAAATTTTATAGATTTAAAATTCATATTTATTTGGTTGAATAAATGTATAGAAGTGTGATAAACGATCAATGAAAAATTATTGTCATTTATTATTATTATTTATTAAATATGTGCTAAACCAACATTGTTAGCCTTGAAATTTGTTTATATTTGATATTAAATATCCTTAGATTACATGAAAAGTCTTCTTTTTTTTTCTTTTTAATAAATACAATATGTAATATGCTAAAGGGAAACTGTAACGCCTTTTCTTTCCAGAATTATTTTCATTAACCATAATATAATTTATAAATTCATGAAAAATATGTAACGTACTTGTAAAATATAGAAAATATAGATAAAAAAAAAAAACAAAAAAGAAAACAAAAAAACAAAATAATAATAAAAATATAAATATAAATATACGTACGTACATATTTTTACACATACCTACGTAACATAAATATGTATATGAAAAAAGGAAAAAAAAATAATATTAAAATAATACGTGTAGATATTTTCAAATGAAATTCTTTTTCTTTTATTTTCTCATTTATTTTTTGTTTGAAAAACAAAACACCTCTTTTTCACATTTTCACCTATAAGCAAGCATACAAATATTAATTTGTACCTACAATACATTTTTATGCATGTATACATACATGCACAAGTTTATACAAACTTACAAACATGATAAAGTAAAAGTTTTTATTGCATTATTAAAGATATATGTATATAGATACACACTACACATACATACATGTATATGTAAGTATTATTTATGCAAGGAAAATAGAAGCAAGGCTGTACAATATATGTATGTATGTATTCCAAGTACCAAAACCAAAGTCAATTAAAAATTAATTCCATGAGGGCGTGAGATGCTGTTAAAAATTAATTTGCTCAAGGCTTTTGGACTTTAAATATAATTTTTTTTTTTTTTTTTTGTTTTTATAATGATAATACAGCATAAATATTTTATATTGCATGTATGAGAATATTACATATATAAATCCAAATAGTAAATCAACATCCAAGTGATAAAATTAATGAAATATAATGTGTCATTGAATATAACACAATATTTTCATTTAATTTATGACATTTTTTGAAATTAATGTAAAATTTGAAAAAATAAAATAAAAATTATAACACTTGATATCATCAAGATTTTCAAAGATTTTATATACATACTTATAAAATATGGAATCTGATCGATAACATGTATCTATTTTAATTTTTTTTTTTAACATGCGTATATAGTATATCAAAAATGAAATGATCACAGATCACATCATACATAAAATAGTATAATCTTTAAACTATACCTGCTACTCGTAAGTTTAATGACTTTTAAAACATCATATTCATATATAGTAATAAAAAAAATCCAAAAATTTTGTATACAAATGTTCAAGATAAATTAATAATAAATCTTTTAGATTAGTAATATTAACATTTCTAAATGTCTCCTAAAAATATTAGAAAAATTTAACAAAAGATTGTAAGAATTTTATTACAGTTACACTACAGATATACAATCGTGTTGATATGTTAGTTGAATATTTCTTAGTATTATATATGTATGTATTTACGTTATATATGTACATAGCACATATATACGTATGTATTGGAAATAAAATCGAATTTATTTTCTTTTCGATCATTAATTAGAAACTCGTGTCATTTCAATACCTACAAAGTAAAGGTAAGAAGAATTTAACTTTTGAATAGCCCTTACACACTATTATTATTATTATTATTATTATTATTATATTATTATTTTTATGCATATACATACATATGTATGTATATTAAATATATTATAGAAGTACAAATACGTAATCAGTACATTACATAAAGATACTTTCCTTGTACACGCTTGTGTTTGTATTATACATCCATATATATACACACAAAATGATATACTACATGTATGCATGCATATATATTTTTTTTAACTATAGGTATATGTGTAATGTTGTTTTGTTACGATTTCGAACATGACGTTTATCGAGTTCATGTAATAGTTATTTTCTATTGGAACAAGTTAAAAGTTTTTCGATGTTTTTAAATGAAAACCATTTAAGGAGATCACCTGATCAAAATCATACACATGGATATATGTATGTGTATGTGTAAATGTTGATTACACAATAAGATTTAAAATAAAAAATAAAAATAAAATATAAAACAAAAAACTTTGGATAAAAAATGCAAACAAAAAAGTTAACGACTAAAAGATAAGCCGACCATGTACTCGTACATACATACATTTAAAAAATATATAAGTATAGGTATTAAAAAAAAAAAAAAAAAAAAAAAAAAAAAAAAAAAAAAAAAACAAATAACAGATTTCATTAATGATGAAATAATTATTTTATCTTTCTTGTTTTTTCAGCACTAATGATAAAATAATCCTTTTTACATGCCAACATTATAGATTCTTATTAACAAACAATAAGTTATTTACAGTAAAATTTTAAAAATAAAATAAAATAACCAACGTTTTCATCTCAACAAATTTTTCAAGTACAAGCTTTCATTGTTCATCAATATAAAAAAATAATATAAATAAGAATAAATAAATTGCTTTAAAAAAAAAATGCATAAAGTAGAGAATATAATAATGCATTTTTGACTTTCAAGTTTATTGTAAAAATTCAAAAAAAAATGTATGTTGACACTCGACAATAATATTCACATTATCTGAAGATTATTACATTATAATATGAAAAAACATACACATAGGTATGTTGTATGTATACACACATTGTACGTAACATACATATAGATACATACATATATACATATATTATACATGGTACGTATGATGTGTGCATGTCTGTCAATAATTGAAAATCTCATTCAGTTTCAACAAATGATGATCAATTGAACAATACATTCTTGGCACATTGTAAACAATAATTTATTATATGTTATTATTTTGAAAATAACATTTTTTATTACCATTCATCTAAAATATTATAACATTTTATATACTCGTATATATATGTACGTACTGATGTATGTATACATATGTACATACATACATATATAAAAATTTGATTTTATCAAAACTTGATCGAAAAAAATTATCATCATGGTGAAGTCAGACAATACTCAACTATAATATATATAATACCTATGTACATATACATATGTATATATTTATGTATGTGTATCTATGTACATACATATATACTCCCTGTAATCTATAAACTACATATACAATATATAAATGTGTATATGTGCTTACACCCTGTACATAAACATATGTACAAATACATCCTATAAATGTTAACTATTTTTCTTTTGCTTTAATTTTTTTTTTCTGGTTGATCAATGGAAAGGTGAGCAATTGACCATACATAACATACATACATACATACATACTCTGATCTGATGTTCATTTGTTTATTGATTTTCATATTTTATTACTCTTGTCCTCTTGTTTCTTGCACAAATTAAAGTTTTCTTAATTCTTATTAGTATGTTAATTTAATATACATACATATGTTATGTATGTACATAAGTATAATACATGTGTACATTATTATTATTATTATTATTATTATATTTTCTTACTATTATTATACAAATTATATTCATATAAATATATGTATGTATATTGTATATAGATAGAGTAAAGTTATTTCAAAAAAGCACTTAATTCTTGCGACGTTTTTGATCATTTTACAAACATGTTGTAACCGAGCATGTTATGCGTTATGCTTACCTTACTTTACCATACCTTTTTAATATGTTAACATTAAAGGTGTATTTCTTTCTTCCCGGCAAATTGTTGCTGCTTGATATTCAACTTGAAAAAGGTGTCAGTGAAAAAGTAAACGTGATCGAGATCGGTTGTTTATACACCTGTTTTATACCTAACGTTTATTTATTTATTTATTATTTTAATTTTTTTTTTTTTTCCTTTAAATTTCTTTTATAATCATAGATATTTAATACGAATTTTTCGGTAATAAAAAAAAAAAAAATTATAAAATATATATTAAACAATATATTTATGTACATACGATATACGTATAAATATAATACACATATACATATTCCAATTATATTTAATACTATTAAAATTGCGGTTTCATATTTATTGTTAAATTTAAAAATTTTCTTACATTAGCATACACTGTATATATACATACATTTTAAATTAGATTATACTTGTACATGTATTTTTGGCGGTTAAATTTTTTATTTTTTAAATTTATTTTATATATATATTTTTTTTTAAATACTTAAAGTGTAACAAAGTAAAACATTAAATAAATATTTTTTAAATTTTAATTATCATTTGTCTTAAAATTTCGAAAAACATTTTTTTGTTTTGGTTTTTTCTTAAAATTTTGAAAAACATTTTTTTTTTTTTTTGGTTTTTTATATACTTTAAAAATTTATTGAAAAATGGTATTTGTTGTAAAAATATTTGAAAAAGTGTTAATCGATGAAAATATGTAAATATTTTGTTTGTATTTAAAATTGATGATATACAAAAGTAAAAATCTCAACTTTTAAGGTGTGATAATATAATCGTGCGTAACTTTTTTTTTTTCTCAAGAAATAACGATCATGTGGAAATGTTTGTAATATATTTTAAATTCAAACATGTACGGTGAACATACGGACAAGCGAAAACATATGTACATTATGTACAAAGACACTCGTACATACATATACTTATGCATATATCCTTTTTAGCAAAGCTTATACAAACTTTATGATACTCGTATTTTCCTTTACTAGTATTTATAGTGTTAAACAAAAACGAAACTCATCATTTAACAACTCATCTTTTTTTTTTTTCTGTTCATTTGTTATGTTGTTTATTATTTAATTTTGATTAGTGTTTTATTAAAATACTTTATTATGACATTATTCGATTAAAGTAAAACAAAATACGCTAATCATGAATTTATGTTTAGATTATTTTATCCCGGATCTGTATATATGTATGTGACATATAATAAAAGGAAAGCAAAAACAGTGAAAAAAAATTCATAATAATATGTACAACAAAGTCTCTTCAATATAATAAATTGTTTTCTGTTTTCTTGTATTTACCTTTCATTAGTTTTTGTGTACCTTTTTTTTTCTTCTTCATCTTCTTTAGTGTTTATGATATGTTTATTTTACACATGTTGATACATACACAAACCAATTTAATAGACGTTAATATATTTATGAAACTGCAAATATAACACATGCATGTACATATATTTATGTAGATAATACGTACGTTTACCTATATATAAACAAAACATATAAATTTTATTCGCGATTATTTTATGAATTCACATTTGTTAAATTCGATTCATGGTGATCGAATCGATTTGATTTTTTTTTTTTAATGTGCACAGTATTATAATAGTTGTTGTACACATATACGAATTACGAACATATAAAATTCTATGTATATGTATCTATGTATATACATATATATTATGTGATCATGCTGTTTAAATTGTTGTTAAATTTTAACCTCTTATTCATGGATTAAGAAAAAATTCTTTCATATATATTTTTTTGTACGTATTTTCTTTAGTTTAAATACATACTTAAAACTATGGGTGCTTTCAAAACTCTATAGGCTGTACGTGTGGTGCATGAAAGTACACTGGCTTCAATATGCTAAGCATAATTATATGATATATGAATAAAAATTACTTTGTTGATAATATCTATAATATGCCAGCGAATATCAAAAAATTGAAACAGTAGTGTCAAGGCTTAAACTACTACATACATATAATGTACCTACATGACATTTCTGTCTTTCTGAAAGTCTAGCAATTTAAGTCGATGTTTCTTTTTCAACTTGTTAACTTATTTGTAGAATTTACGCATATCTTCCTTGGAATCTACAAATTTTAAGCATAATGTCTTATTTTTGCTAAATAAAGAAATTAATACTTGCATTGTGCTCCAAATGTGAAGTTTTAAAAGCACCCCATATACCTACCTACTTTTTTTATTATAATAATAATCAATACATGTTTATATATAAATAATTTTTAATATGCATACACAATAACACAATACACATTCATGAATAATAAATGCATATACATAAGTAAGAAGAATCTTCTCATATATACAAACAGTATAAAAATAACCTTTTTTTTTTTTTCTTTTAAATAATAATAATAATATCCATTTTTATTTTCTAAATTTTTATTTTTCCATTTTATACGTTTTGATCGTGATGATATTGGCTGGTATTTTATTAGAATTTAAAGGAATTTATTGTTGTTCTTTTCTTTTTTTTTTTTTTTTGTTTAAATCGTTAAAATGCATGAATCGTTTTGTATCGTTCCAATAAGCATTTTTCCATGTAATGTATATATGTATGTATTTTGTACGTATAATTGTATTGTTAGGATCCTTTAGGAATATACATTTATATGCTATTGTACAATGTGCACACATCAGTAACTATAATATATGTATAGAGACAATTGATATATGTACATACATAATAATATAGAATGATTATGACTGTATTATAATTTTTAAATATAGGTATATATACATATTTAGCTGTATTCAAATTTCTTAAATTACCTATACTTATACATACATGCGCGAATTTTTATTATAAATATTTTATAAATAAAGTACCTAGGTATATAGATTTATTTTTCTACCGAGTTTAAACTTCGATATTTTTTAATGAAATGTAGTATGTAACTAATTAAAGTATAGTGTTAAATAATGTTTTTAATTTCGAATTATAGACATAACATGTAATTAAAAAGAAGCATACATATATGTATTTACTTATATGTTCGCATTGTGTAATGCATGTAATAATTTTAATAATAATTTATTTCCTATTATGTGACATTATTCAAGAATTTTTTTATTTAATTTTTTTAGGGATTTTCAATTTTTCATTTGCATTTCTTATAATATTACATTTACAAAATATGCATGTATAATAAGTACATACATATTTGTATATTTACTTTTATTTATTTATTTATTTATTTTTTTTTTTTTGTATGTTGTGTATGTATAAGATATTCAATAAAGTAAATTAATTTTATTATTTAAAATAATTACCTCAAAATCAACATGGATATTTCATGTTAATCAAGATATTGTCTTAATAATAAAAAAAGGTATATTGTGCATGCATACCTATATAGATTTAATTGAAAATCTACGTCCCAGTGAGCCATGAATATATCAAGACGTTCTTGTAGCACGAAACCATATGCTCGTATTTTAAACGCATTCAGTCAGCAATATACATTTATTTTGCTCGTTTTTTTTTTATTATTTGCCTTAAATATTGATAAATTGCCCAATAGACCTAAAAAACACAAGAATATACATGAAATGTACGCATACATAAATTCTTGCAAGGATTTATTTATGTAAATAGTACCTATACATTTTGAATATGACAACAGTTAAATAAGTTTTAGCTTCCTGAAAGCTTTTAAATTTTAAATAAAAAAAAAATATATACAATATTTAATTTATTTTTTATTAAAAAAAAGGTAAACAAAAGAATACGACCCAGTATTACTTACACATATGTACATATGTTCTAATTTAAATTGAATATTTATTTTATACAATTATTTGTCTGAGGAGTGTAGACAGGTCAAAATTTTTCGCATATTTCATATCAAATTTTTTTTTAAATTTAAATTTAATTAAAATGTCTACGATAATTTCATTTAAAGATGATAATAATAATAATATAGACAATATAGCATAAATGTATAATGTATATGTGGATATCGTTGTCTTTTATAGACATTATATACCTACATACGAATTGTCTTTTTTTGATCCTCTTTCAATTCAATATATTTATTATAAAGCATTTCACATATGTTGGGTTGTGTTCACATAAATACATGTTACGCGTAGTGTATGTACATATACATTACATTATTCTGTTTGTTCATTACGTATAGTTACATTAATTTTCTAAGATATTTTCCTTATATTTTCACAGTACGAATTATTCGCTCACATGTATAATTCTAACATATACGTACATAAATATGTACGTATGTTTGTATGCATAATACGAATCGAAATATTTCATAATAATAAATAACATGCTGATTGGAATATGAAGATAAATTGAGGTGAAACTTGATTAGTGATCTCTAACAATAACGGCATGGCGCAAATAAATACATATTTCATAAATGCATACATTATATGAGTAGGTATAAATATACATACATACATATACCTATACAAATAATTTTATTCATAACCATGCGCATGCATATCTTATAATATAAAAGTAACAAAATCGTCACATTGAGAAATTTATTATGATGATGCCAATAATGCATACATTTTTTTTTTTAATCTTTCAAATTGTACACATTATATGCATTTATTCACTTTGATTTTGTGATGCTTACAAATTTTATTTTTTAATTTATTTTTCTTTTTAAAATTCATAATCAGTACTTGAATAAGTTATTAAAAACTTTATTACGATCGTTACCATATTATATCATATGTATATGTATTTCTACGTTTATATATACACATATAAAATTTTTGGTTTTGTTTAAATTGTTAAGTAAAATAAAAAAATCGTTTGCTGATAATTTTAAATTATTTCTTATGAATACTTAATATACACGTATAGATATGTATATGAAAAACCAATAATATGCATGTAATTACATTTAAAAAAAAAGAAGTAATGCGAGTATATATTATTTTATATCTGAAATTTTATTAAAAAGATAAAATAAAAATTATTTTTGATTATGTTAACTGAATTTTAAATTAATTTTCAAATGGCAGAAAATACGTTATAATAAAAAGACTGCCATTTGACTTGAATTTTATTGTTCATTTACATATGTAAGTATGTATGTACATATGTACATATGTACATACATATATTAAAATTAAAGTTCATTGATGAAAACAAATTTTACTTTCGTTTCTATACACACATACATATATATACATACATACATACATGTTTTAAACACAAGAAAAATTAGTTGTAGGTGTTATCTGTGATTTTCAATTACCACGTATATCCTGTACAATACAACTATATATACATCTACATACATACTTAGCTATATAAATTCCAAATAATGACTATACATTATTTTACTGTCATTTTTTTTTTTTGAAAATTTTTTAAAAATTTATTTCTCGATAGATTTATTATTTCATACCAAATTGTACGATTATAATATATGTATGTATGTACATATATGTAGATATTTTATAAATAACCTTCAAAATGATAAAGTAAAACTCATGTACACTACATAATCAAAACAAAATTTATTTTAAATTTCTATTGACAGATCATTGCCATTTTATGTATGTATCAGTATCATATTATGTTTATATGCACATATTCATAGTTTTATAAAATAGTAGGTAGGTATATAGTATTTTAGTACGATCAAATGAGGTTTTTTACAATATCTTTTTTTTTTTTTTTTGTTCTTCTTTTTTCAATAAAGGACTTTTAGCTTAATCACGTAATATATCAAACTAAAAATTATCACGTACTATTTCATACTTTAGTTTGTTAAGGCACATCGTACATACATACATATGTATATACTGGAAATAAGAAACATACATACATATGTACATACATACGTATGTGTACATATGTACATGTATTAGTTCAGTAAAAAAAAAATAAACTACAAGTACTTGTGTTATACATCTTAAAGAACCATCGTGTTTTTCAGTATCACCATATATCTATACATATGTATATGCACTATTGTGGAATATCATATATCTACATTAATGATATTATGTACACATATAACCTTTATTTTTAACATGTAATGACAGATACTTTTCCTTTTAATTCATTTTTTTAATCGATACGTTATCAGGTATATTTGTAAGCTCCCACATATAATTTCTTAGTAATTCTAGTACATATACATATACTTATGTATGTATGTATGTGTATAAAATAACGAATAGATACATATTATGATATGTACATACATATGTATAAATATGTATGATTATGTTTAATATTCCTTGATAGTTATTTCAAAGAATAAAAAAACCTGCATACATACATATACATATACATATATGTATGTTTGTAGAAATATATAACATTTATAATTTATATGTATATGCAGATTTAAAATAAATTGATCTTGATTATTTTATAAGATATACATTTGATTTGAATCCATTGATTATTGAATTGATATTGTATATGAGAGTGCATACATACATTCATACATACATATGTATAGGTATACTTGAAATTTATCTAGTTTTAATGTATCGGTGAATATAACACAATACATTTGTGTATGCATTCAAGAATATGAATCAATTTGGCACAATAATTTTGACATTGAATGATGATCTTTCAAGATTTTTATATCATAACTAAAAGCAAAATCATGTTTGTCTGTGTATTATAATATTTTCTATATATGTAGGTATATGCATCTTATTTTTATTTATAATAAAAATAAAAATCAAAAAAAAATAAAAAAAACAAAAGCAAAAAATCAACAGTAAAAGCAAAATAACTTGAGAAAAGATATATTTTTTAGTTTTTTACGTACCTACATACATATGTAGTATACATCTATACAATCAATATATTTTTAAACTATATTTATGCATAGTATTATATGTATGTTATTTTTATTAAAATACAAAAATTTTAATTTTAATGAATTTAATTTTTCTATAATAAACATATGAGTGAAATTTATTTGAAGTATTTGAAATAATTTAAATTTAAATTAAAATTTATTTTAAATTTTTAATAAATAACAATTTTTCACAGTTATTTATTTTTACTTTAAAACAAAAAAAAAAAACCAAATAGGAAAATGTAATTGTTTGCATAAATTTTAACTACGATTAATAATTATATTATTAATTAAATGTTAGAAGATAATCAATGGAAAATTTAAATATATTTATACAAAATAGATATATGTATGTATGTATATCTGCAAAACATGTACGTTTTCCATATAACAAAAATAAAATTCCTACGATTAAAATACAGACTTTATAATATTATATATGTATGTAAGTATGTATATAATGTATGTCAAGTGTATTCATTTATGTACATATTTATGCTTCTGTTTAAGGATAAAAATAATTAATTATTTCCTACACTTTTATTTTTATGCATTTTATAAAAATATAAAAAGTAAAGTTAACGTATGTACGTGATTATCATGAACATATTAAATATATGTACATAATATATATAATATATACTATGTATACATGTACATACATATGTACATATATGTATAGATGTGCATACACGGATATAAACGATCTTGTATAATTTTAAATTTAATTAATGCATCATATCCACATAATCATATGTACGTGTGAGTAATTAACTATACTATATACATATGTATAAGTCTAAAAATACACAAGTATTTATTTAATGATAAGACATACATACCAGTAATGTAATATGTATTGTACCGATATTTTACATATACTCGTATACATACATATCAGTTATGTATATAGAAAGATCAACCATCATCATCGTTATTATATGTTTTGTAGCCACAGATCAATCGTAGGTATATAGTTTTGGAATTTCATTATCGATGCAAACTACAAATATTAATTGATCACATCACTCAAAGCAATTACTGATCAATTTTTTTTTTCAATTTCTTTTTCTTATTTTTCTCTTACATTGTATAGATTAAATGTAAACAATTTTTTTTTTTTTCATTAAGAAAATTTTTACACATTCTTACAATTTTATGTAGTACTAGTATGTGTATAAAAATGTTTTTATTGGATATTAACATTAAAATTTATACATATAAAATTTTTTATAAACAATTTTTTTATTCAGCATTTTATACTTTTAGATATATAAACATTTATTACATATATATAGTGAATACATAAAAATGTATATAATGTATGTATGTATATGTATAACATGTCAAATTCATTTGCTCATTTTCTTAATTTTAAATCTTAATTGCTCAATCAAAGTTTGTACGATCATAGAATGCTATTTATGAAATTTAAATACACATTTAAATGTGTATCTATATACACATTTATTATAATATTATACAAAAACATACATATGTATGTGCATATTAATTTAAAGTAATAATATTTTCTACTAATTGTGTTGAATAATTAAAGAAAAACTGATACAATTTATTAAAACATTGTACATGTTAAATATATGTATGTATGTATACATAAAAAATACCTACTGTTATCTTTTTTATTTTGCACAATTTTAAAGTAATATAGGTACATTATAATTTTATTGAAATATCTTCAAAACATTTTATGAAATGATATTAGTTTAATTGAAATGAAATGGTCAAATGGAAAAATGGATAGATTTCATCAACATAATTCAAGGATAAAATACACATATACATACAAGCAAATAATAAAATTCGTTACATTCCAAATTGTGTTACTTTGTATGTGTGTATGTATGTATGTATGTGTATTTGAAAATCCATTCTTCGTTCAAAGCTGAAATGTGAATATGTACCGGGGTAACACATAGGTAGCCCTCGTTTTTTGTTCGACATGTTACTATTTACTTTTTTAGCATAGTCTTGTATGTTCTTACAGAGCATAAAAATGTTACATCATTGGGAATCAGAAAATAGAAGTAAAAAAAAAATTCAATTTATTCAAATTAAACGAAAAAGAATGGAAAGAATCACCCATTTAAAATACAAGTGACTATGCTTTTAAAATGAAAATAAAACATTTCATTCGTATTAAATAATAAACATATCTTGTAATTTTTTCAATAGTAAGCAAAAATGTAACTTTTCATAAATCTTAACTAAAACAAAATTACCAATAACAAATTTTACATTATAAACCTTATTATTTTGTGTAATTTATGTGTGTATGCACATTTATGTATGCATAAACTAGAAAATGATTTTTGTTTAAATGCAATAAAAATTCGTTTAAACTTTAATGTTGTTCTAAAATGATGAAAACAGGATATTTTCATTTTTGCATAATAGCAATTACATTTACTATTTTAGATTTATACATATACTTTAGATTTATACTAAGTATGTATTTATATTAAAATCAGTAAATGTTGATATAAAGAAGTAAAATTGATACGTTTAATAATAACATAAATATGTTATCTTTATAAATATACATATGTTTAATACATATGGAAATATGTACATATGTATGTACATACATACATACACACAACACACTAAAACAAATTTGTATTCATATAAAAACAAAATAGGATTAATTTCGAAATAACAGAAAGAAAAAAAAAGTGAAATAATGTTCTTATATGGTGAATGACACCAGAATGAGTAGTTGACTATTGATATTAAAAAAGATTTGTTTTCCATTATATTGAAATATAATAGGTATATACTATGTTCATACGTATCGTATGTAATAAAGCAAATATTGCAAATAATTTTTATACATACATACATATGTATATGTATAATTATGGATGTAGAACTTTAACCAAGTTTAACTAAAATATAAGTATCAATATAAGTATCTGTATGTGGCTAACTTAACCAGTCAACTAGCCAATCATCTAATAATACCTATACCAGATATATAAAGTCATTCGACATAGTAAGATCATTCTTCAGGAATTTTCTCAAGATTCTGATATGCTATTAGCCAATATATAACCAATAAATTTTTAAAACGGTAGTCTACAATCATATACAGGATGTCTCAAAGTAAGTGTCACTAAGCTAATTCTGAGATAAACATGGTATCACACGTGTTCAAAAATTTTGAATTCTCTATATTTCAGAAATTGTGGATTTGGAGGATAGATTGAGTATTTAGAACAAATTTATTAGTACTTATTTTGGGACATCGTGAATATACACATAAATTATAAACGTAAAAAATTTATATTACACTTGTAGTATATAGTGGACCTTAATATTAACATATACATATGTATGTACATATGTACGCATATGTGTAATAAAAATACGGTATAGGAAATCTAGGTTGTAGATGATTGTAGACATCACTACGAAAATCGATAAAACTCTGTATACTATATATTATGAAATTGCGGAAGAATTTCAATAAAACTATGTATACACATATTTATATTATTTAATTTAAACCTTCTCTGATCATATACCTATATACATTTGTGCAGATATACACATACATATGTATGTATGTTTATTAATATTAATAAATTTATTTTTCTTAATTATGTACATCATCCACATATTATGTGTGCATTCATATATTTATATGAAACTTCAAATACAGATAAGAGAAAATTAAAGGTTTTTTATAATTGAAAATGAAAGGAAAAACAAAAATAAAAAGGAAAATTAACAAATAGTTATATGTTTAACTATGTACATTCATCTATGAAATATGTAAACTTTAATATATACATACGTATAACATACACATATGTACGTACATACAAATATATACATAAGTACATGTGTGAAAGATAGGTATTTAATTTGTCATACGTATATACATGTGTATGTCCATACATGTTGCATGAGATTAAAATTTTTATAAATATTTCATAATATTAGTAATAATTATTGATTAAATTTTTACTATCTGTAGTTGTTTAAACAATTTTTCCATTATGTACTTATGGTAGATATATCCTTTACCACCTTAACCTTTAAAAAAAAATGTCTTTTTTTTTGTTTTCAAAATACAGATTAAACAAAAAAAAAAATACTTTTATTAATGCTCGTACTCATACCGTGTTGTACATACATACGTTAGATGACGACAAAAATAATTTCTCTGTCCATTAGAAGATTGTATAGGTATATTGAAATTCTATGCTATTTATATTATCTCACTTCTTTGGACAACTTATATTTTTTTTTTTGTAATTGACATTTTATATTTTCTAGTTAACTTAACTGTATGTAAAGCTAGAACCATAATAAGGAATGTAAAGTAAAATATATATGAAGCTGAGTAATCAATTATTGAGTTCACCCGTAATCTTCCATTCGTACTATTTCTACTACCTATATTGTGAAATGATATTTTTCGCTAATCTACCATAATTAGCATACTTAAAGTGAATTTCTCAATTAGGTATTATTTCAAAAATTCAATGAATTTTACAGATATCAGACTGAACTTCGCTTTACGTTTTCATTGTGGTGAATATGTAATTTTTGATATCCGTAAATACTTTTGTAAAGTTTCTCATCTTACTTTACGCAAAGTTATGTCTTTATTATGACTAATGCCTTATACATTTTCGAAAAGATTTATGTTATTTTTGATTGGTTTATAAACATACATATTTTTGTTTACATGTAACTCAGTCAAATACCTGAATAAACTTAAAAATCACTATAAAATTTTAAAAATTTTATATACATATGTATGTACATACATACATATGTTATGATCTACACATACACACATTAAATGTTCTGAAAAAAATTGTCTATTTTGTTTATAATTTTAAAAAAAAAAAAAAAACATTTTTCTTATAAACTCACTCCGTACTGAAGAAGAAGAAGAAGAAAAAAGGTACCTACATACATGTTTCTAAAATTGTCAATTCATGCATTTTAAAAGTTTACCGTCTTATTATAGGTATTTTGTTAAAGTAAATAGGAATTTTTTTTTGTAGTCAGTTAAATACATATAGATAATATCATACATATAGTATACGTACACGTTTTTCTTTCTCCAAAAACAAAAAAAAAATTAAATATACATACTTATATATTAACAGAAATTTAAAAAGTATATACCTAAAAATCCTTGAAGATTTCACCTTAATTGACGATATAATTATTTTAAATTTTGAGTTTTTCAAAAAAGAAAAAAAAAGAAATTATTAATAAAAATTAATTTAAATAGTTTAAATATTATGAACAAAAAATAATATTCATGAGAATTTTTTGTTTTGTTTTTTTTTTTTTTTTTTTTGTTTTTTTAAATAAAACGTATAAATAAATTCAGTTTGAATAAAATTAAAAAAATATAAAAAGTAAAAAGATGTCATCAAATGAACCGGTTATACCGCGTACAGCAAATTTGTTAGCATGCAAACAATGGTGGCGTGTATGTTTTTTATATGGTGATCAACAAAAATATTATCGTCAAGTTTATAGTAAAGCTGCTGCACAACGTTTAGCTTTATCTGTAAAACATCAAAATAAAATAACAACAAATGGATTATCATCAAAAGATAAAAATGATGTTTGTAATGATGCTGATGATGAACAGCAACAACAGCAACAAGAACATGAAAATGAAGATAAACGACGAAAAGGAATTATTTTAGATAACAACACCACTTTATCATCATTTTCAAGGCAATTTACATTTCCATTTAAACATAATTCGTCTTTGAGAAAAAGTAAAAAATTATTAAATTTATCAAAATGTCGTACTACAACAACAACAACAACAACAACAATATCATCATCATCATTATCAGATAATCAGAATAAATTAATTACTGAACAAATTTCAAATGATGCTAAAATTACAATTTTAGATGATCCATTTTTATTTGGTATCAATGATGATGATGATGATAATAATCATCATTCTGAGAAATTACAACAATTTGAACAACAAACAAATCAATATAAAAATTATCATCATTATTATCATGATAAAATTTATCAAATTCATTCTGAATATGATCATGTTAATCAATTATTTGATGATGATTATAAAAATGATAATAATAATATAATAAAACAAATATGTTCAGATGATTATAATAATTCTAATAAAAATAGTAATAATAATAAGAATAATAATGATTATATTGGATATATAAATCATAACACTATAATTAATAATAATTGTCAAATAAATCAAAATGTTAATTCAATTGATTCAAACCAAATAAAAAAATTAATTGATCATACAAATTCAAGTACAAAAAATTCTATTTTAAATAAAAATATTCAATTTAATAATAATAATAATGATAATAATAATAGTAATAAAAATGATATAAAATTTTTAAATTGTGATCGTAATCATCAATCAATATTTGGTGTTAATTATCATTTTAATTATACTGATAATAATGTTATAAACAATGATAATAATGTTAGTTTTACATTTACTGAATTACAAGAATTTCCATCATCAATAAATCAAAATAATGATTATCATGGAAAATTATTAATTCAAGATAATGAGTAAGTAAATATTTAATTCTCTCTCAATTTTTTTAAATTTTCAATTATACAAATTATAAAAATCTCAAATAAAAAACAAAAATAAAATACTTGAAATGTGCACATGTAAAAAATTCATCTTTTTTTTTTTTTTTTTTTGATTTTGTACTCTTTCTTAATTATTTGAAATTTAATCAAAATATACCTACAAAAAAAAAAAAACAAAATTAATCAATCATTCGTGTAAGAATGGTTGATCAAAAACAGCATGTTGTAAATTGAGTACACCACATATAAATTTTTGTTTTTTTGCTTTGTACGTAAAGATATACTTTTGGTTATTGATTGTGTACATATTTGTTATTGAATCAGCGATTTACCTGTCCTCTTTATTTTTTTTTTTAAACACACATTCTTAATATACACATAATAACTATACACATACATATGTAGATAGATAAATTTAAATGTAAAATTCTTTTGTATTCTTCACGTTCAGTTGTGCAAAAAGTGTACAACCACATCCTGTAAATAAAACTTTTCTTTATCATTTTTTGTTTTTTATTTTTAAATAAAAATTTTTATTTTCTATACTTTAAAACAATTTGATGTAACATAATTTTTTTTTTTTTTTTTTTGTAAAATGATCTTTACCTTTTCATTTGTATTACATTGTTTATAATGTGTACATGTATATACAAATAAAATATACAAATATAACGACCAAAAAAAAAAGAAGCTAAAACACAAGAAACCACCTAACAAATATAAAAAAATAAAAATATAACTTGTAACCTCGTTTTAAACACATACATACAATATCTTATACATGTGTGTACATGCTTTTTTTTAAATTATTTTAATTCACGACCATAACGCAACTAGATATAGATTACTTTTCTTTTATACATTATAATATACATACATATGTATATATCTACTCCAATGTGATTTTTTTTTGCAAAAAAATTCTTTCAAAATTATATGTACAATGCAAAATGTAAACATTTAACAACAACAACAAAAATGTAATATCATCTTTTGAAAAAAAAAAAAAAAAATACAATATGTAAACCTTCAAAATACAAAAAACGAACTTTTAAATTATAATTTTCTGTTGATCAAATTTACGCATATAAACAAAGTGACAGTGCATTATACCAGAGATATATATTATTAAGATTAAATTTCTTTGATTATACATACATATACATATTATATATTATAACATTGATTTTCTAAGTGCAAAATTTAGAAATATAATTAAAAATAATATACAGTTTTATACATATGTACATACATATGTATATACTATGTATACATTATAGGTAAATAATAATCAAAAATGTAATGAGCCAATAATTTTGTAAGTGGCAAAAGTCCATCTTTACTTAAAAATTAAAAGTAAAAATTAAAAGATCATCATAAATTTATAACGGATATTTTGTTCTTATGTTAATTAAAATTGACTTATACTCTGTCCGCAAATTCTATGCAGTTAAGGCCTTATGGAAACTTTATAAAGTAGTACTACTATACATCATTTTATAACTACGTTCAAAAAATTAATTTCATATTATATGAAGACTTTAAAGATTACTGTTAATGAAACGATTTAATTATGCTATGTACTACATATTTTTACTAAAGGCCTTATGGAAATGACATAAAGTAGTACCGCTTTATATCATCGTATATTGATGGTTAAAAAGCTCACCTCATACTGTATGAGAACTTTGAGAATTGTGGTAACGCTGCTCGTGAAATGCTCTTGTGAGAAATTATGAGAGAAGAAAAAAGACACATGTACTCCCATAAGGCCTGTAGTGAAAATATTTAAAGTATAAAGTATAGAAATTATGATTATGAGAGAAGAAAAAAGACGTACCTACATATTATGTATGTATATATACTTCCATAAGGCTTTAACTGCATAATATTAGTGGACAGAGTATAGATCACTTTCAAAATAGACGGCTCCATATAATTGATTTTATTAAATTTTTACTTTATAGGTATGTAAATAATAAACTTTGTTTTTTTTTTTTTTTTAAAGTAAAATTAAACTTGGTGGTATTTCTCATGAAAGATATCCATTAAGCTTGTAATAATTTAATGTAATTTTTTGAGACCCGTACATACATACATACATATGTTATCATTATAATTATTGTTCTTCCTTTAATATTTCATCCTTTTATTATGTTTGGTTGCTTTGTTGATTGGTTTATATTATATATGTATGTTCATGCACGTATGTACATATGTATATATATGTATGTATGATATATACATATGTATGTATTTTATACATAAATGATAATTTGTTCATATAAATATAACGTACATAATATTATAACATGTTTATATTTTTCTTTAATATTACATACAATGCAAACATGCAATATGATCACTAATCGACTTATACATTTTCTTATTTATTTGTTTTCTTATGATGTTTTTCTTCCATTAATATAATATTAAATTTGCCTTAAAGATAACAGAAGCACAAATTTACAGTGTAGTATTTCCTTTTTTTTAAGATTTTTTATTATCATTTATTTTATTTTCTGTTTTTTTTTTTTTTTTAAATCTTATAAAAAAATCGTATTAAAACCAATAACAACTGAGTTTTGTGCGTGTATGTGTGTGTATTTTGTCCAGAAGATAAAAATAATATATGTTCAAAGTTAATTTGTAATCATAATAATTTGAACAGGAAAACCCTTAAAATAAAAACTACAAATTTGAAAGATACCAAAAATTTAAAAATTCTCAAGATAAAATATATGTATGTATGTATGTATGTATAAAAAACAAAATGGGTAGCTATTCCAATGCAATTTCTCGAATAAAATATACAACACATCCATACGTATACGTTTAGGCATAAAATATCATGATTTTTTTATAATAATCTCATAAACATTTTTAATCATACAAATGTATGTATGTGAATAAAAAATTATTAAAGATTTGTTTCATGATAAACCAAATGATACAAGAAATAAAATGAAAACATAAAACTAACACCAAACAAAACTAAAAAAACCAAAAAAGATTTAAAAAAATAACAACACGAAAATTATGAAAATTTGGAAAAAAATCATACCTCTCTTTTTTTGCAAATGAATCAACATAATTATAAGATAAAAACGATATTAATGAATGGTTAACCATTTAAATTTTTTGCTTATTTAATATAATAAATAAATACTTTAAAATAAAGGGACATAAGTAAGTAATCATGAACAAGTAAGATTTGGAAGGGACAATATACATACATATGTATGTATGTACATGTATGGTTACATTACATTAACAAGAATATGTAAATATACGATGAGTTTCGATATGTCAAAAAATGTGTAATACTACAGTATTACTACTGTTCTAATACAATTATAATAAAATGTATGTATTCATATATTGCAGTAAATGTACATATTTTTTTTTACTGTGACGTTAACAAATTTTTGTCTATTTATTTGACTGATTATTTTCCATTTTTTTATACATATATACATACATTTACATTAACATTAATTTCGACTATTACTAAATTTGAAATAAATATACATTGTTTAAAAAATTTTTGATATTTTTGTATCCACAGAATTTTGGATGCATTGCATTTGCGTAATATATGCGTAAAATTTACATTACATTTCGAAAATTTTGACAATGCATGTATCTGTTTCAATCTTAGACATTTTTGAATCTGTTGCATCGTATTAGTACGATACATTTCGAAACTAATCGATATTTTTTTAAATAATGTAAATGAAATATTTTAATTTATCAATTCTATAGAGCCTGTTTTAAGTGTATACACATATTTAAGTAAAATTTTAGCAGATTCAGTACAAATGCTTAAATTGTGTGTACCAAAATATAACAACAATTATTATAAGCATTTACTAAAAGAGCTTCTAATATTCTAGAAAATATATACACAACACATAGTCAAAGTGTTACAGGACACTGGCCGATAAGCAGACCAGGATCAATGTGCCCTTTAATCTTTACCGTTGCAATTGTAGAATGGTATAGGTGCAGAGAAAACTCTACTACACTACTTCTGCAAATGCCCGGCCTTAGTCAAAGCAAGGCATAAGACATTTGGCAAGCACTTTCTGGAAAGCCTCGGGGACCTGTCTCAGATGAGTTCTGCTAGTATCTTTTGCTACCTTAGCCCAACTGGGTGACTGTAACCGTGTACTCCTCAAATTTCCGTTGGTAAGGTACCCACGACCTCATGTAGCATCAAAATGGAATCACTATATGCTAATTGGGCGCAACTCAAGCCGTAGTTGTGCAGCCACTTCAAACCAACCATATACACAACAAATGCAAAATGTTTTGAAGAACCTGTTTCGCTCTTTTTTAAAACAACAGCAAATGTTGATGTTAATTCTGAAGATGATGATGATGACAAGATGAGGTGGTAAATATTGTAGCAGAAACTATATATGTACATATTGTATGTATATATGTATTGTTTAAGTCTTTTTCATTCATTAAATAAATGATATCTTAAGAAAATTTTATTTACTTATATTATTTTATTTTTATTTTGTTATTTCTTTTTCATCAAAAAAAAAAAAAAAAACTATAATCACACATTAATGCCTTCTATGAGAACTTAATATTAGGTACATCCACAGAGTACGAATGGTTAATACACATCACATATGCATATTCATATTTACATCCACATTCATATTATAGTAAAATATATTTGAATAGATATTGTTTATATTACTTTATTAGACACGTATGTAAGCATATCATGCTAAAACTGCATTATACGTAAGTACAGAAAAATGCTTATATACTAAAATAGTTAAATGAAAATGACGATTTTTCTTTGATAAAGTTAAATTACATAAAATGATCATAAAGTATTTGACAACTTACTTTTAAGAAAAATAATTTAAGATAAAAATTATTGAAACAACATTTTTGTTGGTGTTAATGTACATAAAATGGTGTAAATGCAATTAAATGTACATGTGTGTGTATGTATATTTAAACAAATAAATAAAAAAATAAAAATTAAATTAAATTTCTTTGATTACTTTTATTTTCTATACATAAAAATATTGATGCACATTTTAAATGTATACCATTATAGTACATAATATAGAAAAAATGATTTTATGTAAATTGTTTCTAGACAATAAAATAACAATTTTAATTAAATATTTACTAATAAGTAATTACATATACTGACATTGGAATTTAAAATTTAATTTTATGCAAATTAAAATATTTTCACATATGTACATGCATTCATTGTATATGCAATTCATAATATTGTGTACATATGTATATGTGTGTAATAAGAATTTTAAGTTTTATCTGAAAGCATATACATATGTACAGTAATTGTATTCAGCTTATTTTACATTAAAATATATTTATGATATTCTATCTTTTGATAATGATAAATTACGGATATCTATTATATTTCTTTACTTAACGTATAAACGTATTGATTGAACAAAATCAAAACATTTATCATTTTTATTATTGTTTATACAAAAGAAGAAAAAAAAAATTAAAGATAAGATACAAAACGATGAAATTTAAAAAAAAAATAATAAAAAATATGTACATTTCATATTTTTAATTATAAAAATTGTTTCAAATAATTGAAATTAAGCTTAATTTAATATTTTATTTGATAAGGATAACTGAAATACATAAAAATGAGGACGACAATAAAATTATTGTGTAAGCACATAATAAACCAAACCAATCATATAACATAGCAATGCATTGTCTTTTACCTTTATTTCATGAGATGAGTACACATACATTCATATTCATACTCACATATATGTACACATGACAATAATGTCTAAATTTAACAAGTACATATATTAAAACAATGTAAACTATTGTTTTATTTTGTACATGAAATTTTTTAACTACTAAATACTAAAAACAAAAGTGTATTTCAGTTTTTTTATTATATAAAGTAAATAAGCTAATGATATCATTCGTGTTTAAAATAATCAACCACAGAAAAAAAAAATCTTTTCTTCTCCTTTATACCTTTTATTTTTAAGTGTGGTCTTTTCACAGTGGAAAATAATAATAAACTTTTTAAATTTTCTTATAAAGAATCTTGTATCCTTTTTGTTTATAAAAATGTTGTCGAGTTTTGTGCATGTTGACCATATATATACTTATTTTCACGTGCAGACTATTCATATTGTTTGTAAAAAAAATTTTAATAATGTAAAACTGACATCATGGTAAAGCAGTATATGTATGTATGTACATTTTTGTACATATGTACAAGAGCCACAGGATAGTATAGACTATACATATGTAGATAATCTGAATCTGTCCAGCCTAAGGCTAAAGGTAGCCGACGCATTGCTACTTCGGCAACTTGATGTATTTTTTAATAATCACCAATAAGTTTGCTATTAAAGTAGTTATAATATAATAACATGTACATTTACATATGTACATACAAAATTTATATAATACATTCATATTTATATACATACATATAAATTCACAACAATACATATATGTATGTATGTACATATAATAATAATTACCTCCGGCGAAAGACATTTAGAAAAGAAAATTATTTACAAAGATGATGGCTAACTTTTGAATGCCTTTAAGAAAAATACGTCTCAAGGTCTATACATATACATACATATGTATATTAACATCACAGCATCAACTATTGTCTGCCAAAACATATAATAGTAGTAATAACTAAAACAACTATGGTTTTAAAAATTGTTCTTTTTTTTTTCTAAACAAATTTCTGCTTTTAGTTTTTACAAGATTTTTCATTTCCTTTTCGTTTTAATAAAAATTCATATATCATACTATATATTTTATACAAGAAATTTAAAATTACTCATGTGTATATTTCATTTACACATACAAATGTAACGCATGTATACAATAAACCGTACATAAACTATTTTTTTTTTTGTTTTATAGTCATTAAAAATAAAATGAAATGAATAAATCTGCCAGCATTTTAGTATTTTTAACCTGTGCTTCAAACATTAACTGCTCTACTATATCATTTGATATTGATGTAATATATATGTACAATGTACATACATATGTATACATACCATGATAGATAATATAACATGTAAAATTCTTGCATAAAATATGAATAAAAAAAACTGTATTTGTCATACTGCCAGATTTAAATTATGGAAAACGATTTAATAAAATCAAAACAACTTGTCAAACTGTTAACACATATCTTAGTTATAATCTTTATACAAAACATAATAGAATAATAACAAAAAAAAAACAAAAATAATAATAAGAAAAGAAAAAAAATATATCGTTAATTTATGTTAGAAAAATTGTAATAACACAACATTTTATAGTACATGTATGTATATCAAGTATTCTGTATATGTAAGTACTATATTCATTTATTCTATGTAGTACATACATACACAATTTATTGTAAATGATGGTTATGCTATAAATCATGATTTTGTTATTAGATCCGTGTAAACATAATACCATATTTAGTATTAAAAAAAATGTACATATTTTTTATAATTTTAACATGCTGGTAGATATTCCTTTTAAAGGATATGAATATCAATTTGTACAGAATTGTTAACATTTTTCTCCAATTGTAAATTTATTTTAAATAAATTATACGTTTTATAAATTGGAATACCTAACTCTTATATCAAACATAAAATGTTTTAATCAAACGAAATTGAAACAATACATTGAATACTGTAGATATTCGAATAGATTAAATCACCGTGTATTTAAAAAAAAAAAAAAAATACAAAATTTTTAAATTATTTGTTAATAATAATAAAAAAAAAAAAAACCTAATTTATGTACATTTATTACAAATATGAAAGTCCCATCGAGGCATTCGTAATTATGTAATTTTATATTTAAAAAACAAAACAACATCTTGAGCACGTCTGGTATGTTACGACCACTTAATATTGCATAAAAAACTTAACAATAAAAATACAAAATATCCTTTTTTTCATGTTTTGAACGATATCGTATTCTCTTTAATTTTTAAAATTTAAAAATTATATTGAAATATTCAAGGTAATAACTAGCAATTAACTGGCATTTCTAAACAATATTAGAAAATAAAAAAATCAAAAAAATAAAAATCATCTTTATAATTTGCATTATGATACATGATTAATAAAATTATATTAAAGTGTACACAATTTTCATTTTAATCATCATAATCATCGTCATTTTCATCATCATCATCATCAGACTTGATAACATGATAATCGTTTTGCAAATATAAAAATTTAATCATTTATTATAAGGACAACATTTTATATCCATACATAAATACATATGTACTACTTATATGAATTGTATATAAAACGGAAAAATCTTACAGTATATATATGTACATACATATATGTACTGTATATTCCCTTAAGCTTATACAATACAAGTCTTAATCGAATGCAATATATTTCTATTGTATACAAGTATGTATGTACATAATACATAAAAATGTTTAAGTACATACATACATTATGCATATTTATGAGCTAAGATGCAAATTAATTTTATTACAGAAAAAAATGTAAAATTAAAAGAGATATGATCAAAGTAAATAACAATTTATAAAGTCTAACGAAATGGAATGATGGATTTGACAATCTGTCTGTTATATCCATATCAAATCAAAAAATTTATCTCACATGTGTAAATTTATAAAATTTATATTGAAAATACAATTTTATTCTACTTTGCTTATCTATGTTTTTTTTTTTTTTTTGTTCTTATTTTTTACTATTATTTTATTTTTGATTGATAATTTAAAATCAATTAGATTAAAAATCAAATAAAGAATATTAAAACATTGAAAACTAAATAGATAAATGAAAATACTTTTAAAAAAAATGAAGAATGGTAAAAATTGAAGAAATGTGTACATACATATGTTAACTTTTATTACCAATTTATCTTTTCATTTGATTTAAAAACACAATTATGTATACTTATAGTAAAAATTCAACAAAAACACATTTTCATATTTTTTTATACTCTATATTACTAGTATTAGAAAAATAAAATAAAATTGTATATTTTAAATGAATGTTAACGTATGTACGTACTTTATTTAAGCTGTATTTTTTATTGCTTTTAAAAAAAATTTTAAACCGAAAACCATTAAAAATAATCATTAAAGTAGACAAATTAATCACCGCCTCTTCTTAAAATTATTACATACATACATACATACATACATACATAACGTACATATATGAAATATTACTTATTATGTTACTTATTAAAAAGTAAAGGAAAAAATCAAGTACACACGGGACTTTATAGTTACGTTCAATAAACTTTTATTAAGTGAGCTATATTTTTTTTTCTTTTTTTTTTTTTTTAAATAAAATCTTTTTTTTTGTACATTATATGTTTAAGTATATTTAAAAACCATTATAATAATATGTAATAAATACACATAAAAATACATTTTGTATTTTTTCATACATTATATGGTACAAACATCAATTAATCAAACCAAGCAACATTTTTTTAAAAAAAAAATGTTTTTATGTACCTACGATAAATTTACTTCACATAAATTTTGTTGACAATTAAAATTAAGAAAATGAAAAAAAAATATATATATATATAAAAAAATAAATAAGAACAATCATATAAATTACCTGAACGTCTTGAATTTGCTACCATAATTACAGTAGCCACGTATACTACTACTGCTTCTATAATGAGTTAAATGTTAAATGTACCTATCTATCTATCTTTAGAAATTTGTAATAGATGAAATTTTTAAAAGATAAATTCATTTGAAATATAATCAAAATACAATGCTCATCAATCAAAATTCGATTCAAAAAATTTTCTTTTTATTATTCGAAACAAAAAGATAATAAAAATAATAAAAGGAAATATTAAGATAAAAATTTTATAATTTATACGTAAATTTCACTTTTTAATTAAATTTAAAAAAATAAAATAATTTCAAAATTATGTTGTCTAATAAATTTTTAATTAGTTATATATGTGGGTATTGTATTAGATTAGATTGTTACATATATGATATGTCCAATTTATTCATAGAAAGATCACAATTTTCATAGAAAATCGTTAGGAGACAATTACAATGGCATAAATACATATGTATATGTAATTCGAATTTTTTATATTTTTAAAAATTTATTTTTCTATTCTCTGCATTTTTATTTCGTAAATGCAAAAAAGAAAAATATTTTTTATCATGTTTCTAAAATGATGATAAAATTTTTTTAATCACTTTTTCCCTTCATTCTTATAAATGTAGATACATACATATACATACAAACATATTTGACAGGTGACAGAAATTTCTTAGCATATGCTTAATTATATTATAATATTGATGTATTATCACGTGTATGTTTCACCACAAACAAATACATAATAATTATTATTTCTTCCCTTTTTATAACATATGTGCATATGTACCTTTTGTTATGAATTATTACATATTAGAATGAGAATGTGTATAATTATTAGAAGATTTGTAGGATATGTTTCTATGTATACGTACATACCATATATATACATACATATGTACATATGTATATGCGATGTAAAATAATTCGAATTAAAATGGGATATTGCCAATAATTATAGATCATCGTATATACGATCAAAATTGAGAATTTGGATTTTACCTGCAAGTATCTGTATGTACTATCTGTATATTGTTTGCATGTCAATTCAATGACCACAATTTTTTTATAATGACAACAATTTTCGTTTTTCGCTATATTGAAAATTTACCACCTAAAAAATTGGGATTAAACATTAAACTGAAATGATTTTGGGTTAATCCAAAATCTGAATTATTCCTATGTACATATGCGACTTTGAAATTGTAACGATCCCAAATTCGAAATACCTATACATATTGGTATATATTTATAACGTATATCTATACTATGGTATATTTTTTAATTATTTTCAGTGCAGACAAACCTCATGAAATAATATACATACATATGTACCTACATGCATATACGTACATTATTACGTCTCGTTTTTTTTATCATAATTTTTAGTAAGAGCATTTTACAGCAAGTGTTACTACAATTCTCAACGTTTTCATTCCAACATCAAACGACCTTTTTGAGTAGTAATACATATTATGTTGTAAAATGGTACTAATTTACATAGTTTCAATAAGTCTCGTACTGAAAACAATTTAAAAATAAACACTTTTATTTTTTATTTTTTAAGATACAAAGATGTATATTTATTGCAATAATGCAATATGATATTTTTATGCGTTTAATTCTCGATATCTTTCATTTCATTGATAGGCACATACATAGATACATATATTGTATGTAATATGGTAAAAAACAAAAAACAAATAAACAGATTCTAATAAACATGCAAATGAATTTTTAAAAAAATGCAATTGTCGAAAGTTAACATAACATCACAATTTTTTTTTTTGTTTTGTTTTACTGTCTTTATTAGTAATGTGAAAATTTTAAATTCACATAATCATATTCATTTCAAATTATTATATTAGTGGTATTGATACTCACGGAATAGATACATTTTTTCTTTACTGAATAAATTTACACATTATTTTTTTTAAAAAAAGAAGCAATTTCCCATCATTATTGTCTTATTAAAAACTATATATGCATGTACATATGTGCATATGTATACTGTAACAGAAAATCATGATTATGTTTGGATTTCATAATAAAATTATTTGTATTAATGTAAGTGTATTATTATTTAATGATTTGTAAGTGTATGTATGTATGTATGTGTAATGTATACAAATGTGCATAGAATAAGTATAAATTAAAAAAAATAATAGTAAGTACAAGTACATTTTTAGTTCATACATACATACATATGTATATCAATTGCAATTCATGTATTTTAAATTAAATAATAATTGATGAGTGGAAAATACATTCAAATTATTATTTTTCTTTCTTTTTTTAAAATTGAGGAAATTACATTACATCAATTGTTGTTATGATTACTATGGTGGTTGTAAATTGTAGGTGTTATTTGTTTTTTCTATTTACTTCTTATTTTACTTACTAGACTTTATTTTTTAAATATTTTCACTATATACATACATACATTATTGAAACAAATATAAGTTTTTATACAGTAAGAGATGAACTTTTTAAATATTAGATATTTGAAATAACAACATGTTATCTTACATGTGTACAATATATGATTGATTTTTTCATTATTATTTTTGAATTGATTATAATAAATTTCTGTAATGTAAATAACTGAATCAAATTTATTCCAATTTTCATAATTTTGCCACTTTCAAAATAATTAGCTTATCAATATAATTTATAACTAATCTTTGTCACTTCTAATACATATATATATACATACGTATATGTATTCTAATTCATTTTTGAACAAAAATAAATTTTTTTTTATTTTATTTTAATTAGAAACTAAAAACACAAATGATTATGCTTATTCTAGAGTACGCATATATATATATTATACAACGAGCGTACAGGGATATTAAGTGTACATATATATGCATGCATTTGATTTTGTTTTCGTACGAGAAATTTTTCATGTATTAATAAAATCCAATAATGAATTTTTATTTATCTTGTTTTTTATTTTATAATACGTATTACATTTGATTGTATTGTAATAATGTATGTACGTATCACATGCATTTTCATATTAAATTTTTATTACATTCATCTCATGGAAATATGATTAAACTTCTAATTTACCTTCTCTGTACTTATATACTATATTGTAATTAGTATTATTTCTTGTATGCTTATTATCAAAAAGAGTATTCATTACATATGAATAGAAAAAAGATGCATTTGTGTATGTATATTATCCAGAAATTGAAAAGAAAAAATTCACTAAACTATAGTTTATCTTTTAAGGATTTTCAGCAAATGACTTACATATATCGTGTTGCATATCGTGTCTTTTTTCATTTCTCATAATTTCTTATATTAGTGATTCAAAATTAGAGCTACCAAAATGCTTAAATTTTCTGTACAAAATTAAATGAATTTTTCAAATAAAACGATACTCTTGTACATTATCTTCATTTCCATTTATTATTATTTTTTTAAATCTTTTTATATTCAAATTCATGCATATATTACATTCAGGCGAACCAAGCAGCTTTAACTCCTTTAAGCAACAATAAGTTATTCTTGTTTTTCTTTCTCGTTTTTATACCATACGGCATACACAGTAGACAGCAATATCTATCCTGTAATCCTGCATGTAACGAGGTCCGAGAGCCAGATACTACATCATTACACATCCATACATTATACTTATATGTATTCATAGGCATCCCATAGAAAAGATTGATAGAATTGCGAGATCTTTTTTGTACTCCTTAATAGGGTACATGTCAATAAATGAAAATAAACGTTTTTATAAGACATGCACTGAAAATCATTAACAGACGGACTATAGATTGAATTTCATTATACAAATATCGGCTACTATGTACATTGTCACATTACAGTTACTTAATAATGGATATCCATAGTAGAGTACACATATGTATATACTTATGTGTATTACATCTTAATAATTTTTATATATTTTTACAGTTTAATTAATAATTATGTACCAAAAAAAAGTTTTCATATACGCATATTATGTACTACATATTTTTACATTTTTATATGAGACTATCAATGTTATCTTTGTAGGTATATGTTTTATTTAATTTTTTATCATTTTGTTGTTTCAATTTTTTATTTTTTTTTTATATTTTTTTTTTCATTTTTCATAACATAATTTTTGCTGTGTTATCGTTTTATCATTGTTCCACACATGTAGGACACATACATACATACATTGTATATACATACATAAATTTTACGTACACCTGAATAATAATATAATATAGGTAGTTACATTTATATTCCAATCAATTTCCGATTGAACTTGTTTTATAGTTTAAAATAGTCTTCTGAATTTTTGTTTTCCTTTTTATATTGATTTTAGAAAAAAATTCAAAATAAAAAATAATAAACCTCGTTATTTAATGTTCTAATTAGATGTTCAATCGCGAAGATTGTCTACCGTACCATGGCTTTCGCACAGGTAACTACATATAATATTATATTATTTCTTATATAAATATATATGTATGTATATTCTTGTATAAATTTACATTTTTCTTGATCTCATCATCATCGTGATCATCATCATCATCATCAGCTTCAATATCGTTATTATTAGTTTAACTTTGTTGCTGTTGTTGTTATTGTTAAATGTTAATTTTTATTTAAATCTTACAAAATATATATGTATATACATACACATTGTACATAAATGTATATGTATGCATCTAGTACATATTTTTCTTCTTTTCTTCAATTTTTTTTTTCTGTTCTTATTGAATGTCATTAACATCATTTTATAATATTCCATGGTACTTGTATAATATGTTGAACAATAACATGTATCCTGAATGTACACATGCATACCTTTATAATTGTAATTTACAGAAAAAAATATGTACCTAGGTATCTAACAAGAAAAAGAAAACTCTAACTTGATGATTTGGATTATAATTATATGTGTAATTTTTAGGCCTAAAAACATTTGAATGTGTATAAATAAGATCAAATTATATGTATATGATGTTCATAGAATACGTACATGTATAACTATGTAAAATATACGTATGTGTATCCATACATATACAGTTAAGATATATGCATACATACACTAAATGTATTTTTAATATTACATTTGTACCTGTAAATAAACGTACAAACAATTAATGTATAATAGAGTAATTGTATTTATTTTTTTAAAGAAATCATTATCTCAATGTTGTATATGTAGGTACTTTGTTATTAGATTTACCGTAACCATCATTTGTATTAAAGGATTTACTACGATATGTTGGTATATGTATACATGAACACAAAATAAAGTACAATTTTTTTTTTTCTTTTTTGTTCAAAAAAAATTTCTTTTCTTATACATACATTTATTTTTTAATTTGATTTTGTTTCGCTTTGATGTCTTTTATATGGATTGTATGTGATATGATAATATACTGTATGTATGGATGTTCCTATCACAATGGTACATTTCAACGTAACATGCAATACAATTAAAATGTTATTTGTTATTTAATATTTTCTTTTTATTTTTATATTTTACAACAATACATACAATACTTGTAGATGTGTAGTATGAATGTGAGTATTCTATTCATATAATAAAAGTTTTAAATTAAATGATGTTGAAGATGAATATGTGCGAGATGTCAACATGAATATCATCAATCAAAGTAACTTTCATAGAAAAACAAAAAAAAAATTTTTTTTTTCTTATTTATATACTATTGTACATTATATACACACATAAATGATAAATAATCATGAAAAGAAAAAAAAAATATTATGTACTTAAAGTGTACATAGAGTGTATACAGTGTATACATAGGTATATCTATGTAGATGTGGTGTGTATATCTAATAATAACTTTACTATAATATAATTAGCCTGTTTTCTTTTACACTTGATTTTCATTATTTTATAATGTGTACACAATTAAGCACATCTTTATAAAGTGAATTTTCCTAATGGATTTTAGTAACATTTTTACTCAATGAAATTTCAATTTTTTATGTAATTTTATTGGATAGAATGTTGCAAGTATGTACGTTTCAATTACGTATAAAATTACATATACACATTGACATAAAACATGCACACAATAATAATAAATTGAACGTATGTATACGTATGCATGTACGAAAGATATAAATATATGTATGTGAATGTATGTGTGCATCTCGTGCAAAATTTTTTTTATTAAAAATAATTACACAAAACACCTTAACGTACAATTATTTGTTTTTATATAGCATTGTGAGAAAATGAGATTTTAATTAAAACAAAAACAAAAAAAAAAAGGAGGACATTTTTTTTTTTTTTAATTTTTTTTTTTTTCTACTTAAATGATATTTGATGAGTAAATCTTAAGAAAAAAAGGCAAAATATCGTAATTGAATTAAGTTATAGAGTAATTAAACATCTTTTTATTTTATAAAATTTCAATTTTATTACCTTTTTTTTAAAGTTTAATATATAGAAATTAAATTGCAATTTCAGTCCATTAACTGGTGTTATACGTTTACATATGTACATGCACAAGGTACATATTTTTTATTATGTACATACATTTATTTGTATTTAGATACTATATTTATGTATGTTAAGAAGATTTCTATGTTTTAAATTTCTAAAAATTTATCAACAATTTGAATGTGTATAAACATAAAATACTTTGCATACATTAAAAAGAAACTTAAAAATTACGATGCTGCACATTTATACATACGTATAATGTTAATTCTTATGTCATTTCTTACATTTTATTTTTTTATTTTTCCAATTTTCAGCAATTTATCCTTTTCTTATTATTATTAGCCATATAATTGTATATCAGGTATAGTAAATTATAATATTTTTATAAAGGGTGAGTCAAAAAACATGTTATAAAATAGATTTTTTTAAAAAAAAACTTCATAATACTTATTTACAATTTCTAGCGGAAAAGTCGTTTACTTCATATGTACGTATAATTGTATGTTCCTCGTGTAAAAGACATTTTCAATCTACGATATTTTAAAAAGCTTGAAACATCCTGTATAATTTATTTCAAATTTAATTTTAATTATTTTAATGAATAAACCAAGTTAAATTTATCCAATCAACTTCAAAGTTGTTCAAAGTTTACTTATTTTTGTGCGTATACATATATACGGATATACATATACATATATGTATGATTGATCAAAGATTTTTATTCTTGTCCCTATGAAAACTGCATGTATTTAAAAACAAAAATAAAACCTAGACTAACAAATTGAAATCAATACAATGAAAATCTAAACTATACAAAAAGAAAAATGAAATGTCGGCAATTTGATTTTAATTTTTTCTTGCATCTAGTTTATTTCGTATACTATAATACATGAATATAATCACGTTAAGATATCATTCTTTTTTATATATTTTATGTTGAATCTGTCATTTTTAATATCATTTTAAATTTGCTCCTATGATATGGCATGATAAGTATTCATGCACGTGCTCATCGTCTTAACTTGCAATTTCATTATAATTGCTTATACGAACGATTTACCTTTCATTAATTTACAAATACACTTGTATGAATATATATATATATATTTACTTACATACATGCATATAATGCAATATATTACAATGAAAATACATTTTCTTAGACAGCTTTAAGCAAGATAAAATTAAATGCTATTAGGCTTCATATAGTTATATAAACGTTAACATATACATACATACATATGTACATATATGTAAATAACAATATGTACATGCATGTTTATGTTAACTTCTCATATTCATTTCATTCTGAAATAACGCATATAAAAGTAGGAAGATATATATACGTACATATATAAACAATATATCTACCTATGTATGAGTTTTACAACTATTTTTTTTTTTTTTTTTTAATTATGGTATGATAATTAAAAGGATACATATTTTTCTTCATAATTTCATGTATCTATCTATATATACATTTAGTATAAATGAATTCTTATTAATTGCATACAAACAATTCAAATTTATTATACAATATAAACAAATCAAAATTCAGAATATATGCACATCAATTTTCATGAATAATTATAAACATTAAAGGAAATGAAATTTTTTGATTACGTTTAATTATATAGTAGGACGTGTGAAAAAAAAATGAAAAAAAATTTAAATTTTTTTAATTAACTCATTAAGTATAGGTAATTTATTTTTTAAATATTTTTACTACAGAACGAAACTACAAAAAGTTCCATTTTACATTATTGTACCTATATTGATATTTAAGAAGTTCATCTCATACTGTACGAGAATTTTAAGGATTGTGGTAATAATGCTCGTGAAATGATGTTATTAGAAATTATGAGAGAAGAAAAAATACACATATGTATGTATGCTCCCATATGGCCTAAAATGAAGATATTAAAAAATAAAGAATAAATGTAAAAAAAAGTCTAATATTTCTTGACAAAATCATTCAAATAAAGTCTCAATAATTTTTCAAAATATAAATTGTATTATATATGTAATATAAATTTGTTATACATACATATGTGCGATTCATGTACATACACATATACATATATTAAAAATATTTTACAATTATAGCTAATAAATACATACTACATACATATGTATGTAAATAAATTCTTTTTCATTCTGTTACCAAACTATGTGTAGGATGATAATCTACGAGTATAATACATTTCTGTTCATTTCATATAATATACAGTGTATTTATACCAACACACATTCATTTACACACATGATCATCATAAATATATGCATGTACATATGATATATTTTTTATTATTTATGTTTGCTTGCAATAAAAATATTACTGCATATTGTCACATAAATTATGCTGGCGTCTGTATCTTTAATATTTTAAAATAATCCCCTTAATTGTTTTCATGTTTATTTCTATTTTTTTAAATCGTTTTTTCCTTTTAATTTTTCAATATTGAAAAATACAAACTTTGTAAAACCAAGTAAAATATTATTAAATAATATACTGTACTCTAAATAACGTAGGTACATAAAATGCAAACGTTTTATTTATGATTATATTTTTGTGTTACATTTACATTTTGCAATATTATTAACAAATTTTGTTCAACATTTTAATTTCATGTGTGAGGTATAAGTACATAACATTAAAAAAGAAAAATAAATTTAGGTACCTATTTTAAAATTTTTCAACATTTTCCACATTATGAAAACAATAGCAAAAAAAATTTTTTCTTGAAGTGTTGTAATTTGCAATTTGCAAAAAATTTATCTACAACGCATATACATTGTATGTGTATAATTACTTTTTCTTACACATATAAACACGTATTTTCATATATGTATATATGACTATTATGAATATACAAATATGTATGTACATATAATCACATGTATTTTTATAAATATACACATTTATACATATGTATATGTAATTCAAATACACACATTTGTGCAAATATTTTAAACATTTAAACCATAATTCTTGCATAAATGAATTACCCATATAGTCTGATATATTAATACATCATATTATATCATATTATATCATCATATTATTAATAATCGATATAAAAAATAAAAAAATAATCAAAAAAAAAAAAAAAAATTAACATATCTGTGCAGAATATCAATGAGGGCACATTTTAGTGCATTTTCGTGCTAAATAATACCTAAACCATAATCCAAATATATACAATATACGTATTTGTACATATCTGCATTTAATAACTATGTATTTACTTTTATGTTATTTTATATTTGTACATATACATATGTACATACATATAAACATACATACATATATTTTATATTTTTATTTTATGCATATTTAAATTTGTATACCGGAAGCCTGTAACATAATAATATATGTAACCGAACATGATAAAAATGAAACAATATAAATAAATAAATAAAAATATGCTGACTTAAACATATCTACATATTAATATGTATGTATGTATGCATGTGTATGATTTTTTAAATTTATTATATATGTACATAGTAATATACAAGTAGTTAGAAAATATTCCATACGTGTGTGAATTATTTGATGTCCGTATACCCTGTATATGCACATACATATATCTTACACATACATAGTATGGTTGTTTGAAACAGACAAAAATTAAATTAATTTGAATGTTCCGCAAAAAAAAAAAAAAGAAAACAAAAATAAAAACAATAAAAACACATCATTGTCATACAATCGACCCACCACATAGATTTGTTTGGGCCAAAATTTTGTTGAATCCGTTTTAAAACATTATTATTTTATTTCGCTTTATTTATTTCTTTCATTTTTTTCACTTTTATTTCCCTAAATTTTACAAATGATTAAGTTTATATGTACATACAATATATGTGAATCACAATATACATATAAACGTTATATTTAGTTATATACATAAACATTATATACATATATAATTCTCTGATGTGTTTATATCAGGATAAAATTGGCTGATTTAATCAAATATAAAACATATACAGGATATTTATGTAGGTAATACAATGCATATGTACATATATGGCGAATGTATGCAAAATCGTGATGTGGTTAAATTTTGGTTAAAATAACAAGCAAGAAATTATCTGGATATTTAATTAAAATTTGAACAATTACTGCGAAAAATTAATAATGAGTACTTATATATTATTGTAAAATTTTATGATGAACTTAAATAAATAAATAAAATAATTGATTTATGAATAAAATATAAAATTTATTTTACATTTATGAAAAATGAAAAAAAAATATGACCATTGTATTATACATAAATGATTATTTAAAGATTATAAATTAATTAAAACAAATAAAAAAATGCTTTCTGTATTCTTAGTAATGCAATATAATGTAACGATTTCTTACTTAAAAAAAAAAAAAATTCGTTTGTTGTAAGTATGTATTAAACATGTACGTAATATTGTTTTTTTTTTATATTTTCAGACCTCTAAAACGAACAACTCCAATGTCATTCTTACAACAAATGCCATTACCACCACCAAAAGAAAATACATCAACAGGAAGTGGTACCGCAAGTAATTTAGCATCTACATCAACAAATTTATTTTCATCAACTGGACAAAATCAATCTCAAATATCATCAAATATTTTACCAACATCACCATTAACATTACAAAGGCAATTTCATTCACAATTACCAACAACATCAAGTGCAATTTGTTTATTAAACGAAAAATTACCACCGTCTGGTTTTCAAGCTGTCAAACTAATGCCACCTCAAGTTACTCCATCATCAGCATCTTCATCATCTGTATTAAAGCCACCGATCTCATCACCATCATTACTTCATCATCAGACAACGCATCCAAGTTATTTGATTGGGCCACAACTTGATATTCAAAGGCATTCACAATCAGATGATGATAGCGGTTGTGCATTAGAAGAATATACATGGGTACCACCAGGATTACGACCCGATCAAGTAAGCATGCATTCTATTATAGACTATCTATAGCGTATAACAAAATATTAAACACAATATATACCTATACATGAAACATGTGTATTTCTTTAATCCATAAATTTTACACTCGTGTTCATTTCTTATGAAAAACGAAAAAAAAAATGTTATAATCAAATATTGATATTCAAATTTATCTTTTTATAATACATATTCAAATGTTTATTCGTAATCTGTAAATTAATGTTTAAATTTCTACCTAACGACTTGACTAAGGTGTTTAAAATATAATGCATGTACATATTACATTACCATATAACGTACGTATTTATAATGTTTTAAGCATACTATTAATCAATAAATCTCTTGTATTTTTGTTTTCCTTCGTTTTTTTTTTTCAATTGTTTTTTATAAAGTATGTATTATTAAAATTGTATTAAAAATAAAACAAAAAACAAAAAAATAATGTAGATTTTTTTAGAAGCCATCGTAAAATAATGTTCATCCCACGTTTATACTTTATTATATAAATGAGATCACAAAAGCTCAATTCTGTTTCATTATTTTTTTCACTGTAATATAGTTAAGTTGTCAACGTCATTAAAAACATCTTATATGTAGGTACATGATATATAAAACAAACAGTGGGCTATTTTATCTAAAGCTATGATCTTCCAACTACATATACATGCACATGAATAAAATGCGATATTTTATACGAATAGGTACATATATTTATGTATGCATTCATATATGAATGAATACATTGTTAAAAATGTAAAAGTATGCATGAATTTGTAGGTATATACTGTTTAAAGCAATCCAAACTATATAAGTACTATTACAACAAAGCACGGATATTGTATCTTTTATTTGTCATTATTTGTCCCCCAACAAAAAGGCTTAAAGTAATCAGAACAAAACTTGGATTCACCATCTAAAAGACGACAATCTTTCTTTATTTTATATATTTATGTATAAGTATGAACATATACGTAAATATATGTACATGCAAAATTTTATGTATGCACACATAAAAACATAATTTTATATCTTAAAAAACAATCTTATATTATTTCTTTTATCTAAAGTGGACCAAGTGCAGAAAACCAAATAAACAAAAAAAAAAAAAAAATGCAATTCAACTTTAAGCCAAAGTAATAGGCGTATCATATTATATGAAAATATCTTATACAATTCTATGTATCTCATGACATTACACTTACATATGTACATAATATGTATTTATATAAAATCCATGCATACAAATAATATGTATGCACATATGCAACTACAATAAAATGATTTTTATCGAAAAGGGTCTATAAAAATGCAATAATGTCCGTAAATTAATCATTGTGACAGAAGTATTTCTACAAGCTGATAGCAAAAGCCTCCGTATAACATTATATTTTACTATATGTACATATATTCTTACATGCACATTGTGTATTGTTTGTTATACGTACATATGTACATGCAAAATATTTATACATATAATTTTTATATAAAATTTATATAAACGTATACATGTATGTGTGTATAAAATTGCAACTATCTCAGCAGACTATGAGGTACTTTTAGTCTATGAGAATATATATCTACAATATAAATAAATATACGTATAAGGACAAGAGGATAATATATAAATATATACGCACATACATACAATATATGTTGTCTATGTATTACAGTTTGTTCATATTTGGCTTGATGTTTTTAATCGGTACAACATGTTTTAAACTTATGTTTTATTTACAACAAAATACCTTACGTATTTCTAAAACAACAAACAAACAAAAAAAAAGTACATATACATTTACAAAAGGGTGTAAGTAAAATGCAAAGAAAAAAAAAAAACACAAATTCTTTTGAGTTTTTCAAAATAACAACAATACTTACATACATACATACACATATATTGTATGCATGCATGTATATAAAGATATAAAAACAACATTATCAGCAAACAATATAAAGTTGTTGAATTTTAATTAAAGAATTTTTCTATTCATTTTTATTCTTACATTAACTAAGAAAAAATTCTTTTTATAAAAATTTCTTTTTTTATATTATTTATACCGAATAGATTTTTTTTTTTTTTTTTATATACACATATGAAAATATGGTGAATTTGAAAAATTAAATAGGAAAATATAAAATTTAAAATTTTTATTATCATTAAACTGAAATGTATCTGAATTCAAAAAAAAAAAAAAAAAAAAAAAAAAAAATAGAAATGTAAAATTCCGTTGTTTAAATCAAAATTTATTTGAAATTTAAAAATGTAAATTATTTTTGATTTATTTTATAAAGCCATTCATAAATCAGATTCATTTTTAAATGTTAACATATAAAAGTGATTTATTACTTATCACAACATGAAATTGTGTTTATATTTAACGCACATATGCATTACTATACGCATGATTATATGAAATAATTTCAAACAAAATTCACTTGAAAAATAAAATATGAATTTGGAAAAACTTCTTCTACATAAACAATTGAAAATATAAAAATAATAAAAAAAAAATAAGCAAAATAAAATGTTCAGTACATCATTTCCGACACATCAATTTCCAAAGTCAGTATATCACATGTTTTTTAGTCCTTTTAGCAATTGCAACATAAATATACAAAAATAAACACGAAATTTGAAATTTATTCACACGTATATCATCTTTAACTGGCCATTTTTCCCATTCAAACGATATTCTGAATCGTGATAGTTTGAAAAAAGGAGCGAAATGTTGTATTCATTAATATCACAATTTGAACTCCAAACACATTTCATTGTCATCATCGTCATCGTTATCGTTTATTATATTGCTTTTCATATACACAATACATACGAGAAAAAATATGTAAAAAAAAAATTCACTCATACCTTATCATTAAACCAAGGAATATATATAAAAACAATCTACCACAACAATATTGAGTTTCCTAGAGTTAATTGAATAAAACGATTATTCTTGCTTTCATTATTCATTATATGTGCTTATTTGTATAATACAGATATGTACACATATAGCATGTAATTTTTTGGTAAATTTTTCTACAAACTATTCATATCGTCAGTTAGCATCATGAATTTAATATACAATTATACCCCTTAGAATTATTTAGTTAAAAAAAAAAAAAAAACGATTTTCCGAATAATACCAGAATGTGGTTATTTATCGTTTTTTCCTATCATATCCTAGATTTCGGAAAATATTTTAAAGGATGTATACATTGAAATTTCAAATTTCAGAACATCCTGTTTCTTTTTGTTTTTTTGTTGTTGTTTTTTCATTAACAGAACAGCCAAAAAAAGACCAAAACAAAAACAAAATTTATTTAATTTATATCGGTCATGTGCAACAAACGATGTATGAATTGTTGGGGTGTATCATGAAAATATCTAGAGTTTATATGTACTTACATCAATGTATGTATATTTTTGTAATGTGAGGAGCGTATATATACTTGTGCACATGACACTGTAAAATACACGTGTATAATTCAAATATGTATGTTGTACTATACATATACAGATAGTATGTATGTATGTAGTACATGGTAGTACATGTATGTAAGTATTAGTGGATTTCTGGTATTAGGCACATATAAGCATCACATGAGATCATAAATCCATAATAAACGTTATTCATCCCACAGGCTATTTGCTAACACCGCATATTTAGCAACAGTATAAAAAAATAAAGCATATATTATACTAAAAATAAAGTAATTTCTCACATATATGTATGTGCAAAAAAAGCCATAAGAAAAAAAAATCAAACTTATAATAAATACGGTTTATACTTAGTTCTCATAATAAAATATAACATCCCTCTAACCCTTAAAATTAAAGTAAGTAAATGATTGTTTTATATGTATGTATGTATGTTTGTTTGAATGTCTGAATACAATCGGATTATTTATTAGCCTCGAATGGGATACTCATGCCTGGGGAGAAGCAATATCATTATAGTGATAGCATATATATACATATATGTGTGTATATATCTATACATGTATACACGTACGCATAACAAAAATGTACAAAAAGGACTTTTTTGATAAAATATAAATTTAATATACATACATACATACATATATCTGAAAAGTGAAAACTATAACTGCTGCTGCACGCACACATATGTGCAAAATTATGCATCGATTCACATATGTACTGGAACATGTGTGTATTCAATAAAGTATATATGAAATTTAGTTGTTTTATTTTTAATTATATAAAAAAAAAAAAGTAAAGTACAAACATAAAAACCATAACAAATAAAATTTGTACTAATTACTCGTTTAATTCAACATTTATTTCATATTTTCATAAAATAATACCAAACACATAAAATTTAAATTGTATATACCTTTCTATACTTTATTTTTAAAAATAATTTTCATTACAGGACTTATAGAAATTATATAGAGTAGTACCATTTTACATTATTATTATATTAATATTCAAAAAAGTTCATCTCATACTGTATAAAAACTTTAAGAATTGTGGTAACACTGTTCGTGAAATGCTTTTATTAGAAATTATGGGAAAAAAAAGATACATATTATGTATGTAGGCATTCTTTCATAACTAATAAATAAGCCTGTAGTGAAAATAATTAAAAGATTAAGTATATATACGTACTTTTGTCTTTTACGTATACATTGTGCTTATACAAAGATATTACAATTTTTTTCAAGTTAGTAAAATTTCTATACTAAATGCTTTATTTGTTGATAATTTGTAGATGAAATTAATTTAAACAGGATATTTTTTACTTAAACAGTCCAATTATTTAAAGTTTATACCTACATTTAAAAATGTTACAAACAATTTCTAAATTAATCGAATTTTTTTTTTTATTTACATATATATTCATACATATATATATATACATAGACTGCAGTATACATACAAATTTGTATAAGAATATACAATACATGCATAATGCATACATCCAATCCATTTTTATGTACATACATATATACATACATTGTTATGTTACTTATAAATGTAAATTTCAATTCTAAAATCTTTAATTCCATTTATGGATATTTTAATTGGAATTTTTCTGTTCGAATATTTTATCTGAAAATTTTCAAATACATACAAATATATCATACATATAATATTCACATATACATATGTATATGGACATTTATATACATACATAAAATTTATCCAAATTAGTATCGAATTATCAAAGATATAAAAACAAAAATTATGAAAAAAAAAAAAAACAAAAAAAACTTAAACTAATACGGATATATACCTATATATGCATATACTCGTACGTGTTTATTGTTGTATTCAAAAATTATTACTTTTACATCGTAATATTAATTATCAACAAATCATGCATTGTTATAATGAATTATAAAGCCGAAGAAAGCAAATGGTTATTCTTAAAACATACATATTTCATTTATTAATTACGTACATTTATGGTAAACGTAAAGTGGTATAATGTTTAATTACAATAAATTGTAAAATGTTGTTTTTTTTTTTTGTTTTTTTTATTTTATTTTTTTTTTAAAAGATTAAAAATTTAAAAAAAATGTTATTTTTTCCTTAAAAATACGTGTATCATGTACGCATATATCAACAGTTAATAAACCATATGTACAATAAATATAATGAATTTCATTTTTATATTATTATGTATACAACATATTTATGTACAAACTATTATCGTTATAATTATTACAAATCTATACATGTATCACGTATCTACATATACATACATATACTTACAATACAGATTATATATGTATGCAACAAAAATAAATTTACTTAACTAAGATAAATTATTTTAGTCTTTAATAGATAAACATAAAATCAAAAAACTTTAAGCTATAAAAAATTTTTTATAGCTTACGTAATAAATTTTGATTTGATGAAAAGATTCTTAAAAGATAAGTATTATCTTTCATGTACTATTAAGTGTAAAAATTATTATTACATCATATAGAAAATATACAAATATGCACGTCTATATACTGTGTATATGTAAATATATCATATATGTATGTATGTATGCACTTGTGGTAAAACTATTAGTATAAAATATACAAGAATTTATATCAATCTATAAACATATACATACATGAAAATTGTTAGATTATACTCGTATATATGCATAAATAAGTATATACATATACACCTATACATAATACACATGTACATAAAATTCATACTACATATTAACATTCATACATATGTATATAAACATGTAAACTTTTCATTCCACTTATCTTGTAAACGTCTAATATACACCATAACTTTAAGAGTCCGACAGGTGTATTTAAGAAAATCATTAAATTAATGGTCTGGATTTAGGAAGACAGAAATTATTATTTAACAAAAAAAAGAAGAGAATATACCTAATAAATAAAAAAATCTATCATTTTTATCCCTTTAAAATTTTAAAATAACAAATACGTGCATATCGTAATATACTCAATCATCTAGATAAATGCATTTATGCATATTATATCATTTAATTTTATAGGTTTTTTGAACATATTTCTTTTCTTCTTGATTCTCACAAATTGTCTATTATTTATCTATATATTTACGAGTATTGTATATATACAAAATACAACACATACATACATAATATCTACATATACGAGTATGTATGCACTTGTATAAAATTACATAAGCCTATATTATTCATAAATTACAATAAAAAACAATTCTTTTCAAACGTTGTCCATCTTTGTACTTTTAACGTAAAAAAAAATTTCAATATACACATTTACTTATGTATTATGTATACCTATCAATTTCCAGGTTCGTCTATATTTTTCTCAGATTCCTGATGACAAAGTGCCATACGTAAACAGTCCAGGTGAAAGGTATCGAGTTAGACAGTTGTTGCAACAACTTCCGCCGCATGATAATGAGGTAAGTAAACTGACACCTTCGCAGACATATACATCAATAACTGTATGTACGTACATGTATTATAATGCATATCACTGTATTATATATACGTACTTACATATAATGTCTGTACGTATACTTTGTCCAAGTGTTCAATGCAGTGAAGAAAAATAGAGCCACATCTTCTTTATGCTTTTAGTAAACATAAGATCATGTAATAATAACACTAAACTTTTCCTTTAATTCATTAATTTAAGTGTAACTAATTTCTTCTATTTATTTTTTGTTTTTTTTTTGTATTTTTAATCATTAATTAATGTAAATAAAATTATCTTTTCTATCAAATAAAAATTACAAAAACTTACATCAATGTTATCATCGGCACAACAGCTCGATGATCACATTGTTATGATTTTACGAGGTCATTCTATCACACATGCATCTACAGTTTAAAATGGGTTACAAACTATTGAGTTTTTCATAGTAAAGAATATGAATTTGTAAGACAGACCTTAAATTGATCATTTATTTGAGTTAGTTATTATAAGCAAAAAGTTTGAAGTATCTATTCAAAACTAACTAAACTTAGGGGCAATAAGACAGTAATGCCGATAATGCAGATACAAGAAAAAAAAATAAGACCTTAACTTTATTCATCTGTGTCTGGCAGCGAATCTGGGATCAAAGGATTCAAAAGCCAATACTCTATCTTTTGAGCTGCTGAGCCCCTGCACGTAGTATATGTATTTAAAAAATAAATAAAAAAAATTCTACATGGGAAATTTGTAAAAATACTTCGGGGAAGCACTAAAAATTTGTTATTTAACGTACACGTATTGAATTGAATTCTTGGACAAAGTACAAGTATATTATTGTCTATGCAATCAATTTAATTTGCAGAATGTTGCCTAATATGTTCGTTATACATACACAACATACACAATGTATATGTATGTATGCATAATTGGCTTAAACTTGGACTTGAACGTATAAAATGACTTACCATACAAGTACATAATTCAACCCTTATACATACATAAAGTTTACAAATTACAGAATTTTATACCCATATTATATAATGCTATTGAAAATTTTAGTATTTATTTATACCATGTATTTATTAAAACTTTAATATTGCCTTACAGAGGCCATGAAGCAATTTATCGAATTCTTTTTATTTATATGTAAATTGCAAAACATTGAACTTATACACAACTGCACTTGTAATAATATGTATGTACAGGTATATGGTACACACCTATGTATGTATGTACATACGTTGAGAATGTTATACAATATTTGAATTTAATTTGAATATAATAACACGATTGTCATTGTACTTACTTTAAATTTAGAATACATTACATATGTATAATACAGCAATCTAGAAATTTTTTTGAATTTAACAAAATGAAAAGTCCTACCGCACAATATGTATACGTACCTAATTTTCTGCATAAATACATAATATATGTGCATATATGTATGTATGCATAAGAGCACTTCGCTATAAAATTGAAAAATTTATAGTACATGTATGTAACAGGATAGAAAAAACTATCAGATAACTTTTTTTTCCTAAATTGATTGATATCAAATGTTTTGACATTATTACAGGTTCGTTACTGTCATTCATTGACGGACGAAGAACGAAAAGAATTAAGACTGTTTTCTGCTCAAAGAAAACGAGAAGCATTAGGTAGAGGTACCGTAAGGCAATTGATGAATGTCAGACCATGTGAAGGAGTAAGTATACAATCATTTACAAACGAGTATATATTACTCATATTGTTTTAGTTGTAGGCCCATGTATAAAAATTATCCATAATATCTATAAAAATCGAATGCAATACATATTTTAAAATTTTAATGTAAAAAATTTGAAAACAAAGTACAAATATTTTATATACTACAGTATGTACATATGTAATCATAATTAAATCTGATTTTCGATTTTTTTAATTTATTTTTCTTTAAAACAGTGTGATGATCCAATATCAATTGGTGATATTGCTGTTTTTGCTTCACGTTTCGGTCCGAATGCATCCTGGCATCCAGCATGTTTTATTTGCTGTATATGTCGTGAACTTCTAGTCGATCTCATATATTTTCACAGAGATGGACATTTGTATTGTGGACGTCATCATGCTGAGACCTTGAAGCCAAGATGTTCAGCATGTGATGAGGTATGTATGTTATAACATGAAAAAACGAAAATATTACAAAAGATATATGCATACGAAAATATTCACAAAATCAAATTTTGTTACCTTTTTTCAGATTATCCTCGCTGATGAATGTACAGAAGCAGAAGGACGAGCATGGCATATGAATCATTTTGCTTGCTTTGAATGTGAAAAACAATTAGGAGGACAAAGGTATATTATGCGTGAAGGAAAACCATACTGTTTAGCGTGTTTCGATTCTATGTTTGCCGAATATTGTGATTACTGTGGAGAAGCAATTGGCGTTGATCAAGGACAAATGAGTCATGATGGCCAACACTGGCATGCAACGGATGAATGTTTCTCATGTAATACTTGTCGTTGTTCTCTTTTGGGTCGTCCCTTTTTGCCAAGACGAGGTGCCATATATTGTTCAATAGCATGTAGTAAAGGTGAACCACCTACGCCATCAGATAGTTCAGGTCCTGGTATGCGACAACCACCAACACAAAGAATGCGATCACAGACACGTGTAATAAATGATAATGAATACAATAATGAATCAACTACACCACCATTATCTCCTCAGCAGACAATAGAATCTCCACTACACCATCTTCGAAGTTTGCAAGTAACTAGAAGCCCGAAAACAGGAAAAAGACTTCAACAGTCTGATCAGCCAGACGTTGTGGATGACAGATGGGTCGATTATGCAGATTTATCTGCTGGTCCATCTACTTCTTCACAAAACCAAACACCATTAACATCACCCAGCGATTTTCAACATAATTTAGCTATCACAAAATGCAAAGAAGATCCTTTCTGTTTTACTGAAATGAATTTGAATCTCGATAATTGGACTTCAAAACATAACACAAGTACAAATAATACTTTTAATTTAACTCACCATATACGCAGTCATCAAGTGGAAGAGGCTTCAATGACATCCAGTATGCCAGAATTAGCACATGGACAGCATTCAAATTCTAAACCCACCGACATTGTAATATCAGTTCATTCACCAATTGAATTACCCGAATTGCCGACACCTAACCTTTCGGTAGCCTCAAATGTACCTGAAACACCTGAAACGGCTGAGGCTATCGAAGATAATGCTCGTGTACCAGAAAAGAAAAAGGGTGTTCGATTTGAAGGTGTTCCAGACACATTACCACGTTCTAGAAGCTATTCTGCAGGCAGTTCTTCAAGAAGACGTCGTAGACGAAAATCTTGCAAAAGTAGTACAACAACAAAGGCGACAACCGCAACAACGATAACTTCTACTGTATTAAGTAATCATTCAAATGATGAACCTGGTCCATCAAATCGATTACAACAGACAAATAATCATGAAGAATCAGATGCCTCAAGTGTATGCTCTACTTGCTCGTCTAGCTCATCAAGTTCAGAAGATTATTTATATCAATTACCCCAAAGACGGCATTATGGAGGAGTTAGAGTTAGTTATGTACCTAATGATGCGATAGCATATGATAAAAAACGAAAAGGTTCTGATTCTACAGACAAAGATAAAGATAAGAACTGTATCATATCGTGACGATATTTATTTTTAGTTAAGTTCAACATATAGTAATTATTACTGTGTAAAATGAGAGTATAAGACAAATTCAAATAATATCTAATCTAATCATAATTAATAAAAGATAATAAAAAATTAATTAATTAATTAATTAATTAATTAGATAATCAGAATAAAATTAAAATGTACTGAAAATAAATTAATTAAATCGTATGTTGCATATAAAATACAATTTTTTTTGTATATTTTTATAAAACTTAAATGAAAAATAAAAAATAAATTTTTCTCATACATTTTTCATTTTACTGTTTTTATTTATTATAATTATTATTCATACATACATACATATGTATCATCACAAAACCATTTAAATACATATATACTTATTATTTTAATCTGTTAATTGGATTTCAATAACATTTACATACATATTTGTATTTTCTTCCTTTTTCCTAACGAATCTACACAAATAAACAGAGTATGAATATAATGAGTTTTTATATTTAACATCTTTAAAATAATTATTATCGTTCTTCCTACTTTATTTTATATCATAAAATTAAATTAATAAATAAAACTGATAAATTTATATACGTAACATATGTATATGTTAAATGTATGTACATATGTACATACTTGTTCTCTTATTCATACAATAACTTACTATTTTCTTTTATTTTTATTTTTTAATTTCCTTTATCTTCTATATATGTATGTATGTTATATACTTGAATAAAATATTCCCTTTTTCATGAAAGGAACAATAACAAAATAAAATAAATAGGCATACAAAAATACAATACGTATGCACATACACATAACATATTTTTATATATACATATGTACATAATTTGTATTGTAAAATATGTATTTTGTCTCCCCTTTTATAATTTTTCATTCATATGTATATATATGTGTACACACACATTCATACCTATATGCATATATGTATACATAAATTCTTTTTATATAATATGTAAGTTTGTTTCCAATCTTATATGTACAATAGTACATATTATTATGAAAATGCAATAACTACATTTTATGCAGAAAAATAAATATGAAAAAGGACTTTGAGAGTAAAAGAAAAAAATAAGAAAAAAATAAGGAAAAATGAAAGAAAATAAATTTTCTTTTTTTATACATATTTTTTAAGAAGGGTGTTACATTTTATTACTATTTTGTCGCATCTGGTTTGAATTTCCTTGAAATGATGAAATCAAATTAATTCTGTTTCTGAAGTTTTTATACATACATATTTTATTTGTATACCAGAGTATTTTTTTTTTTTTCATTATGTGAATGTGTTACTTGCACACACACATTTATATGTATATATATTAAAGTGATGTACATTGGATATAAATATATACTTTTTAAAATTCACATGCATATTCAATTTTTAACAATAATAATATGTTAATACACACACGTACATGAATCATATGTGTGTGTACATGAATTTTATATTTATTTTTCAACACCGTTTTTCTTTTCTTGTTTTTTTTTTTTTTTTTTTTTTTTTAGATTTACTTTCTTGCAGCAAGAAAATCTTTATTCAATTACAATATATTATATTGACAATAACATTAGGGGATGAAAATTTTTATTTATTGTACATATACATGTATGCATGTGTTTTCTTCTTCTTTATTATTATTATTTTCTTATAAGTAAATAAATTTTTAGAAAATGTTTCTTTTATATACATGAAAATAATATGAATTTTTTTTACTACTTGCATTTTGTGCAAATGATATATGTATGTACATCCGTTACATATGTATATGCACAATAAAACTTACATATGTATGTATAATATATAAAACAGACAAACGACAACCACATATTCATTCAATAATGTTTATTCAATTTATGTATATTTACATTTTACATTATTATTATTACTATTTATTTTTATTTATTTACTGTTTTTTAGTTCATTTATTTTTGTCTGTTCAATTTTACTAAAGCTTTATGTAACGTTATAAATTTGAAAATTTTCAGTTTAACAACACAACAACAAAGAAATATGTATGTATTAAATTCTCTTAATTATAATTTTAATAAAGCCAGAAATATTCATTAAAAGAGAAAAAAAAAATTGAATACAAATAAAATTAAAATTTTTACTTTACATTTAATAAAAAAAATTTATAATTAAAGGAATATTCAAAGCTATTTTGGTCGTATATTTAACAGATTTCGCTAACTTTCATACAAAATTTTAGACAAATTGTAAATTTTTCATTAAGATTAACAGAATGTCAAGTTAGCGAAATGAGCTAACAACGATCAAAATAGGCATCATTAATTATCTGTATATATTTATCTGAATGATAATCATTCATGTTTGTGTCTATGCATATAAGCATACATAATATCCTTTTTTAAATGATTCCATCAATTTTAAATTTTTTATTTTTATATTTTCATACAAAATACGAAATGTAAACATAACGAAAAATTATTCATAAATTCAATTTAAAATTTTTTCTTCAATCAAAATAAAGTAAATTTAAATTTTCTTTCATATATTCATATACAAAAATGAAATATGTAAATATTTACATAATGTGTAATGGATTTTACCTCTTTTATTACATGGCAAAATTTAATTCCATATAAAGGTATAATCTTTCTACATACACACATCTTTGGATTAAAAAACAAAGTGATATTTACATAGGACAAAATGAATAAATTCATAATAATTAGAATACGTACAATAAGAACTTTAAAATACATACCTTTTGCATATACATATGTATGTATGTGACTATAGAGCCTTTGTACCATGCATATGATACATACGTGTCCTTTGCATTAAAATCTATCTTGATACACAAAAAAAAGGAAAAAAAAATGACAAATTGAATTTTTCACCAAATAAATAAGCAAAATAGGAGTATTTAATTCTAAAATGCTTATATGAAATTGTAGAATTTTGTTTTTTGTTTTGTCTTTTGATGACAACATCCTCCAGAAGGATTCTTTTATAAATTATGGTTTACACTTACATGTGTATCATATTTTTTATTATTTATCGTGTTCATAAACATGTTTTTTTTTTCCCTCTATCAAATGATTTACCTGACTGATGTATTATTAATTGTAAACATTTTTATATGTACATAATATGTACTATGTAAATAAATGGAACATGTAACGTATACATGAATTTATTTCATATTCATTTTATAAAGTGTGCAATAATATTCTATATCATGTATCATTTTGTAAACAAGTATCCATTTAAATTCGATGATAAATATATTTTTAAATGAATCCTTATTCGATATTTAAGAATAAGCAAATACCTACGTATGTATATGTATATACAATGAAATATACTGTAAATGGTAATATTCATACATAGATATTTTAAATCTTTTCAATAACTCAAGAATAATCTCTGCGTTTAATTATAAATTCCTTTTTAACCATTTTCTACAATCATATAAAATACTTTTTATTTGTCTATGTATTTTAAGCATTTTTCCAAGTACATATATAGATTTTAAAGTTATATACACATATTTATACATATAGGTATGTGCTATGTATTCCATTAATACTGCATGGAATATGTATAAATTTGATATTAACTAAAGAAATTGTTCTTTTCTTAAGCTAAATATGTTTTTATTCATTTTGTTTTTAAGTTCATTTCAATTTCAAGTGACACTGTTATGTTTTATATTTAATACATACATACATATATATTTTATATACTAAGGAATTAAATGATTTTACACGCAATAATGTGTACATAATAAATGTTTACCTACATATATCTTTTAATTTACATATTATGTTAATTCCATTGCAACGTATCCCCGTGTATACATATATATGTATACGCACATACACCTTTACAAATCTAATTACACAATAAAACAAGTAATTAATTTGATATTTAGTAAAAACATTATTTTAGATCTTATCAAAATATAATGCTTTAAAAGATAATATCTGGTATACTATTTCTTTTGAATTGTATGTATACAAAAATATCTTTTAAGGACATAATCTGTTTTTAAATAATATGTTCTCTTGTTAATTTTTAAACATCCTTTCTAAATTACATCTCCATACATGTGTATTCGTCCATTTAATATCATTCACATTAAATTTTTTTTTTTTTTCTTGTCTTATTCCTTTTCTCTGTTATACACTTTAAGAACATAAGAAACACATATTCTTATAACATCTTGATAACTATTACAAAAGGTATGTATTTTATCATGTTATTTCTATAAGAATTCTAAATCTTTTTTAATAAAAGGTAAATTTTTCTTTTTATACATTATATATATAAAAATTGAAAATATGCTACAATACAATTTAAAATGTACAAATTCTAATGATACTCAGACAAAATGAAATAAATGAATTGGTATATACAAGACTAATTCACTAGTAATATTCCATGAATTCAATACACAGTTTATATCTTTTTAATATCCTTTTATACATGAAGAAAAGGTTATAATTACATGTACATATTAATATTATTGCCTATATATACAGGATGTTCCAGTGTCGATGTCACTGTCAATTTTCAAACTCTTGTAACTCAGAAGGGTTGGAATATAGAGCGGGGTCTAAAACAATTATTTGCTACACTCTGTCCACTAATTACATACAGTTAAGGCCTTATAAAGATTACTTAAAGTGGTACCATTTTACAACATTATGTATTGATATTTAAAAAACTCATCTGATATATAATAAAAGCTTTGTGGATTGTGTGAACGGTCATAATTAGAAATTATGAGAGAACAAAAAAGACATACATATGTACATATGTATGTACATACTCCCATAAGACCTTAAGTACATATTATTAGTGGACAGAATATACAGAAACATTCTGAATCACACGAATCACGATAGATCTGTTTTGTGACATTTACACTAGGACACCCTGTATGTGTGCATATGTATGAGCATTTTACTACTGTTAGCAAATCATTATATGATTCTTTATTATTTTTATTTCACATTTTCTACATTTTATAGACGAATGTAAATAAATTTATGTTGAAATACATGTCTCTATGATATATGTTTTACTTAAGTATAAATATACATACATACATCCATATATGCATACTTAACAAATCTTAATATGTTTATCTCCACAAAATCATATATGAATGTATGTATCATATATGTATGTATGTTCAAATGTGAATAAATATCGAAAAAATATTGATGTTATCACATTAAAATTGTTACTGAAAGTGAAACATTAAAAAGAAATATGGAAAATAAGTAAATAACGTATAGAATGAAATTTTAAATTTTTTCACAAGCGCACATATAAAAAATCATAAATTTTCAATCAAACATTTATGAAGTTATATAATTTCTTTATATAATTTTTAAAATGTACACATGCACACATGTGAATTTAAGAAAAAAAATAATAATAATAAAAATGAAAACTTTTCAAGTCTCATAAATTCCATTATGACAGATTGCAATCACCCTTAAACGGAAATTTAACTCATAAAATGCTATGAAAATTCCTCTTCACGTGACAATTTTCTTTTTACTACTATAATTATATTGTGTGTATATACTTATGTATGATATATAAGAATATGCTCAAACACTAAGCGACAAAAAAAAACTACTCGAAACTGCTTTTAGGCTTTACAAAAAAAAAAAAAATCATAATAAAAATCATATGTCGTAACAAAGGACTACAAAAACGAAAAATCAACATTCTTCATTATAAAACGGAAAACATTTTAATCTATAGTTTAACACAATTTTATTGTATAATAGTGTAAAAATAATGCAAATATTTTCCTTTGTAAATATTAATAGATTTTTTTCCTTTCATCGACTGTATTTCATGTAACATGCACAAAAGGATACGCAAATGATTTTTATCGTTATTCAAATGTATACAAGATGTGCAAATCTATATTATCATACATTATATATGTTATGTAGATATGCAAATATACATATGTACCTATGTACATAAAATGAACATTACAAATGTATAAAATAATATTTTTACACATTATTTAAAATAAAAAAAAAACAAAAAAAAAAAAAAAAAAAAACAACCCTATGTTATATCTCAACATTTACATATAAAGTAGTAAAAAATAGTAAAAATATTTATTTATGCCAACAAAAACAATTTATTGTTTATATAAACATCTACTACTCACCCACCATCATCTGTTTTTCACTCCTAATTATTTTACGCATCATAAACATTATTTAATTTTAAAATAATCTCATCAAATCTAAGGAAATAACTAAATGTGGCAACATATTTTCACTTTTGTATAAATTCTTCCTTTACACACTACATATGTACGTACCTTACACAGTATTAGTGTATGTGCGCTGTATAATATAGTACATGTATGTATGTCTGTATATAGGTTTACATATGTAAAATTTTTTTCTTCTTGTATATGGATTAATGTTTATATAATTTAAGTCATGTTTAGTATAATAATATTCATAAAAATCTTAAAAGTTAAACAAATTAAAAGGTATGTACAATAAAAACCACAACCGGAAAATTAACAAAACCTCAAGCTAACAAATTTTTTTTTCTCTTCTTCTTCTATGTGGGAAAATAAAAAATGGAAAAATACGAAAGAATTAAACATTATTTTTGTTTTTACAATCCTGTAATGTGACAATAGTATGAAGTCAATTTTTCAAAATAAAGCAAAACAAAAGCAAATATATAACATTATATTTAAAAAAAAAAAAAAAAAAAAAAAATTAAGTAAAATAATGAATAAAATAACAACAAAAACCTGAATAAAATGTATAGAATAAAGTTCTGTGTACATAAATATGTACATATATATATATAGATATTAGATGTAAAGGAAAAACATAGAAAATTGCTTTCATTTTGTACACATAGTTTTTCCTACAATTATCTTTAAAAACAAAAAAAAAAAAAATAATAATAATAATAAAGTATAGAAAAAAGGGAAAAGTTTTTACAAAGCTAAAACCGTGTTAGAAAATATTATTTAGTCTAACAATGAAATTATTTTATGTGATTTATGATATATGAAATGAAAAATATATAGTATTTGGTAGTATGAAATTTTCCATGCCACATCATAGTCATCATAGCACGTCATAGTGTTACAACAATAAAAATGATGACAAAACCTAAATATTTCCCAGTAAAGGAAAATAAACAAATAATCACAAAATGTTTAAATACTTTTTGTATTTTGCTTTGATTATATTTTATTTTATCATTTTATTACTTTATCATCTGTTTTATATTGAAAAGAGGATGAAAAAAAAAAACAGAAAATAATAAAATGAATACAGATAAATGATGATTTTGCAAAAATGATTTACACGCATATAAAAATGAAACAATACAAATATTACAAAACATACATGCATATTATTTATATATTAACAGGAAAATATATTTTATGAGCTACCAACAAACATTAGTCCTATTTGCCAAAAACCGAAAAACAAAAAATAGAACGAGTAAATAAATAAAGGAAGTGAACCTGATTCATATTCCTGAATAATAAAATTTTTTTTGGTTTATTTGCACAGCAATTGTTTTTTTTTTTTTAGATAAATATGAATTCCTACATAAATATGTACATATATATATACACGATTTGATACGTACAGATATGTCGTCCTTCGCCTTTTTTTGTAGATCGTCATTTATTGTATTGCATTCGTGACTTTGTAATACAAACATTTTACTCAGAATACTTCAGGTTTTTAAAATATAATGAATTGAAAAGTTAATTTTAGAGCTTTTTATACTAAACATTTCTATTCTATCAATAGAAATAAAGATTTATTTAATATGTAGCTATCTATACTCTGTCTACTAAATATATGCAGTTAAATCCTTATGGAAATGAAATAAAGTAGTATCACTTTATGTCACTATATATTGGAAAAATTCATTTTGTCTTAAGGATATGATAACTTTTAAAAGACATAATGTACTCCCATAAGACCTTTACTACACAAAATTAATAAACAGAGTATAATATCGTTTTCATGCGAATGTATAACAGAATGATTCGCGAATTAATGTTTAGATTCAGGCAAAGTTATGTCGAGAAACGCAAAAAATATTATTTAAAAAAAAAAAAAAAGAAATAAAAATTATATCTTCACCCTCATACCATTCCAACCAATTGAAAAATTTTGGTATTTTCATGGGCATTTTAACTTCAACTTTCAAATGCGATTCAATATTGTAATGATCTTAGTGATAAATTAAAGGTAACAAAATATCCTCTCTACCAAATAAAAAACCAGAATCATATCTTTAATGTTCTTTATCTTATAAACCCTAAAACTTGAAGTTTTGAAGAAGGGAAAACAAGATTTTAGGTTCAAAGTGAAGCAAATGTTTTTTTTTTTTCTGCTTTTTTTTTATTGATTCAAAAAATTTATATTTTTGTTTTTTCATTTTTCTGGGTTAAATTAGGGTTTTACGAATTCAAAAAAATGCGGTTTTTCCCGCATTGACAAGATAATGTCAGTAATCATCACACAATTCTTTCAATTTCGCAGCATTATCTTTCTAAGGTTTCATTTAAACGCATCACTCACTATCTAGGTATATTGTATATAGCGTTCATATAAGCTAACGCAAAATGTAAAATAAAAACAGAAATGATCATGGTGAATAAATGTACATGTATAAGAAATTGTAAAACACACATCATGTACATATAAACTTATCATAAACTCTATTTAATTTAATTAAAAACCAAATTTTTCCTAAATATATGGAGAAGAAATTATTTTTCTTTTAATATTTTTCGTATATAAAAGAAGACACAAGTAGAAGCTGCAATAAAAATGTATTAAAATAAATGCATATATGTGCAAAAAAAAAATCCTGTTGCCATATAATGTGATATATGTACAGTATCGCCAACAAATCACTGCACTCTCGGCTTGTTTTATTATTATTGACTAACTTTTCAAAATTTAAAATTCAATCTCAATATTTTAAAAATTTAAATAATATTATTTTTCTATAATTTGTTTATGTATGACTAAACATCCTAACCAAAAATTGTTACATATAAACATATAGAGATTTTAATTTTAATTTTTGAAAAACTAATCAATAATAACGAAAAATACTGAAGGTGCAGTGACTTTTTGGCGTAACTGTATGTATGTAATTTGACATTTTTATTCATTACACATCCACAATTTATCCATTAATAACAATATTTGGGGTAAATTGTTTTTCTTTTCTAAGATTGTGTCTACTTTTCTCATTTTTTTCATTATTATTATTATTATTATTAGCCTTTATGATACATAAAAATGTATATAATGATAGTACTAATAATAATAAAGATATGTCTTAAAGACCTGGTGGCTAAATTCATTTTTATGTTGATGATACACAGCAATTATAATACATATTCTGTGTAGTATATATGTACATATACATATATATATGTATATGATACACATTTATGAATCTATTAAAATGCCATATACATACAACACGTGTGTGTGTATATATAAAATAATATTCTAATATTATTACAATGCATTAAAATTGTGCACTTGTACATAAACTGATAAGATACACAGTCGAAACATACAAACATAATTAAATAAAAATACAATTGTTACAGTATTTTGGAAAATATATATAGTACATAAATGCAACATCCCTATATAAACATCCAGCTTATTTTGAAAATATGATTTTCTTGGCTTTTGTTGTGCTTCATTTTCATTCTTCATTGTGTCTGGTTAAAGTTAAAGTTGATTAAAGTTAAAGTTTATTTTATCTTTATAAAATGTAGGTATGTATGTATGTACGTAATACGTATGTATATGCATGTTTGAATTATGTATGAATGTATATTATATAATATTAAATCGCTCATGGCAATAGTAATAAATGATAATAATAGGTGGTTTTAGTTTTTAGATACTCTTCATCATCATCATCAACACTTTATATCAATTTTGCATTCTTAATATTTTTGGTCGGACAAAAGATTTGACTAGAATACACAGACAAAATAAATAATATTATACTTGCAAGATATTCATATAATATATACATATACTTACATCTGCATAATGTTGTGTATTTACACACATATAAAGCCAACACATACATAAATACATAGGTATATGTATGTTCATATAGTCATTCACTTATATGATATGCTAACATATTAAAGTTAGAAATATTAAAAATTGCATCAACTACAAACATATATGTAGGTACCTATTACGTTACATACATACATATGTATATAATCATATATTTCTGTGTGTATACTTACATATATTTATTTTATTTATACAGTCCTTATAATTCTCATAAAATGGTGAATATTTTTCTGTACCGAAATTTTCTACATACACAATACACAACCAAATTCGTATACCTACATACCTATGTATGTATTTTCTTTTAATTAGATTTCCTCATCACGTTTCTTCAGATATATATGTATGTAGGTACATACATACGTATATTGCTAATGAAATTAAAAGGAAAAATGAAATATGTTTGTAATCGACTCATCAGACTAAAACATATTAATGTATCACACATGCATGGTAACTTAAAAAGCTATGAAATAATAAAAATACATTATACATATATCTAATATTATATGTACATATAAAATTGTTCATACATAACATTATTTGTATGTACATATACACATATACAGGACCCTGTACATATACAGGACCTGAAGGATACTATAATTCATTCTTAAATTGTTCACATCATATACATAGGTACATCATACATTCTTAGAACTAATTGAATTTTTTAGCTATTTTCCTAGTTATATTTTATTCTACTTTTTTTTCGTTTAATTAAATTTATATGAAATAATTTTTTGATTAAGAATTTTATATATACATATATGTATGTATGTATACCTAAATACGTAATTTTGTACGTGTTTATATACCTACGATAAAATGGGTTTTGAATGATTTACCTACCTTATAAAATGTTTACAATAAACAAAATTTTTGATTGTTGCTAATTTCTTCAATAATTTGAATATAGATAAGACTTACATATCTTTAAATGTTTTCAAGACATTATCAAAAATATGTACGAATATTTCTTTTATTACATCTATGGTATTGGTAGTAATAAGTAAAATGTAAATTAGCAAAAGCTGTTTTGAAACAGATCATACATTGTATATTTCATTCAAAATTTTATTTCACATATGTACATATTAAAAAAAAATATTTATTAGTTCAATTTTAAAAATCAATTTTAATTCAGAGTTTTCTCAGATTTGTTTTAAAATAAATAACGGATATACTCTAATTTAAATTGAATTTCAAATAGAAATGTTTAATATATATGTACATATGTATGTATGTATACTTTGTACAGCATTTTGTTTAAAATGGAATTTACTAGTCCAAATAATAATTGTTAATTTTTCGTATCAAATTTATCTGGATAGCACTTTTTTTATTTATTTTTTTTTTTTTTCAAATAAATGTTTTTCTGAAAATCAATTTTATTCATATTCCATATTGCATATTGGAAAATTACGTGATTGACTTTTTTTTTAACCTTTTCTAGTTGACAAGAAGATTGGGAAAACTTCATGTTAAGTGCATACCTACTTTTTATTTATTTCAGTAAGCCAGTGTCTCCATTGCCGGCAATGGAAATATTCCCAATCGAGACCCTATATTGCCGGCAATATTTTTGACATTTCAGTATATTTGAGACTTCTTCTTTCTGTTTCTTATAAAATTTTGAAATATTGCCGCAATATTTTGCCCACAACAAGGCAATATGAACTGTCAAATAAATATTGCCTTCTAGGGCAATATTGACTATGGAGATGCACTGTAAAACAAATGTACGTGTGTTTTTTTTTTAAATCTTACTGAAAAACCCCTTTAAGTTTTCGTCGATTATTAATACATTATATAACATATTGGTACTAATGTCATAAACGTTGTAGTACCGATATACAATAATTGTAATTGCTTTATATAAAGCTATATACCAACCTATGTATGTATTTTTTTTTTGTATGTATATAAAATGAGTTCGTATTTATTATGTAAATGATCATGCACATATACATATATACATATGAATATAAAAATTTTGTTAACTTTAAAATTCAATTGAAATTTGTGAAATAATATTATTGAAATTATTTTGTTGTGATATGTACATATGTATGTATGTATGTATATACGTTATATATGTACATTTTTAGTATTGCTCATACTATTAAAAATATAATACATATATATGTACATATGTATCATATGTATGTATATGTTATACACTTATTATACATATGTATTATATATTATACACAATTATGTACGTGTGAATCGTGTGATATATATCAAATGAATACGTTTACTCTTCCTTGTACATAACCAATATACATATAATAATGTTAATGTTGTATAAACATAAATATATGTATGTATGCTAAATGTGATAATATGATTATGAATGTGATCTATATTTTGTACGTTAAATGTTTCTACTCTACAGACCCTATGGAAACTACGGAAATCGGAAAGTAACTACCAATTTACATCTTTGTACATTGATTAATTTAAAAAGCTCATCCCATACTGTATGAGAAATATGAGAATTGTGGTAACTCTGCTCGTGAAATACTCCTATGAGAAATTATGAAAGAAGAAAACAGACACATACATATCCTCCCGTGCAGCCTGTAGTCTGTAGTGAAAATACTTAAAGTATAAAGTATAAGTCACATTTTTGTAGCTTTGAAGTATTTTGAATTTTACATTAGCATTTCATAGTTAGAGCTCCATAGAATATAAGGACTTTAAATCCAGTCCTATGCCTATGTATGTAACTCGTAATGTTTTTTGTTTTACAAGTTTTTTCCCAATAAAGCGATTTATGTTATACATTCATACCTATACTTTTTTTTTTTTTTTTTACTTATTTGACTTTCAAGGTCATACACCATACACATATACGGATCCATACACATATGCATGAGGTAAACAATATATTAGCATATTAATAATTTTAAACAATTTTGTTTTTCTTCTAAAAAAAAACAGTTGCATGTACATATGTGTGTACATATACATATCATGTACATAAATAAATATGTATATACACATCATTTATTGCATGGGTGTTATATGGAAACGGTTTATAATTCGCCGTTTACAAAAACATCAAAAAATTTTGCACAATGCACAAGGTACACAATTATAGTAGTCATATTGTAAGCATTATTTAGGAAACCACATACATTTATGATGACATGTGTATAATTGTATTAATTTGTATAAACGTACATACAAATCAATATGATCGACTCTAAATCATATACCTATGTATGTAATTCACTAAATATGGTAGAACCTACGTAGTTTTCGCCAAACATTATCATTTATATAATAATAACATATACATACCTAAGTATAATTTTTTTATGAAGAAATTTTAAAATGTGTTCTGGATTGAGTAATTTCCGAGGATTTTTTTTTTTGCTTTAATTTAATTGAAGTTTATTAGTACATTTCAATTGCATCGCTATAGAATTTATTCTAGTAGGTTTGTAATATATGAAGCTATGGTTACCTTATTTTTTTTCTTTTTCTTTTTTTAAGAGAGAAAACAAATTTCGAATTAAGTAATCCGATTTTTTGTTTTTATGATTTTGTTTTTGTTTTTACAAAAAAAAAAAAAAAACAAACTTCAAAATCAATTTAAATGTTATTTTATTTAACTTACTTAATTGTGCCACGTACATATGTACAATAAAATTGTGTGATATTTACGCATTATCCTTTTCGTTGTAATATGTTTTTTATGAAATAACAAAACAATTGTTATATAATAAAATACTAAATATTTTTAAAAATATGTGTATTCCAAAATTAGGTGATTAAAATTACTAAATTAATTATATTTCATAATTTTTGATAAAAATTTATTGAAATCTTTTGAAATAGAAAACGTCCAAGAAATACCAGTTCCTGATGATCGTGTAGATGAAATAATTGATAATTTGCTACTTGAAATTAGAGAAAGAGAAGCACAAAATCCATATAATGAAGAAATGAATGAAAATGACCCAGATATAGATGAAATTGTTGCAATAGTTCTACAATTAAGACAAGAATTCGCAAATCAAGAAAATGAAGAAATTCAAATAAATCAAGTAAATTCATCTAATCAAATGAATGATGTTAATAATAATCAAATGAATGGAAATCAAATAAACGAAGAATATGAAACAAATGGAGAACATAAAACCAATAGAGAATATGAACCAAATTAGCAGTTAGAAAATGAAAATGATATACCTACATACATATACCTCTATATGTATTGTATACATATATACCTCTACACATTTGTTTTCAATAATATTAAAAAAGAATTAAATCTATTTTCGTTTATTTAAAAACCAAATTTTTTGTAGGTATGTAATAAATTAATAATACGGATTATTTCCTTCATTGTCTGATATTTTAACGATGTGATTTAATACGAAAATTCAAATAAAAAAATAAAAAAATTAAAACCCATGGTATATTTTTTATATGAGATTTCTCTTATTTGTTCAATTTTAATTTAAAATTTCTGTGATCTTCATTGAATTTTCCTAATATGTATTGTTATTTTCTAAAACTTTTGTGTTGTGTATACTTAGGCATTTATTATTTGATTTTAACTGAATATTGATTAATAATTTTGTAAATTAAATTGATAAAGAAATATAAAGATTGATTTCAATTTATCGTAATTTATCAAATTTACTCTAACAACAAATTATTACCATTTAAATGGTATCAATTACAATAAAGACATCATCTATGTACATATGTATGTATATATTATGACCATTTCAATACATCTTCCTGTATAGTAAAGAATGTGAAAAATATATTCTATTTTCTCTAGATTTATCAAGATGAATAATAAACTGCATCGATTTAATTTTGGGTTAATTCAAAAATGCATCACTGCTTATTTGATATAATAACCAGCTAAGTTACTCAATCCAGAACACATTTTAAAATTTCTTTCAATTTGATCAGTATTGTGCACGACCCTCTCTATCCCCTCCACCCACACACACTCTTGAGCGACCGTGTGTCCCGTTATCTACACATTTACCTATTACAACAACATAAGAGGGCTAAGAGCTCCTTGCAATGAGCTGCTAAGTTAAGAGACTTTTAGAGTCAGTTAACGTCAGTTTATCAGTTAACATCTCTTAACTCTTATCTAGAATAGCTATTTCTGCTAACTGTCTGCTGATAGCAGTTAAGAGGCTAAGAATCTCTTATCCGGAACCGGGCGGATATTTTAGTTAAAATTTTTATTTTTTGTAAATGAAAATATTTTTGTTAAACCTGTACCTTGTATGTATGTACATATGTATGTATAATCATGTATAATACAGTGCATAACATATACGAAAAATAAATATGTATAATATGTACATATATAAAATGCAAGTTAAATATGCACTTAAATATATGTTATAAATGTTATAAATTCCATTATGTTCAACACCTCACGCTTACGGCGTTAACATTTAAATTAAAGATTCTCATTGTAAAGAAATGCATATGTATACAGAAGGAGAAGATATTGTATTACCATAATATGCATTCATATTACTAAACAAATGTACTTACTAGATGCACATACGCTCTTTAAACATGTTTACATAATAAACTTAAAATATCAATTCTTGGAAAATGTAGTAGTTGTATATTTTCTTGTATGTATATAACACAATAATGTAATTAAAATGTAGGGATATTTATTTATTGTATACATACATATCTACTTATAAATGTACATATATACCTACTTAAGTAATACAATAAAGCTGACATTATTTTATATACAATATACAGATATGTATATTTTGTTAGATATACTGGTATGCATATACACACATATATACAGACATCTACACATATTATACTGGTGATTTCTTTTGTTAAATTATTTATGCTGTCTACTGTTTCACAAGTGAATACTAAATGGTCCTAGAGAATTTATAAAACACATACATGTATGAACATATATATATGTCTTCTAGTATAAACGTATGCAAACTCCCTTAAATTATGTACATATATATGCATATGTATGTACATACTTACATTAACATGCATTATACAGGTGATTGTACATACATATATACATACATATATAAGTATATACATATATTAATAAATATAATAGCTATATACAATACATCATATTCATGTATGTATATATGGACATTTATTTTATTTCTATCTGTACATATAGACATATGATTAATAAACATACGTAAACATTCATTATAACTTGAACTCCCATTAGACTTGTAAATTTCATGAAGATTGTAAATATATGATTATGTACATACATACACAAATAAGTACATATGTATGTACATATCACAAGATAAAATATAATTTTGCTGTTTAAGGATCACTGATAAAATATAGAATACTTGCATTTATAAATTTGATTTATGCGCTAAACATCACTCAAAACAATAATAATAAAATCGCCAATATACATACATTCACAAAGCGTAACCAAATATAGTCAACGTGTAATATAATAACATATGTATGTATGTATATTATATATCTGTATGTTTGATTTGTATAAGTATAAATTATCTATTATAATTATAAATAAAATAAGTTAAATCAAGTTTAAAATTTTAATTTTATTAAATTTTTATTAAATTCTTTTTAGATAATCATATATACATACATACATACGTATATGTATTGTACGTGTATTCATTTTTAAATTTTTAAAAAATTTATTTTTTATTGCGAATCATTAATAAACCTTAGAAAAAGGAATCATAACTATTATAATGGGAGAAAAAAATTGTAATTTAAAAACAAATCAAATTTCATCATCCGAAACACTTTTTAAAAAGAATCTAATAAAATGTTGCATATACATAAATGACTGTATAGGTTCAGTTTTAAAATAAAATTTAATACATAATATGTTACACATATGTATGTATGTACATATATGTATTAGGAAAACATCCAAAATTGTTTAAGAATTATCGTTTTAAAAATAATTGTGCTTTTTGCACTCGTACACAATAATTACTATTTTATGACAATTGTTTTAATAACCTGAAATGAAAATTTAAAGGAAAACAAATCCTTTTTTCGTTTTCTTTTAATACAGCTTTTCTATACGTATAAAAGAAAATCTTTTAAATTTCTTTGATTTTTATTTAAATTTTATATTTTCTGTTAATAAGATAAAATCGATTTTATTTTAATTTGTTTTTTCCAATATAATTTGAATTTTTGATTTAAAATACTTAAAAAAAAAAAAAAAAAAGAAAAAGAAAAACAATTTGACACAGATCTCTTTTACAATTCTCTTGTGGGAATTTACTTAAATTGAAATTTCAAAAATAATAATCTTTTTTATTTTTATTTTCTTTTTTTTTCTTTCTTTCTTTTATTATTATTTAAATTGAAAACAAAAAAAATCCTCAAATCAAAAATATGCAATATATTTGTACATTTCGTAAATAAAAATATTTGTAGACATTTTTTATATTCGTGTGTACATATTTGTATGTATACGTGTGTATACTTGTGTATAATCATACTAATAAAATGCCTTCGAAAAATCTTATGAATATAGAATATTTTTCATGCATATTTACGTGCACAATCTATATGATGTAATCATACACGTACACATATGTATATATTTATGTACATACTTTATTTTTCGATACATATAAAAAAGATAAATATGAATTGATGAAAGAAAAAAAAATATTGGATTAAAATTTTCAAAAAAAAAAAGAAAGAAATTCATGAAAAATCAAATAAAAATGAACCACAAAAATAAATTTATGTGAAGTAAGTCATAAGGAAAATTATTCCATTTCACGCGACTGCACACCTTTTACCTTATATTAAGATACTTATTGTATTCACAATGAATTCTTTACCCTCTTTATTTTTCATTTTTCATGAATTTAACATTTGCATTGCTGCCTTATTTTTCTCGTTTTTCACGAAATCCATTTAAACTATTTTATCAATATTAAGTAAAAAAAAAATGAGAAAAAAAAATATACAAATATGTGTGTATATAGTTTTTTTAAGATTTACTAATTTTCTCATTTAAAAACTTTATAAATTAAAGCAATCCCTTATAACCTTGTATTGTACAATCTATATATTCTTTATTTTCAGAAAAGGAAAATGTTTGTTTTTTTTTTTTTTTTTTTGTTACAACACAGTTACATATTTTTATTTACATTAACTTAAACAATTGTAATTGTAAGTGTACATTCTTATTTTATTTTCAATATACACCAACATCAATAGTAAAAAAATAAAATTAAAATAAACAACGACAAATTATTAAACAAACAAACAAAAAAGTATCAACAATGAAAACACGAGATTCCTTGCAGAAATTTACTCTATTTTTTTTTTTTGTTTATTATTCTATGTAGGTATGTATGTATGTGTTTTGTATATACATATGTACGTAGTATGATATGTATATTAATAAAATAACACGAGTAGTTTTTGTTAATTATAATTTTGCAACAATACATACATATGTACATATAATAATTTTTAAAATGTTCACAATTTTCTTACAATTCAAAAACGAATAAATTTTAAAAATTTGTTTATAGCTATGAATATGTAATCATACCATACCATATTTTGTCTATTAATGATTTTCAGTTCATATTTAATAAGAGTATACATGTATGTATGTATATAAGTTTATTTCCTTCTTTTATATAATTTTTAATAACAGCATTTCAAAACAAGAGCTATCAGAATAATTGAAAATATTTCAAACAAATTATAATTTATGTATGACGTATGTATAGAGAGAAGATATTGTAATTTTGTGATACTTTTTGTGATGTTTACGTTTAATTCTTTTTTTTTTTTTAGAAAACAAATTGTACCCAGGATGTCCTAAAGTCCTAAAAAGTTAAATTACTTACAATTTAGTATTTAGTAACATTTTACTGTGCAATATCGCTAAATTATTAACAGTTTCATTTATTACTTCTTCTAAGTATTTTTACGTTTTATGTTTAGCACTCGTATTACATAATTTTAAAAATCTAAATTTTTAATTTTTTTCAAAAAATTGTTAATATTTCAAAAAACCATATAACATCTATTAATTCAAAATAAAATTCATGTTTCATTATTTCATTCAAGAACAATGAATTTACCAATTTTCAAATATTCGAAAAACTATTAATGAGCCATTTATAAAAATAAAAGTTTTGAAATAAAACAAAACATTAAAAATTTCGATTTAAAATTGTTATTATTATACAAAAATAAATAACATTAAATTACCTTTTTATTCTCAATTTAGCAAAAATTTTATATTCAAAGTAAAAATCTTCATATCATAATACACAAATCTTTATTGTATCTTGATAGGTTGATCTTTGAGTTTTCTCTACTCAATACATGTGTTTAAATATTTATATACATATACTATATAAAAATTATATATATGTATATTTTATTTTCTTTTTAAATAACTAAATATTCATAAAAATTATATCATATTACAATTTGGTCTATTATGTACAATACACGTTTAAATATGAATACCTTTAACCTTTGTATGTATAATCAAATCAGAAAACTTCTAAGATATAGAATATATAAAACCTTAAACCTTAATTTAAGAATACATAAATTTTCTAACTGTTTTCTTTATATAAAACTGAAAATTTTCCCCTTAAAAACTAATAATTCCCAAAGGGAAAATTATTTTCATCCATAAACTGTAAAATTATTATATTTCTTTATGGAGGTATACACAAATATATGTATATGTACGTAAAATATTTACACGTATATAATATATGTATTATAAAATGCATTATATGTATATTTGTAGTAAACCAATATAATATGTATGTACGTATATTTAAAAAAAGAAGTTAAAAATCACAAATATAAGTAAATACGTTCTAATGCATTGATATACGTATACTAATATGCATATGTATATAATATATGTACCTTATGTATTTATATGTATGTACATATCTATTTATTATGTTTGGCTTCATAAGGACATTACACAATATGTATACACTAAATATTTCAAAAATAACATTGTCATTTACGTGTATACTAGTAATATACATATGTATGTACATGTGTATGTATATATAATATTAAGTAATTATTTGCCTAAAGGAAAATATGATATCTATTCGGAAAATTTTTGTCATATTATGAGTTCAGTACATGTATAACATAAAATATATGTGTATATGATGTTAAAATATGCTAATATAAAATATAAATACATATAATATATAGTCAAAAGTGTATCATTACATGTTTACATGCAAATATTTATATACTGTTCGGTATACATATACATACATACATATTATGGGTTTGTATAATTGCATATATACTTTAACCTCCACAATTACACCATTATTGTAAATTCAATTCTCTAAACATTTATTTGTCTTCCAGCTGTTGATAATGATGACTACATAAAGATGATGATTAACGATAAAACAAAATATCTTTTAAACACCAGTAAAAAAAAAACAATTGTGACACACATACGTATTGATAATTTTGTACTGATATACATAATATTGTATGTGGAATTGGAATATCCATTTGTACATATAACAAAACGTACATACTTTTCGCATACAACTTTACATATAATATTCATGATAACACATTCTCATGTACGGAGTCGCAATAAGTTTACCAGCATTCAAAAAATAACACACACATACATTAAAGGATAATGTAGAAACAAATAATAATTTTGAATTCTTTTAAAAATGAAATGCTTCGAAAAAGTTTTTTACCATCCTTTTTTTTTGTTGAAAATTGTATTTCGAAAACAAAATATGTATGTATGTACATACATATGCAGAAAGCTTTATTCAAATCAAAAGAATATAAATGAATAAAATAATTTTATTAAAAATTTATTAAATTTAAAACATATATTTTTATCTAAGAACATATGTTTATCTTCTGTTTATAAATATGTATAGTTTTTTTTTAAATAGAGATTTGAAAACAGAGTATAAAAAAATTGATTTACTTATTTTGCAACAGACTGCATTGACTGAATTAAATAAAAATTGTCTTTGTATTTTAAAGTTTTCGAACAAAAAGTTTAAATTTATATTAAGTCAGGAAGGATATTTGAACACAAGAATTAAAATAAAAATTGAGTGATTATACATAACATACATACATATGTATGTACGCCAGAAATAGAATGAAATTTAAATCTGTTCGACAATTATTGTAAATGGACAACCTGAAAATAAAAAGCTGCCAAGGTTTATCTTCAGTAAGCTAAATGTGAATATTCCAACCTAGCTTTCTATGTGCTAAACTACATCATGTTCCTTTGAGAAACTGGCTTATTTCTAATCTTCAAAATATTGAAATTATGGTATACTGTTTTTCAATTTTTCAATTTTTAATTAAATTTTTGTACACATACACATGTATATACGTATAATGAACTTATATGCGTGCGTTACGTATTTAAAAACATTTTTTAATAATTATAGATAGTATCATTAAATTATTAAAATGATAGTTATTTGAAATTACGAATTATTACCTGCATGCATTCATTTATATTTTAAATATTTTATTTCCAATTAGCTGTACAATATTTTCAAATACTTTTCTACCCATTCCCACGAGAAATATAGCATATTATAATAATTAATTATTATCTATATACATGATTTTGTTATAAGTTCATACAAGGTATCACAGAATATCAAGAATAGATTTTCTTTTTGTTTAAATCAAATACGTATCTGTTCAATTGAATTATCTTCTGGAATTGGTTTCATTGATTATAATCGATTTAAAAGAATGTTTTCTTTTTTTTCTTTTTCTTACTTAACATGTGACTAATCTTTTACATAACTTTAATAATCTTATTTTCATTTTTAAATCGAGTTTAGAGAAAAATCTAGGCTAATTATTATATTAAACATTTTAAAAATTCAAATAATTAGGGCTATTTTGATTAAAAACAAAATTAGCAAATTAGCACATTTGCAAATTTGCAATATAGCCATGTCTGCCAGTAAAATTGACTGATTTGAATGTTAACGTATTCCATAAAATTTATGTTCTGATCACAAATTTTCAAGCAGCTATCAATCGAACTCGCTAACGAATGCCGTTTTAATGAATTATTTTTGTTTTTAAACGTTATTTAATAAAAACGAATTGTTAATTTGAAAATATAAATTTAAAAGTTAATAAATTTTATTGTGACTATTTAATTTTATTTAATACGGAAAAATGAATGCTCTTCTTCTTCGGTCAGAATACCCCTTAAATATATTATACAAGAAAAAACAGATACATTTGTTAAATGAATTTTAGAGTCTCCCTATACGCGTAAATTTCACTATTTTAATTGTTTATGGACATAAACAAAACTATAACTATAAGCAAAATTATAAAACGAATTTACCCATTTGAATTTTAAATTCAAAAATATAATAAAATATGTATTATCATCACGTAAATTTTATTAATGTAATTTACATGAAATTATTGCATGATAAAATTATAAAATTCATAATTTTTGTATTCATTATTAATTAAAATTATTCATTTAATGTATGTACATAAAAGAAATAAATTGAAACATTTAAATATTTAAAATGCGTACGCATTATTGTAACGTTTTTTTTTTTTTTTTTTTAAATGAATTTAATATATAAAAGCATCATAAAATTGATATTGCTTATGTACATTATAAATTAAAGTATTATTTAAATACTTTCATATATTTCACGTATACACAATACAGAAGCTGTGTATTTAAAAAAAAAAAAAAATAAAATTAATTTAACTGAAAGCAATAAAAGAACACATCATATCATATAAAAATATAAACTTTTTTCGAACGATAAATAATATACTCGTACATATATAAAAAATAAAAAAAAAAAAAACATGATTGAAGATATTCCATTTTTATCAATAAATATGAAAATATTGAAATTTTTTTCAATTATAAATCATAATTGGAAATTTTATATATTCATATTATCAATATTTATTATGAATATATCACAATTTATTTATTTATATAAAGAAAGATATAATATAAATGCATTTATAATAAATTCATTTTATACTATAACAATATTTGATGGAATTTTAAGAGTTATATTCATTGTAAAAGATCATGGAAAATTTAAAATATTTTTATATAAATTAGAATCATTTTATAATGAAATTAAAGTAAGTAAATTTAATAGCAATAAATATTAAAAGATTTATTTTATTTTATTTTTTTCTTTTTTTTTGTATTTGAATAAATTTTATATTAAAAAATTGAAATAAAAAATCGTTTTTTTTGTTTTTTTTTGTTTTGTCTCTTATTAGAAAAGTAATGATGTGAAAATAAAGAAAATGTTAAATGAAGTTATAAAATATTCCAAATATATATCAATGTTTAATTTAACAATGTCATGTATCGATATAATTGGTATTTTATTTTATCCAATAATAATTAAACGTAGAAGTAAGTAAAACGATTAAAATGATAAATACACATATTTTATACATATGTTACATATGTATTTATCGGTGAATTTCGAAACGTAATAATATCGTATTAATATAATGCAACTGGTTTTAAAACGTCTAAGACTGAAACAGATGCATTGTTAAAAATTTCGATATATTTTGTTGGGTATCTAAATTTTTCACATGCATTAGGCAAACAACACATCCAAAACTCTGTGGATTACGTAAATATTAGAAATGTTAAGTATTGTCTTACATTTTAAATTCAGTATAAAAGATAAACAATATAAATTACTGAAAAGAAAAAATTAAATTTATTGTTTTATTGTATTTTCCATTTTCATTTCTTTTTTTTTTTTTTTTTCTTTTTTTCAAGTTCATCCTTTTGGTGTTATTATACCTGGAATAAATGTATATAAAAGTCCAATATATGAAATTATTTATTTATTACAATTAACTACACCCTTTATATTAACATCTTTATATATGCCAATTATTAATTTATATGCATCATTTGCAATATTTGGTAAAACAATTTTAAAAGTTCTACAATATAATATTGAAAATTTATTTAGTGCAAAAAATGTTACATTATATCAAAGGAAGAATTTTAATCATCTTGAACGAATAAAAATTGAAAATTATTTGTATTATAAACTTATTGAACAAATTAAATATCATCAAAAGATAATCAAGTAAATATAGATGTATTTTATTATATTTAAATGAAACATAATTGTTTTTTTTTTTTTTTTTTTTGTAATTTGTTTTTTAGTTATGTTGAAGAATTCGATTCACTTTTCTCATACATATGCCTTGCAGAATTTTTAATATTTGGTCCAATAATTTGTACTCTTTTATTTTGCTTTAATTTGGTATCAATTACAAAATTAGATTGACAAAAAAAAATTAACAAAAAATTTAATAAATAAAATACAAAAAATTTTTTGTTTTTTCATTTTTATATTTAGGTTGAAACAAAATTTGAAATAATGTGTATAATTTTTTACATTATAACAATGTTTTATGTATTATTTACATATTGTTGGCAAGCCCATCAACTTTCTGATCAGGTATGTACATACATATGTATGTATGTATGCTAATAATTTGTAGAAAATTTAATTATTTAATTAAAATAAAAGATGTGCTTATTGGTTTTTTTTTTTTTTTTTTTTTTTTTTTAATTTTCGTCATTTTAGAGCATTGAATTATCTAATACAATTTACAATATATCATGGTTTACTTTAAGTCCACGCATTAATAAAATTCTAATGATTATGTTAATCCGATGTCAAAAGCCATTAATAGTGTGTATATTCAAATTTTTGAAATTATTATTCAGAATTATTCTAATCGTATAGTTAGCAAATTTCGTTAAAATTTTGCTAATTTTCATATAAAATTTATGATCTATAAAAATTTTGTATGATATTTCGCTGAATGTTAAGTTAACGAAATCTGCTAATTACGATCAGAAAAGCCTTGATTATTAAAAATATTTTTTTTTTCTGCTTTTTTTTTTTTTATCTTTAAATAGATCAAAGCTGGTAACATGTATCCAATGAGGCTTGAAACATTTCAATCATTATTAAACACATATTACTCGTATTTCACAGTTTTAAAGGGTATTTTTGATTAATTACATAATATGTATGAATAAAATAAAGTAATAACAATGAAACTGTCAACATTATAAACATTGATGTATAAACTACATACATATATATTAGATTGTTTACGTAAGTTAAAATGTTCACAAAAATAGTATTCATAAAATATTATAGAAAAATAAAAAGCACCGACACATCTCTTGAATTTTAATTTTATTGATTATGTTAAAGTCATAAAAATTAAAATAAAATAAAAAATTAATTTAAATTATTTTATTTTTGTTCATTTTAATACGATTAACATGCAAAAAAAAAAAAACTTATAAAATATTTGATTTTCTTTACAAATAATATAAAAATGATTTCCTTAAAAATACGTTGGATACGGGTAAATACAATTATTTATTATTCTGAACATACAATAATAAAATCGTATGTATCAAATCAACAGTCATAAACAAACATAAAAAAAATGTTTTTGCCTAAAATGAATACAAAATAATTGGCAAAAATAAATTCATGTATACAGCAAAAATTATTTAATGGCATCAAAATTAAGAGTAATACGTTACATACATGTGCTATTCATAAACATTCAGATTTTTTTACTTTTTTATTACTTTTTTTTTTTTTTTGTTATTAATAAATTACATATTGTACATACGGATGTCTCAGAATAAGTGTCTACATGTATTTCAAAACGTCTGAGTACTATCTGAATGTAAAGTTTAAAGTTACAAAAAGCAAACACTCAAAATGGTAGCACTGTCTAAAGTTTCTGCAGTCTGTCTACTTTCAATTGTATCTCGAAAACACCAAGATGATAAATTCTGGATGTTTTGCTTATTTTTAATGCAAAAATTTGACAAGATGGTACATTAAGGACTACGGACGGAATTTATACGAGCAAAACAGCACTTTGAACGTTAATAACTTCTTTTGTTTTTATTCGATTGCAAACAAATGTAGTACCCCACTAGCAAAACCTAATACATGTAGCTTTAATATTAAACACACAAGATGGTTCAACAGTATTGCCGTAACTGCACTTTATTAAAGGGAGAAGACGTGATTTTTAGAAGGGAAAGGAAATCTTAAAATACCTATTTCTTTAGAAACACTTATAAGCTTAACGATAATTAATTTGAAACACTCTGTGTAATGTGTATACATAGAAAATATCATATGTGTAAGCACATTTTGTAAATTTACTACATAAATCATGTACTACTATCATGTTTTTGATTCATAAGAAAATTGTAAAATTTAAAAATAAATAAAAAATTTTTATAGATTTTCTACACATATACAAATACGTACATGTGTACATACATACATACGTAATTTTATTTATGAATATTCAATTATATTTAAAAATCACATCAAAAGAAAAGTAAATCATTTTCTTAGAAATACCTACATAAAAGATTTTCATTTTCATTTTGTATGCATAAATTTAAAATATCAGATCAATTTTTTTTCCAAAGTTTTTATTATACATATTATAAATAAAAATATACATATATGTATGTATGTAAGTACCTACATATATATTTTTTTTTTTGAATAGAACAAAAGAAAAAAAAATCTTTTTGTTTTTTTAGAGCTTATAATTAGTTGTTTTGTTAAAAATTTCAAGTATACAAGGTAATTTGATGTGAACGGGTTGAAAAAACAAATTACTAATAAATTTTCGCATTTCATAGAATTTCAAAAAAAAGAGAAAAATAAAAACAAGTAAATAAAATAAATAAATAGTAGAAATTAATAAATTCATAAGAATTTCACGCAAATTTCAACTTATAAACGAACACAATACCTTATTATTATTGTCGTGATCAAATAACTTATTCAAAAAAAAAAAATGCATTTTTTATATTTCATTCCCCTTTGAAAAAAATACCTTTTTTTAAAATTTCTTTATACTCTATCTATTAATACGGTGCAGTTAAGGCCTTATGAAAATGACATAAAGTAGTAGCACTTTGCGTCGACAGATATTGATCTTGAAAAAATTCATCTCGTATTATATGATAACTTTACAGATTGTGGTAGCACTGCTCGTGAGATGATCGTATGAGAAATTATAAGAGAAGAAAAAAGCCATACATATATGTATATGTATTTCTATAAGGCTCTAACCTTAACTGCACCAAATTAGCAGACAGAAATATAGATATACTAAATGACGCTACATTACGTGTTTAAACTTTAAATACATATGCACATGTAAACATCGGAAAAAAATTATATCTAAATATGAGTATTAAACGTTTCTTCAATTTATTTAAAAAAAATTTCCATTAAATTTTGAGATCATTGCACAGTCATCGTATAATGATTATGATTTTGAATGATTGCAATATAATGATATTGTACATACATATGTGTTTATATTCCACATGTTGACAAAATCTAGGTAATATAACAAAATTATCACATATGTACATATGTATATGAAATTTAATTAAATTTGATAACATAATTTGATAAATTGAAATTTTTATATTACATATTATAATATAGGTAGGTACATACATAGGTATTATATTCGCAAATATACGCATAAGAAATGTTTACATTATTCAATATATAGCGTCGTTTATAAATTGCAATTACATAGGTATGTGATTTTACGCATGTACATACGTACATATTTACACCTGATTCATTAATTACACCTTCCATATATTTCAGATATAACAAACGTTATTTACTGTTTATATACGTACATATGTATCTTTCTTATTGAAATATTACCTTTGATTGCTTTTATTTTTTTTTATTTATTATTTTCTTCATTTTTATATACATACATATATGTATATGTATGATCATACCTATACTTCGTATTTTAAATATTTTCACTACAGACCTTATGGTCTCAGCTCAGGTCTATGGAAACTACGAAAAGCAGTACCGCTTTATATCATTGTATATTGATATTTGAAAACGTCATCTCATACTGTATAAGAAATATGAGAATTGTGGTAACACTGATCGTGAAATGCTTTTATGAGAAATTATGAAAGAAGAAAAAAGACACATATACTCCCATAAGGCCTGTAATGAAAATATTTAAAGTACAGTACAAAGAATACTTGAAAATTTATTAAGACGAATTTATTTTAAAGAAAATGTAAACATGTTTTGCAAGATTTTAATATTACAAATGCATAGAATCTCAATGTATCAATCAATGTGATATACTCTGTCCATTAATTCTATTCTATCTACATATGTAGTTAAGATCTTATGGGAGTACAGATGTCTTTTTTCTTCTCTTATAATTTCTAATTAGATATTTTTATAATCAATGTTATCACAACCTTTAAAGTTTTCATACAGTATGAGATGAATTTTTTGAATATTAAATCAATATAAAATGATGTAAAATTGTACTACATCACGTCGTTTTCACTAGACCTTAACTACATAGAATTAGGAGACACAGTATGTAAATAATTTTAATTTGAAAAGAAGCAATTCGATAGAAAAAATTAAATATGTATTAACATAAATTTGATTGGGTTATTGGGGATCCCCTTTGTACGCACGTATTGTACTTTCATACCGCTTATTAAAATTACTTGCCATGAGCATCACTAACCACAATAATAAGTTATACGAAAAAAAAACCAAAATATCAAAAATAAAAATAAAAACATTAACGAAAAAGAAACTTAGTAAAAAACAATTTCAAATAGATATTTTCAAACATTAAATAATATTTAACGGATTATAATATACTCAATTTATTCATGTCATCTACCACTAATTATATTTTTCAACGAGTATTAATTAATAAAAACAATACCATGAAACTGATCACACAACAATATGAAAAAATTCTAAAGCATCAAAAAAATAAAAATATACAAAAAATGTCATTTTAATTGGAAATTTCTCATTTAATAATTAAAATACAGAAATAAAGAAAATAAAATACAAAAAAAATAAATAAATAATTAAAATTTTAAATTGATTTTGTATTCATTAACTAATCAACTTATTAACTACGATTTTTGAATAAATTTCTAATTTATTCATCATATACAAATTATGTTGGTTTTAGTTAAAAGTTCAAGTATCTAAATAAAAATTTACTAATACATAATATGAAATATCAGTATAAAATTAATTATACTTTATTTTAACAAAACGTTGCATATACAATGATGTGAAAAAGATTTAGAACATCATAATTTTTTTTTTTAAATAATAAAATCGGACTTTTATTTTAGAATAATAACTTAATAACGATATATGTATGTACATAGCAAATAAAAATTCGAAAGCGCGTGTGATCGAAACCTTTCATCAATTATGCATACATACATAAATATGTACATATGTACATATATAAAAACGTACAATAACACATAAATCATGCTTTTAATTTCATTTATGATTATTAATGATTTATTATATTTTAATGCAACTCATTGCAAAAAACATATCTACTGATAACATTTGAATAACAATAAAATTCATTTGTTAAAAATATTATTGAATTATTTCAATGAATTATTACTCATTTATATATGTATGTATGTACCTATTTATTTCATTATTTTCAAATGCATATAGAAAATTGCATAATACAGATATGTATGTAGGTACGTACAATTTAACTTTACCATATTTTGTTTTTTTTTTTTTAAATACATAAACAGGGTGATTCTTTTTAACACGATACTATTAGTACCATCCTATTCTTTGGACTATTTTGAAACAAAAATTGTATGGCGAGAATTCTAACTGAAGCCTTATTTCGACGCTAGAGCGCTTTGAAGATCTTGTGCTTCTTCTTATGAAATATTTCATAAACCACTAGAGTAAGTTATTGTTGTCTTAAGAAAATTTATAGGAAACTCTTTGGCCTTTCTATAGAAATATTAATCAAAAATCTCGGTTCAAGAGTTTCTCTCTTACATGAAGATTTTATCTCTTACCAGTTTTGACTGTACATTACTTACATCTAATGATTTACATCTACATTGGTTCATGAGTTATGGAATATTTCATAAGAAGAATCACAAGATCTTCAACGCCTTCTAGCGTCGAAATAAGGCTTCAGTTAGAATTCTCGCCATACAATTTTTGTTTCAAAATAGTCCAAAGAATACAGTGGTACTAATAGTGTCGTGTTAAAAAGAATCACCCTGTATATGTATGTACATATACCACCCTGTATATATATATATCACCCTGTATATATATATATATATATATAAATATATAAATTACCATTAGAGGTAAAAATTTCTTAAACATATTATATTTAAGATTAAAACAATTTAATATAAAGTGAAATTGTAAATAATTGAAGTACAGTTTTTTTTTTATTATGTATTATTAAATTGTTTATAGGTATCAATTTTTTAAAAAATTTTTTTTTCGCAATACTGTATCGGTATAAATGAAAAATATTAAATAATTTATTATAAAATTTTCAAAACAAAATAACAATACATGCATTCACTATAATTTTCACATTATAATATTTAAATATACACGAACATATGTTAACGTAGGTATATTGTCTATTGAACTATGAAATCGTTATATGTGTTTACTTATATTATGTTTAATGGTAATATTACTTAATTTTTCTTTGTTTTTTTTTTTTTTTTTTTTGTAATTTTCAAATTCACTTATAATTACTATTCTATGATATCTAACATTATAAGTAACACATAATACGTATTTTATTTATTTATATATACAAATTAGATATGTAGATATTTTTATATTTATTATTAATGCATAAATGCGAATTAGAATTTTATTTATTAATCTTAGATAAAATTTTATTAAAACGCGATATACACTGTTGTAGGTATATCATTTTTCACATTATGTACGTCATTGTACATACATATGTATGTACATACATACATATATTTTTGTAAGTATATATCAATTCATGCACATACAATATACATATATGTATGTATAATCCATACCTAACATATATACACATAGATATGTATGTATGTACATTAATACTTACAACTGTGAAAGAAAAATTATAGGTACACAATAATGATATTGTTTACATTTTATAATTAAATCAATAATTTAATTGAAAAATTTATTAAAAGTGCAATTACCAAATACACAATACAGTATACATATTACATGGTGTTCCACAATAAATGTCAAAAACTAAATTGAAACTAAAGTTCTGTTCCTATTTTACATTACCTATTAAATAATGTTATTGATATATTACATATATGTACTTTATTAGAAAGACCAAGATCTTAGTTTTAGTCATTACTAAATATAAATAGAATAAACCGGATGGTTCAAAAGATATTTCTTAATATATAAAGTATCCGAAAATTTGTAGTCTTGTATCCCAAAAGCAGTAAATTTTAGCAGAGGATTGATGATGTTTTACTAGAAACAATTTGAATTTTAAGAACAATATAGTTTTTCACATTTATTGTGGGACACCGTATATACATATAATAATGCACATATCTACATACCTTTTTGATAGAGCATTCTTGTATTTATAATGGATAATTATTTTTCAACAGGGTATTCAAAAAATTCTATTAATATTCTTTTTTTATTATTATAATATTATCCAAGTGCATATTACAATAGAGTCTATATATGTAGACTATTATATATAGTCCAAATATTATAAATTCAAATTCAAAATTTCATCAAAATTTTTGAATATAAAATAATAATTAAAAAAATGATAATAATAAATTTACATACCTTTACATAATTATATATAGGTACATAAATTTTCATGTCTAGATATTAAATTTGTACTTATAATTTTTACTTCCATAACAATTACTTGCATTTTCCTTTAGATTATAGCTACAAAAAAAAAATAATAAATAATAAATAAATAAATAAGAAAAGCAAAAACAAACCGTAAAAAATAAAACAAAATTATAAAAATCACGAAAGCGAAATGACAATTTAATTAATGATTTACATACATACATATGTACATATGTACGTACATAATGTAATCAAACAAAAATTCTTGAAAGACGAGACAATAATTGTATATTTTGTATTATCGTGCAATGATATTATTAAATTATTAAAAATCTTATTTTCACGCTTTTGAAAAAAAGATACTTTTCACTTTAATTTCTATAAATTTTCAATTTCAATTCAGTCGATTCTTCAGCCAACTTGTATTTACAGCAGGGTTGCCAGGTTTTCATATGTACATTCCGCCCAAACTGGGAAAAAATTTAGCCCAAATTACGCCCAAATCCATAGATGTTACAAGAAACAGGTCTAGTTATGTAGGGGAGGATCGATTATCGAAATAATCACTACATATAGTATATACATAGAGAAATAAAATATATTCTTGTTCGTTTTACACATTTATTTTGAAAAAATATGATTAAAAATGAACAAAAAACAAAAAATGAATGAATATTCATGTATTAACAAAATAATTCTTTTTTTCATTAATTACAAAAAACAAAAACTAAACATAATAATAACAAAACATAATAGAACTAAAATTTCACAGAAAAAACAAAACAAAACAATTCATAATAAATTATGTGTACATACATTTGTAACAAATATTGCATATTGATTTCATTTACAAAATTGAAAACAACAATGTTTCTTCCTCGGTTTCTTCTATTACTGTTTTATTACAGTTATAAATATCTTGATTAAATTTCTCAACATCTTATCTGTAGGTTTAAAATTTGTGCAACAATAATTGTTGACATTGCAATGTATTCTGACTCTTAATAATGCGTCAGTGCTTTCAGAATTTAATCTATTTCTTGATTTTGTCTTAATTGAATTCATTACTGAAAATGTTCTTTCAACTTCAGCATTACTTACAGGAAGAGCTAACACAGACAAAACAAAAAAACTTAGTTCGTAAAACGGCTTTTCGTTTACAGCATTTTTCACTTTTATTGCAGCAAACCAGAACTCAATAGGTTCATTTGGTATTATTTCATTTGAAAACATTTGTTTCCAATCATAAAAAATAAGATTTTCATATTGTTCTGTTAAAATTTTGTTTCTTTTTATTTCACAAATCAATCAGATCAAATAGATAACATTTTATTTTACGGCGCCCATGAAATTTGAAGTAGCCCAATTAGGCGCTGGGCGCATTTTAGAAATTCTGAAGCGTTTTTTCTAACAAAAGTTAGCCCAATTTACGCTATTGCGCCCAACCTGGCAACCCTGATTTACAGTGTAATTTTACAAAATAAAAATAAAAATAAATAAAAATAAATAAAAATAAATAAATGTAAATAAATGAATAAGAATTAATAAATTAATCAAAATACATTGTAGCTGTTCTATTAATTTGATATCAATTAAAATTATGAAATTTCAACTTTATTTCCATGTTTTTGTGCTCATATAGCATGTAAATATGCATGTATGTAACAATTAATTAATGAAATATGCATGCATGCCTTATGCATTTTGCACGTATGTTATATGACGTAAATTCACATTTATGTATACGTACATGATATACGCAATGATGTCATGAATAATGTACAGACATGATATACATATATATAGGTATATACATATCTATATATATATGTATATATTTTTTTTGAAATTTATTAAATTTAAAATAAATCAAAAATGTTTAACAAATAAAATTTATAAAATAAGTATGTAATAAGTAAACAATTCACGATTTCCTAAAATTTCAAAAACAACGTTTTTTTTTTTTTTATTAATTTAATTGTAATGACAAAACAAAAAAAATTAAAGAAAAAAAAAAACAAAAAAGGTGACTTACCTTTTATTTTTTCTACCCTACTTCTCATATAGTATAATTTTTTTTTATTTTGTTACAGAACGGAATATAAGTATTTACCTATAACAAAAAAATATATATATGTATGTATGTAAATAATAAAAACAAAAAAATTAATACGTATACGTTCTTACACTTGCACATTATGTATCTAACATTATATGTATACATATTTAAAAAATTAAGTATAAAATTGAAATATATAAAAAAAAAAAAACAAAATCACGGTACACATATGTATGTATAAACACAGAAAAAATTAAAATAAAAAATTAAAAACAAAAAACAAAAATCACAAACGTCATTTTGTAACTGGAATTTACGTATATACATATGTATATGTATAAATCAGATTATATATAGATGTACATATGCATATATATACGAGTATGCACATACAAATATGTAATATTGTATGTGTGTACATTAACAAAATAAAACAAAAAAAAAAAAAAGAAAAAATTACACATATATATGTATACACGATGATGTGTTATCTTTAGCATCTAGAAAAGAAATTAATACCGGGGTAATATGATTTCACAGTATGATTAGATTTGTTACTGAATCACTTGTTGAATCGATAAAAGACCCATACATGATATGAAATTTTTTCAGTTTTAAAAATTACGGAAAACAAATTAGATGTAACCACATAAAGTATAATAATATATTATAATTGTGATTTTTAATATTAAAAATTTAGAAAAAAAAAAAAAAAAAAAAATTATAATAATAATAACATAATACATAACATATATGTACATATGTATATGGATATATTTCATATTAAATAAAATGTATTAAAGTATTAATTATTTAATTTTAAATTATTAAATATACAAATTAATAACTGTTATAATTTTATTTTAATTACATTCGTTTTTTTTTTTTTTTTTTAATTTATTATTGTGTTATATTTGAAAATTTTTGTATAAATAGAAATTTATATAATAAAAGCGAAAGTGATTATGTTTATTAACGTATTATAAAAAAATAATAATAATAATAATGATAATAATCGTCAAAATAAACTATAATCAATTAAAATTTAATTAAAAAAAATATATCTATAGAATATCTAAATTATTAAATATTAAAGTGAAAATATAATTTACAAATTTTGATGTTATTAAATTGAAATAATTTTTGCTTTACATTTATTTAAAAAATTCATTTAATCGTTTTTTTTTTTTTTTTTAAATATGTGGTTCGTTAAAAAATTATTTTATTATTTTCATTTCAAATAATAATAAAAAACAAAATTCTAACTTAGCTTTGTTTTTGTCTAAATTCTATGTATTTAAGGAAAATTGTGAAAAAAAAAGAATAAAATAATTGTGATAATTTTATTTTAAAAAAAATTCTTTATTTTTTATTTGGAAAATTGTGTAAAATTCTTTTTTGAACGTAAGTAACTATGTAAACGCAAATTTCTATACATACTGTGTACATATAGTCTGTATATATAATTTTCTGTTACGTATGTGTGCACATTATCGTGTAATTTTTTTTTTCTATTTTTTTTAATTTTATTTATTTTTTTAATTTTTAGTTAGTTGTTTTAATTTTCTTTTTTTTTTTCATAAATTATATGCTACTTGAATTATATAGTATACCGCTTATATTTGAAAAAAAAAAAGAAAAGAAAATGTTACAGTACAAAATAAGAAAAAAAATTAGCAGTATGTACATGTATGCATGGACTTAATGCACGTTACATATGTACATACATATATGTATGTATTATTTGTATTTAATGTATAGGATGTATTTTAACGTATATGAAATGTATTTAAAAATCAGTTACATATTCCAAAAAAAAAAAAAAAAAAAATTCAACATAATATATAATGAAAAAAAAAAATACTAATAATAATCGTATCTAGTAATAATCAGATATATCTTTTAAAAAGCGTAAGAATTCCATTATAAAGAGAACGCTTGCTAATATTTTATTTATTACGACAAACATATAAATTTTTTAATATATACTATAATCATAGTATGTATATAATAATAAAAATATGTATATATGTACATACGTTATAAACATTCTCGTTTAACCTTGATAAGTATTCTTTTTTATAGAATACATACATCATTTGCATGCTATATGTTCTGTCTGTATGCACATTATTTTTTTTTATTTAAATTTTTCCTTTTTTTTTTTTGTTTTGCTTTATTTTTAATGAAAGAAAATAGTAATTTTTAGTTAAATTTTTATAATGAAGAGGTACATATATGTAGTATAAATTATTTCTTGTTGTTTTTTTAATTTGTTTAAATTAAAAAGTAACTGAAATTTATTCATTTTCATGCTTAGTAATTTAATATAAGGACATGATTTTCTATTTGTAATTGATTTCGAATAAAAAGAATTTATTTATTATTTATTTATTTTAAATTAGGCCTAAAATATATAGTTACTTGTAGTACCCTTTCAATTGGATATTTTAAATTAACTAAAACAAATAAAAAAGAAGTAACGGAAAATTTTTAAAATTTATTTTTCGTATATGTACATAATAGCGAAAAATCGGCAAATTTCATAAATAAGAGTATAATAAAATTATATAGAAATGAATAAACTTTATCAGTTAAATTTTTAAATTATAATACAATATCATTATACATGGTATGTAATCACAAAATGACAAGATTTTTTGCTTCTGTTTTTTTTTTTTTTTTTTGTATATTCTTGAGATTTGTCTGCCACATATCGTAGAAGATTTTATTATTTATTTATACAGTATGTATAGACTACAAATAAACATTTTGTAGATAAGATGATAATAATAATTATATATTTCTTATGATTATAATAAACTAAATATGTACTTATATATAATAAAATATAGAATCACAATCATAACGTAATCATTTTCTCTTTTAATTTCTTTTTTAATTTTTAGTATTATGTAAGGCAAGTAACTATGTACATAAGTGGCAGAATTATTGTGTTTTTTTTTTTTTTTTTTAAATTAAATAAATGTAAAATGTAAATAAATTAAATTAAAATAAAATATAGTTAATTACATACATGTGTAATATAGAAAACAAAACACATGGTTTTTAACAATTATGCCAACTGTATATTGTGTGCTTTTTTTATTTTATTTAAAAAATGATAATTAAGCTCTGTTAATCTTATTTATGCTATATTTGTTTGTATATCTTGAGTAGGTATATTAAACAGCAATTTATTATTTAGATATGTATATTTATACATATATACATACATACCTATAGAATGTAACGAACATATTTTCATTTTCATTTTCAGTTTAATTAAAATATTTTTCTGAATATACCTAGTATTTACCAGTAATTAATTAATTTTCTCTTTTCATTTGTTTATATTATATACGTGTACATGTAAACATTATGATGTCATAATTTTAAATTAATAATACTTATTTTATCCACATATACATACAAAGGTGTATGATGTATTAATTTACTGCAAATTATGAATTTAATTATTCTATTGTTATAGTCATATTTATAATTACAGTTCGATTGCAATTTATAATTAATTAATATAAAATTTCCAGTAGATTTTCCAATTTTTTAGATATAAATTTATGTACATGTATATACTTAAGAAAACTTTGAAATTTATAATAAGGTATAGGAATATTCAAACAAGCAGATCTTATTTTTAAGTATTTGCTAAGAACTGAGCTATGTATATTGGCGATACAATTAATAAGTAATGCACGCGAATCGACACATTTGCAGATTTGATTTTCTGTACACACAAGAAGCCAACTTTACAGATTTAATTTTTCTATCTTTATTTAATTTTATTTTTATTTTATTAAATTTTATATTCTTAAAAACAAGTAGGTAGGTACTATTTACTTTATACAAAATCACAAAAGCAATAAATTTCGTTTGGTAATTCAGTATTTTTTATGTTATTGATATGCATATTCGCATGACTAGAACAAATAAAAATAGAATCAAATCAAAGACACACCTACAATATTAACAAATACATATTTACAATATAGGCGCAAATAGGTACAAATATTTCATCATTTATTATTTTTTAATTTTTTTATTACCTATTTATTTATCAATTAAATTCAATTTTGCTATATAATTACAATACAAATTTTCTGATATTATATGTGACTATATACCTATATAGGCTATATATACAACCTATAAAAGTTTGCTTATACATAATTTTAATGAAATTGATTAAATTATTATTAAGAAAATATTGGCTAAATGCAATATAAATTTGATAAAATATTTTGCAATATCATTTAATATGTGTCATTATAAAAAATATAAATAGATGCCTACCTAAAATTTTCATATAATAAAAGATTGAGTGTAAATTTCAATTTAAATTTTAATGAATTATGATTATGAACATGATATACATACGTACATTCATAGGTATGTACCTACATATAGTAAATAATAACAAATTTTTCTTTGAATTTCTTTTATATTTCACAATATAAACAAACATGTGAAAAATTGTATCCACAATGGAATATAGAAAATTTTTTCATAGTATAGAGCTTTCAATTTGAATATCTTTAAATTTTATTAGAAAATCATAAAAAAAAAAAAAAAAAAAAGAAATGAAAAATCAACCACAACAATAGATAAATTCGAAAATACATCACTGACTATTTGATGCAATATCCAGCGTGTTATGATTTCAAGCTGAATATTGCATCAAAGAGACAGTGATGAAAAACATTGTTTCAAATAAAGTGTAAGAGAAAGTCAAAATATGAATATGTAGGTACCCGTACCACATGTAAAAAGATAATGGTACTTTATTATATAGACTATACATATACATACAAACGTTCCTACATAAATACATAATACATACGAGTACATACTCGTATATTTTGAAGCGATCGATTTAGGTCATTAAAATCACATACAAAATTAAAAATACTATTTCCGACTGCGAACAATTTCACATACATATGTATGTACAATGAATTTTGCATTCTTTTTTTAAAAAATTTGTCATTTGTTAGATAAATTTACCAAAAAAAAAAAACAAATAAATAAAATACTAAATTTCAAAATATTTGCGAAATGGGTCCCATAATATTCATCTCGAGGCCACCACCCTCCTGCACTTAGCGATGGCTTTCTTTACAGTACTTCCGCCACTGATTCAAATACATATGTACTCATACTGAACATACATTCATACTGAACATGTGTCTTCATTCTATATTAAATGTCTGATCTAATTTTTGGGTAATAAATAAATGCAAAAATCATAAAAATTGTTAAATAAAATAAATATTTGAAAAATATAAAATAATAAAAAGAAAAATAAATTTTTTACGATCATTAAAAAAAAAAAAAAAACAACATTCATCGCAGTCATTGACATTGATCGCAGGATATTACCCAATTCAATGGATTTGATTTATCATATACATGACCTAGCTGCTAATACAGGGTAGCTGGTTTATATTGATGCATTTCGAGTAGAAAATTTTATACCTAAATATGGAAGAGAGGATAAATTATTTCTCGTGATCATGATCATGAACTCAAAAGAAAATTTGTTTTTGTTATAAATTCAATTCAATTTTGTGTTATAATACACAAATTTATGTATGCAATTAGTTCTAATAAATATTTTCCAATTATTTTGTTATTTTTGTAAAATTCTCTTGTTATGAGTAATTGAAATGAAATTTCCATTAAATTTTTTCCAATTGTTTCATTTTTTGTTTTCTTATTTTTAGATACTGTACCTCAAATAAACATGAAATCGTGTATTCTCATGTTAAATGTACTTATAAATTTCAAGTAGGCGTTTGAACATAATTTCTATACCAATTGCCAATACATTTAGTAAATAGTAACATATATTTGAAATCAAGAAGAAAATATTAATTTATATAAAAAAAAAAGAAAATTCTCAAATCAAATTGTTTGTGTGAATTTCTTTTTGAAACAATAATCACATTTTTCCTTTTGAGTTTGCACTTACAAAAAAATATTAAATTAAATTCTAAATAGGTGTTATTAATTAATTTAAATTATTAAATAAATAAAATATGTAAATAAACCTAATTTTAAGAGAATTTTAAAATGAAAATAACTGAATTGTGAGTACATACATATTATTTCAATTTTTAAAAAATTTCATGCAAATTCCTCGTATTTACGTCTAGATTCATCCATATATGTATGTAGATATATCATATATAAAATTTTTTAAATAGATACATAGGTGTATGATTTATGAATTATATGTTACACGTTTTTTATACATATGTATATTTACTTTAAAAAAATAAATAAATTCATCTATTTGCATACAAGCATGTGTACGCATATAATTCGGTTACTTTTTATTTTTTATACAAAGAAAAATTAAATTACTATGTACATTAGTACATATGTAATTATAAGATTTTTCATTTATTATCATAATTATCTTTTGTGACACAATTTTTAGATTAATTCATTTAATATTCATCATAAATACACATGTATATATGTACACATCTGATATATATTTACATACCTATATTCATATACATACATATATGTATGTATCTATGTTTGTAAGGAATTATTTATTTTTTAAATATGTAGATATTTTTTAAATTGTATGTAGTTATATACATATACATATATGTACATTATATGCTTTGAAAAATTCGTACATTCCAAAAAGTGTTTTTAAATACAAGAAAATTTAATGTCACATATGTATGTTTATGTAAATAACTTCGAGAAGAAAAAAACGAATGAAAATTTTCCTGTAATAAATATCTACATATGTAGGTACATGCATTTTTAATCAATGGGAATATATACCTACTATATAGGTAGGTAGGTAGGTATATCCCCTTTTAAAAAAAAAATAGCAAAATAATAATATTCATTATTCGTTTTAAATTATTATTAATTTTTTTTTTCTTTTATTTTATTGTATTTTTTCTTAATTTCGTACATAATATATTATTTATATGCACACATATGCAATACATAAAAATATACAGCATATAAGTAATTATTTATAAAATTGTGCATATGTAGAATAGAAGTAAAAAAATATCATGACATATTTATGAATCTATTAATATATTATATGATTTTTATCACTAAAGCATGCTTTTTTAATTGTTGTTGTTTTTCTATAGATTTTACTATACATTATTGGCGTATTTAATAGACCTGTGATAAACTACTGTATTTGTGATATAAATGTGTATGTACATATTTATATATGTATATATTTACAAAATAATGCATTCAATTTCTTATTTCACTATATGATTATGTACATACCTATATGAATACGTATGTGAAATTTATGTGTGATTTATAATCAGATACACAAGGTCAACAATTAAAAATAATTCATACATTCATAATTAAATTATATTTTTACAAAAACATATTGGAATAATAAAAAATAAACGATAAAAATTTCATGCATTATGTATATTATGTTCATACATTATGTTGTGTGTATTCAATAATATAAATTAATTTTTTTTTTTTTTTTTTTACATTTTGGTTTTACTTGGTGGACCTAAACACTTAAAATTTATTATGAATACGATTAATTGCACCATTATCATTTTTATTGATTACAATTTTGTACACAGGTACTTATCAATATAATAATGATAAAATTCAAAGTACTCACATGTGTATATATAAGTATAGGCTGTATACGTTTATATACAATGGTATTTTTCCCTTTTTTTGTTTAATTACTTAAAAATTCGCAAATTACCATTATTAACAATCAATCAGTATACATGATAAATACTAATAATTTTTTTAATAATAAAAATTATATTATAAAAATATAACATTAGCTTATATTTATGTATATTTCGTATAGCTATATAAGAAATGAAGAGAAATTTTTCCAAGTTGTATCAGATATACTATATATTATAAACATACATACATATGTATGTATGTTTAACTAAACTAAAAAAGATAAAATGAAATTGAATTTTTGAAGAAATTAAAAGTATTTAACACTATTATTTTTCATACAATCAAAAAAATACCATTGACAAAGTATTCTTTAAATACACACATCATATACACATGATATAAGTATGTATGTACGTGATTTGTAAAAAAAAAAAAATCAAATATAAAGTTACTTCAAAAATTAGAATATACTTAAAATTATGTTTCGATCTTTCGTTAACATCATCAATTCAGGCATAATTTATAAATTTTAGTAAAATAAAAAATATTAAAAAAAACTAGTATACTATATATGTACATATACATATGTATACTATAAAACTTGTTCCCTAATAAAGTTGTGTATCTAATTAGTAAAGTTACATGTTTGCCCTCTATTTCGCTATTCCATTATATTTGCTCTTAACATTTCGAAAAGCAATTATTGTGCTTCTAGACAAAATATAATTAGTCAATGACTATTTACCTTAAAAATACATTAATTTACAATGAGAATAAAAAAAATTAAAAAATTTATACTTTGTACACTAATTATATACGGTTAAAGCCCTACGAAAAAAAAAAAAAAAATATGTAAAATAATACAATTTTACAATCACTTTACATTATTATTTAAAAAATTCGTCTCATATAGTATAATGTATAAAAACCATAAAGATTAAAGATTGTAATTAATAATACTGTTTGTGAAATTATTTAATTAGAAATTACGGCAGAAAATATATGTATGTACTTTTATTTACACACAACGCCTTAACTATATATTTAATTTGTGTATAAAGTATAAAAATCCATATCATGTATACCATCGTTTGTAGTTTATTGTCTTTATTATTTTTTACTTTGTTTGCATTTTTATCATTTTCTTTAAAGAAAAGTGTAGATAATAATAAATTAGCGCTGTTGTAAAAATGTATCGAAATAAAAATAAAAAAATAAAATAAAATAAAAAATAAATTTCCTTTTTCTTTTTTAGGTCAAAGAATCTAAATAAAAGACTAATAAAATTTGTGGCCACTTTTACATTTACGAAAAAGACAATCAAAGTATAATCGCAAAAAACAAAAAATTTTTTTTTATGCTTGAAAAATACAAATTAATTCAAAAATCATTTGAAATTATAATATAACGACAGTAAAAGTAATAAAAACAAAAACGAAAAAAAATATAAAAAAATTTCCATTTTTTGCTGTTTTGGTTTTTTATTTAGTTTCAATCATAAATTTTTCTTCTTTTTTTTTTTTCGTTATAAAACGCATATAACGGAATTATGCAAAATTTTATGCTGTTAAACAATATTTATTTAAGTTATCATAGATCAAATATTTTTAGTAGTTTTAAAAATTTCAATAATTTAAATTTTAAAAAACTTGAATTGAATACGACTAGTGAAAAATTTTAAATTATATTTTAAAGAAAAGGAAAAAAAAAATAACGTCTTTTTTTTTAAGTGATTTTATGTGAAATGCAATTATTATATTGTGCTATTGGAAAATTTTATTAATTCAATAAAAAAAAATACTATTTGAAGAGAAATTACATTTATAGAGTGAAAAAACCGTTACAAAAAAAATTAATAATCATAATAAATTTTTTCTGCAAAAAATTTAAGATTTTTTTTAATTTAAAAAAAAAATAAAAAATAAAAAAAATTATAAATTGCATAGTTAACAAAATAAAATGACGAAAAAGAATATTAATCTTGTTCAAAATATAACAAGTGGTAATCTTGGACAAAATACTTCAAAACATAAAACCCGTGGAAAACGTAAAGCAAGTGTACATTCAAATAAATTTGAACAGTAAGTATTATACGAGTACCAAATAAATATTAATAATATTCTTTATAATTTAAAACTAAATTTTGATTTTATAATTTTATTAAAATTTTTTTTTTTTTTTAAATTAGATCATCTATTGACGATAATTATGAGACATCATCATCATCAATTTCATATTTTCAATTGGTAAGATTTTTATTTTAATTACATTTTTCTTATTTTTTTTACTTCTAATTTTTATTTTTATTTTTTTTTTTATCAAATTAGTTTCGATATGCAACTGTAGGAGAATGTACTGCAACTATAATTGCATTAATACTATGTTCAATTGGAGCATTAGGTATACCAATTTCGACTATTATGTATGGTGAATTTACATCATTATTAATTGATAGAACAACTGGTGTTGGTACATCAACACAAACCATTATATTAGAATGGTTTGGGGGTGGAAAAATTTTGTAAGTATACATTATATTTAAAAAAAAAAAAATTACATTGCATTAAAAAATTTAACATAAAAATAAATAAAAAATCAAAATAACTCTCTTCATATATGTATGTATACTTATATATTTTTTTTTATTTTTTAATTAAGAATCAATGCAACAAAAGAAGAAAATCGAGATGCATTAATTAGAGATTCAGAAGCATTTGCAATTGCAAGTGCTGTACTTTTTATATTTCAATTTATAATGGTCGCTATTGGAGTTGATATAATTAATAAACAATCATTACGACAAGTAAAAGGAATTTTTTAAATAAATATTATAATAAAATATTATTTATTTTCATTTTTAATTATTATTTTTAGATTAATCGAATTAGAGTACTTTTTCTTCAAGCTCTTTTAAGACAAGACATGACATGGTATGATACAGTTAGTGCAAATAATTTCGCATCAAAAATGACAGAGTAAATAAATGAATAAAACGTAAATGTAATGTTAATTTTATTAAGTAATTTTTTTTTTTATTTTTTTATTTTTTTTAATGTATAGAAATCTTGATAAGATTAAAGAAGCAATATCTGAAAAACTTGGAATATTTTTTTTCCTTGTGATGTCTTTCATTACTAGCATAATATTTTCATTCTTTTATGGATGGAAATTAACATTAGTCGTTATGAGCTGTGCTCCATTTATTATTTTATCAGTAGCAATTGTTACAAAAATTGAAGCATCATTAGCCGAAAAAGAGCTTAAATCATATTCTGTAGCTGGTACTGTTGCTGAAGAAGTATTATCTGGTATTCGTACTGTAGTTGCATTTAGTGGTGAAAAAAAAGAAATTCAACGATATACAGAAAGACTTCGACCAGCAGAAGAGAACGGAAATAGAAAAGGATTATATTCAGGTTTAGGTGGTGGTTTTATGTGGTTTATAATTTATTGTTGTTATGCATTAGCATTATGGTATGGTATTAAATTAATATTAGAAGATCGTGATAAAATCGATAAAGAATATACACCGGCTGTGTTGGTAATTGTATTATTTGGTGTATTAGTTGGTGCAGAAAATTTAGGATTTACATCACCACATATTGAAGCATTTTCTTCAGGATGTGGTGCAGCTAGAAGTATTTTTTCAATAATCGATAGAAAACCGCTTATCGATTCATTAGATAAACATGGATTAAAGCCAGATAATGTAATTGGAAGAATTAAATTTGAGAATGTATCATTTAAATATCCAGCCAGAAGTCATGTACCAGTTTTAAAAGGCATTAATTTCACAGTTGAACCTGGTCAAACTGTAGCTTTAGTTGGCCCATCTGGCTGTGGTAAATCAACATGCTTACAATTACTTCAAAGGCTTTATGATCCTTTAAGTGGTAATATACAATTAGATGGTACAAAAATAAATCAATTAAATACAGCATGGCTAAGATCAAAAATAGGAGTTGTCGGTCAAGAGCCAGTTTTATTTGCAACTACAATATCCGAAAATATTAGATATGGTAAATCAACAGCCACACAAGAAGAAATCGAAGAAGCTGCGAAATTGGCAAACTGTCATGCATTTATAAAAAATTTACCAAAAGGCTATAATACAATGGTGGGTGAACGTGGTGCACAATTATCTGGTGGACAAAAACAAAGAATTGCAATCGCCAGAGCACTCGTTCGAAATCCACCGATTTTACTTCTTGATGAAGCGACATCTGCTCTAGATCCAACTTCAGAGAGACGAGTACAAGATGCTTTAGAAGAAGCTAGTAAAGGAAGAACAACATTAGTCGTTTCGCATAGATTATCATCAATCACTGGTGCTGATAAAATTATTTTTATTCAGAATGGTGTTGTAGTAGAAGAAGGCACTCATGAAGAATTAATGCAAAAACAAGGACAATACTATTCGTTAGTCAATACAACCATTAAACGTGAAACTGTTGAAGGAAAAGATGAAAAACAAGCTAGGAACTTTAGGAAAAGGCCTGTGACAAGAGTCATTTCTGAAGCTGATCCTTCCGAATTGAGCAGTAGTAATGATAGTATTAATGGTAATTATAACAAACCAACAATAGTATTATATTTCTAATTTTTATTTTTTATTTTATTTTTTTTTTTTTTTTTATTTATCAAGAAACCTCTACCAAGAAAGACAAATATCGAGTATCAATGTTTACTCTTTTTAAACTCAATGCACCTGAATGGAAATTAATTTTAATAGGAATTTTAGCTTCAGTATTAAATGGAGCTTCACTTCCAATATTTGCTATACTTTTTGGAGAATTCTATGGCGTAAAAAAATGATTTTTTATTAAATATAATTAACATTAATTAATAAATATTTTCTATGTTACAGATATTATCGTTGGAAGATAAGAATGAAGTTTCTGAACAATCAAAAATATTTTCATATTATTTTATTGGACTTGGTTTTATAGCTGGCTTAGGTACACTTCTTCAAACGCATATGTTTAATTTAGCTGGAAGTCGTTTAACATCTAGATTACGACAAATGTCATTTGAAAGTATGTTATCTCAGGAGATGGCATGGTTTGATGACGAGAAAAATTCAACAGGTGCACTATGTACACGATTAGCTGGTGATTGTGCGAAAGTTCAAGGTGTAAGTATACCTATATTTATACGTTACAAATAAAATATACAAATATAACTTCTATCACATGGATTTATAGGCAACAGGAAGCCGTATTGGTGTAATTGTTCAATCAATATCTACATTAGTTGTGGGAACATTAATTTCATTTTATTACTCATGGAATTTAACTTTGGTTACATTAATCACAGTACCGATTGTATTAGGCTCAGTTTATTTAGAATCTCGTTACATGGATTATAGTGATATTGATGAAAAACAAGCTGACGAAAGTTCATCACAAATTGCTGTCGAAGCAATTTCAAATATACGAACAGTAGCGAGTTTAGGACAAGAGCCATATGTACTTGAGAGATATTGTAAAGAAATTGAAAATTGTTTGGCTGCTTGTAAGAGAAAAATTAAATTTCGTGGTTCTGTATTTTCACTTGGACAAACTGTTCCATCTTTAGCATATGGTATTGGTTTATATTATGGAGGATATTTAGTAGCAACAACTGATTTAGAATATAAAAATGTTATTAAGTACGTTATTAACGTGCATATGTCATTTATGTGTTTTACGTTTAAAATTATTATTATTATTTTTTTTTTTTTAGAGTTTCAGAAGCTTTAATTTTTGGTGCTTGGACACTTGGTGCTGCTCTTGCTTATGCACCAAATCTTAATTCTGCCACAACTTCAGCTGGACGTATTTTAAAACTTTTAAAACGAGTACCAAAAATCCATAATCCACCAAAATTACCATATAATACAACCGATGTAAGTTATTGTACATATGCTTCACATTTTTAATAAAATATTTCATTTTAATAACACGTAATTTTTCTAGAAGATCGACGGTGATATTAGTTATGAACATGTTGAATTTCGGTATCCAAATAGGCCAGAAGTACTTGTTTTACAAGGATTAGATTTAGATATAACAAAAGGCAATACTGTTGCCTTAGTTGGACCCTCAGGCTGTGGAAAATCAACATGTATTCAATTATTACTTAGATATTATGATCCAGATGAAGGTAAAATTAATTTAACTGGTACACCAACTACAGAATTTCCATTTGATATGCTACGATCACAACTTGGGCTTGTATCACAAGAACCAGTACTTTTTGATCGAACAATTGCTGAAAATATTGCATACGGTGATAACTTCCGAGAAGTTTCTATGCATGATATAATTGAAGCTGCCAAAAAAGCAAACATTCATGATTTTATTATGAGTCTTCCAAGTGTAAGAATACTAATCTTAAAAAATTAAAAAAAATTAAATAAAATTATTTTTTGTTTTTTATAGGGCTACGAAACATCACTAGGAGCTAAAGGTGCACAACTTTCTGGTGGACAAAAGCAGAGAGTAGCCATTGCTCGTGCCTTAGTTCGAAATCCAAGAATACTAGTACTTGATGAAGCAACATCCGCATTAGATATGCAAAGTGAAAAAATCGTTCAAGATGCATTAGATGCTGCCAGACATGGACGAACCTGTATTACAATTGCTCACAGACTTACAACAATACAAAATGCCGATGTTATATGTGTAATTAAAAATGGTACAATTGCTGAGAAAGGAACACACGAAGAACTCATGGAATTAAATGGAATTTATGCCAATTTATATACCATGCAACAAATACCATAGATGTGTAGTATAATTTTAAAAATTATAAAAACAAATAAACTTAATTTTTTCATAAATTTTTATAATTTAAAACACAAAACGTACATATTTTTAAATTGATTATTAAATACAATAATGTAAGGGTACTTTCATAAATGCGTCGTCGAGCCTGACAACAAAAAAATCAACCTCATAAATTTCTTTCCAGTTCAATTGTAGAAATGTATCAGGTTCATTAATTCAAGCAATCTGCGAAGTTTACAGAAATTACTCAATCATTTTCAAAGAAATGCAATGCGTGCATGTACAGTTGACAATTCCGGCACATTCGGGTCGTTAACACACGTCGACGACACATTCATGAAAGTACCCTAATTTATAAATTTCAAAGTCGAGTATCTGTTATGGCGCCTGGATTAGCAAGAGCATTTTTTCGTTCTTGTATTGCAATTGTTAATTTTCGAAATGGTCCTAATGGTAAACCTAACGATTTAAGATCATCTTCTGTTAAAAGCATTAATGTATCCAAATCGATTTGCTGTTTTTGAAATCTATATAAAAATAAAAATTAAAAATCAAATTAAATGATATATAATTGGAATAAAAATAATAAAAAAAAACTTACATATGCAAATGCTCTTCTAATCCCCAAGCAGTTAAAAATCTTTGGATTGAAGTTCTACTATTTTGTTGTTCATCGTCACTTTCACTTCCATCTTCTGAATCAGTATCTGATAAAGTTAAAAATGATCTTGATTTAATTCCTCTTGGTGGTTTTGATGATGATAAGATTTTCCTTGGTGTAGTCATTGAATTTGATGAATTTATAGATGATACTTCAGGATGCAATTGATTTAATGCTGCTGTAATTGATCTTTGAAATGTTAAACTTCCAAGTGTTGGTCTATCAAATAACCCAGACGGCCTTTGTAATCGAACTTCTGTACTAATATCATTATCAGTTTTTATGGCAAGAAAATCAGGTTGTGAATATGATCTTGAAAGTGTCCCATATCCAATTTCCTTACAAACTCTACTACCATGATCTGTATCATCATCTGTTTCTAAATCGAATATATCTGCAATTTTTCCTCTTTTTCCATTATCACTATTTGAACTGAAACTACCAACGTATAAAACTTCTGAATCTCTTCGAAGTCCTGTTAATGATGTTACTGTCCTCTTTCCATCTGGTTCTATTTCACCAATTTTAAATCCACTATCTTCATTTTTTTGTTGATTTTGTAAATGTTGCCGTAATTTTGTTGCATAAACCTTTTTTTGTACGGCACCAGCTCTACTTGATATACTACCACCATTAAGTAATTCACTAAATTTTGTCACATTTGAATTTGATTGATCTTTAAATGTTTGTTTTAAATTTCCTTGACTACATGACCAAATCTTTTGTTTAAGCGTTGATAATACTGATGGTCTGTGTGGTATTGATTTAATATTTTCAGATTCATGATCTAAACGTTGCTGTCGCTTTAAATACTCCTTAATGCATTTTGCACAATTTTTTTCCGCTAATTCTTTTAATACTTTAGCTTTTTTTCTAATAAAATTTAAATTGTAAAAAAAAAAAACAATTCAGATTTTTATTTTTTCAAAATTATACTGGTATTTTTTTTTTTTTAAATTGTATAGTTTTATTTTTATACCTATCTCTAATTTCTAAATTTGCTGTAGCTGAATCTAAGTATCTTAATATGTTATCACGATTATTAATAGCGGCTAAATCTTTAGCAGTATGTTTATCGATATCTAATGCATATAAATTAACACCAAATTTTACAAGGAAATCAACGCAATGTAAATGACCTTTGGCAGCAGCTAAATGAAGTGCAGTATTACCAAATGTATCAAATTTATCTGGATCACCACTATTCAAAATTAAAATAAATAAAATAAAATAAAAAAGAATTTTATAATTATTACGTCTATTTAAATATTATAATTTTGTAAAAATAAAATTATCCAAAAAAAAAATTTTTTTTTTTTTAACAAATGCTATTTACCCTCTTCCAACCAATAATCGTAATGCATCTAATCGACCTTCAAATGCTGCCCAAAGTACTGGTGTCATACCATCTTCATCTTTACTATTTGCTTCTGTACGTGTAGCTTCTTTAAGAATATCCAATAAACCATCTTTTGCTGCCCTACATATATGTACGTAATGAATTTAATTTTATTTGAAATTTTTAATTTTATAAAAACAAAAACAAAATGAAGAAAAAAAACGACGAAATTTTATTAATTTTATTATTTACTTACTTATGAAATCGATCTGATGACATTCTTTTATAATGAAATTTTCATGTGCCTATTTGTAAAGAAAAAAAAAAAAAACATTTTGTTTTCCTTTAATATTTTTTTGAATTTATTATAACAATTTCCTGTTTTGAAATTTACATAAATATAGATATTGTATGTACTATGTACGCAATACAGTACATGTGTAAACAAAAACAAAAAAAAAAAAAAAGAACAATTCGTATACAAATTGCAAAATTTTATAAATTATATATACGCGATAATGCACACGTATATATAGTATATTTATATGAATAATATATAATTTATTAAAAGAAAAAACTTAAATACGTTTATATGTTACATGTGTGATGTAAGCAGCATGTAATATAAAGTATAATAATGTAATTTTAAATAATAAATCTCATGACTTATTAATTATTAATTCTAGCAATTCAAATATCATTTAATTCGATCAAGTATAGATTTTATTTAATTACAATCAAGTGTGTATTATTATTTTTTTTTTTTTTTTGTTAATTTAATTATGAACTTCTTCAATTACGTTACATTACAATAGATTTACTTTTAAATTTTTAACGATCAACTATAAAAATTTAATTTCAATTAATATAGACATATTATATACATATAAGTAAATAAATCGACGTTAGAAAATAATTTATTAAAGGCTTTTTTAAAAAATTTACAATTTTAATTTTCAGTTATTTATCTAATTTGGTATACATATTTTTTAAATTTTTTTATTAAATGATTGATAATTAATTGAATAGATATGTATGAACAATATAACATAATATGTACTTGTATGTATGCACTATCGAGTACTCTGCATATAGATATATGTACGTACGTATATAATACAGCTATATAAATATAATAAATTTTTTATTATAGCATTATTACACTGATATAAGCATTTATACGTGTTTGTTATTTGAATATGATATGATATTTAATACGATATAATATGTACATACATATATTTCATTTAACGTATTTATTTTAAATATTTCAGTTATCAGTTAAAAATTTTAATCAATTTCTTGTAGGTAAATATAACTCAAAAACAAGCAATTAATTTCTTCTTTTTTTAAACGTATATAGTCATTGTATTCGTACATACATATGTGTGTAAAATATTATTTACAATGATTATTCATCAGTATTTAATGTGCACTTTATAAATTAACAAAAATATAAGTCCATTGAAAAGAGAAAAAAAAAAACAAAAACAAACATCAATTATTGCAAGACTTTTGTTACAAATTTGTTTTTTTGTTTTTTATTTATAAATTTTTATAATTTTTCTTTTTTAATTTCTATTTGTAAATATGTTTTAAAATTTCAACACTTAATTATTTTGCACACATTTTAAATATTTATCTGTGTGTGTGTGTGTGCGTATTTTTTATACATTACATAAAAATTGCTGAAAAATTATTAATTTTTTTTTTTAAATAAATAAATAAATAAAAAATGCTTTGAAAAAGAATTCCACATAATATATGTATATATGTACCTACGTTGCAAATATTTCAAAAACACAGTACCTATATCCCATAAGTTTGTTTTTTTCAACAATTGTTTTTTATTGCTTTGTAATAACAATTATCATTAGATATTGAAACCAGAAATTCTTCACTTTATTAATTAATTATGATTTTTTTGTATTTGTCATGGATATATGAAAATAACAAATTTTTTTTTTATCTATATACCCATTTATACATAGTTAGAGGGTACTCGTGAGCATACAATTATGAACACAAAACAAAAACATACATGACAACATAATAAAAAGGTTCACTCAACCTTAACTTTCGAAAAATCAAAAAATAAAACCAAAAAGTCCAAAATAAATTTTTTTTTTTTCAAATAGATATTTTAAAACCACAACAGTAGAACACGTAAAAATTAAATGTTACAAAAAACAAAAATAAAATTGTTTATTAAAATATAAAATAAATTGTAGGTATGTATATATAGGATATGCATATTGAATGCATGTGTAATTTATAAATGATAGGTATTTAGGTATTATAATGAATTACCTATCACCACCTATTACCAAAAATATTGTTTATACTGTGTATGAACAAAAAAAAAAAAAAAAAATTAAAAAATAATAATAATAAACATTAAAAGACTGTATAGTGTTCACATACACACATTATTTGTATCAAATACACATGTTTAGAAAAATTCTCAAAATAAAAAAATTAAATAAAAAATTGCATAGATACCAATATTATTAATGAACTTTTTTGTTTTTTACAATTTCAAACAAAATTATATACATAAATGTATAAATAATAAAAATCAAAGAAAAAACAATAATAAAAATAAAGAATTTCATTTGATATTTTGCAATTTACACCTACGAGATTTTTCTTTTATTTACGTAAATTCAAATGAAATTCATACCTTATATTTGATATGTATGCTAGGTATATTGCACTGTATTGATGGATTTTTTTTTTTTTTTTTTTTTTTTTTTAAATATAAAACCACAAAACAAATTTTTCTTTTTTATTAAAAATTTGTTATTCTAATAAGTAAAATATTTTTAAAAAATCAAAACAAAATAATAATAATAATAATAAACAAGAAAAGAAAACTTATTATGCGCGTACACATTAAATTCAAATAATAAAAAATACACTCTTATAACCACTCTTTAACGTACCAAATAATTATATGATGATGATGATCATCATCATCATACACATACCTGGTATAATAATAATGAACTTGCAATCAAGTAAATATACATATATATGTACGTAGGAATATACGCGTTTATATATGTACAAAAAACAGATACCTAATATATGTATATACGAACACGGCAATACGATGATAACTTGAAAACTAACTTTTCTTGTGAAAATTAAAAAAGAAGTATCTTCTTATTCAGGTGTACAAACCAACCAAATATCCATAAGTATACAATTATGTACATATATAGTAGGTATCTATAAAGGTAAAACTAAAAAAAAAAAAAAAAAAAAATTCAGGTGTATAAAAAAACTCTCTGATAAACCATACATAATATAAATTGTATACGGGACGGAGACTTTTTTTTAAAGTTTAACTGAAATAACTCTATATAACATAAATTTATTTTATTTATATTCTGTCTCATTTTACCTTTTATTAGATAAAGTTCAATTTTATTTTTTACAAATATTTACTACACATACATATATACGTGTATTATATGTACATGATTATATGGTATAAAATAGATACAAACTTGTACATACTATACATATATAGATTTTATACATTATGTGTCTTTTCATATATTAAAAGAAAGTGTTTTATTTTTTTATTGTTATTTTTTTTTTTTTTTGATTCAGTTTCTTATGCACAGTGTGAATTTTATTATACCATCATACAATACATACATTGCATATACTATCGTACACGTTTTAATGAACCTATACAACAAAAAATTTATTACACACACCTGAATTAAAATCTTAATATATCAGTACAGTACCTAATATCATTTGTATGCACCCTAACATAATTGTATATGCTATGTAATTGTTATATGGGCTGTTTTATTTTATAAATTGATCAATAATAGTATACGAATTTATAAATTAACGCTTCAATAGCAGAGACATATAAACATGCACATAAATATGTATTTGTATTATGTATGCGTATACCGAAGACCTTATTTTAAATATAAAAATGATCAAATAACTAATTAACTATAGCCAATAAAGAAGACAAAATAAAGAAAACAAAAAAGGATATAAAAATAAATTTTTATATTCCTTAACAACCAATACATGTACACATATGGTGTGCATTTATTGTGCTTTTTAATATCTTGTAATCTTTTGTATTTAAAATTTCAAACATCGTTTTATGAAATTTTCTTGATCTTAATATTCTTAATTCTAATTTAAAAATTATAAATAAAATTATAAAAATAATTTTATGAATTAATTACAAAATTTATTTGATTTGAAATTTCAATTAATATCCTTAAAATTTGTTTTCTCTTGGTTAATCCAATAAGTATAGGCTTCTATTAGTTATGAAGTAGTTTTACTAGAACTGAGACTGATCAAGGACACATGTACGTATATACATACATATGTATGTGTGTAACTATATGTAGAAATCAGTCGAAAAGGTCAAGGTTTGGTTTGGTTTCAAAGTCAATGACTATGATGTGATTATTAATTATATTATGATACCGTGATGTCCATGATATTACACGGATAAGTAGCGGGTATAGTATAATATCGTATACTCAAACGATATACATACATATGTATGTATGTACTTATGTTTACATTCGTTTATAGTTATACACCTATGCTTGTATAAAAACGATTTTCGCATAATTTTAATTAAAAATTAATTATTTCATGAAACATTCAATATTTAGGTATAAAATCAATGATTAAAATGATTATAGCATGTAACTGCATAAAGCTATTAAAACCCTAGGTGTATAGAAGAAGCCTCTGAACTAAAAAGCCACTTTTCAAAAAAAACAAAAAAAAAAAAGATTTTGTTTTATATGGCGTTTACATTGCCAGTTAATCTCGAGATTATCTCGTCCGAGTAGATTATCTCTCTAATCTCGTCGTTAATCTAGTGATTAGCCATACAATTGTTGTTGTTAATTAATCTCCTCATGAGGAGATTTATTTTTAATCTACTTGTTAATCTACTAAACCCTATACAAACACCTTTTCAGCACGAGTCAGCATTGCGAGTATCGAATTTGCTGATATATTTGACACATGAATTTGACATAAAATTTTGAATTTAAAAATATTTTAGTCGTTATTGATAATATTTCATTTATTTATTTCACTTCGGCTTGTTGTTCGGTTGATTTTTTAATAGTGTTTTGAATTTTAATATAAATAAATTACACAAATTGTAATATTTATTAAAACAATAACCCCACTAAATAAAACAAAAATTGAACTGTCAAAGATAATCTACTTCGTTCAGTGTAAACGGTATAGATTACGTTAATCTCGTAAATGCTTAATCTCTTGCTGAAAATGCAATGTAAACGCCTTGGATACATTACAGAATAGGGGCCAGAAGGATACGCATTTTTAAGAATTGATCCTTGTTGCAATGGAAAGAGGGGAAAAAAATAAGTACTTTCCACATCTTGTTACAAGGATACGATTGCCTATATCCTTAAAAAAAGCATAAATCCTTTTTCGTCCTACTCGTTCATACGACAAAAATAAACAATTAAATACCACTTTATATATACCAATCGAAAGCTTATGAGCCGTAGATTGTCCTAAAATGCATGCTTATAAAAATCATTAAGGATTAATATCCTTTTTAATCCTTTTAAGTTTTGACATTTTCGAAGTTCCATCTCGTTTAACAGATGGCGCAGTTAAGATCCACAAACAGTATTATCATACCGAATTGAAGAATTTTAACAAATGTAATGGAAACGTCAAACAAATGACAACACAGTATTGGAAACGTCATATTACACTGGAATTTGTTTACATTATAAAATAAACAATACTGAATCCTGAAATTCTATAGGATTATTAATTTATTACAAACAAAAACAATTATTTCTGTATACATATTACAATGTATAATATACCATTTTATCGATAGCTTTCATATGGTCATTGTTATAATAATTTTTTATTATTGTTTGTTTAAAATTTGAATTTGAATATTATATCGATTATTTATTTTCTGTTTTTTTTTTACATTTTAGATTCAGATGACAACAGTTTCCCAGATGGAGAAATTAGTGTTGAAATGTTAGAAAAAATGATGCAAACAGGAATGAACATAGCAAAATTGAATTTCTTTCACGATACGATTAAAAATATTCGTAAAGGAGTTTGTCATTTAATTTAAATAAAATTTAAGGAGATAAGAATCGTTCTGCATTAGATAAAAAAGGACATGAAATTCGTACTGGTGGTAGCAGTACAGCTGAAGTTAAACTTAAACGAAATGATAAAATAAAATTAACAACAAATAAGGAATATGCAGAGAAGGGCAATAAGGATGTGATTTTTGTTGATTATGTAAATATTGTTAAGCCAAATAATAGAGTATTCGTTGATGAAGGTCTTATTTCGTTGTTTTTTAAAGAAATTCAAGGTGATGCATTAATTCTTACAATTGAAAACGATGGTATACTCGGTTCAAGAAAAGGTGTTAATTTACCAGGTGTACCAGTCGATTTGTTAGCTGTATCTGAAAAAAACATTTGTTTTTTTGCATAATTTATTTGAAATGCACATGCATTTCGGGAAATCTGTTGTGTACTCGATGATGCAGGAAAAAAGGTTTAAAATCAACCGTTTGTGCCAGTGATTTGTGCAACACAAATACTAGAATCAATGGATGAGAAACCACGTCTAACTCGCGCTGAAATTTCCGATGTTGCCAATGCAATCTTAGATGGTGCTGATTGTGTCACGTTTACAATGGCAAAAATATGCAAGGAAGCTGAAACTGCGCTTTGGCACAAAAATCTCTTCGCCATCTCTATCATGCTATTCTGCCATTAATTTACACTGGTATGCACACGTAATTACAATTTAATTAGGTATTCATTTTGTATTTAATTTTGTATTGATTTTTTCTTAAATTAGAACCAATACTATCTGATTGGCTTAAAGATGTAGATGATCTTGTACAATTTGGACTTCGCTTGGTAAAAAGAATGGTTTTATAAAATTGTAGATCCAATTATTATTGTTACAGGATGGAAACAAGTATCTGGATTTACAAATACCATTTGTATTGTGTAAGTTACTTTGTGATTTAATTCATTGAAAAATAAATTAAGAAAAAAATTCCCTCTTCTTTTTCATTGCAGTCACATTGATTAAATTTTGAATAACGAAGCAGTGAAATTCAGTTGCCTAATTGCGTATAAGATATTTTTACGTATCCGTAAGAAATTTGTAACATTACGTTTTTCAGCAGGAAAATTGTGGCAATTCAGTGCAATCACATGTAAAGTATTAAATCATTAGATGTTGCTTTAAGTAAAGATTTTGGTTTTGAACATGTTTTATGAATATTTTCAGGACGTGGTGGTATAGATTGTTTAATATGTGATCAAGCAGCTATATATTTAACAGCAAAAGATAGAGCATCATTAGCCGAGTATTTAAAAATTGTAATGTTTAATGGAAAAAATAATACGCCAAAAATTTTAATAAATGCTGGCGATAAAATACATTATAATATATAATATAAGACGAGCATTAAATGTAATTGAAACAAGAATAGTTTTATCAATATTACAGATTTATTAACTGATGTTTTTGATCCTTAGGATAAGTCATAGTTTAGGAAATGTTAAAGATAACGTGTAAAAATTGTATGTGAATATCTATAAATTTGATTTTAAATTATTAACAATAAGTAGAATAAGGCTATAAAATAAGATTATTATGAATAAAAAGTCATATTTTAACATTTTATATGAAAATCTTTGTTGTTTTCTCCTTCATTTCAGAAATCTTTCATTGTCTTTCAGTTATGTACAAAGAAAGTGAAAAAAATGTTATAAAATTTCTAGAGTAAATTTTCAATGTTTCACTTTTCTGTTACAGTAGTAAAACGTTTCCATATGGACCTTTACTTGATTGATTTTTTAAATTGCTTATCTAATTTTTTTCCCAATCAAATTGGATTATCCAATTGGTATTCTTGTCCAAATAATATTTAGAAATTTATATACATAATTAATTTAGTTTTCTTTATATATGTATTTCTCGATTATCCTTTAAAGATATAAGATCAAAAACCGTTGAAGATATAAAATCAAAAACCGTTGAAAGTAGAAGATTAAAAACAGTTGAAGGAAGAAGACTAAAAACCGTTGAAGGAAGATGATCAAACATTTTTTATTTAAAAAATAATAATAATACAAAATTTCTGATTTTTTAATTGATTGTTTTTATTTTTCTTTTTAATGAAAATTTTTATAAATATAATAATAATAATGTTAATGATAATAATGAAAATAATGATAATGATAATAACAATAATAATGATAATTACAGTAATGATATTAATAATAATAATAATAATAGTAATAATAATGATTATAATGATAAATTTTTCTCTATTGAACTGAATGTGTTTTGCATTTTCTCAACAAATTGTTCACATGCAGTACTTATTTTTACATCAACATCTTTACGGCGCTCAATTGTATACTGAAAAAAAAGTTTATGTTATTTTTAGTCCTATATTTTTTAACTGAACGACCTTACATGCAATTTTGTAGCATCCGTTGTAGCAACATCAGCGACTTCGATTAATTTTGTTGCTTGTTCTGTTAAATCCTTCTCAGTTTTCATATGTGAATCTAATAATACTTTCTTTTCTTTATAACGCCTTGTAGTTGTATTCAACACCTAATCTGTAATAAATGTTTTTCTTTTCTTATTAGCTCATCAGATTTTTCAACTAAATTCATACTAACTTCATTGAATAATCTCTCCTTACTGGCTAAATCATCTTTTTATGCTTTAATTAATAACATTTAATTCTTTATTTTGAGAATCTATTTTGTATGTCATATCATTGTACGTTTCTTCTGCTAAATTAATTCCATTTTTATCTCTTGCAGCCATTAAATCCCTTTTCAGGCGATCAATTTCTTCTGTACTCGTATATTCTTTAAGAACAGTCTTTTTGTTAATTTTTGATTTATTTCTGGTTTATTTTGAATATTTTTTGCGACTTCCATCATACGAAGCTCATCAAAAAGATCACTAAAAGCATGAGGAATAACTCCAACCATTGATTCCTAATAAAATTTAGAAACATTAAAGTTACAATTTTCGTATTAAGTTCTTAATAATGATGAACTTACATCTTCCCATGACGATTTTAATTCAGGACATTCGGTACCAATCATAGTGTGCGTCTTACCTTACCGGTACTTGTTTGTCCATACCATACGGTATGCAAATACTGTACAACTGTAACCAGACAAAACTTCTTCAATAAACGGTGAAACAACAGAATAGTAGACTTCACATTGTTTTGATTCTAGACCAAATGCTCTATCAAATGTGAATTTTTTTGTTACTTTTGACGTGATCGTTTTGATGATCTATTCGATGATCTCTTCGATTGCCCTTCCGATGAGGTATTCGATTAACTCTTCCTTTATACTCCCTCTTCCGATAACCTTTTCTATGACGATCTATTCGTTGAACTCTTCGATGACCCTACCGATGATCTATTCGAAGGTTCTTGCAATAGTCGTCAAAATGATCATCGGAACTATCACAGAAAGTCATTTATTTATTTTCATATATTGTGGTTCATACATATATGTACACTATACGTGTAAAAATAAGTCCCGGGGTCTAGAATAAATTTCATCATGACTTTCATTTCATTTCATCTAATTAGTAATTGGTCATCATGAGTTAATTAATGAAATCATCACATCACACGTATTCTACAAGGGGTTTATCTTGAGTTTTGGTTATTAATTTCGTTTTTGGTTTTGTTTTTATTCATTTTAAATTTGTTACAACTAATTAAGAATATATGCAATTTCAGTTTTTCTTACATACTTTTCATGGTTTGTAAACATTAAAGGTAAGGACACACTGTAACCGTCAATAAACCATATTAAAAGAAACTCAATGAACAATTTAGTGAATGTTCACCAAGTGAGTTCAAAAGGAATTCATCATCACTAAATTGAATTCATAATGTATCATTCAAGTGAATTTAAAATGAATCAAATAATTCAGTTCATTTTAGCTTCACTTTGTGATTAAAAACTTTGTTTAAACATGTACATACTTGGAGTGTGTGCGTAATCATTGGAAAAATCAGCTAAATTACTTCCAATAAAATTTCAATTTAGCCTTTAGCAACACTTTGACGTGCGGGATGACTAAATTGTTGACAGCTTCATTTTCACTTTTTTGTACATTTTTACGTATTAAATTTCCATATGATTTTGAAAATTTAAAAATTCAAATTTTTAATTTCTGTAATAATTGTTAAAAATTCTAGTTAAGCTAAAATGAACTGAATTATTTGATTCATTTTAAATTCACTTGAATGATACATTATGAATTCAATTTAGTGATGATGAATTCCTTTTGAACTCACTTGGTGAACATTCACTAAATTGTTCATTGAGTTTCTTTTAATATGGTTTATTGACGGTTACAGTGTGTCCTTACCTTTAATGTTTACAAACCATGAAAAGTATGTAAGAAAAACTGAAATTGCATATATTCTTAATTAGTTGTAACAAATTTAAAATGAATAAAAACAAAACCAAAAACGAAATTAATAACCAAAACTCAAGATAAACCCCTTGTAGAATACGTGTGATGTGATGATTTCATTAATTAACTCATGATGACCAATTACTAATTAGATGAAATGAAATGAAAGTCATGATGAAATTTATTCTAGACCCCGGGACTTATTTTTACACGTATAGTGTACATATATGTATGAACCACAATATATGAAAATAAATAAATGACTTTCTGTGATAGTTCCGATGATCATTTTGACGACTATTGCAAGAACCTTCGAATAGATCATCGGTAGGGTCATCGAAGAGTTCAACGAATAGATCGTCATAGAAAAGGTTATCGGAAGAGGGAGTATAAAGGAAGAGTTAATCGAATACCTCATCGGAAGGGCAATCGAAGAGATCATCGAATAGATCATCAAAACGATCACGTCAAAAGTAACAAAAAAATTCACATTTGATAGAGCATTTGGTCTAGAATCAAAACAATGTGAAGTCTACTATTCTGTTGTTTCACCGTTTATTGAAGAAGTTTTGTCTGGTTACAGTTGTACAGTATTTGCATACCGTATGGTATGGACAAACAAGTACCGGTAAGGTAAGACGCACACTATGATTGGTACCGAATGTCCTGAATTAAAATCGTCATGGGAAGATGTAAGTTCATCATTATTAAGAACTTAATACGAAAATTGTAACTTTAATGTTTCTAAATTTTATTAGGAATCAATGGTTGGAGTTATTCCTCATGCTTTTAGTGATCTTTTTGATGAGCTTCGTATGATGGAAGTCGCAAAAAATATTCAAAATAAACCAGAAATAAATCAAAAATTAACAAAAAGACTGTTCTTAAAGAATATACGAGTACAGAAGAAATTGATCGCCTGAAAAGGGATTTAATGGCTGCAAGAGATAAAAATGGAATTAATTTAGCAGAAGAAACGTACAATGATATGACATACAAAATAGATTCTCAAAATAAAGAATTAAATGTTATTAATTAAAGCATAAAAAGATGATTTAGCCAGTAAGGAGAGATTATTCAATGAAGTTAGTATGAATTTAGTTGAAAAATCTGATGAGCTAATAAGAAAAGAAAAACATTTATTACAGATTAGGTGTTGAATACAACTACAAGGCGTTATAAAGAAAAGAAAGTATTATTAGATTCACATATGAAAACTGAGAAGGATTTAACAGAACAAGCAACAAAATTAATCGAAGTCGCTGATGTTGCTACAACGGATGCTACAAAATTGCATGTAAGGTCGTTCAGTTAAAAAATATAGGACTAAAAATAACATAAACTTTTTTTTCAGTATACAATTGAGCGCCGTAAAGATGTTGATGTAAAAATAAGTACTGCATGTGAACAATTTGTTGAGAAAATGCAAAACACATTCAGTTCAATAGAGAAAAATTTATCATTATAATCATTATTATTACTATTATTATTATTATTATTAATATCATTACTGTAATTATCATTATTATTGTTATTATCATTATCATTATTTTCATTATTATCATTAACATTATTATTATTATATTTATAAAAATTTTCATTAAAAAGAAAAATAAAAACAATCAATTAAAAAATCAGAAATTTTGTATTATTATTATTTTTTAAATAAAAAATGTTTGATCATCTTCCTTCAACGGTTTTTAGTCTTCTTCCTTCAACTGTTTTTAATCTTCTACTTTCAACGGTTTTTGATTTTATATCTTCAACGGTTTTTGATCTTATATCTTTAAAGGATAATCGAGAAATACATATATAAAGAAAACTAAATTAATTATGTATATAAATTTCTAAATATTATTTGGACAAGAATACCAATTGGATAATCCAATTTGATTGGGAAAAAAATTAGATAAGCAATTTAAAAAATCAATCAAGTAAAGGTCCATATGGAAACGTTTTACTACTGTAACAGAAAAGTGAAACATTGAAAATTTACTCTAGAAATTTTATAACATTTTTTTCACTTTCTTTGTACATAACTGAAAGACAATGAAAGATTTCTGAAATGAAGGAGAAAACAACAAAGATTTTCATATAAAATGTTAAAATATGACTTTTTATTCATAATAATCTTATTTTATAGCCTTATTCTACTTATTGTTAATAATTTAAAATCAAATTTATAGATATTCACATACAATTTTTACACGTTATCTTTAACATTTCCTAAACTATGACTTATCCTAAGGATCAAAAACATCAGTTAATAAATCTGTAATATTGATAAAACTATTCTTGTTTCAATTACATTTAATGCTCGTCTTATATTATATATTATAATGTATTTTATCGCCAGCATTTATTAAAATTTTTGGCGTATTATTTTTTCCATTAAACATTACAATTTTTAAATACTCGGCTAATGATGCTCTATCTTTTGCTGTTAAATATATAGCTGCTTGATCACATATTAAACAATCTATACCACCACGTCCTGAAAATATTCATAAAACATGTTCAAAACCAAAATCTTTACTTAAAGCAACATCTAATGATTTAATACTTTACATGTGATTGCACTGAATTGCCACAATTTTCCTGCTGAAAAACGTAATGTTACAAATTTCTTACGGATACGTAAAAATATCTTATACGCAATTAGGCAACTGAATTTCACTGCTTCGTTATTCAAAATTTAATCAATGTGACTGCAATGAAAAAGAAGAGGGAATTTTTTTCTTAATTTATTTTTCAATGAATTAAATCACAAAGTAACTTACACAATACAAATGGTATTTGTAAATCCAGATACTTGTTTCCATCCTGTAACAATAATAATTGGATCTACAATTTTATAAAACCATTCTTTTTACCAAGCGAAGTCCAAATTGTACAAGATCATCTACATCTTTAAGCCAATCAGATAGTATTGGTTCTAATTTAAGAAAAAATCAATACAAAATTAAATACAAAATGAATACCTAATTAAATTGTAATTACGTGTGCATACCAGTGTAAATTAATGGCAGAATAGCATGATAGAGATGGCGAAGAGATTTTTGTGCCAAAGCGCAGTTTCAGCTTCCTTGCATATTTTTGCCATTGTAAACGTGACACAATCAGCACCATCTAAGATTGCATTGGCAACATCGGAAATTTCAGCGCGAGTTAGACGTGGTTTCTCATCCATTGATTCTAGTATTTGTGTTGCACAAATCACTGGCACAAACGGTTGATTTTAAACCTTTTTTCCTGCATCATCGAGTACACAACAGATTTCCCGAAATGCATGTGCATTTCAAATAAATTATGCAAAAAAACAAATGTTTTTTTCAGATACAGCTAACAAATCGACTGGTACACCTGGTAAATTAACACCTTTTCTTGAACCGAGTATACCATCGTTTTCAATTGTAAGAATTAATGCATCACCTTGAATTTCTTTAAAAAACAACGAAATAAGACCTTCATCAACGAATACTCTATTATTTGGCTTAACAATATTTACATAATCAACAAAAATCACATCCTTATTGCCCTTCTCTGCATATTCCTTATTTGTTGTTAATTTTATTTTATCATTTCGTTTAAGTTTAACTTCAGCTGTACTGCTACCACCAGTACGAATTTCATGTCCTTTTTTATCTAATGCAGAACGATTCTTATCTCCTTAAATTTTATTTAAATTAAATGACAAACTCCTTTACGAATATTTTTAATCGTATCGTGAAAGAAATTCAATTTTGCTATGTTCATTCCTGTTTGCATCATTTTTTCTAACATTTCAACACTAATTTCTCCATCTGGGAAACTGTTGTCATCTGAATCTAAAATGTAAAAAAAAAACAGAAAATAAATAATCGATATAATATTCAAATTCAAATTTTAAACAAACAATAATAAAAAATTATTATAACAATGACCATATGAAAGCTATCGATAAAATGGTATATTATACATTGTAATATGTATACAGAAATAATTGTTTTCGTTTGTAATAAATTAATAATCCTATAGAATTTCAGGATTCAGTATTGTTTATTTTATAATGTAAACAAATTCCAGTGTAATATGACGTTTCCAATACTGTGTTGTCATTTGTTTGACGTTTCCATTACATTTGTTAAAATTCTTCAATTCGGTATGATAATACTGTTTGTGGATCTTAACTGCGCCATCTGTTAAACGAGATGGAACTTCGAAAATGTCAATGTGACACTTGCCCCTGTACCTGTAACTGCAATTATAACATGTTTTTAAAGTATAGTCATGTGTATTCTTGTAGAGCATAAATATATTACCTCATTTATGTTTATAATTTACGTTACTCTCTAGTGTGATTGTTGTTGTTTTTGTTTACAAAACGCAGAAAATTGATAGTCAGAAAATGAGAGTAAAAAAATGAATTTATTCAAACTGAATGCAAAAATAAAAAATAAAAAAAACACGAAGAAGTATCAATTCAAACACAGCAGAGGTTTGGTGACTATGCTTTAAAAATTAAAAAGCAAATTATATCAATGTTATATTTTATTTAATCATGCATACACATGTGTAAATTAATTATTAAATTTATAATTACATGTACACTTTGCAATAAAACATTTTTAAAATAATTTTCATAATCATGATTGATTTATAAATAAATAAACAATTCATGTTTGATGAGTAATCATTAATGTAATAATTACATAAATGAATAAAAAATAAATTGTGTAAAATGAGAAAGTACAATAGGTATAATTTCAACAAAAAGTATAAATTACCTTCATTCTTGATAAACGTAAACAAAAAATATAATAATAATAATTTTCATTATCAAAACTAAGTCATTTTATATAGATGCAATATATGTACATAACGTATGTATGTATACTATGTGATAAATATGAGGAATAGTTTTTTTTTTTTACTTAATTATATTATTAACGTAATTTCCTTCATTTTTTCAAAATGTATGTTTTTTTGTTCATTTTCAAATTTTTTTCATTTATTTTTATTTTAAACTTTCAAATTTAAATCTAAAATTATGGACATTTTTTTTTATGGAAAATAGAAGATAGATGTCGTAACTTCAATTGCAAAATAGAAATTAACTGGGCGCCAGAGTGACGCCAGGCCTTTGTATGCCTTTGTTTGGAAGTTGTAATTTTTAATCAAATTTATTTGTTTACATGAAATGTCAAAATCAGATGATATAGTTTAAAATCTTTAATTTTCTAATTTTAAGGAACTAAAAATTTTTTTATTATTTTATTATTGTTTTATGTTGTATGTTTTGCGATGAAATTAAACGAAAAAATAAAAATAATTGGTGATAAGGTTACACTAATACCATATGAAGCGAAGCACGTTGAAAAGTTGGTAATTTTTATTTTAATTATTTTTTATCCTTCTTAAATATCGTCCATATTTTAGATATCATGAATGGATGAAAGATGAAGAATTACGAAAATTAACAGCATCCGAGCAATTAAGTTTAAATGAAGAATATGAAATGCAAAAACAATGGAGAGAGGATGAAAATAGTAAGGAAGATCATATCCGTTTGTATATGTACCAATTGATAGTAAGCCTAATTTACAACTGAATGATTTTTACAAGATTAGGTTTAATATCAATTGATTCATACGAGTAAAATTGATTTTCAAATTGAACAAGTATGCATTAATTTAATTCAAATATTTTTCTTTTTTTTTCTTTTAGTATGTACTTTCTTAATTTTATCAAATGAAATTTATAATCGGACAAATGATGAAATTCAATCAATAATTGGTGATACAAATTTATTCATTCATTATGAAGAGAATGACTATGAGAATCAGAAATCGAATGACAGTGATAAAAATCGTATGAAAGTAGCTGAAGCTGCAATAATGATTGCCGAATCCACAGAACGTGGTAAACATTATGGTTGGGAGTCTATGCTATTAATGTTACATTATGGTTATAAATTTATTAATATACAAAAATATATTGTTAAAATTGGTTTAGATAATGTTAAAAGCATAAAAATGTTTAAAAAAATCCATTTCATTGAAATCGAACGATCAATTGTGTTTAATGAAGTAACATTACAGAAATTCATTGATAATTATTGGATTATATGGCTTGAAAGACAAATAAATTATGTACGTTATAATGAATATAAAAAATGAATTAAAAAAACGTGTTCAATTTTTTTAAAATAAGAATTCTTAATTTTCCATGTAGCCTTCAAGGACATTAAATCTAATGATGTGTCTGTCATAGATACTAGAGATGGGGAAAAAGTAACTAACAGAGGATCTCCATTGGGAATATTTCCATATTTCCACCGGCAATGGCAATAATCCCAATGAAGACCCTGGTTTAGATCTTAGATAATAAATATTAAACGTCACTTTCACCTACCAACACCTACGATGCAAGTAAACTATATTGAATTGAATTGGGAGATTTTAGACGAAAAGACACTTATGATTATGAAACACATGAAAAATTACTAAATGAGACACCAAGTGAAGAAAGTGAGGCACTTTTCATTAACCGTTATACTGGAAGTTTTGGAAAGTGTCTTTTGGTTTTTAGCTGAAATGTAAAAGCCACCAATGTATGTCACGCACGGCTCGCCTGGCCGTGATTTGTCAATTCAATTATCATTTGTGACTTGTCACTGTCAAGTGTCAGACAAGCACACGAATTAAATTCAAAGCCCGAGAATTAATTTTATTTGTTTTTCCAAATTTTCTTAAAAAGAAATTTAAATATTTTCCTAAATATATTTTTCCTTGCTTTAAGCAAAGAAAACTAATTTTCTTTTATTATTAGAAATCAATCTAAATTCTGAAGTACACAGGAAAAAATAAAACGTAAGATCATTATATACAATTTAGAAAAAAAAATTTTCTTTTAAAAACATTAAATTATTTTTATAATATTTTTCATAATTTTTTATTGTTTTTATTTTATTTCAAATTAAAAATCTAATTTTTATTAATTATAAAATATTAATTGAAATACAAGATGAAATGCATAATTTATATGTATTTAAAAAAATTTCTATATATTTTCTTATAGCAAGCAGCAATGAGTAATACATTGCTTTCGGATGAAACTTCAAAGGTATCTTACAAAACAAAAAAAAAAAAAAAAAAAAAAAAATTAAAACTAAAGAATCCATATAGCAAAATTAAAAAAATTAATTTCATGAAATTTCTATTGATTTGACATTATTCTATATTAGACATTAATGTTCCCAATGCGTGTGATAATTATTTATAAATTTTTTACCTAGATTCAATGCTTTTATTAATCCTTTTGTAATTTAATTTTATCCTGGTAATTTTTATCATTTTAATCAAATGTAATCAAAAAATTGTATCATTATTAAAAAGAAGAAAATTTAATGAGCATGAAATTTATAAATAAATTTTAGACATGCTCAAATATTATTCGAATTAATTTTTTTTTTAATTATTCACAGCACTTTTTTATACGTACATACATACATACATTTTCGTCAAAAAGTCACCATCTCAGCATTTTTTATTATTATTGGCTAATTTTTCAAAAATTAAAATTAAAATCTCTATATATCTTTATATGAAACAATTCTTGGTTAAGATGTTTGATCATTTATAAACAATTTACGGAAATATAATATTATTTAAATTTTTTAAATATTGAAATTGAATTTTAAATTTTGAAAAGTTAGCCAATAATAATAAAAAAAAAAGCTGAGAGTGTGATGATTTGTTGTCGATACTATACATACATATATGTATACTTGAAATTTTTGCAATTCTTGCATGCGTTTTTTTTTTTAAATTTTTGACGTTAAATTTCACAATTAAATTGAATAAATCATCATAAATTCTCTCTTACACATTAAAATTTGATATTGGTTTTGAGCTATTTTATGTAATTATTTATTTCGTTATTTAATCTATCGTAACTATCTAGTTTTAATTATTTTATTAAATTCATGACAAATAATCTAAACTGTTATTATTTTTTGTTTCATATAATTATTTAGCCTGAACGTACAAATACTGCTACAACCCCTTTAAAATCTCAAATTCAAAAAAGAAAGCGTAATCGATCAAAAAAATCTAAAACAGTTCCATCACAAGAAATCGCTGGTAATATTGTGAATAATACAGAAAATCTAGTATCTAATACAATTTCAATTAATAAACCCAAAAGAAAACGTAAAAAGAAAAAACCAAAATCAAATACTATAGAAACAGAAAGTGATATTAAATTTGAGAATTTAGTATCTAAAACTTTTGAAGATAGTCGAAGAAATAGCAGCACTGATAGTGATAAAAATCTTGCACATTATAAAGTATCAGAGTGCCAACAAAATCAAAAAGATATTTCACAATCAAATGAAAGCAAATCTATAAATTTATTGGCCAATAATAATTTAAATGATAATCAAAATAAAATCACACAAAATTTAATAATGAATACAAAAAAGACTATTCAATCAGTTGGAAAAAGTTCTAGCTCATCTGAAAGTAGTAAAAAAATTGTGAGTAATTCACCGAAAGCGATTGTTGAAAATGTACAAAAAGGATCTAATAAAGATAAAAAAGAAAACGTTACAATTAGCAATGTAAATCAACCAAAAACTGAGGGTGCTACTCGTGAGGAAATTTTAGCTCAACGAAAAGTTAAAAAGCTAGCTAAGCAATTAAAGAATAAAGATAAAACAAATGAATTTAGTGGCAATAATACAAAAATGAGTGCTAATCCCACAAAAAAGGAACAACAAGATTCAACAATAAATAAAATGAAAATTAAGTCGTCAACATTATCGAACAATGTGGAGAACCGAAAAGCAAATGAAAAAGAAAATCAACATAATGATCAACCAAAAACAATATCTGTAGATAAAAAGATTACAGTTAAATCAACACCACCATCTGAAAAGACAACAGAACGGACAGAAAGGTCACGTGAACAAATACTCGCAGATAGAGAAGCAAAAAGATTAGCAAAACAGGCTGCCAAAAATAAAAATAAAGATGCATCAATCATACAAGATAAAAACCAAAATTTATCTACTGATATTTCTAAAAATAATAATTCTCAAGAAGTAGCAGCTACAACAATAGTGCATACGCAAAATATACAAGTAATTGAGGACAAAGACGATAATAAGGTTAGTTATTTAAAATTATGAGTAGTCACTTTTTATTATTTATTTAAATTTCTTACAGAAAAAGCCAACGACTAAAGCTGAAAGACGTGCTATGCAGGAAGCACAAAGGGAAGCAAAAGCAAAACTTTTAATTGAGAAACAACAGAAACAGCAAAAGCAACAAACTATCAGTACTAAACAACAACAAAACTCAGAACAACAAAAAACAGAAAAAGAAAAAAATGTATCTAAAATTAAATCATCACCAACATCATCTATAAAGACTGTTGCAAAATTAGATTTTAGAGTAAAATTATTTAATCATTTGTACGGTATGATAAAAGAACAAAATAAGTTCATAAATAATCCAGATGTTCATCCAGCTATGGTTCGATTGGGTGAACAATACATTAAACGAATAGTAGTTGGTTCGAATGCAAGATGTATAGCATTTTTAAATGCATTAAAAACGGTAAATGGAAACTTATTTTACTTTTATTTCAATAGTATATTTCTTAAATTATTTCTACTTGAATAATTTCTCTTTGTTTAACAGGTAATTAAAGACTTTGATACACCACCGAAAAAAGAATTTGGCCGTGTGCTTGAAGCTAACATAAAAAGTTGTATTAATTACTTACATAAATGTCGTCCATTAGCTGTATCAATGATAAACGCTCATAAGTACGTTAAAATTTTATTAACACAATTACCAAGTGGTCATCCTGAAAATGAGGTATAATACATATATATTATTAGATATAGGTCATAAAAATTTTTTTAACTATCACTTCTTGGATTCGTTTTTCATTTTTTTATTTTTAAATGTTCAGCTTAAAGAGCATCTAGTTCAATGTATCGATGATTACATAAAGGATCAAATTGAAAAAGCAGCTCAAGCAATTAACAGTGCTGTTCAAGAAAAAATTTCTGATGGTGATGTTATTCTAACATATGGATGGTAATTTATAAGACATACAGTTAAGAAATTTTTTTTATCTATCAAAATTTTATGTATTATTTTTAGTTCATCATTAATAAATCGCATCCTTGAAGAAGCACTCCGCCGAGAAGTTTCATTTCGTGTAATATGTGTTAGTTCAAGACCATTTATGGAGGGACACGAAATGTTACGTCGTTTAGTATCGAATGGGATATCATGTACATGTGTACTTATAAATGCAATCGGTTTTATAATGCCAGAAGTAACAAAAGTTCTATTAGGTGCACACTCAATATTAGCTAACGGTTATGTTATGTCAAGAACTGGCACAGCACAAGTGGCATTAGTTGCTAGATCATATAATGTTCCTGTATTAGTTTGTTGTGAAACACATAAATTCAGTGAACGTGTTCAAACTGATGCAATTGTTTATAATGAATTAGGCAGTCCAGATGATGTTACTAAATTACCGCAAACACAAACATTAACTAAACAACAAACGAAATCTCAACAATCATATAATGAATATAAATGTTTAAATAATTGGCGTACATTTAGTAAACTGATACCATTAAATTTAAATTATGATATTACACCACCAGAATTAGTAACAGCTGTTGTAACTGAAGTCGCCATTTTGCCATGTACTAGTGTTCCAGTTATATTACGAATCAAACCAACTGAAATCGGTTATTAAAATCAAATCGAAGAAAACAAGTGTCACATTTATACTATCCTGGGAAACGCCAACAGTTTCTATTAAACAAATTTTCTGTATTTTTTCTGTAAGCTTCACATTTACAATAAAATTAACACAAATGGTTTTTGATGCTATAATAAAAATTAATGGGTTGGCTACATATATAAATCTCAAAAAAGCGCATGAAATAATGATATTGTCTTTTCAACTTTTTTGGGTAGTTTTTATTTGAAAATCGTTTGAAAACAATTTCTGTATAAAATTTGCAAAAGGTAAATATAAATAAGTTTGTATATACTCGTACATATACATATATAATACACATATATTTCAATATACATATGTATGTATATTTTTGTAAATAAATTTATCAATTCACAATCAATTTTTTAAGAAATTGTTTAGAATAATTTTTCTTCCAAACAAAATAAAAGGAAAGAAAACATTTTCAAAAATATTAATTAAAAATTTTTGTAAAAGATACAAATTTTAAGAATAAGAATTTCATGTTTAGGAATTTTGTGTTTCGAGGATTTTGTGTTTCGAGGATTTTGTGTTTGGGAATTTTGTGTTCGGAGATTTTGAGTTTTGGGGATTTCGTTTTTACGGATTATTTAGTGTTCCCAAAATTAATCACCAATGAATTTAATAAAAGCAAACATCACCAGCAAAAGGACCTAAAATAATACTATGTGCAAAAACAAATTATAGCACTAAAATCATTAAAAACTCATGAAAAGGATAAAGAAATATGTCTTCCTATACTTATTCGAATATTAATTAAAATAGATTTGAGTAAAGTCGAACAAAAATAGTTGAAGTTAAATGTTTTACATTTGAACTTTTTTTTAAATGTACACTTTCTTATTATTGTTCATTTCATATTTTGAAATTATATAATTATATAATTCTTATACAAATCATCAAAAAGTATATTATATTTTTTATAAATGCAATTAATATATAAGTCAGACCATTTATAAACACATCCAATCATCTAAACGTGTTTTCATATTAAAAGTTAATTCTAGTTAATTCTGGCCTCCGATTGTCTTGTTTGTAAGTTCTAACATTTTATCATCTGTTTCTATGGAATTATAAACCTATGATCTTTTGGTTCGTTTGACTTTGTTCCTACGGTTCTGTTATAAGTTTTTAGGCTTCACTTTAAATTTTTTAAATAATTCCGTGATTGAAAGTTGGATTAAAAAGATTTATAGCAACATCAATCCTTCCTGTATAGAATTTTGGTTTTTTTTTTTTTTTGTCAATTTAAAAAAAAAACGTTTGAATTCGTTTTAAAACAAAATTTATTTGAAAGAAAAACGGTTTTTTATATAATTTTTTCACATTTTATCTTTTTTGAAGCAATATATTTTATAATATATAAATAGTAATGGATATTTGTTATAATTCTTTTATTGCTGCTGTTGTTTTTATTTATTTTCTTTGAATTAAAAAGATTAATATAATTTTTTATGTATGGTGTATTTATATTATATATTTGTGATAATCTCTTATACAATTTCTCTTAGGTATGTATTTATTTCTAAAAATTTTTCATTTCAAATTTTTTGTTTTATAATTTTACTAAATATAATTAAAATGGTTTTAAAACAGACAGTGGTGGAGTAAAATATGTATATGAGATAAAACACATTATAGAATTATTAGTGTAAAATTAATTTTAATAATATAAAAGAAGAGAGCATGAAAATCATAGTTAACCCTTTTAAAAATATATTTATCCTTCATTCACGTATTCAGGGTTAAACACCAAAGAAATATTGTATATATTTTGTATTTATTTATAGTATAATTTATAATTCTTAGTATTGTTAAATGGAACTCAAAATATATATCTTGATTTTAGTCAAAATTTCATTTCTTTAAATATTTAATTGTATTACTTAGAGATTGTTATTTTAATGCTGATTACATTTATAAATAGACACTAAATGTGCTTACATGCACACTTAATTAAAAATTTATGTCGTAAAATATGTGATTATTAACTCAAAAATTAACTTTTACATAATACACATAGATCTATACTATGGTATCATAATTATAGAGTACGGAATTTAAATTCATAATAGAATATTTAATCTGATTACTTTTATTTTCAGAAGGTTCTTATGGTATAACACCAACATACATATTTTAATAATTTTTTTTTTTCTTTTAATTTATATTTTATTTTGATTAAATGTTTTCATTTTCATCATTTATAATTGTAAATCGTTTACATTATCTCCACCATTGTTTATCTTCATTTTCATTTTTTTAAAATGTTTTTATTGTTTTATTCGTTATTTATGCACATTTTTTAAAATTATTTTTTTTAATTTTAATCACAGACACTTCTCTTATCCTTACAATAAAAATAAGAAAATAGCATTTTTTTTTTAAATTTATCTAAAACATTGAAAAAACAATCTGTGGTTTATAAAAAATTTCTCTAATAAAAAAAAGTAAACAGCATCAATGGCTTAAGAAAAAAAAAATAATAAAATAAAATATTTACATTTTATTTTTTTGCTTTATTTGAGAGTAGTCTCTTTCTTGTCTTTACTTTGACGAACAAAAAATGTATAATGTGTTACATGTATTTACAATAACCATCATTATTTAACATAATTTATAAATATATAAAATTAAAAGTAAAAAAAAAAAAAGAAATCATTTCATTTTACTCTACTCTTTTGCTTCATGGGAAAAATAATAAAACAATCTGGAAAGTATAGAATGCAATTACATTCTTTTTTTACAAAAAATTACAAATATGTATATACATATTTTTCAAAATAAGCACTCATTTAAAAATAGCTTCAGTCAAAATTTTGATATTTCCCTTATTTTTATTTTATTTTCTACATCATTATACATTTTTCTATTTTCATAAATTTACAATTAACTGGTAACTAATATAATAATTCAACCATTTAATTTAAAATTATATAATATATACACAATATTTATTATATGTATTTCTTTTCTCTGTAATGTTTTTATTTTTTTAACACAGCATAAGGAAATAAAACATGATATCAATAAATTTATTTCTTTTTTTAAATATATTTTTAAATAATTTGCAATTTAATGAATACATCTTTTTAAATAATAGAATTATCTGTCTTCTATCTGTTTTTCTGCTCAGAGAATTTTTTATTATAAAAATTGCTTTAAATTTTTTTTATTTTATTTCTTTTTCATGCAACATTTTATTTTATGCTTATATTTTTGAAATTTTTATTTTATTTTTTGTTTGTTGTTTTCTTTTTTGACATTTTTATATATCTTTTTGAATTTATGGACTATTCTTTTGCACCATATCAAAACATTTTCTACACACTGGAACTGGTATACCACTATCATGTCCTGGTAATGGTGTCGATTTTGTTATACAACGTGCACAAAATACATTACCACATTTCCAACAATGACTCTATTAAATTGAATAAATTTATAAAATCAAAATTTTCAATTTGATTAATATAATAAATAATAATCAAAATTTTCTCACTTTTTTATTATATTCATCGAATGGTAATGAACAAGAACATGCTGTTACATTTCTCAATGATTTCCAATCAATAGCAACAGAATTTATCTCTTCAGTTAACTTATTTGGATCAACAATTTCTGACATCTAATTTATTTGAATATAAACAAAAAAATATATAAATAAAATAAAAATAACACAAATAGTTTCCATAGATTAAATAAAATCTTTTACTTACAGAAAGATTTGAAAATGACATTTCTGCTGTTTTCAATGGATGATCATCATCTGCTGATGATAATTCACTCATTTTTTTATCATAATTATATCTATAGAAAAGAAAATATTTATTTTAAAAATGTTACAAAATAAATACAATATATATTCAAATTACTTGTTATCATTGATTTCCATATTTGAATTATCTTTTAATTTAGTAGCATCATGTAATCTTTTAGCTGATTTTGAAATGAGATTTTTAAAACTTGCTATTCTCTATAATTTGAATTTAGAAAAATAGAAATTATTTAAACTAGAATTTAAAAAAGTAATTAAAAATTGTTTAACCTTTGTTAAATGCTGTACATGATCTTCTAATGATGTGCAATGATCTCGACTGGCTAATAATAAATCACCTAAAGGTTCTCTTGGATGTACACCACTTTCAAATCGACTGTACATACCTCGCCAAAATCTTGAAATTTGAATAAATTATAAAAAGAGAACAAACATAAATGTTTCACTTTAAATTAGTTTAATAATTTTCATTTATTTGTTTCTTACTTAATGTTTTGGGGTGCTAAATTTGGTTTTATAATTTCATCCATTTCAGGCCTATACAATGGATTTATATATTCATTTAAATGATTTGACATGAAACCCCATAATGAAAATGTTCTTTCAGACAATTTTAAATCTAAACGATCCTTTTCACAATTGCCAATAAAAGTACCAAATTGACACGATTGTACATGATCATGTAATATTAATAAAAATCTTTCATTAAACTCAAATGCATCATTTCTTTGTATCATTAATTGCCAAGTACTATCCAAAAATTGTGTAAATACTGGAGAAATCTAAAGAAAAAAAAAAAAAGAAAAATAATTTTGTGCTTTATTTTCGAGATGTTAAGTTTTCTTAATTAAATCTTTTTTACTTCTTTAGGATCTGTTTGAATATGACCACAACGTTCACTAAATTTATGTCCAAATGCAAGCCAATCTTTTTCAATTAGAGCCTTTTAAACGAAGAAAAAAAAAGTTTTTTATTATACATATATGTATATAAAAAATTGATATAGGTATGTAAATAAAACGAGGAAAATTATGTATAGATTTTTATACCTGAAAACCTTTTATTGTTCTGTAATAAGGATCTAGCATTAATGCAGCCAATGAACAAACTTGTGCTGTTCGATCCCAACCATCTGAACAATGAACAACAACTGAAACACCTTTATCAACAGCATTTGCAATAAAACTGTATTTTAAATAAAATAAAATTAATTTTCCATTTTTCAAATTTATTTATTTTTTTGTTTAATTTACCATGATGTATCCAATATTGATCGTATATGTCTTAACCATCCAGATGACTCTAATGAATTTAAAAATCCACTCATTGTTGGTGATTTTTGTTCACATGTTTCAATTAATTTTTGTAAGCTAGTACGCATTACATGTATATTATCGATACCAAGAAATTGAAATTTAATATTCTCATAAAATGCTTCATTCTCATAACCTTTGCCAGCAGCACGATTGGCCATCGCATTAATCTTAAAATAAATGAGATTTTAAAAATTTTATTCTTTTCTGTAAGTTCTTAAAATATATATTTTTGTTTTTTCAATTTGTTTTAATTTATTGACTTACTCTTGGCCGAGTATCAACAACGTACATATAATCAACATTTGGATTTGTTTTTCTGATCGCTTCAAGCATTTGTTCATCTTCAAGGCATCTAGCACTAAACCCAGATAATGGTTGACTGCATCGACATATTGATGCCTAACAAAACAAAATCAAGAGAAAATAAACAAAATTAAAACTAAAGGAAAATTAATTAATTATGAAAATACTGAACTGAGAGGAACAACACGCATATGAATTAAGAGGACCATTTTCATATACCTAATTCATCAATAATTTTAAAACAAAAATTAATATACATATGTAGGCAGGCAAAATAAATATGTCAATTGCATATTACAAAATAAATTTTAAAAATAGACAAAAATTTTTTTTTGGATTTTTAATTACATACGTAGCCGTAAGGAAATCTGAATTTTCGTTCTGTATACATTTTTGTGTATAAAAAAAGGAAAAAATTTTTTTATTCTTTTTTTTTAAGGAAAAATGTTACTTGACACATATAAAAAGTTAATTAATTAAAAAATTTAAAAAGAAAAGTAATTACAATAAACAACAGGATCGTTAGTATACTTAATAAAATTTCGTTATTTTAAGATCAAAAAAAGGCTGAATATGATATGTGGTTAATGTACAAAAACAGCCCTGTAAAAGGATATACGAAAAAAAGGAAATCGATTTTTTATTAAGGTTAAAGATTAAAATAATTTTAAATTTGTATTCTATCATCGATAATATAATGTACATAAATCTTTTACTTCAAATTTTTCAATTTAAATTTAATAATAGAAATAAAAATTTTCTTATCAAACTAAAGGACACGTGTAAAAATTTTATTAAATACGCAATAAAAGAAGGACATTTTTTTTTCTTAATTTTTTTCTTCTTTCTAGTTTTTAATAGCTTTATAATTGAATTTTTCATGAAATTATTTGTAATAAAAATCTCCAACCGAGCGTATTAAAAAGGAAAACCAAAAATACAAAATTAATTTCAACGGTCAAAATTTATGTAATTAAAAATTCAAAACGCGAAAAATTATATCCCTTTTGTTTTTTTTTTACTTTAAATTAATTCAAAAGTTAATTATGAAAATTCTAATCTAAACAAAAAAAAAATAAATGTGACAATATAATTATTCATGTGTTTGATTGGATGTTTAATTTTTATAAAAATAAAATATTAATTATTTCGAAAATGCTTCAAGAAATTTTCCCTTTTATCCTTCTTTTAAGGCTAATGGTATTGACAATTTCATGGGGATTTTCATTAATTAACTGTCTAAAGGGCATATTTTCCTTTTTGATGAAAACCGATATGAAAATTTTTTTTCTAATCTTCCTAATTTAAATTTTTAGGATTTTTAGGTTCAGTTTGCATCAATATATATATAAACATATGTATATGTACATATCAATATGTAAGTATATGTATATTCATTTAGAATTTAATTGTCTTACCTTATTTGAATGTAAATACGTTAATGCTGGTAATCTACCCTTTGAACGAAACCTTGAACTACCAATTAACATTGCTGTATTTGCTTCAGATGGTACATAAATTTGTCTTGGATACGTATCGCATAATTCATAATTTTGATTTAAAATACATAATGTCCATTGATCATTAGGAACTCTCATACGTTTAAATTCATTTTCTAATTTAAAAAAATCCCAACCAGCTGTTTTTGGAGAATCCTCTTTACCAGGTGAATAATTAAAGCAATATAATTTATTTATTTGAACTGTTAATTAAATAAAACAAATAAAAAATAAATAAATAAATATTAATTATTATTTTTTTATTTTTTTTAAATAAATGTTTTAAATTTAATAAATTAATTTTTATTTATTAAGAATTTAAATTGTTAAAATTTATTAATTTTCTAATTAAATGATAATAATTAGATTTTGTATTCTGAACGTTTACATATGTATATTAAATTACAGATACACGTGATAAATATCAATTATTTTTTATTACATCTATATATATAGTATATAACATAAAATATGATATGAATGTCGTATGTATCATGTATGTAATTAATTAAATAATAATATTATATTACCTGGTTGATAAAGTTTCATTAATGACGTATAAACATCATGACATTCACTATCTTTTGGGATTACGAATGTAACTGAAAGGAATGTTTTACAACGTATTAATAACGGAGATCCAGTTGTACTTAATGGTAATTTATCAATGCTAGCAATATGCATATGTAAAATCTGAAATTAAAATATATATATAAAAAAAAAAAAAAAAAATACAACATTATAGATTAAATTTATGTAACATACAAAAGTGTATAAATAAAATAAATAATTATTATTCTAACACATGTTTATTACATTTGTGAAATTAATTAAGCAATTTATTGTTTTATATAAGTATTTCATTTTGCTTTCTTTTAAGGATAACATAATGAAAATATCATCAGATATCTCCGAAGCACACATTTGAGAAAAGAACAATAAATAAGATTTCTTAAAGAAATTTCGAATACGTACGAAACGAAAAAAATTCATTTTAATTCCTAGAACAAAAATTAATATTTACTCAATAATGGATTCATTATTTTCGTTCTATATGTCAGTACATCCTTATAATAATTTAAAGATAAATAAACAAAATATGTATATACAATATATACAGAAAATAGTTAATTTTTAAATAATGTATAAAAATTACAAATTACATACATTTTTAAATCCATTTAATGTAAGTCAAGTTCATGTTTATTTTCAATTTTTTTTTTCCAATTATTTCTGTTATTACATGCTTTGGTGATGGTATGTGTGTACATACATATATATTTTTATTTTTATTTATTTTGTGCAATTAAATTAAGATCATATCTTATTTTATATGATACGCCATTAGTTTAATGACAGTGTCTGTAGTACATTGAAATATAAACAAAATTGTATATGTACATATATACATATGCTAGTTATATAAATTCCAATATAAATGCATATATATGTATATATGTACATATTCTTCAATTACATTCATTTCTTTTTATTCTAAATTTTCCTTTCTTGTTTTTGTAATTTCATTCAATTAATTTCTTATATCTGCTTTACATTTATATTCATTCATTTATTTATTTTTTTTTTTTTTTTTTTTTTGATTAACATATTATATACATACATATGTACGTATGTATTAAGTACTTATGCATTAAGTACTTATGTATGTTATATACGTGAATAATTTATCCTAACAAATTGTATATATATTTATGCACACATATATTTTATGTACATACATATGTATATTGTATGGTATATATGTATATGTAGATATTGTTCATTTATTGTATACTCAAAGTCCTACATTTAATTTACAAGAATATAATATGTATGTAGGTATTTTACCATTAATTAAGATTTATCTGTACATAAGCCATTGTACATGTATATAATATGTCTTTTAACATTGAATTTATAAATATTTGATGTGATTATACATACATATGTACATATACATATTTATATATAGAACGTTCATATATACATATTCAACCCACAATAAGTATAATATATAAGTTATATATACGTTACATATAAGGTATACATATATAGAATAGCTCTTGTACAATACCTACATACATATTATATGTATGGATGTGTATACATATATGTACGTATAAATACATATATGTTATAACAAAATTTAACATTTCACATTTGACTAAAATTCATAACACATAACCACAGTAACCACTTAAAAAAAAATTAAATAACGTACGTGTACGTAATGTATTTGGTACTTGGTACTGTTTGTGTATTATTTGTATAAATAAACAAAAAACCAAGGAAAAATATGCAAAAAATATTATTTTGAATAAATAAAAAATATTTGTAAATAAAACCACAAGGATGTAGAATTAAATAATTTAGCCAACAGAGAAATAATTCAAAAATAAAAAATTAAATAAAATACTCAAGAGATTTTTGTAAACATACGCATACAGATATAATGCGCCTTACATAAGTAAAATTTTGAAAAAATAAAAAAATAAAAAAAATAAATAAATAATTTTTTTACCTGAGTTATAAACTTGAATATTTACTTGCTCTAATATTTTTTCATATTAATTATTTTATAATTAATGAAATTTATATGTACAAATATGTATGTACACAGGATCATTTTTAAATTATGTATAAACAAAACTAAATAATATTGTAGGGTACCTACCTACTTTATTTTATTAACTCTGAGGTAAATGATATACGTACGTTGAAGAATAAAAAATTTATAAAATATGTACTAATTATATTACATGTATATGTACTACATGTGGTACGTTTCGTACACATACAATATCTGTTCTTTTATATGTAATATAAAAATAAAAATAAAATTATTACGATTTATAAAGGGAACCCAAAAAAAAAAAAATTATTTTTCATTTTTCATTTTATATACTTTACTCATTTAAGTACTACCAAGTACTATTTAAAATATACAATCATGTCTAAGTATCTATCTATGTATGTATGTTAACAATATAAAAAGAAAAGGTACTGTACAGTATAATAAATTTCTATTTAATTTTCTTTTTTCTTATCATTTTTTATTAAGATAAATGAATTGACTTTAACTTGTTAACCTTGAAAATATTTCATTTGGCGACGAATTGACTACACGAAATATATTTCGTATACATACATTCGAACGTATGTGTATGCGTATGTATGTATACATATATATATGTATATGGATGTGAGTGATAAATACATACATATATTAGAAATAACAGCATTCAACAAAATCAAAATAAAATTCAAAAGAAAAATAAAGAAAGAAAAATATCCTCGTAGATGTGGGAGGTTTTGTATAAAATTTTATTGAAATCAGAATCGAATTTTATTTACATAAAAACAAGAATATAGGTAGCTTTAATTTAAAATTTTTTTTTTTATATAAAAAAGAAAAATTAATTTAATTTTGATCAATTTTCCAGGAACCCATGAAGATTATACATGAAAGCTTACAGTATTTTATTTTCATTGCCTATCAATGAAAATCCCTGTTTTCACTGATATTTACCAAATTCTAATAATGAATGTATATGTATGCATGCGTACATAAATCAAAAATTTTTTTTTTTTTTTATTTACATATGTATAAGCTTCTTAATTTTATGATTATCACAGATATGCATATTTACATATAAGTATATGTATGTATGTTTTTCTTTATTTTAATATATGTAAAATCTTTTAATATTGCCTAAAAGTATTTAAAAGTAGATACAGGATCCTGTTTTCAGATTTTTGCTTTGATTCACAAAGTTGCTACAAACGAAATTTTTATTTTTCTTTTATCAAAATTGAACTACATAATTGAAAAAAAGGATTAAGGCCAATCCTAAGGATTATTGCACGTGTCTTTCTAATTACATAATTATATATACATATGTATACATTTATGTATGCACATGTACATACGTATGTATATGTAGAAACAAAATGTACATATGTATGTAAATACATGTAATGTACATACCTCAAAATTAGTTGTATTAAAATTTCATTACATGAAAAAATCCTATCCCAATTGATTTCGTTATTTATTAGATTTTTCTGATCTTCCTTTCCTATACTTTTTTTTTTTTATTGATTTTATTTACTTATTAGATGAATAAACTGTACACGTATATATGCACACATGCAAATCATATTCATAAAAGTGTCAATAAAGGAAATTACACTTACAAAATTTTAATTTTTATGTCATTCATTGAATTTTTTTTTTTATGTCATTCATTGAATTAATAAGTAAAATATTCATCAAATATTTATTACACACTGGATGTATGTATATTATAATAAAAAAGAAAAAGGAATCAATATTGTGAATTTGTTTCGAGAATTTGTTGTTTGTTTGTAAAAATAAAATAAAATAATTTTTTTTTTTTGTTTTTTTTTTTTAGCATTCATGTAGCAACAATAAAGATTACTTTTAACAAATTTATAAATTTTCCTTTTAAATTCAATATTTAATATAAAAATAACATTATTTTGTTTGTTTTCGAAAGGCAAACAAAATTTTTTGATCCATTAAACATACATATGTACATGTGTTACATATGTACATATATGCTTACGGACAAAAACAAAAGGGGGATGAAAATAGGCGCGTGTATAAACTTTATGTATTAGAAAAAAAGAAAAACTTTTTTTGTTTTTAATCTTTGTATATTTCATGTGAAAATTGCATGTACATACATATATTATTATGTATATACATATATATGTAATAATGTAAAGGTTATATACAATTTCGACATAAAAAGAAAATAATTTAACATAAGCTTAAAAGAGATTTATATTAGATTAAATTTTCTTTTATAATTCTTTCCGTAGGCGCCTAGTTTATCAAAGAGTTATATTTTAGTTAAATATACATCTTATAAATACGAATATAATCAAATGCATGCATAAACATTTATTATGTATACATGAAAGGATGACTGCCTATAACGTGAATAATTTAAGAAAAACAAAAAGTGTATTATATGTTGTTAAAATAATTCGAATTAATTATTTAATTAAATCTACTTTTATCTATCATGTCATGTGTCAAAGTATACATCACATACTTTTCTAAGTTGAATTGTATATTTAACATTTTTTTTTTTTTATTTTATATATACATACATATGTACAAATGAAAAGTAAAGGCAAAATTTTGTAATTAAAAATGAAAAACAAAAAAACAAAATTTTTTCTCAATTTGTATTTGTAAAGTTTATCATAATTTTGAAATGAGTTAAAAAAAGAACATATAGTACATATACTTTTTATGCAATGTAATTTTTTCCTTTATGTTGTCAATCAATCAACGTTTATTAGAAAATGAAAAAACAGAAAACGAAGGTTCTATATATTAATAAAAAGTGCAAAATAGAGAAAAAAATCCTGACAGAATTAAAAAACAAAAAATTAGAAATTAAAGTAAAACCTCAACAAAATGAAAACAAACAAAAAAAATAAAACAAAAAGACTACAAAAAAAGCATTATCATCAAAATAAGAAAGAAAAATTGCAAAGGAAATATTCAGTATGTAATATATGAAATGAAAAGAAAGCAAAGAAAATAAATTAAATACTATTATGTGAATTATTTGTTGTCATAATATTTAAATGTTATTTAATAACAGAAAAACACAACACAAATACACACAAAAATCCGAAGAAAAGAATAACAAAAAATATGAATTAAACTTTTATATTGATTTTATAAAATAAATAAAATAAAATTGAACAAATATTATTGTAATATTGACTATGAAAAACCTAATGACAGCATTTGACTTTGATGATAATGGTAATTGGTAATATCAATAAATAATAAAACCACATAAAGAATACAGAATTTAAGAAAAATCAAATATTATGCTATTATATTTAAGATAATGAGGTATACATGTAATTTAATTATTCCACTTTATTTCCTACTATACTCGTTAACATTAATATGTTGTTGTTTTTTTCAGATACTGAAATTTTCTTATCCCAAATTAATAAAAAAAATTTTTGATTACATTTTAAAAGAAAAAACAAAAATAATTATACTTTGAATTAAAAATTTAATACGATTAAAATGAAAATATTGATTTAATGTTCATATAAGAAATGTACATACATACATAAATATTTATGTGTATTCTACTCTAGGTTAGTACTAGGGTGCAAACAAAACCTTAATAAACTGGCAAATAACCACAACAACATTTTGCTGAAGTGGGTGCCAGGTCATAAAGGAATAGTTGGTAATGAAAAAGCAAATGAGTTGGCCAGGAAGGGATCCAGTACACCCCTGATGGGGCCAGAGCCCGCCCTGGGAATCACTAAGAACTTTATTAGGAAAAAGGTGAATGATTGGGTACAAAACCAGCACAAAATTCACTGGATTTCTGATGGAGGAAAAAGACGCTCTGGGGGTCTTATAAAGGAACTGAACAGAGCGATTTCAGACCTGACACTGAAATGTGAAAGGAAAATTATTAGACTTGTAATTGGACTAATTACAGGACACTATAAGTTTAAAGTACACCTACAAAAATTAGACTTCAATACGACTAAGAAGAAGAAACAGCAACACACATTCTAAAGGAATGTGTGGCACTAGAAAGATGGAGATGGAAGACCGCTGAGGGCAGAAATCTCGAAAATCTTTCAAATCTAGACTACATAAAGTACATTATTCTCCTTGCTAAAAGGATAAATGCCTTTATGTAGACAAACAAAGGATGAGAGATACAATAAGCTTTCTTAAGCTGCAGTGTCGAGGCAACCCAACTTCATCTCACCCTTGTGAACTAAACTAAACTAAACTATGTGTATTCTATGAATGAACATTTTGATTATTTATTATGCAACATATTTGAAAATAATTTTTCAATACAAACAAAATTTTACATTTTCCTAGTTTTTCATTTTATAAGAACAAAAGAAAATGTATTAAAAATGAAATAATTAAAAAATTTTAATTGTTTTGACATTTAAATAAAAATTTTAACATTAAATTTTAAACAAATAACATAACAACAAGGTATAAACACAACCATTCTATGAATTTATGTACATACATATACATACATATATGTATGTATGTAGTCTATGTATGTAAGCGATTAGTTCAATTTTAGAAAAGGTATACAGTTCAAATACATTCTCATATTACTCATATTATTTTCATTTCTATGTATAAATCATTATAATGTATAGCTAATAATTTTTCTGCAGTATATATTTATTTATGAGTTGAGTAAAATATAATAAGTTTCAATTCATTTGTAATAAATTTCAAGTAAAGTTGAGAAGGTATATAGATACATAGAAAATTATTTTTATAATATGTATACGCCTACATATTGTAAATAAAAAAAAAAATAACGGGTTCAACTAACATAGTTATTAGTAAATATAATTTAATAACAAACTTTCAATAGAATAAATATTAATTTACAATATCATTTCATAATATGTATATGATACATCATTTCATATCAATTTTTTAATAAATTTTTAATGATATATTCAAAGTAAAATTTATTATTCTTTGAAATTCAATTCCAATTATATAAAGAAATCCTTTTTCTAAGAAATAAATAATATTTCAGTTTTATGATCATAATCAATTGTATTTCCATGTACGAATATAAAGGAAAATTTAATATTATAATATACATATGAATAATATCATAATATTCAATTCTACGTAGGATTCATATAAACATGATGTATATGCTTAAAAAAGATAAAAGTGTACAAGGACACAATTGTAAAAAAAGAAAATATAAACCAATTTTTTCGTTTATTTTTATATAAAAGAAAATAAAAATATCTTTTAAATTTTATCATAAATAAATATATAAATTCCCTAGAAACATATTTGTGAATTTACCGAAACAATAATTTTTTTTTTTTTTTTTGTCCAATACATTTATTTTCATTTTCAAAGTAGAAATTTCTGTTGCCAACCAAATAGTAAAAGCAGAAAATAAAAAACAAATCAAAAATCAGAATAAAAAATGAAAAGAAAAATAAAATAAAAAACAAAATAACAGGTGTATTGTTATTCTATTTTTTTTTTATTTTATGAATTCACATCTGAAAAATTATTCTTGATGGTAAAAATATGGAAAATATATGTTATTATATCTATTTTCATTGTTATGAATTTTTCTTCTTCGCATTTTAATTTCATTTCACATCATTATTTATAAAAAGTAAAATAATAAATGAAAATAATATTTTATAAAAGGATAATAAAAAAAAAAAAAAAATAATAATAAATAAATTCCCCTATATAACATAATAAATATATATAATATGATATTTATAGATGCAATACTTTACACCGCATGCATAAAAAAATTGAATTGCACAGTACTGTAATACCATATTCGAAAAACATGAAAATTTACTTTACATTCATATTCTGTTTCATATTACATAGTATGTACACGTATTTTTAATTATCAAAAAATAACAATAAAATCATGCAGGTGAATCCCGGGTACAATGTTAATAAAACAGTTGTTTTTTTTTTTTTTTGCATTTTTTCAAAAGTATCTTATCTACAAGTATTAAATAACACATTCATATTTAAATATTCTGAACATACAAAACTACAGTTTTATATAAAGTAAATAAAATACAAAATTTAGTCTTGGAAGATTAAAAAAATTTATAAATTTTTTTTTTTTTTAATTTTTATTAGTTTTAAAATTATTTTAATTCTACAAAAATTTTCCTCTTTTATGGATTGTAATTTAGAAACAAAGTAAAATAAAATATGTATTTAAATGCACACAAGTAATTCAAAAAAAAAACAAAAAAAAAAAAAAAAAAAAAAAAAAAAAAATACTCGTCGAATTTGGTTTGAATATAAGAACCCAAGATAATTGATACTAAAGTTAGTGAACTTTATAGATTCTACCTTTAAAAAAATAAAGAAATGCTACATGGAAAATGAAAATGAAATGTAATAACAGACAATATTATGTACAATATTTGAGAAATTCTAAAAATTGAAAAAAAAAGAAAGAAAATATGAAAAATTTCATAAATTACTTTCCCAAGAGTATGTACATGATAGAGTATATAAAAAGTATATAGACGATAATAAAAAAACTCAAAAATATAAAAAAAATTAAAATGAAGTTAATACATACACAGATGAAAATGAGTTTTCATTTTATATCACTGCACATTTGATTTTTTTTTCTTCATACGCTGGATGTGTGCATGAGTTCTGTCTTTGTATAAGCATTGCAGCACATATTAAAAAATTTTTTTAATTCAAATAAAAAGCTTTATACAAACAATAAATACAGTACTGATCAAAAACAGTGAACAAACCAAAATTATAAAAATATAGATTTAAAAACTTCTCATTAATTTCTTCCTTACTTATTTTTTAATCATTTTTTTTTTTTCAGTTTTTTATACATTTATGAAAAAATTTTTTGAATTATTTCTAAGAAAATATTTTTTCGCTTTATCAAATATGTATTCTCAACAATACTACTATAGTGATCAAAGTATACTTTCTAAAAAATTTGTATTATAACACGTTTGCATCCCTTTGTAAAATTTATTGATAAATATAACTAGGTAATTGGTAAAATACAATAGGAAGGAAAAGAATTAAAAAAATTTTAAATATCAAATAAAATTATTCTGGCTCACTTTTTTTTGACCAGTAATGTGTTTTACTATTCTTTTAGAATTTTAAGAATTTAAGATATTACGTCTGTTCTTATTATTTTTATCAATGTAAATTTTCAAAAATCTTTTATTATAAAAAAAAAAAAAAAATCTAAACAAAATTAGTAAATATGTAAATAATAAAATTTGTTAAATGCCTACCAGCCTACCATAATTAGATTTAAATTTGTAAACAACAATGAATCCTATTTTTCAAATTTTGAAAAAAGCCTAAAGGTTTTTTTGATCCTGTTTTTTGTTTTTTTTATTTGTTTTATTTTTAATTAAAAATAATTTAACAGTTTCCTTCACTGTAATAAAAAACGTAAATACATAATATGTTTTCAAAAATAAATGAAAAATTAAAATTTCATTATAAATGAATTTATTTTATTTCGATCTTTCATATACTCGTAATTATGAATTAAATATTTGTACCTTGCTTGTAAAGTATAAATTTGAACAGTGAATAAATATAAAAAAGTAATGTAATATTAGAACAATTTATAGTGTAAATATTTGCTATAAAATATTGAAATAAAATTAATTCATTTATAATGAAATTTAAATTTTTCATTTGTTTTTGAAAACATATTATGTATTTATGTTTTTTATAACAGTGAAGGAAACTGTTAAAATATTTTTAATTAAAAAAATAAAAATAGGACAAAACAAACCTTTAGGCTTTTCTCAAAATTTGAAAAATGGAATTTAATGTTGTTTATAAATTTAAATCTAATTTGTAGGCGTTTAACAAATTTTATTATTTACATATTTACTTATTTTGTTTTGATTTTTTTTTTTTTTATTATAAAAGGTTTTTGAAAATTAACAATAATAAAAATAATACGAACAAACGCAATATCCTAAAACTCTAAAAGGATAGCAAATATACAAAATTAAAAAAGGAAATTAAATTTTATTCTATATTTTAACATGAAAAACGTAATGTTTTGGGTTTGTTTTTTATTTTTTATTTTTTAATTTGAGAAAATAAAGCACATTACAGCATAAAAATCACAAATTCAAAATAAAATGTGCAAATATACACAGTGTGGGGCATATATGTAAGTATATTTAAACATGAGTTTGGATTCAAAATTAATGTTTTTTTGTTTTTACACAGCATTTTGAAAAACAATTCCGGTTTTATAATAAAGTAGAATAGATGCATATGTACATGAAAAAGGATTGAGGCAACATTTGAATAAGTTTACTGTTCTCAATAAAAAAAAAAAAAAAAAACAAAGTTCTAGATTTGAACTCATGTTTAAATTATATATGCCTCATACTGTATATGTATATGTATTTCAACCTTTTAAATAATTTATTATATTTTTTTCTGTTGTTTACAATTTCAATACAAATTTGTTGTGTACAAAAGTATAAATAACAAATATTTTTAACAACAAGGATCAAATACATATGTACATGAGTAAATATATTATATTCATCATATGTATGTGTACATACATACAGATGTAATAAGCATATTATATTTGTTGAAATACTAGATATAATTAAAGTAAAAAAATAAAAAAATTAAATTATTTTCATGATATTTATGGTAAAATTCTTAGTATATTATATCCTTATATAATATAAAATGTATATTATTAGGTGTATATAAGTACGTATAAGTACTCTCAAAAAAAAAAAAAAAGTGAAAAAAAAAATGGAGTTTATTGTAAATGTGAAAAACCATGCATGTTTGTTTACGTATATGAAAGAAAAACATGTGTATACATTTAGATTTTTCTCATCGGATTGCCATAAAAAGACAAATTTCATATTTTTATTATTTTTTATACATTTACAAAACGACGTAATAAAGTACTGTATACGTATAATAATAATTAAATTTCTTTTTCATTATTTCCATTTATTTTCAAAAAATTGTATAATGATAATACAAAATACTACAAATACAAATGGATGGATGTTTATAATAAAATAATTTAAAAAAAAAATAATAATAATAATAAAAGCTTAAAAAAAAGAAATAATAAATGTTTGTCACGAAATTCTATTGTGTATTCTTTTTCTAATCTTATATTTTTTTTTTTGTTCATTCTTTTTCTTTTTTCTTATGAAACGAAAATAAATCCATATTTTTTGGTTATAAGTAAGTCAACTAAACTTATTTATTATTTATAACATGAAATGTATATATGTATACGTATAATAAGTATATTTATGAATTTTCATTTACATATGTCTTTTTATATTTTATACATGAACGTAGATGATATATATTTATTATCCTATTCGTTATATTCCTCTTTTTATAAAATTTATTTAAGAAGATTTCAAGGAATATACTTTTGATTTCTGTTTTCTTATTTTGATTTTATTTTTCAAGCAATAAGAAAAATAAAAATCAAACAAAATTAAAGTAAAATTAAGAAATACAAAATTTTATTTGTATTTTAATTCCTTATTTACCTACATATATATTATTATAATTTTTTATATTTTTTATTCATTTAAATGTATAGAATATTGTATATGAATACACATTAATTATATGAAAAGAAAAACAACAAAAAAAATCCTATAATTTCGAAAAATTATATTATTCATTATTTTTTTATTATTTTTTTTTTTTTTAATTCTGTGTCGACAATACACATGTACATGTACAAGTGTGTACAATATATGTATGTAGACACACGCATATTTATTTATAAAAAATAACAGTAGAAAACTAATTATATTTTCTTTAGTAAGCATAATTAAAAGAATATTCGAATTATCGAATATAAATTCTATTGAATAAATTTTTTTTTTCTGTTTTATATACATACATACATACATACATGTGTGTATGAATACAAATAAATTTTTCCAGAAAAGGATGAGAAAAAAAAATTCCATATTATATCTACTATAGAAAAAATGATTATCAATTTATTACATGAATACAACTTTTATCCTAGAATAAATGGCAATGAAAATAAAAATAATTTTAATTTGAATTGATTTAATAGAATGCTGAAAAATTAAAAAGAAAAAATTATGTTACTAAGTCAAATCCAAATTTAAGTTACCTAAAGGTTATCTTTTACTTCAGTTATCTTGGCTGACTGTAATGCATCGTATGTAGGTATTCATATGCGTTTGTAATATTTAAATACAAGTGAATCTTTTTTTTTTTTGTTTTTCATTACCATAAAAGCTTTTATAATGAGCGAATACAGAAGAAATAAAAGTCAAAGTTAAAAATTTTAAATCCTTGTGATTCAAAAATACATGATTGTTATTATTTTTGTTATTTACCTGTATATCTGTATCTTTTTTAAAAATAGTTTTTAAAGATTTTATTTAAAAAAAAAAAAAAAAGTGGAATTATGCCAAATATAAAGATTTGCAGTTACTTTGATTCTAACTTTTTGTCTATATTTTACTTGTAATCTAATTTATTAATTCAACTGCTGGTACTTCAACTTTTTTTTTTTTTTTGTTCATTAAACGTAATTTGTATAATTTGATGATTACGATAAAATGTTTGCAATAGCGTTACACATTCAGTTTACACAGATGATAAAATCTCATCATTTTAATGGAATGATTTGATTATATTATGGACACGGTTATTTTGGTTAATTTTGTATACATTTTATACGAAAATCACCAGGGAAAGTAATCAATGATGTTCTAACTTTTATACATGAATTGTTAAGTATACAAAATACATACATATATATGTATCACACACATCACATATGTGTGTGATGGAAAATTTAATGAAAATTCATAATTTCAAAATAATTCTAATTATCATAATCATTATTATGATATGATCATCAAAGGTATCTATGGGTATGTAATTATTTTTATGGTTCAAATGTTCTGTATATAATTATGAAAGATAAATTAATGAAAATCTTTTTTCTGTTACATGTTCGTTTTTTTTTTCTTCATTTATAGATACGTACTTTTGATATTCATAAGAATTCATGAGTTTTGAAGAAATTTTAGTAAAGGTGTCATGTAGTAGTAGGATGAAATACTTATATAAGCTTTCATACGTGTTAAAAAGATTATCATTATCTTAATCAAGTAACTATAGTAATTAGATTTTATATAATTAATGGATGAATAGACGTACACATGTTAAGCATAATTATGGACAATATATTATGTATGTACATATGTACATTGCTGTCAATGAAAATGAAAAGAAAAATTAATTAAACTACTTTAAAAATACATTACATTATGTTATCCAGAATATGGTGACCTTTTTAATACCAAATTTGTAGTACATACGTATATTTGTGTTTAATTTTTTTATTTTTATTTTATTCGACGTAAAAAATAAAAAAAAAAAAACTTTTAAAAAAAGTAAATATGATTTTCATATCATGAAACTTTTAACAAACTTTCCAATTAAATAACAAAATAAAGATATTCTCCATTTTTATACCCATGATGTCCCATGGGTTTTAAAATACTTTTCATTTAATTCAAGATAAATACAAAAATAAAATTTGAGCTTTTATCTATTTCTTTATTTCTTTTATTGCAATTTTATTAACACATTTTTTTTTTCTATTCGTTTTAAGGTAAAAAAAAATTATTTATGAAAAAAAAAAAACGGAACATTAAAATACGTGACAAATATTTTTACGAAATCAGATCTTATATGTATGTATAAATAGACTACATGATCTTTCATTAGATTATATCTAATTTTTCGATTTAACTTCAAAATTGAGTATAAAAGCAGCTTATGAACCCTTTTTTCCCTAATATTTCTTTTTAGTTTTGAAGGAGTTATCCTTTTAATATTTTTCGTCGCCTCTTTATAAGACATCTTTTGCCTTTTGTACATACATACATGTGTATATGAACATAAGACAAATAGATTTCAACCTCTTTACAAGGATCATAACATACATATATTATTACTTGTAAAAACAGGAAAAAAGAAATTCATTTTATTTTACCGTTTTTTTTTCTTGTCCTTTATTTTGAATGTTTTAAAGTTTTACAATTTACTGTATTTTATGCAAGGATTTTTTTTTTATATTTTTCTTAGTTCGAATCACAAACTTTCTTGAATATGATAACATAGGAAATAAATCGTTTGAACAGCGGGAAATTACAATATAATGAATTTATTTATTCAACATAGGAAATTTAAATAAAAAATCATGTTACATTTTCATATTATTAGTAACATAACAATAACAAAACAATTGAATTTAAAAAAAAAAAAAAAATCGTCAATGTTGTGTTTTCGACGATTTTAACAGTAATATTCAGTTTTTGATTTTCATTGTAGAATCTGGTACGGTCGGAGATAGACCCCTAATGGTCTGTACCGCTATGCATAACCTCACCCTGCTTTGGGCAGAGCCAGAAATAGTCACCTAACTATAACCTTATTCAATACTTACAGTAATGTTCACAACATAGTGTAATTCGAAAATTGTCACAATATTTAAACTTGCTAATTCGCGATTTCATGAAATTCAAATATCACCATGTTCAAAAACGTCCTTTATTATGATGTCAAATGTTTTATAATAAAATATAACAAAAAACTCGGTTTTGTTATCACGTACACATCCATACGTGCATATGTATGTTTTTTTAGTTTTATTTATTATAACACTTGATGTGAATTCAACGCTGTTTTCTTTTCAAAATCATCAATCCTTTTTTAAATAAATCATTTTTTATATTTAACTGTCAATGAAAAATACTACATGACATAACAAAATGAAAATAATACACAATAAATTTAAAAAACAAACAAACAAACTCGCATTTATGAGTTCTACACTATATTATATATTTTATAGTTATGACGGAAAAAAAAAATGAATTGCTTTTCATATTATTTTATGTAGTATTCTAAACAAAGAATAAAAATAAAAATGAAAAAAATGTGGAAAATTGTATGTTACGTACAAGGAAAATTTTTCTTTTATCTATTTTTATATAGACAATTTTATGTTTTATCGAATACTTATATTTTTTTGTTTTCAATTTTTTTGTTTCATTTTTTTAATCATTTTATTTTATTTTATTTTTTTTTTTACTTTTTTATATTTTATTTTGTTTTTTTTTTTTTAAATTTTTTCTAAGTTTTTTTTTTTAAATTACACACATACGTATACATATATGATATACATTCTTGTTACTTTTTATATTAAAAAAACAAAAAAAGGAAAACTGTATGACTATATAAATATACGCACGCACATATGTAGTACAGTATATATATGTGAGTACAAAAATTTTCATTCATTTCATTTGTATGTATATATGTATGTTCTATTGTTTAGTACTAAAGCAAAAATAAAAGAGGATTGTTTCAAAAGTTTCTATTTATCTTTTGTTTAGTTTTTATTTTTCGTATTTAATTAAAACAAAAGTATGTACAAATACATAATATATATATATAGTACATACTTTTCGTATCTATTGTATTCGTTGTTTGTTTGTTTGTTTTGTTTGTTTTTTTTTTTTACTTTTCATTCTTTTTTGGGTATAGGAAATGCAGAACTTTAAAAAAAAATTTTTGTTTTCTTTTTTGTAATAAACAAAATAAAAATTTCCAAAAAATAAACAGCAAATCATTTAAAAGAAAATTTGCATCAAAATAAAGTACGGTTTGTACAATGTATAGAAATTTCAATTATAATTAAAAAAATAAATAAAGAAAATACTTAAATGCTTTATTTCATTTTTTATTTTTTTTTTTTAATTTCATATCACAAGGACAAGGAAAAATATTCTAAACAAAATTTTCGTGTTTTTCATCAACAAGTTATCATTGTTATTTTAATTTTTTCCTTTTGTCATTTATCATTTACTATTTTTGCAGATATTTATGTACATACATATGTATGTATCACACATATATTACGTATACAATTTTGTTCTGCATTATTTATACATATTTTATTTCAGTCTAAATTTATATTATTTCGTACACCCATTGAATATTTACACAAATTTATTTTACTATGAATTTCTTGTCATTAAAACAACTAATTTTCAAATTTTATAATACACGCCTAGGCTCAATGCAGACAGATTAGCATTGAAGTCGCTTTACCAAATAAAAATGATCAAAACTCATCACGTATACTCAATGATGTATATGTATATATTCCAAATACATATATAATACTTTATTGTGTTTATAATATACTTATATATGTACATATATTTGTATTTATGCTTTCAAACGCTGATAAATTTTTAAATACAGGATCAAAATTCAAATTCTCCATCGAATTTTTTTTATTCCACGGCCCCTCTCATTTTACAAAAATCTGTTTTTACCAAAATGGATGCTTCAATGCATCACTGTATAAATGCACTATTATGTCATAAAATGCGTTTACGTAATTATCATAATTTGTACAAATTTTGTAAATTCTAATATGTATGAAATTTCAATTAAAATCCCATAAAATCACTGTAAATTAATTTGGAACATTTTGGTAATAAGTTATAATTTTAAATAGCAATAAATTCAAATTTATGTTTATATAGATAAATTTGTAGACATACAAAAAGGACATACATACATACATATGTAATTTTATATATTCGAAATAAATTCAAATTACAAAAAAAAAAGGATATTCATATGTGTATAATAATGGCGTCATACATATTATAGTATGTTATATGGCGTCATAGATGACTAATCAAACAATAATAATACACGCGAATATTCATAATAATTTTTTAATTTGTATATATGTACATACATATGTATGTATATCGCGTGTAATAGAATACCAATAAATCTCTAAAATATAAGGATGTACATATATAATGTATAAAAGGAAAATTTTTATTTATAAAAATAAGAAAAACTTTACTTTTCTTATCATCATAATATTATGTACATATGTCATGATTCATGGTACATGGATATACAATTTGTAAATTATATGTACTATTGGTACTATGCATGAACATTTATTTATTCTTCTTTTCTCTTTTTTTATGAACATAATATAGAATTTTCACTTTTGTGATAGCTTTTTCTGAGTTTTCTGAGATACGTATTCACACATTTGTATATAGTGTATATATGCCATATATATACATGTATACGTATTTTATAATTGCATAAACCTAAATACAAATGTTTGCACGCAACAATCAGCACAAAGAATTAAAACAGAAAATGAGTAATGAAATACATACTATGGCTACAATTACAAATTACAAATAACATTTCAATTATATGTTAATAAACTACAAAAAGAAAAATAAGAAAGACTTATGTACGTATGAATTAATTTATATGCTAAGCACATGTTGTACATATCATTATAAATGCTCATATGTATGTACATAGGACAGAACCATTATTATAGCATAATCGGTGTTTTAAAGTTACATAAAAAAAAAAAAAAAAATTTTTTTTTTCTTCAATTTGTAATTTACAATTTTGATGTTTGTTTTTTTTTTGTTTTCATTCGAAATCTAATGACTATAAATGTATAATTAACTATTTTCACTTACCCATGTTTCTTTATTTGATTCTGGTTCAACAAATATTAAATGTGTTGCAGTTACATATAAAGTACCAATAATCGGATTTTTTGAATTATAGCGATCAATCATACGGACATTTTCAACCTGAAATCAAATCAACAAAAAAAAAAAAATTAATAAATCTATTTTTCTTATATTTTTTTTTTAATTAATTTATTTTATTTTTTAATTGAAATAAATTAAGTTTATTTTGTCATTTATTTCTATTGATTTTATTTCTTTTTAATTCTACTAATTTGAAAATTATTATCATCACTTTTCAATTGTTATTATAGTATTTTTCAAGATAAAAAAAAAGAAAATTAAAAGATTAAATTAATTTAACCTGATTTTGAATTTTTAATTCATTAGTAATATTATTATATTTTTTTTTATTTATTTTGAAGGACATACTTATAAAAATGTAATTATAGCAATTAAAAGCATAAGGAGATAAAACACGATAACGATGATTTAATATAATATATAATGTATGATATATTGAATTGATTTTATCTGTGTATTTGAAAAAGTTTAAATCAAGGATACAGAAAAGGATTACGAAAAAAAAAAAGAAAATTTCAATATCTCTATATACATTCACATATTGAAAACGCATATTCATAGTTTATTTAAGTCAAGTATCATGTAGAAAATTTTTTTAATTCGAATTATAGATGTAATGTAATGATATAATCATCATGTATGTTCGATATGTTAAGAAGATAAAAATTTGTTCCTTATTGGGAATTCAAAACAAAACTAATGTGTTTCAGTCAGATTTTATCTGACTTTTCATACAATATAATTTTAAAGAAAAGTAAATATAAAAATCGTGTGTGCGTGTGTAGAACACATATTTGATACGAAAATTTGAAAATTGAATTGAATTAATTTTTTATAATATTTACAATTTATCTATACATTACTATCGTACTAATAAATAAATATAAGTAAAATTTTTTATACTAAATTATACCTAATCAAATTATTGGTATTTTGATTGCAATTTTAACTTGTGAAATCTTTTGTCTAAATACTAAATTAATGCATTTAAATAATTTTTATTATTCAATTTATTTTATGTATTTTCCAATGGGAAAAAAAAAGAAAATTATTTTCCATTTTAATATCATTTAATATAATGTCATATAGCCTGAACATTTTTACATGATTAAGTAATGTGTATAAATTTCATATTCATATTACACTGTAGCTATGGGCGTTTACATATACATACACAAAACGTGGTGCACATTAAAAAAGATTGAAATATCTTTTTTTTTCATTTTTTTAACATAATATTATATTTTACATTTATCTTAAGTATGATAATTTATACATGATATTAAGATCAAAAACATTACAGGAAGAAATTTAAAAAAAAAAAAAAAAAAGTAATAACTGAAATAACTTTTTTTCTCATTTTTTCTTTCATGTCATTTTTTGTTTTATTGTACATATATAATTTTTCATATGGAAAATAATTTTTTTATTATTTTTTTAAAATGCACAAAATACATACATGTATGTATGTATACATGTGTATACGTGTACGCATATATATATGTACATGATATTACAAACATATTTACAACGGATGTTCGTATAATATGCATACGTACACTCATTATTTAATCCTTTCTAAAAGCATTTTATTTAATGATTACCATCATTATCAATGTATATATATACATATATTTTAAAAATACAGAGTATGAAATTTTTATAAAAACGATATTTATAAACTTGTACATGTACTAAGGATTAACGTTTTTTATTTTATAAAAAAAACGAAAAAACAATTTTTTAGGGGGAATTATTTATACATTATACACACATACATATATGTATGTATCTAATAATAGAAGTAATCTATCAAAATTTGTATTGTAACTTAAAGTCACTTTCAAAGTATTCATTTTCAAATTTTGAAAAAAAAAAAAAAAACAAAAATGTAAGTTTACATTTGGTCTTATGAAAAATTTCCCATACTGTATTAATATAGTTTATAAAGTATAAAATATATAAATATATAACATGCACACATATAAAATGTAGTATACGTGTACGTAATGTATGTATATATGTAACATACATATACATAAGTGTATATGTACATACACATGTGTGTACATATGAGTATTTATATTATTTTTCATTTTGTTACATGCTACATGGTTCTATACATGTTTTTCCATAAATAACAATGTATATATAAATATTTTCTTATAAATTTTATGCATAAATACGTATGTGCATTTGAGTGTATATTGTATATATATATACACTTATAAAATACATATTTTATGATGACATCAGAAAAAAATATACTTTCAGTTAGATATATAATATATACACATGTATATACATATAGCTATAGATACGGCTACGACTTGCTGTTCATTATACACAAACATGTTTCTATACAAATATACACTTGTATACGCTATACAATAATGTATGCACTTGTATAGAAAAATAAGAAAAATTCTCAAAAGGATTTCATACTTCATTTACACAGTATATACTTACAAATTGAAATATATGTATGTAGATTACATAAATGATAAAAACAACATTATTATTAGAGTACACATAAAAACATACAAAGTATGCTTACAGCGATATATGACTACATGTATGTATTTATGTATTATACATATATGTACATTATAGTTACTGATATTATCATTTTATTACAAATTTAATTATAAAATTTACATTATTAATCGTAACACTACGTGGAAATTTTTTTTGTAACATGTAAATATATTTCATGCTAAGAATAAATCAGCTATAAGATGTCCACAGTTTACATGTTTATTATAGTAGGTATGGATAAATTTCATCTAAATATCATATTTATAAAATATGCAATCATTTATGAATATATGTATGTCATTTTTGGTTTTATAAATTTTAAAAATACATTTTAAAACAAATATAATATGAATGTATTTATTATTTTATGTATGTATGTGTTCCTTTTTTAAACTTTAAAACAAAATTATATAGAATGTAAAAAGTTTAACAACTATATATACTTATTACTTTTTTTTAAACATTTTTTGTATTTCTTCTTAGCTAAGAATGTTTTCAATTTTCATATTATGTGTAGAGTAAAAGATTATGCGTTTTTTCTCTTTAAAATTTTTATAAAATGTAAGATGTTAAAAATTTACTTAATTTTGTTTTAAAAAAGAAAAACAAAACAAAACAAAAAAAAAACAAAAGATAAAGCTTCGAAAAGAAAACTTCCAAGATGTAAAAATAAAAAATGAATACTACAATTTTTCTTTATTTTATTTTCAATATATATGTATGTAAATATATAAGAAACTACATAATATCATTATTATGTATGCATACAATGTATTTTATGTCCTGAAAATATGTAAATAAATAAAATTACTTAATACGACAGATGAAACATTTCCATTTATTTTACTTTATTTTCCATATTTATACATTCATTTAATATTCAAGTTTCATATCCTAATATAGATACGTGTATAAATATTATGTATACGTAAGACATTTATAATATACGAGCATGTACATACATATATATGTATATCGATGACATATACATATGTATGTATATTATATTCAATAAATATATAAACAATAAAATAAAAATATAAAATTATATATGCATATAAGTGTTCATACATGCATATGTACATGTATCATGTTTAAAAAAATATGATGTAATCAAAAAACTGACTAAAATCAGGACACTGTGTTATTGAACAAGAAAACTATAAAATATATGCAATGTATGGATATTTTTATACATATAATATCTAGATATATGAAAATACAATAAAATCATGAAGAATAAAATCCAAAGATAAAATTAAAAAAAAAAAATACTTTATCTATAAATTTTATTTTTTTATTAAACATTTAAAAAAAAAAACGAATATTGATTTTACATTTATAATAAAATTTATACATGAAGAAATGAAAATCGTTAATTTTCCACCATACTTTACATTTAATTAAATTCATTATTGAAAATTTAAGATATTACAAATATCAGCATATTTGATTTGAGTAAGAAAAAAATTTTTTTTTTTTTTTTTTTTTTTTTTTTATTAAAAAACATTAAATTTTGTTATCATTTACTTAATTTTCTTCTATTTATATTATCTGGGAAAATTTTCTTCAATAGAAAAAAATAAAAAATTAAAAATAAAAAAAGATAACAATGCATGAATAAAAGCAATTAATTTATAAAAATTTATTTAAATTAGTAATGAAAATTAAACAATGAATAAACGAGTAATTAACAAAATTAAATGAAAATAAAAATATTTTCTTAATTGTGATTACAACAAAAACGAAAGAATAAGAAAAAACAACGCAGAGTAGAAGTAGAATTTGTTGTTACGGATATGTATTGTACCATATATAGTATGTACCTATACAACAAAATATTATTTTTTTTTAAAAAAAAATCTTTTTTACTTTTCAATGCGATTTACTTACACTACTGTATGCTGAACAAGAGTATTGTACTTTAAAAAAAAAAATTTTTTTTACAAAACTTCTGTACAAGATTTAATTACGAAATTTTCCGTGTATATAAAACCGAAAAAATGAAAAGAATTTCGTGTATGATTGGCAATTGGTACATATGTACATACATACATACATTTATATACTGGTTGTACTGCATATGTACGTAGAAAAAAAGTATTTTACATTTCACCAAATTATGTTTATGCTTGACCTGTAAGAATTCTTTTTTGTTTTTTTTTTTTTTTTTGTTCAACGATTAAAACCGTACAGCATTTTAAAATTAAAAAACAAAATACATTTTTATTTTATTTCCTTTTATTTTGTTTTTAGTCGTAGAAAATATGTAGGATAATGACGATAATCATGCTGATCTTTTAAAATTTAAATGTAAACCTAACAGAGAAATTATTTTAAAAAAATCAATAACGGAAATTAATGAAAGACTATGATAAATTCATAATTTTAATATGAAAAATAACACATATGAAAAAAAAAAAATTCGTGAAAAATATTTGAAATAAAAAACAAAAATTGTACATAAAATTATCACGACATTGATTTTAATTTGATATTAAATTGTTGAATTGATTTTTTAAATGGAATAATCACATGATTAAAATTTTATTAAAATTTCGAATTAGAACAAAAAAAATTTACGTTAGTTCAATTTTATCTTTTTGGAAATTTTATCCAATTAAAGTAACTCCAAAGTAATTAAAATTTAAAATGAAAAGTATTTGATTGAAAAAGAGAAAAAATTAAATATCCTTAGCCTCATAATTGAAATAATTTCAAAGTTGTTAAATTTTCTTATAAATCATTTAATCTCTTGTTAATCGAAAAAAAAAAAATATTTTTACTAAGAAATTTCTATTTTACAAAATTTTCCGTAAATATATAAAACAAAAAAAAATTTTTTAAATTAAACTTCTTAATGAAATTCTAAACAATGAAGAAAGAAAAACAAAACATTAATGGAAAATATTGATTAAAATATTTTATATTTCTTAAATAATTGAAATTAGAATTTTTTAGTTATTTTTTTCGATAGCTACGAAAAATAAGGTCATTTGCTTTCGTTTTTCCTTAAATTTATTTTCTACTTCATATTTAAGGACATTTTAAATAGACATACATATTTCAAATATATAAATATTTTTCATAAATTTTTATATGCTTTATTTGCACTTTCGCATGTGTGCTTAGGATATTATCATTTATAATGTATGTATGTATGACACAAAAATGTGTACAAAATATGAAAAATAAAATAAATGTTCAGTGCAGTAGTTTTTTTTTTCTAGTTCATATATGTATGTATGTACGGTGTTAAAGAAAGAATAAGTTTTACAAATATAATCTATATATGTACATACATATACATACACATAAAAATGTATATATATGCCATTAATTTTGAATTATCATAAAAGTAAAAAACATATGAAGAAAAAAAAGTGTGAACTATTTTCAATATATGCTATCAATTTACACATGTATGTATGTATATTCATTATTTAAGGAGAGAAACAATTTTTTTTTTAAATGTGTAATTGCATTTAAATTTAAAAAGTATTTAAAAATTGAAAATAAAAATAAAAAAATTATGACTACATTACATTTATGTAAAGTTATTTATACTCTAACTTTAAAGATTGTGGTAACACTGCTCGTGAGATGATCTTATTAGAAATTATGAGAGAAGAAAAAGACATGTGTACTCCCATAAGGCTTTAAGTGCACCGAATTAGTGAATAGAGTATAAGAAATAATATTATGAATTTCAAAAGCGAATAGTAAACAATTACAATAGAATTTATAAAATCAAATGACACATATTTTGATTTACGATATTTATTTGTTTTCTTTTTTTTATACATATTTTGTAATACAAAAATAAAATTACGTTTTAAATTAGAATAAAAATTTAATCAAAATTCTTGTAACATACATAAGTATATCCTTGAAACAAAAATTTAAGATTACAGCTGTTTTGTATGCATGTACGTAAATGTTTTCCGTAACATTTGTTTAATACATATATGAAATTTACATCGACAAGGAAGAGAAAAACGAAGAGATGAAAAGAAAAATATAAGTTGAAAATCATTTGTTATATACACACTTATGTATATTCTTAAAACTGATATGTGTAATATTCACACATAAATTAGAAATCAGTTTACATATTGGAAAAAAACGGAAAATAAAATAACGTAGATATTACTTTCATACATTATGCATGAATTTGCTTTATAGTCAGTTATAGGTACATATGTACATACATACAAGGTACCTACATACAACATATAATTGTAACGATATTTTCAAGTTTTTTTTTTTTAATATTTTGCTCCAAACTCTGATATGTATGTACATATATATGTAATACCAAAAAATTTCATATTGATTGATCATACATATTATCGTCATGCAAAAATGTAAAAATCATAAACATTTATGACATTTACATTAAAAGGGCATAAAATTGCCAAAAAAAAGTATCCGGAAAATATCAAAAACCATTCTATTGGAAAATTGTTTGAAACCTCTATAAATATTATCTGCTAAAAAAAAAAAAAAAAACGAAAAAAATATATCAAGAAAAGTGATTAATTAATATATTACATACGGAAGTTCAGTAACTTATCTACACTAAAAATTAAGGGAAAAAAAATTACACGGAAAGAAAAAAAATTACAAAAATGAGTAAAAGTGAATGTTATTGCATAATAATATGGGATAATATTTAGAATAAATTTTACAATGTAGAAATCGTAAAATTATGCCTGTGTATAAGTACATTTTTATAGAAAATCAAACAAGATTTGAAAAACTATACAAAAGGAAAAGGAAAAAAAAAATTAAAATTAATTTCATATATTTTTGTTTACCTTCTTTATAACGCTAATACCATTATAAAAAATTGGTGGCTCATGAAATTCTTCTTCAATCCATGATACAACTTTATCAGATACAAATTGTGGTACTGGTACACCAAATAATTTTTTATTCATATCGTGTGGATTCTCACATTCTGGTGATATATTATCAAAACTTAAACGTAATGATGATGTTGGTGATAATTGTTTTTCAATTTCATTAAATTTATTCATGAATTTTGTAAAATCCATTGTATTTTTACTATTATTCGATGTTATATTCGTTATATGAACTATTTTACGAAAATTTGATAAATTTGATGATGATGATGATTCATTCATTTACAATCATTTAAATTTTCAATTAAATTAATTATATTTACAAGAAATTTTAATAATCAAATTTTAAATTCAAATGTTCTTTAAATTAAAAAAAAAAAAAAACACTATTAAATTGAAATCAAAATATTTTTATTTCTATTTCCGTTTTTTTTTTTAAATTTACACAAACTATTTCGTTAGACAAGTAAACAATAAAATTTGAAATTTTCTCTCAAAATTATAATTAATTTTTAAATTTACTGTTTATACACTAAAAAATGTGGTTAATTTTAATTTATTCTCTAACAAAAACAAACAAATTGATTTATTTATTTGTATAAAATAAAACAGAAATTCTTTTTCTATTTACTTCTTTACTATATGAAAATGTACATGGATTTCACTACTTTGCTTAACATAATTTTTATATGAATTTTAATATTTCATTTATTTACTAACAAATAAAATACGGTCTGATTTCATGAATTTAATAAACTTGAATAAAATGAAAAAACAAATTTTCAACTTATATTGAAAGTGTGAATTTTTCTTTTCCCCTTTTCCTCAAAGGAGAAAATTTACAAAATTTTAGCATTTTTTACAATTTCTACTTGAACTTTTTTTTAAAAATGTAAAATTTAGTTTTTAATTTTAAGTACTGAGCTTAATTACGATGATTTTTAATGAGCAAAATATTTATTTAAAGCAAATTAAAATAGAAAAAAGGAAATTTAAATTAAAAAATGAAAAAAAAACATTATAACTTTATTTTGATATTAAATTATTTCATAAATATTTCATGTTTCTTTCAATGTTTTATATTTTACATTTCAAATGAAAAGGATATTTTTAATGAAAAAAAAAAAAAAACCGTTTTATGTAACAGTGAAAGCTTTTCATATATATATACTGTGCAAGCGCAGAAAAAAAAATATCAAAATAGAGTATGGACATTTTTCTCCAATTTAAAATTTCCCAAATAATGAATTTTCTTTTAATAACTAACAAACATGATGTGTACATCATGTACATATCACATACACATATATAAGAACATATCTATATACATATATATTACAGATAATTTTATTATTAATAAAGACAACCATTAAAATATTGTATTTATTATTTTCGTTGTACAATGATGTACATTTGTTCACAATTGTGTACATGCAATATCTATTAAATAAAAACAAAATGATCAAAATAAAAAGGACTTTTAAAAAATGGGATATTTTTTTTTGTTGCCCTTGAAAATTAAATAGCTTTTACCTTCCTTTTTATTACTCAAAGTTTTTTTTAGCTTAAATACTTACAATACAATGAACACATATTATGTACATTATCAACGTCCATATATATGTGTGAGAATATTCGAAAAATACACAAAAGCAAAATTAATAATAAGATAGAAAAGCACAATATAAATCATATTATAAAGTTAATGTATCAATAAATTTTGATACCAGTAGATTAACCGGATCCTTATGAATCAAATAAGAATTTATGTGAATTTTTGTTGCCGTTATCATAATAATAGTTTAAAAATTAATACAAAAAAAAAAAAAATTAAATTTCAAAATTAAAAAAAAAAAAAATAACAATTGTATTTGTTTTTATTTTTAATTGAGATATTAATATACGAATACATATACGTACATTAATTTTTTATTTTTATTTAAAAATTATGTGGATAGTTTTTGTTTTTTGAATTTTTACATTGAATTTGGCAGTAATGGAAAATTGCATTCATCTAAAAATAAATATATAATACTATGTACAGTAGATAAATAAAAAATATTTTACACATCAACTGAATTTGATTTATTCATGATGACAACATACAGAATAAAAAATTAATGAAAGTAAGTATAAATTTCTTCTATGTAATAATTAAAATTAAGAATATAAAATATAATTGATACATCGGTTTTGAAAACAAAACAATTAGGTATCAAAATATGTACTACAGATGTTTATGAGTAAATAACATACTGTATTATTTATCAATTTTATGTTGATTATATAGAATTTGTGTACATTATGATATGTAAATATGTATTTTTTAATAAAAATTAATGTAAAATAAATGTAACTTTTAAGAAATATTATTTTGATAATTCATCTAAAATTTGTATGTACTTTAATATTAAGTAAAATAGAAAAACTAATTTTTCAAATCCATACCTTTGATAATTTAATGAAATCCATTTAAAAATTTATACAATAATACTATTAAACACAACAAATAAAATTTATTTAAATCAATTTAATCTGTGTATGTTTTATTTGTAAATAAAGAATGTTGTTGTTTTTTTTTTTTGTTTTCCTTTTGAATTTATTATTAAAATGTATAATTTTCATTGATGCATAAAATTCATTTCAAAAGATTAATACTATTTACTTATTTAATTGTTCATTTAATATGTAAAATTTAAAGGCTAAATGTGTTTTTACTTTTTTTTAATATTTTTATTTTAATTTTATTTCTAATCAATTGATTATATTTAATTAAATATTTGATTATGCACGATTTATTTTATATTTTTCTCTCTTTTATGTCAAATAATATAGAAATTATTTATTTATTTTATACTTCAAAATAAAAATGACATTTAAATGAGAGTTTGAGAATAATCAAATAATAACATTTTGTAATAAATTTCATGAAAATATTGTAATAAATTTATAGTAAATCGTAGTAGATTATTTATACAAAAAAGCAAAAAAAAAAAATCTATCATACTATATAAAAGAATCTCCTTTTTCCTGTAAAGTATGAGGAAGTCGTTAATTTCACATTGTTGAATGAAATATATACTTGATAATACGAAAAGGTAAAGAATTTTTATTTTATATAATAACACAATGAAAGAATGAAATTGTGTAAATTTGTGAATTTGTTATTTAATGAGCTAAATTTTCACGATTATAAACAAATTCATTGTACCAAATATATTCTTATTAAATGTTTATGTTCATAACATTTCTAATCGTTGTACATAGCAAAACAAAACAAAGCATAATAAATAACAAAATAATAATAATAATAATAATTTGATACCTTCGCTACCTTATGCAAATATTTTTACTTTTAATTGATCTCACCATTTTTTGTTGTTTAGGCATTCCAAAATGAAAAACAACAATATAAAATATTTTCAAATTTAATGAAATAAAAATTACAAAAATTATTACACATGTATGTATAATGTAATTGAAACACAAATTGAAGTAAATGATTAATATGAACTAAATGAAATTTTACATTTTTCATTCGTTATGCATAGCTTTGATTTTAATTTACAAAAATGATATGATAACATCGTTACAGGTTAAAACATTATTAAAATACATTAAAAAAATGCATTTTTCAAAACAGAAAAACAATTACCCATAAAATTGATAATTCAATTCATTATCTGTAAATATACATACATGTATGTATAATCATTATATTTGCATACAATACAATGTATTTAGATTACATAGACTATAATAATAAAAGTCAAATAAAATAAAATAAAATAAAATGAAATTAAAAAAAAAAAAAAACGGTACTTGTAAAAGTATTGGAAACAAATATTTTCCATGATAATATAAAATAATCTAAATTTAAATTAATGTTAATTTATTTTTGTATATTGAACATTTACAGAATATTTTCTATAATAAATCTACAAAATATATTAAATAAGAAGCTTAAAATGTGTATAAATCTAAGCGAAATTAAGTTGTTAACTATTTCAAAAAGGAATTTTCAGTTTTATTTGTTTGTTAATCACTTCGACTTTTTAATAGTTGTTATATTGTTAGTGTTTAGATTTTTTTTTTATTTTCTCATTCCAACATATTTAGTCCATACACTTCTATTATCAAAATATTGTTTATTTCTTGAGCATATAATTGCATTTTTAAATATTTTCCCATATTCGTCTGGTAAAATTGAATTCTTGAACATACTATATAAAAATTCGTAAATCTGGAGTAAGAAAAAAAAAATTTTTTTTTTTTATTTATATAAAACAAAATAATATATATACCTGTGTATTGAATTTTACCTTTGGTTCATTATTTTTCCAATACGAATGCTCACATAATATTTGTATACTCTCTGGAAATATTATCATTCTTAGATTTTTCATTGTTGCAACATAATTTAAATTACCGATTAATATTGCACAACCAGATAATAATACTACAGTCAATACAAATATATCAAGTAAAAATAATAATTTCGTTTTATTTGTATTTGAATTTGAATTATCATTTTTATTTAAATCAATTAATAATGATTGAATTTGCGTCATTAATTCATTTATTATCCATTCCATTATCCATTCAATTTTATCATCATTAAATGCATGTAATGTAAATGATAAATGACGATAAAAGAATATTTGTTCATTTGATTCCATAGTTGAGAATTCATTTATAATTGGATTTAACCAATTTAATGGATTTTGTGATTGTATATTATTATATAATACTAAATAACAACGAATTAATGTTGCTTTTTTTAACTTATCAATTTTTATTTCTGACCAACTTGATGGTAATGTTAATTTATTAATCATTTGTAAATCTAATGATGCAATTAATTCGGTATATTTTTGAAAAAGCTGTGAAAAAGAATTGAGCTATTTTATTTTTAGTTTCATAGAGAAAATACATTATACATTTTGTTTTTTTCAACACAAGGCCAAATAGATCGCAAATATACATATGTACAGTAAAAGGATAAAAATCTAAATTCTTCTAATCACCATTGTGTTGAAAAAAAACCGTTTTAAATAATTAATTAAAATATAATTAATTATATTACCTTTGTATCTAAATTGATTAAATCCATGTATTTCTCGATAGTAAAAGTAAATATATCTAAAGCTTGAGGATATTCACATTTATTCATATAAACAGCTTTTATACTATCCAAAAATTTTTCAAACAAACATCCTTTAAAAACGAATATACAAATATATAAATAAATAAATCATGTTAAAAAAGTTAAAAATTAAATAATTCTATTCGGTCTTTTACCTTCTTGAAATCCATTTAATTGTGATTCTTTGTAACAATATGTTGAAATTTTATCGATGAAAGCACTTAGTATATTTAAACTAATATTATTTACTAAATCTGGTAAAATATCGAATATTAATAATAGATCCTCTTCAAAAATGTTAGGTTCGAAATCGACTAATAGATTTTCAATAAAACATTTTGCTGTACCAGAACTAACCATTTGATTTTTAGCAATTATTATACAATATTTACGTGTTAAAAAACTTATATGATATAACGAATGTAAAAAATTCCAATCTAATGGTGGCATAGGTTTTGGAAATTTCTTTGATATTACACGTAACGCATTTGTTATAATTAATGCTTGTGTTTGATTTATTTTATCAGCATAACGTGATTGTTGAATTAAATAATCAGTAATTGCTTTTAATGGACTCTTATCAAATAATTGTCCATATTTACGTGGTTCTGGTTTACCTTCTAACAAATAATAAACACCACTACGATACGATGATATCTCTTCATTTATATAATGTGATATTAAATCGGCAGCTGCTTCAATACAATCTGGCTTAATACGTTGTAATAACAATACCCATACATAGCCTGGAATTTCTTCTTGTCCAATAACAACGAGATTTTTATTACTATTTCCTTTAAAATGTGATGATGAACCAATAATATCATCTGATAAATTATGTCGAAATTTTGATGGTATATGATTTATTGTCATTGTCGTTTCAATATCATAATTTGATAATTCTTTTAATGCAGCTCTAATTAGTTTCGAATTATCTGATGTTGCTACCACTGTCCATAAATGGTCTATTGCCTCATCAACTAATTCATGGTATTCTTTTGAAGGTGATTCTAATAATGCAACTGTACCAAAAAATTTATATAAACTTTCTAATGATTTTGGACGTCTTTCATGACGAAATTTTCCACTAATTGCCTTCCATGTTGATGCAATATTAATAACATTATTTTCACATAATATTGTGATTGAATCTAATGCCATTGACATCATTAAATCATCATAATCTTCTATGTGTTTATTTAATAAATCTGATATAATTGGAACTAAATCGGTACCATAGTGGGATGGTCTATATAATGAAAGAAAAAAAAAACACTAAATTTATCATTCAAATTTCTAATTTAATTTAATTTTTTTTTTTTTTTTACCTTTCAAGGCATATTTCTCGTATTGTATATGCTTTAGCAACGTTAAATTCACTTGATGAATTGTTTAACATTAAAAGTTTATGAAGAAATGTATAAGTACGATTTTCAATTTTAAATAATCTTAAATATAAATCCAAACAAAATGTTGTAAGTGTACCATTTGATAATGTTTTAATTATATTTAAAACCATTGGAATACAATCCTAAAGAAATTAATAGAAAAACATAAGATTAGTTTTTTATTACTATATATTATAAATAAAAATTGGACGCCAGTGTAAAAAAAAACAAACCTTTGAAGTTGCAAAATATGGTAATCCTCTTAATAATTCCAATTGAATTTCTGGATGGGTCTCATTTGATAATTTATAAATATATGTCATTAAAAAATCGTATGCAATTAGTTCATTTGATCTCATTATTGATAACATTATTTGATAAATTTTAAACCAACAATCAAGTGATGAATCATTTGATAAAAATAATGCTCTCATAAATAATTGTATATGATTACAGAAATTTTTTTTTGTTTTTATATCAAATGAATCAATAAATATAAAAACATTTTTAAATTCTGATTTATCAAAATTTTCTGATAATTTTGTAATATTAAATGCTATCGCAATGTCTAAATGTAAATTACGTACATCAGAAATAAATTCATTTTTATTATCATATTCATATTCATTACATTCTTCTGTAATATTTTCTTTATTTTGTTTCTCATTATTTTCATCATCATTTTTAATAATATTATTGTAATTGCGATTATTAATTGTAATAATTTTTTTAATAATTTCATTTGCTAATTGTATACCATCTAATTGTATGAATGTTGTTTGTCCAATCCATTGTATTATACCATCTAATACCATATTTAATATATATTTATTACCAAAATTATTTTTAAGTATAATTAATTCATATATACGTAATAAATCAGGAATATAAATTGGACAAATAATATGTAATGATTTTGATAAAATTACTAATATAATATTACATAAATATTTATTTTGTATTAATATTTCATCATTTTTATTATTTTTATTTAAATTTCGATTTAATGTAGACAGTATACAATTTAAACTTGGACGGGGATCAATTCCATATTCAATTAAATAATTTGTTATTAAACATAAATATATTATAAGTTCATTTGATTGCTTGATTTTATTTAAATTTTTATAATGTTCAATTGTGTCAATAATTAAAATGCTTGTATTTAAGCATGTACTTAGTGAATTTATCTATTTAAAAAAAAAAAAAAAATTATAATTTTAAAAACAAAATTAAAATAATGAAAATGTTATACATACATACATACCTTACTCCATGTTATAATCTCTTGAATTAAATTATCAGCATCATTACATGTTTCACTTTGTGTCAATAATATTGTCCATATTGTTTTTGAATCAGGAATAATTTGTGGATTACAAAATATATAAAGGCATACTGGTCGTAGAAATTCTATACTATGTAAACGAATACTAAAAAATAAAATAAAAAATTGCAAATATAAAGAAAGACTCGATAAAAAAAAAAACAAATATGTTGGCAATACAAATAAAAATATTTACTCTTTATCATGATGATTATATATTCCACTGATTTTATTTGCAATATCATTTATATTTGATATATTATTTTGGATTATAGCAATTACAGGATGTTGTAAATTTTTTAATGTGTATGGACATTCATATTTTTCATTTGATTTTATTTGTGCTATTTTACGTTTCAAATTTAACAATAACAAATTTAGGATACCTTCAGTTATAATTGTATATTGACCAAAACTATATAAAAAAAAAATAAAAAATCAAAGTAATAATCTGATTTATTATTAAGAACACCTATTTAATAAAATTAATAAAATACGTGTATTTATTAAATGAAAAAATATTAAATGTAAAAAGAGAATTAAAAGAAAATGTAATGCTATAAAAATACTCGTATTTAAAAAATATATACCTACATACATATACATACCTATATAGATATGTATATATATTTTATAAACGACCTTCCCACACGATAAATATATCCTTGATATGAACTTTAATAGTTTGTAGAAAAAAAAATTCAAATTCAAATTAACGAACTTAAGAATATACCATTCTTTTTCAATTCTCTTTTTACATGTGTAATTATTATTATTATTATTTTTTTTTTAATTTATTTGCTGTAATGTATTACGTATAAACTTACCTTGAGTTTGGTATTAATGTTAGAAAAAAATTTAAAACAATTTCCGAATCTAGTGAACCGTTTTCAACTAATTTAACAAATGTATGACAACACATTAAATTTAATTTTAAATTATCTGTTTTACAATAATTTTTTAATAAATCAATTTCTTTAATATTATGCTCAGATACATTCTTTTCACGATTCTCATTTATTTTATTATAAATTTTATATAAACTAATTGAAATTTTTCTCATTGATGATGAATTTGTTATATTTTTTAAATCTCCCATTTTTTTTATTACTCTTAAAATCCTTTTTCTTTTTAATTTTCAATTAATTTTTTTTTTTTTTTAAATGTACATGTACAAATTTATATCTTTTGATTCAAATTTTTCAATTTTGAAAAAATTGATTTTTTTTTTTTTATTTACTTATATGTAATAGATTTTAATGTGCTAAATACTTTTGCCTTTATTATTCCGTCTCGTTTATAATGTAATTTCCTTTTGAGAAGTCCTTATATGAATACTTTCTTATGAATAATGTACGCAAGTATTTACTTATCCTTGAATAATGATAGAATAATCTATAACACAATTTATAACATATGTAAATTAGATATACATTTGCATGTAATAAAATTCTAATTACAAAGCAAAAAACAAAATGTGTAGTAATAAAAGAATAATAATCAAAAATAACATAAATTATCCTGATGTTCCTGTACTCACCTACTTACAAAAAAAAAAAATGTAATAAAAATAAATAAATATACATATGTATGTGTATGGTGCACCCGTAGTGTATCTGTATGCTTGCTTATGCTATCAGCTATACTATAAACTATAATGTATTTATGTTAATCAGATGTTTTAATAAATAAGCAAAATAAACCATAAATATCATATGATTGTCATGCTGCAATGTAAGACAAGCACTAAAGCTCAAATACAAATAAAGTAAGACAAGCACATGTAATCCAAATATAGACTCAAGAGTCAAGAATCAAAACTGAAGGTGAAGTTCAGATTCAAAATTTTAAACGTCAAAATTATTTCTACATTTTACATGTGTGGAAATACACGTACAAAATTTATAAATACATACATACCTCAAGATTGAAATTTTAAATTTTAAAAATTTGCACTTGAGGTGACAGTAGTATCAACATTTTAACTCTAAATATATGAACCTTAACTGTTGAATTTCAAATTGCTTTTTTGAAGGTGAGATACATATGTATATATACATATATTTTTATCTTATGTACTTATAAAATACATTATGCAGAATTACATATGTAAATAATTTTAATGGTTGGTCCCTCGTTATTTGAATTTGTTTGGTTATCATGAGTCTTGACTCTTGAAGTCGATTGCTTCGAATCTGAGTCCTGACTTCGGTTCTTGCATTTGGATTCATGTTTAAAAAGCAGCGAAATTAATAATAGCATTTAAAGCAGCAAAATAAAACAATAAAATATGAAATAAATCAAAAATAAATAAAATTACAAAACCGAAATTTAACATTTAAAAGTCTTATTACCAACCGTTAAATTAAATAATTTAAATTTATTTTGTAAAACGAAATTTTAAATAAATTAAAAACAAAGCAAACTCATTTTGCTGCCTTAAAAAATCATTTACAGTTTTTAAAACTGCTTATGATGATATGAATTTTTGATACATGTATATAAGGATATACATATACATATGTAATATGTATGTATGTATATGTTTACATATATTATTTTTTATATTGATTAATGCCGGTACCGGCGCTATTGTTGCTTTTAATGGTTGGGGAAGTTTAGGCCAGGGGGTTAAGTTACTGATTATATACAAATATATTTGCTAAGAAATCTTATTGCTTTTTTATGGTTGATGTGATAACTGTGAAGAACTGATATGCCACTGTTACAACCTGTTGTAGAAAAAAAAAGATTGTTTGAAAATTTTTAATTTCAAATTGTACTAAATGTACAGTTATCCCTATTTCTACACCATATGATATGATTTTCATGTGATTTTCATGCGACAGAAGGGTAGAATGTATACTGGGGACTAAGCACAGTCCTCTAGTCCTGGGTGAAATGTGGCTCAGTCGTATGAAAATCCGTATAGTGTAAAAATAGAAATATTAAACGATACCAATTTAAATGTATTCAATGAAACTTCTAAAAAAATTGCACTTAAAACTGATTTCTTTTGAGCTCTTAAAATTAGAAACAATAAAGCATTTTTATATTTTTCATCAGCTATATACCATGGTTGATTATAAGCAACTACATGTAAACCATAACTCTGTAAATTAGAAAAAAAAAATGATTTTTTTAGAAGAAAAATCAACCGAAAAAAAAAAAGAAAATTGACTATACCGATTCAATTAATTGATTTCCCAAATATGAAATAATGAGCACTTGCGACAATACAAATAATAATACAAATGAATATCGTATTAACTCAATATAATTAACAACAGATATCTGATAGCCCAAAAAGCAAATTAGAAGACATGCCGTTAATAAATTATACAATATTGATACTTTAAATACATTGCTAACAGTTTTTGCCAATCTGTAATTGAGATTTTAAAAATTATAACTAACATACAAAATTTTTTAATTTTTTATAATTGAGCTGTTTATTTCAAAAGTAATCCAAAAGTCGATTATTTCGAATTTAAAAATATTTTTTTATGTTCACATAATATCCTCTACTAATCTTTACACATATAGAAAAAGTAATCTTTGATTGCTATAAAATCGGCCGTTATTTTTGAATTTTTATTATAAATTCTTTTCAAATATCAAAAGAACATATCATTGTTATGTAAATTTATGCGAAAATTTTCAACTTGCCTCACTTCGAAATAAATATCTAAATTATACAAACACAATTTACATTCATAAATTATATTTACATATATATTAATTATGTAGTAGTAATTATATACTTACTCAAGTATTGAACTATGATCATCAATAATATTACATAATTTCTTATATGATGGCATTTTCATATTATTCAATTCATTTGCTTGATAATCAAAATGCATACATAATTGTGTAACAATACTAAATAATAATATATCACTGCTTAATATGCTAGATGTTGCTAAATAAATACCCCATGTTTGTGATAAATATGTTATTAAATAAATCCAAACATTTTTATTATAATCATATGGATACCAAATATGTAATGGTAAACGAAATTCAAATTTATTATTATTATTATTATTATTATTATTTTTATAATAATTAAATAAATATTCAATTAATGTTTGATATACATTAAATGAACTAAATACCCATATCATAATCATTGAAAATATCATATATAATTTTGTTATTTTTTTCATTTTTTGATTATATATAATAAAATTAAATTTATTTTTCATTTTATTATTATATGGAAAATTAATACGTAATATATATAAAATATTTTTAATTGATTCTTTTGTTAATAATATAAAAATTATTTTACAATTAGTTAAACATGTAAAACTAATACATGGTATTGTTGACATAATTGCTATTATATTACGTTCATTTGAATATTTTTGTAATTCTTTTAAAAAATATAATAATACACCAATTGTTGATATATTTATATTAATTAAACCAATTATTAATAAAAACCAAAATAATATATTTTTTATAATTTTATAATATGAATTATTATTTTCATTATTATCATCATTATTTATTATTTTAATACCAATTGATTCATATAAAAATTTTGATAATATCATAAATTTATTAAATTCTTTATTATCATTTTTATTATAAATAAATGAATTTGAATTAATAATAAAACGAATTTTATTTTCTTTATTTTCCATTATTATATACTTTATATGTAATGTATATTGTATATATTTTTTTTTTTACTTAAAATTTTCAATTTATTTTTACTGTATTAAGTACTTTCCTTATTATTATTATTATTATTTTTTTTATTTTTAATTTAAACTTTAAAAAATATTTTTTCAAATATAATTTATGTTACTATTACTACATACGATTAATGAAAATTTCAAAAATACTAGAATAAAAATATACATGACTTTATATAAGAAAAATTTTGTATGTCCTTCTGTACATATTAATGAATTAAAATATTGAAAACAAAGAAAATATTAATTTAAAATTAATGACTATATTTATTTGTTTGGATAATAATCATTTCAATATTTTCATTTTTAACTAAATTACATATAAATGTTTTTTTTTTTTAATTTAAAAATCTTTACTTGAAAACATGTAGTACACATGTGATACACAAATTAAGTAATTACAGTCAGAACTTGTAAAATTAATACAAAACCAAAATGTTTATGAGAAAAAACTCTGAATAATTTTTAAATATTTAATTTGAAATGTTTTTCCATTTAAAAAAAAAAAAAAAGAAAAAGAAAACCAAACTGATTTACTATTTTCGTAATTTCGTTTTTAATTTAAATAAAAAATGAACATTGATATTTAATATGGTTATATCAATTGTATTCATGTGAAAATTTTATATTTATGCATTTGGAATTTTTCAAATATTATTATCATAATTTTAAATGGTTTAATAAACAATCATTTGATTATAATGTATTTACATATATACAGTAATTATATAGCAATAATGACAAAACAAATTAATGAAATTTTAATGATTATATCCTTCATCGCAAGTCATGTAACGAATATGAATTTTCTACTAAATACATAAATGCATTATTTAGAAGGAGAAGAATGAAAACAAGCAGTTTTTTCTTTTTTAAAGTAATATTTTGATTATTTATTAATATGCATATGTTTTGATATAATTTTTGTTTCTGTATTCCATTTTGTAGTATTTAGCGTATAATATAATTTTCAGTTTATATGATTCGTATTTATGTGTAATGCATGTAAAGTATTATAATGAAATGTATAAAATGATTTAATTTGTTCCACCAAGAACTGTTTCACTTAATTTAATTTTAACTTCTTGTAACTTCATATTTGGGAATGATCCAACAAAATTTTTCAATGTATCAATACTAGCAAATCTATCAAATGGGAAACCCATAGCTCGTTTATCTGGATATAATTTATCTTTTAATCCACAAAATGATGATGCATCACCACAATAGTCTGGCCTATAAAAAAATAAAAAAATATAGACATTTTTTTTTTTTTTTAAATAAATTATAAACGAAATAAAAATTAGAAAATTTAGTCTTTTTAAATTTGATAATAATTACCCAGTATTAGTTTGATTTACGGCATCATCAGCATAATTAGATATCATTACGTAGAAATCAAATGGCATACCACCAGCATTGCCTCTTGGTAAAAGCAAATGTTCTGGCCAACCACATCCACAAAAATGGAATCGAGATAAATCTTCTTGATTTTTTGGTCTATACTTCTCTCCAATACGTTTAAATGATCTTTCAAATGGTATTGTAATACTTGATTCTGATGATAAACGACGAATCATATTTTGTCCAGGATTTACTATATATGTACATATAAATTAGAAATATATATATATTTTTTATAAGTTTTTTGAAAAAAATTGTAAATTTCATTTTATTTATATTCACACATACATGTTACTATGAATTTATCCATTTCTATCATTAAATGTCTTTGCTCATCAAATTTAAGTGGTGTACCACGTTCGTCTGATTGTGGACACATAAATATTCTGCATGTACCTTGTTTTGGCATACCAGTCATATTATTAACAATAACTGTATAATGAAATGGTGCATGTTGTAAATGAGTGAAATGTGCATAAACACTGCCTCCTTCTCCAAAATCTAATCCAGCTGCTAAATCGACATCAGATTTTCGCCAATATGTTATTAATTGATTTGGTAATGCATTATCAACATTTATGCTTATTTCAAAACCATCAATTCCAATACCATCATATCCAAGCTTAAAAAGAAAAATAAATAAATAAAATAAAAAATAAAAATGACTGAAATTTAAATTATTTGCTGTATATTAATTAATACTTGTTGAACAGTGTATGGTGGTAATGTCGATTTATATTTTGATAATATACTATCAATAAATGCATGCCATCTATAAAAGACTGGATCTCTCATAGCAGTTGATACATCTCCCATAACACCGTAACCTTCTAAATGTCGGTTATCTGGATCATGTGCTAATGAGATCAAATTATGTCCCATATTATGTAAATCTCCATATAATTGACGGTTCACAGATAAAGCTGATGATTCAATAATGTTACCAAGAATATCGATACCTTTTTCTTCATCTAATGGTATCTGTTGTGCTTGACTCTATAATTGACCAAAGCAAAAACAAAAAATTTGTTTTCATAATTTTTTATTACAATTATTATAATGTGAAAAAAATGTAACATATTTTAAATAATTATAAACTTACATTTAATACAAAACCTTGATCGATTGCTTGATGAATTCTATCTCTCCATCTTTCTAAGTCTGCAATTTCAATAGAATTATCTGTATGATCAATATCACGTAATTTTGTATCTTCAGGTCTGCCTGGATAAGTACGATTATTTAAACTACTTAATATTTTTGGAAAATATCCTTCATGAATTGGATCACGTAAATTATTTAAAATTTTTACTCTTGGTAATAAATTACAAAAACGTTCAGCATTATATCTAGCTATAATTTGATGATGCATATAATAAAATAATTCACCACGGCGATCTTTAATAACAACTTCTGGTGGACCGGTATTTGGATAAACTTGATGCCAATGCCAATGATGCATATTAACACCAATATCTTCTCTAAAATATGCTAAACGATGTTCTTGTTCACGTTCAGATGCTGTATAATCTATTGGTATATCGATATGAATCTTTTATAAAATAAAAAGAAAAAAAGTTTTAAAAAAGTTAGAAAAAAAAAATATTTTTTTTGTAAAAACAAAAAAACGAATGTGTATTATACCCTATTTCCAGTTTTTTCTATAATTCTTGCTTCAGCTCTAGCATCCCTAAATACAGATGGCTCAACAAAATTACTTGGAAATTGTTCAGCAATTGGACGTAAAGGAAAATCTGTTGTATCTGGACGATGTTGAACAGCAACGGATAGTACATATTCAAAAAGTAATGGATTAATTCGATCTCTGTTAAATATAAATAAAATAATATGAAATAGAATAAACACACATATAATTTTTATTATTTCAAATGCTCTATATATAGTATATATTTAATAGAAATTTCTTACCTTACAAATGCTGCTGTTGAAATGAATGATTCAACATCTGGTATATCCATAAAAATTTTAATAAGTCGTGAAGCTATTTCTTTATGTTTATTATTAAACAATGAGAATTGTTGCTTTTTACTAAGTTTTTGAGCAAATGATATATCAGGTAATGATACTTTACGAAGAGGAATCTATTTAAAAGCACAAAAAAAAAACATAGAATTATATATGTACATATGTAGATATTTTTTATTTTCTTTACTAATTAAAAAATAATAAATAAATCTTACCCTAACATCGACTGTATCTTTGCTACCAAAACGTGTTTGTATTTCATCAACGTTATTCTGATAACGATCTAAATAATATTCTTGTGGTAAATCAAATAATCCTTTTCCATCATCTCTAGCAGTAAAAATTGGTTCCAATGGTTTTTGGAATAGGAAATCAATTGCTTTTTGATTAACAGCTTTTTTATCCATTTTTTATTTATTATAGTATTAATTTTTTTTAGAGTATTATAAAATTTTTGAAAAAATAGAAAAATTATTTCACGAATTTTTCTAAGATATATTTTCTTTTTTCAAATTGAAATTTTACACTAAACAAAATTAAACGTATGTAAATAAAACGAGAAAAAAAAAATCGTTTTTTTTTTTTCAAAAATTCACAAATTTATGAAATTTAACAATTAATATTTACTATATATGTTGTATAGAATTGATGTACTATAATAACGTGATGTACTCAACACGTCGCGAACGTTGTTAAAATATTAAGTGAACTAATATAGAGTTCAAAACTTAATGATATAGAAATGAATTTTTCTTCAACTATTTATATGCAATTTCTTTTTCAAAAAATGTTTCTTTTGTTTTTCTTTTTTTTTTTTCTTTTTTGTTGGTTTTTTGTTAAATAAATTTTAAAAAAAAAGGGAAAATAACATTTCATATATAAAAGAACATAATAGCATATATTTTTTGCAAATAATGATATTACACAAACGCACACACACACACACATATGAAGTATTTTTATCACTATAAATTCTAAATACAATTGGAATTATATAAAATTTAAAAAAAAAAAACCTCAATATTACATTTATATTTTATACGCTTAATTTTACACATATGTACTCATAATTAAAAATCTAACAAAAATATTTGTATATGTACGTTATCATACAAAAATATTTTTATATGTACTATACATACATATGTTTATATTTCTGCAATATTTTAAATAAAACCACAAACCCTACATTATATCATAGATACTGAATTTTATGAAAAATAAGTAATTCTTTAATTTTTTTTTCTTTTTTAATTTTGCATTATCAAAAAATTGTGGTTTAAAATTTAAATTTGAATTAATGTACACTTTTTAAAAACGTGTAAGAAAAAATATATTTAATATGAGAAAATTTTTGAATTTATTTTTTAAATTTAACAACAACAAAAAAATCAATTAAAATGTACAAATTCTAATTTATATTTAATTCGCAATACTATGTGAAATCTAATGCATGCAATTAATGCATTTTTCTTTCATTTTTATAAAATTATCATTTAATTTATAATTATTGAATATAGTAAGAACAACAACAACAAAAAAAAAAAAAAATTGATTTACTGCTCTTTCTTTAAACACGCATGTAATTATAATAATTAAAATTTTTAATTTATCTATGAAAAACAAAATTCAAATTTACTGCATTATTGATACTCTAAGATTTAAAAATGGGCTAAAAATTTTATTTTCCATTTTTAAATAATTTTAATATTTCAAAATGCCTACAAAAGTTTTAATTTAATAATTATAAGTCAACATAAGATAATTTCAAATAAATTTTACACATACATACATACATATTTAGAGAATATATAGGGCCTTCCGCTTTACCAATAATTGCTTACTAAATCGTTACTAAGGACTAATCTAATATAAAAATCTAAGACTAAGTCCTTACTAAACGGTTATTGGTAAGGCCCATAGATTTAAAAAAAAAATAACGTATACATGTTGGTTATAGTTTTTCTAAAGAAACAACAATAATTTTTGTTGCATTTAATATACAAGATATTATATAACAAATTCTTCTTATCTATGCTGTATCTTTATCATATTACGATTGAAAATATAATGATTGACTTAATAATATTGTACTTTAAATAATTAGAAAATAAAATTAACAGCATAAAGATGATGTTATATTTACATATTAATGAATATGAACATACATACATATCTAATTTATGTTCTCATATACAAATTAATTTGCAGAATTAATTATTTCCTTTTCTAAATAACAAACCATTGTAATTTGAATTGAAATAAAAATATCATTATCCAACTAAAAATTATAGTACGTGTTTAATTACATATAATGTTAATTGAAAACTAAATAAACATGTTATTAAAATTGTTGAAAGAAAATAAGAAATTTAATATAACACTGTATCACTAAAAACTTTCTTTACATCCGCTTTTAATCTAATAAAATAAATTTTAATTTACATAGGTATAAATTTTGAATTTTTTAATATAACGTTTTTTTTTTTTTTATTATTATTATTTTTCCTTTATATTTTATTGCTATTAAAACTGAAAATGTTGAATAGATTTAAATAATTACGATTTATTCCTTTTATTAAGAATATAATTGAAATTCAGTTTTATTTAAAGTCCCAAAAAAAATATACATATTTACATATTGTATACATATATATATAATTTTTTTTTTTTTTTAATTTGGTTACGTTGTAATTTATAGTTGTAAGCATATATTTGTATTTGTATTACAATCAATGTACACATTATGTATTGTAGATTTGTGGTCAACAAAATATAAAACCACATATTTTGAAATGATTACATACATTGTAAGATATATTCTAAATTGTAAAAAATTTTTGCTTAAAATTTCGTTTTTTTTTTTTCCAAAATACGTGTACGGATTTTTAAATTGTTAATACTTACATAATTCGTAATTTATAAATATGGTCATTATTTGATACATAATCTATTACAAGATTTTTAATTTTATCAAATTTTTTAAATAGGAACATGAACAAAATGTCTGTTTGTAATGTATCAGCTGCGACTACATAATTTTATGCACATATGTATGTATAAATAATAATACATTTTACCATGACAACTCATTATAATCGAGTGAGACAACTCATTATAATTATATAACCCATTAATAAAATGATGAATATACTATAAATATTCATTGATGTGCAATTGTCCTCCTCGTTCTTCAATTGAACATTTATAATTGCTGTTATATTGAGAAAATTTGAAAATGATGAAAATGCTTTTAACAAAATACTGTTTCTAATATAATTGTTATAATTAAATTAATATAATTCAATACAAATGTCATTGAATTTCCAGAATACCAAATGATTGCTATTTGCAATTATTCATCAGCGATCCCTTGATATTTAAGAATTCTGAGTATTATTGATTTTAATGTATAGTATAAAACTAATCATCATGTTGGACATGTATAATTTTAAACATGTACAGCTTATAATAATTTCAGTATCGAAATAGCTTATCGGATCAATGTAGCTAATAATCGGCACTTTGCATTGAAAAAATCGTTTAAATCTAATATTTTCATGCGATCAAAATAAAAGTACACAAGACCTTGATAAAACTGGTGATCACTTATGCCTACGAAACTTGGGACACTCAAGAAAGCTTATGAAGTTATGAGGCAAAACTTTAGATATTCAAGAGAAAATTTTTTTTAAAACCAATTTTTTTAAAAACCAATTTTTTTTTTTTTTTGTATACAGAAAGGATGAGATTTAATTCATTTTGTAAGGGATATTTTAAAAATTTATTTTACGACTATTACTAAATTTAAAATTTGTTAGCAATTTAAAAATTGTGTAAAAGGGTCTTCAAAAATCCTAAAAGTTTATACATACATATTAAAGGGTAGGGTCCTTAAATACAGAATAGCCAATAATTGAGTAAATTTAATCTAAAAATCGCAAAAAGAATTAAAATAAAAAAATCTGTGTTTAATTTCAAACAATTTAATTTTTTTTTTTATTATGTGTATATATGTATATTTTTCCTTCATTCAGTACATTATAAATTGTCTTAATTACAAAATAATTAGAAAAAAAAAATATTTGATAAAATACTAAAATAAGTTTGCGCTTTCTACAAATATAATCACTGTTTTTGTTTTTATAAATAATCATATTTCATTTTAATTTGAAACAAATTTTCATATTTTCACTCCATAAAATGATGTAATCATTTGAATAAAAAAAAATTTTCTTTAAAAACAAATAATCATATACTAAAAATATGTACAATTTTAAACAAATTAAGTTTAATTAAAAAAAACTAAAAAAAGTATTACAATAAATTAATGAAATTTTAAAATGAATTTTTTTATATAAAATACAAACGCAAATGTTAATGTATGTAAATGGTTTTTTTTTAGATTGTGTTTTTATTTTTGTATTACCTGATAAAAATAAATTTTTTTAATTTATATATTTTCTTGTATATGAAAAATAAAAAGCTAATTAAAGCTTTTATTAAGTAATTTACAGCTGTTTTCTTTAAATGTTATTTTTCTTAATTTTATTTTTCCAATTTGAATTACTATATAGGAAATATACATAATTTTTTATTTTACTTTTATATGCAATTGAATTAAGAATTCCACATTTTTCATTCAATTTTACAATACAAATATATGTACTATATGTATACGTACATTTTTGTACATTTTCTTCCTTTTTTTTTTATTTTTTATCAATTTGTGAATCAAATATTTTGAATTCGAGACTACGTATTATATTCTTCAGATGGCTCCGTTCCAAAATATCTATCACCGAAATTTCCAATACCAGGTATTACATAGAATTTATCATTGATTTCTGGATCTAATGCCGAAGTGACTATTTTAACCTATAAGAAAAAAAAAAATTAATTAATTTTGCATAATTTATGTAATGTAATACATTACATTATATGTACAATATATATATATATATATGTACATATATGTAAATACATATATGTACAATATAGCATTTATACATACCTTTGGAAAAGCATAAGCAATTGAATGTACACCTATTTCTGCCATTAATAATGATACTAATAATATATTTTCTTCTGGTACATCATGATCAAGTAAAACTCTAATTGCCATCATTGCAGCGGCACCAGTTGCTACAGTTGCATCCATTAATATTACTTTATAGTCTTTAATATCTTTGGGTAATCTTAAGTAATAAAGCTCGGGTTCTCCTGTATTTTGATTTGTTTGAATCAATATTTTACCAATTCTTATATCTTTGCATACATCACAAACAGCCTGTTCCATTGTTTCACCAGCACGTAATATTGATACTCCACATATTTTTTTGCATGCTAATCTACGTCCTATTGAAAAACAAAAATTTGTCATAAATATAACATTATATTGAATCAAAAAAAAAAAAAAAAAAAAAAAAAATTAAAATTTACCTTGATACGGAACACCTTGTGGTGTTTCAACTGTTGTTTCTTTAAATGGAAATAAACTTAATACATATTCTATAACTAATCGAATTAATCTTTTAGAATAAAATATAAATTCATCCCTAGGCGTATTTTTATTTCTAATAAATGTATGTAATCCTTTAATCTATAAATTATTTTAGAAAAACAAAAATATACATTACATTGTTTAAATTATTTCACTAAAAAAAAAAAAAAAAAAAACAAAAAACAAAAACAAAATTTAATTACTTGTGGAGTTGTTGGTAATAAGTGTAAAGAATCCGGCATTGGTTGTCCAATATAAGAATGGGCTAAGGCTTCTCGTAATTTGAAACCTCTCTGAAAAACAAACAAGATCATATTTCATTTACCACTAAAATTTTTATAAATTAAATTTACCCACCAATTGTAATTGTGTATGGACGTGTTGAACGATTAAATGTATTGCAACTTTATTTTCACCGCCACGTGGTACTATTATATCAGCATGTACCATTGTTGGTGCTATATAATTACTATATGACGGTTTCACCATTGTTGAATACTGTTTAAGTACACCTTCTAGATCACGTCCACGTTGTGCAATATCTCTAAAAAAAAAAAAATATTTTAATTTATAATATGAAATACCATACAGGAAAATGGAATTCATGAACGAAAAAATAAAATTTTATTTGAGAAATAATTAAGTTTCATGAATTTTATTTATTTAATTTTTATTTTAAAAACACATTTTTTTTATTTTTATTTTAATTAAAATAATAGAAAATATGAAATTTTCGTCAGTGCAAGACAAAAACGTTATGAAAATTTTATTTGTATAATTTTTAAATTTGTTTCATTCTTTTTTGTTTACCGAAATATCTCCATTCTTATATATAGATATGAAAATATGTACTCATTTCTTTTTAAAAATTTAAATGATTTTATATTTTTAATACTGACAAAATTTCATTAAATTTGTATTTTGATTAAAGTACCTTCTTAATCTTCTAGCTAAACGTATATCTGAATCTGTGTCAACGAACACTTTCATATCTAATAATTTAAGTACCTCAGGATTATGGAATACAAGGATTCCTTCAAAAATTATAACGTTTGCCCCATACATTGTTTTCTATATTTTTCAAGAATGAAAAAAATGAGCAAATATACAAGAAATAAAACAAACAAACAAAAAAAAAACAAAAAATAAAAAAAAAATAATGAAAAAAGAATGAAATTAAAAAAGAAAAATTGTTGATTTTTAAACACAAACATTTTTTTTCTTTTAAATATAAAATTAACCTACCGTATGAGGTTCTCTTGAATGTGTTATAAAATTATAAACAGGAACTTCAACTTTGCGACCTTCTTTTAATTTTGTTAATACATCCAACATTAAATCTATATCAAAAGCATCTGGATGATCAAAATTATATTCATTTCTTAAAGCTTGTTCATGTTGCTTCTCATTTAAAATCTATCCCATGAAAACATATCATACAAAATGATAGGCATTATTTAATTTTCGTTTTTAATTTAATTTGCATATTGTATTACCTTGTAGAAGCAATCCATTGACAATAGTGTAACCCATGGTACATCTAAACATTCAATAATTTTTTCAGCTACTGTTGTTTTCCCTGATGCACTACCCCCGCATATGCCTATGGCATTAATAAAATATAATAAAATACATATACTTTTGGCTATAAAACAAAAAATGATATATACCGATAACAAATGGTTCAACTTGTTGTCCAGCACAATTATACCATGGTGGTCTACCAGCTGTATATATCGTACGATTATTAGCTCTGATAATTGACTCAGTTGGATGTGATGAGGTAGTTTGATTCATGGAAGTTGTACGCTGTCGACGACTTGTTCTTGATAATGGTCTAACTGGTGAATCTGATGAATTTGATCTTGATGTTTTAGCAGGCACTGTTGTCGGGGATGCCGGACAGCAATAATCCCCAATTGCTATATCATCATCATTAAGCCCATGATCAATAAAAAGTGGTTCAGTTAGATCAGGACGTTCATCGCTAAATAAATATAAAAATGAATATACAAATATACAAATGTACAAAAATAATGAAACAATATACAATTAAAATTTATAATAATTAAAAATTAATTTAATTAATTACTCAATACACTGATTAAAGCTATTTCAATTGAATTATTATTATTTTATTCAATTATTTCGTATATAAAATTATTTTTATTCGTATATATTCGTATTTAGATTTCAGATAACAACATTTAAATGAGCAACCAAGTAAAAAAATAAAATAAAATAAAAATTAACAATTTGAGACAACATACGAATATTTAACTTTAAAAAAAAAAAAAAAAAAACTAATAATTTAGTTGTGTTGTACAACATTTAATATGTCTGTTGCTGACATTTTGTATAAATGAACTGGTCTGATATACGTTATTTTTAATTATTATAAATCATTTAATTTTATTAATTTTTTCTTTTCATTTTAAATTCAACATAATCATTTTATTTTACTAGTTCTTTCATTATCATTTACAAAAAAATAAAGAAAAAAATGTTTATAACAATTCACAAAACATACGCAACGTATTCATAAATTTTTTTAATTTCATTTTTGTTTATCTTTTACCAATATAGCAATAACAACTTATGTTTAAGTATAAATTATACTTTAATTTGATCTAGAATAAAAAAAAATTTTTTTATAAACTTTGTACATTTTTTATTTTTTTTTTATTTGTTTTTTTTTTTTTTTAAATTTCAATTTCATTACATTTTTATAGTGTTGATATTTTCAATAACTGAATTTATGTAATCAAATTTAATTTTAAAAATGCTAAGATAGCACTAATAATGATAATAAACGAATAAAATATAAAATACAGTCAATTTATTTTTTTATTTATTTATTTTTTTTTTTTTTAAATTTTTCAAAGATTTACTTTATTAATCAAAACACGTAGATAAACTTTTAATACAACATACATATATATGAATATAAATATTTTATAAAATTTATTTGTATGTATATATAATGATTTTATTGATATTTATTTAAAAATAAAATAAAAATAAATAATGTGAATAAAAAGCAAAAAATCAAAAATTTTACAAATTTAAAATTTACAAATCATCTAAAATAAACAAAAATTTTAAAAAATATATAATATACATATGTATATAAGTATTTGTATTATCATTCGATTTAAAAAAAAAAAAAAAATGTAACTTTATTCGTTCGTATATAAATGTACAGAGGTAAATGAAAATTTAAAAAAACAGAAAAAAAACGAATGGAAATAATAGCAACACATATACATATAATAACATTTAAAAGTATTTATATCGAATAATTTTCAATAAAATCTAGTATTGTATACAATTTTTATAATGTTTTTCCATATACATACATACAAAGTTAAGTATTAAAATATTTAATGTTAAACAAATATACGATGTACAAATAAGAAATTGATTATATAAAAATTGTATATAACAATTTGTACATTTTACACGCAATTACATTTATAAATAATACATTGTAGTATAGTTCACTATATTATTTATATCGTTTTTTTTTTTTTGTTTTTACTTTTTATTATTTTTTTTTTTTTTATCATTGTCAATTAAATTGCCTTCATTTTTCATTAACGATTCGTTTAGTAAATGTATGTACAAAATAAAAAAAAAATTTCATTTTATTCATTATTATTTTCCCCCTTTCACAAATAAAAAAAAAAAAAAAATTACAATAAATATTAACTTGAATTTCAATAACATTTTTGTTGTGTACTATATATACGCATAAAATGTAATTATAAACAAAAAAAAATTTAAAATAGTAAATAAAATAAAATTTTAAAACTATATTTACAGTCGATTTTGGTTTAATTCAAAAAATTTTCTATTATGCGTACTTAATTATAATTTAATTAAAAATGATAATTTTTCACTTTTTTAAATCATTTTTCTTTTTTATTTCTTTTAGATTTGATAAAATGAATAATTTAAATTATTCATTATATTTAATAATTGCAATTTATTGATATTGGTTTTTTTTTTTCTTTTTCTTTTTTTAATACGTATATGTTGTATAATTACATACATACATGTGTGTACATATATAGACGTATGTACATACAAAATCAAATCATATATCAAATTTTTATATATTATATAGATCATCATAATTTTAATAACCTTAACCCTGATTCATAATATGATGAACTTAATTTAATATGATTATATGTACATATTTAATTACGAATTTTATAAGATTTGTCTTTAACGGAAATAATAATAATTATATTATACATACAAATAAATATGAGTATATCTGTATATAGATACTTATATGCACAATTAATTTGATAAAAATATATACAGTATGCCAAATTCGTATCCGTACATCAGTGTTTTTGTAGGAAAATGCACTTATCAAAGGAAAAATTAAAGGGTAAGTAAATAAAAATGTGTAATATTGAATAAAATAACAAATTCATTTATTTTGGTTTAAAAACGAATCCATAATTAAAAAATAAAAACAAAAAACAATATTTATTTGGCAAAATTCGTATTCGTACAGTTCAAAAAATGTAAAAAAATGATTTATTATTATGGATTTGTTTTAGAACCAAAACAAATGAATTTTTTTATTTTATTTAACATTACGTATTTTTATTTACTTATACCCTTTAATTTTTCATCTGATAAATGCATTTTCCTACAAAAAACATAGGTGTACGAATACGAATTTGGCATACTGTATTATTTAATGTATAATAAGTACGCATAAGAAGTGAAATAATTTTTTTTAAAGAGAATAAAATAAAATAAAATTTGCCTTTTTTTTTTTAAATTTATACATATTAAAATATGCATTTTTATACTTATACAAATGATAATCTTAATCTAAATTTTATATTTTGAAAATGGTAAAAGTCAATTTTTGTATGGTAATTTTATATTTATCAGACTAATGAAATGCATTTTTTAAAATGTATTTTATTAATGATATTAATTCAAACTTATAATATATAGTTTGATTTTGATAAGAATTTATTAAGCAAATATAATTTGTACACAATACGTTTAAATTTAAAAAATTAAAAATTATTTTTATTTACTTATAGTATTTTACTTGTAATTAATTAGTTTCGTTAAAATTAACAAAATATATATTTTAAATACTAGTACAAATGTATGTACATAGTTTTATGTATACAAACACTATTTGTATTGGGGACATTAGGGTATTAGAGAAGATTATATTTCATTCACAATAGACTTCATTTAGAAAATTAAAAAGTCGTTAAAGAATATGTAAATAAATAATATTACTATTTTATGTACTATATACAAAATTTGTTAAAATATTTCATAAAATTTATTTTTATTTATTTTTTTTAACATTTTTTAATACATATCGAATAAATATATTTTTTTTTTGTATAAAAATAACAACACCATTGTTCGTGTCTATAACAATAATATAATATGCACAATTTTCAACCAGTATATGAGTGTTTTTTTTTTTTTTGAATGTTTTTTATAATCAACGAATAAATAAATTTGATAGCATAAACGAATATATTGTTATGCGTACCGTGGCCTGTGGGCATTATAAACATTGAACACATTACTCTGGAATATAACAATTTAAGTTAGACAAAACAAGTTCTTATACTTAAAATGAATTCAATTTATTTTTATGTCAAGGTCAAATATATGTGTATGTGTAACATACGGAAAAAAAAAAACCAATATGGTACTCACATACTTTTTCAATAAACAAAATAAGAAACAAATAATCACAATAAAAAGCGATTAAAATTTAAAACTGGTGTGTATTTGATAATAAATATCAAAAATTTCAACTAACCAAGAATTTTTGAACGTTTGCATTTAAAAAGTTTTTTTATTTTATATAAAAGATAATAAATCTTTATTTATTAATTTTTTTTTTTTGTTTTGTTATTAAATTAAAAAATTTTGCATCACTTATTTCTCACATTACATTAAATCATGTTCATAAATGTACATATAAAAATTTTTAAAAAAAAAAAATTCTTCGTTTACTTTTCTTATTGTTATAAATATTTTTCTTAATATAAATTTTGTTTTTTATTTATTTAAAAAAATAAAAATAAAAATACAAAAATAAATCATATTTATACAAAATCTTCAAAACAATATAGAAAATATGATAAATTTTTATATACCTGTATATATAAAATATAATACGTGTCAATATATATGTATGTATATGTATATAAAACACAAGAAATGAATCGTAATTTTACGCATGAATTTTCTTTCTTGAATTTTCTTTCATTGATTTTTATCAAAAAGTTAAAGAAAAATGGGAAAAAGTAAATAGCTAAAGAAATTTTCGAAAATATGAATAAGTATACATATGTAGGATGTAGGGATCTTTATAGCAACTGACATTGGGATTTATTTTAATTCTCATTTAGTATAGTAGTGGTAAATAGTATCTAATCAAGGTAAATTTCGTGGAAGCACAAATATGAATGTACCTACCTATATCATTTATACGTACATGTAAATACATATTTCTTTAATGACGTCAATTTGATTTCTTTATTATAATATAAAATAATTTTAATTTAAAAATAATAATTTCACGTTAAAATTTTAATTAAAAATTAATTATAAAAATAGCAAATTCATATTTAACTGATACATATGATATACAACATAATACGAATATTAGATATTTTTTGTATGTAGGTACATATGTGTGAATTATTCATATAATATTTAATTAATAACATTTAAAATGTAATTCAATGTACATACAATATAAATACATTTTATGTACATTTATAAATTTTAAAAATAAATAATTTAGGTATTTATAATTATTTTAATTTTGTATTAAAATAGAAATATATCATTAACAGTTATAAAGATAATATTTTTGATTTTTCTTAAAATAACTTCTTTGATTATGTAATTATATTAACATACTCATACATATGTTTTAAAAAAAAAATTAATAATTTCTTTTACATATATCAATACGAATTTAATGAATTATAATGTATTGTGTAATAATCGTATTCTGTTGTTTTGTACATTGAAGTTTATGTTTATGACATGTATTAAATAATAATATTGGTATAGGTACACAAAATACAACCACAATCCACGTGGTATTTTTAAAATTTAATATTATGTATTTACAATCGTTTGTTATTGGATCAATATAGTATCTGTTCATAACAAATGTCTTTTACAGGTATATAGTACAATGATATTATTTAATAAAGAACATATTAAGTAAAACAATGTGGTTTAATTTTCTTTTTTGTTTTTTTTTTTCAAAACATAAGATACCACCAGCTGATAAGGATTTCCATATGAATTAGGTATTTAAGAACATATGAATTATTATACCACGTTATTACAGGATAAATCACCATGTATAATAAATACATATATACTCGTATAAGAGTTATTACGAATAAAAAATTTTATGAATGAAAAACAAAATATGTGTTAGCAGTATGTATATGGGTGTTGTAGTCACATGTTCACCAACTATACATATAGAACTTTAATATTTCAATTTTTATCTAAATAAATGTATAATAATTTACATGTTTTTTTTAAATTGAAAATATGTATACACATTATGTTTATAATTTATATTATACACATCTATTATTTACGTACCTACATTAAATTCTTATATTTTTAATTTCAGTTTACACGTGTTTTACGTCGTGAAAAAATTATTATAATATATACTCGTATAATATATTTTCGAGATATTGTTATTTCATATGTATATATATGTAGGTACAAAAGATACAGAATTTAAATAAAAAAATATAAAGAAAATGAAAGAAATAACAAACCATTTAAATTTAAAACGGAATCATTTTAAGCACGTTGTACAAAATGAATTTTGTATATGTAATGTATGTACATTAATTTTAGCCGGCATTTTCGAGGAAAACAAAATTTTAAAATGTGAAATAACAAAAAAATGAAAATTGGCAAATGAAAATCAATTGAAACAATAACAAAAAAAAATAAAATAAATAAAATAAAATTAAAAGATATGTGAAAACTCAATGAATAATTAGATCAGCAACAAAACGAATTCTTTGATTTTCTTTTATCTTCTTTAGCATTGTGTCATCTATGTATGTAATGTATGCATGTATGTATATTGTATCTTATAAAAAAAAAAAAGTAAATATAAAAATAAATTAAAAAACAAATTGCCCCCTTTTTTCTTTTTCTCAAGATTTTTCGTTTCATCTCATTTTGTTGTAAATTTGAAATATAGAATTTTAATTTTCCTAATACACAACAATTTATTCCTACGTATGTACATACATATTTAATAATATTTAAATACCTACACATTTAAATAATTTAAAACATGATAAAGGCCATTTCCATATAATATGCACATATATGAGTGTACTGAATTATACTATTTTATATCTTTTTGTAATAAATTCGATATACAAGTACATACATATGTGTGTACGTACATCATCTGTGTATATTATATTTTTAGAAATGTAAAAATGTATGTAATATGATTTTTTTAGGTCTTTTTTTTTTTTTAAATACGTATAGGGTGGTTCAAAAAAATATATTCAAATTTTCGCAAAAGAAACGATAAGCTAATTAAAAGATTTACAAATTTTTGATGAAACATTCCTGCATATTTAATAAAATACAATGCGTTCATTTTAATTTCATAACTTGAAAATTGTTTTACACGATTTTATCATAATATAAATTTTATACAAAGAAAAAAAAAAAAACATAATATGTAGATATACTGTATACCGGCTTATTTTTATATATCATTAAACACACACATGGTTTTTATTCATATGTTTGTGATGATAAGGTTGTCGACGTCTAGTCTCAGTTTTTCTCCTAATACATGTATGAATATATTACAAATTAATCCTATGTATACTTTAAAAAAGAAATCTTTTGAAAAACTGATTTTTCTTTAATCTTTAAATAATCAATTTTTTGAATATTTTATTAAAAACAATAAAGGATATATTAATGAAATATTGAAAACATGCTCAATAGAAATGAATAATGTCACATGTATATTACATACATATGTAATTATAGATATGTCGGTTTACATTATTGTCTTAAAAAGCAAACAAAATTATTAAAAATTTTTCACAATTCAATATTAATTTTAACATTAATTATTTCAGATGAGATAAATTGAATTTTTTTTTTTTTTTTTTTAATTGAAATTTAGAAATACATTTACGTAGTCTACGCTACGTTACGTCGCCTAATAAAATCATAATTATACGGTTTTACTATACTCATAACATACGGTATAATTATACGATATAAAAATGAAACAGGCGTGTTTTTAATTTTTCATTGTTAATTTTTTTTATTTTTTTTTTTTTTTGTAATTTTTCATTTATAATCATGTTTTACAGTAAAATACATATTATTGTTTAATTTTTATATTGTACTCATGCACAGTAATTTTTATTGTAATTTTTTTGTTTTTTGAAATTCGTATTTGAATAAAATGAAAAAGAAAATTCAGAATTTTTTAATCATTAAAAAAAATTTTCTTTTTTTAATTTCATATTTATATCTCTAAATTGTAAACTCTAATATAAAATCAAATTAAAAAAATTTTTATATGTTATAATAAAATTAAAATAAATTACATGTGATTTTTGATTCCGAAGTATGGCATTTTTATTGTTAAAATTTTCTCGTGCTGTTTTCCTCTCTTTTATTGTTTTTTATTTTTTTTTTTTTTTTTTATTTTCAAGTATAATTACGTTTTGTTTGCGTATTAAATTTTTTGAATTTTATTTAATTTAAAGAAAAGTTTCCTTAGTTAAAAAAAAATAAAAATTCAATATTTTTTTAGACGTATGATAAGATGCACATTGCACAAACACTTTTCAATTTTTTTTTTTTTTTTTTTTTTTTTTTTTTTATATTTATATGTGTACTTTTTTTTTATGCATGTGTTAAAAAATACTGTAGTATATATGTATATATATAAATATACTGCACAAAATGTAAAATCGAATCACATTAAAATGTTGTTTTCATATTTTGTTTTTTATTTATTAATTTTGTTTTTTTTTTACTGTTATGGTTTCATTCACTAACAAGCATTATGTTTAAACAAAAAAAAAAAAAAAAATCTATGGAATATAAAAAAAATTTTTTTTTTTGTTTTAATTAATAAAAATTTTGTAAATTTTGTACAACCAAAAAAATAAAAAAATAAAATAAAACAAACTAGTAAGATGTTCTTGTTATTATTGTTATTGTAAATAAAATATAGTTTTAATGTATTAAAGTATTAACAGGAACTGAATATTTTTTTTTATATTTTTCTTCGTCTTCATCATCGTTGTCGATTGTCTATTACTACTACTTCTTCTTCTTCGTCACTTTTGATTGTAAAAAAAAAAAAAAAAAAAAAAAAACAGAAAAATGCACAATCCGGTTCCGTACTATAAAAATGTTAAAACGACAGACATCATCAGAATGAAAGATATGATGGCAGTGATGAAAATGATGATGACGACAATAATAAAAATCCAAGAGGATATATAGGTACTAGTTATAAATGAATGATAACTAATATAAGTATAATGTAGATAATATATACATAATAAATGTTCCCTTATTTTTAAAATGGGGAACAAATTTTATTTTACTTTTTATTTCAAATATAAAACAGAATATGTTTTCAAAAAACATGTGATATAATAAACAAATAAATGTACAATATCGTAAAATATTGATGTATGTATTAAAATATTTTATTTTTTTATTTTTTATTTATCATTCTTTTTTTTTTTTGGTTTTTTTGTTGGCTTTTTATTTTTTATTTTTTTATTTTTTATTTTTATAATATTAAACACTACACTTAAATTAAAAAGTCAATAATAATTTTTTTTTTTTTTAATAACACATGGCAGGCAATTAATAGCAGCTGGTATAGATTTTATCGTAACTATTCTATTTCTCACTTCAATCAAACAAAAATACAACACAAATGTATCTCTATATCCACTGTGAATTCTTTTATTAAATAAAAAAAAAAAAAATTTTTTTATACTATTCCCATTCCCATTACCGTACTTATATTATGCAGTAATACAGACTACATATATAAAATTAAATTTTCTTTTTGTATATAAATAAAAAAAAAAAAAAACTTTTTTCGTATATAATAATGTAAATTATCTTATATACTGCAAATTTTTTTTTTAATATACAGGTACTGTATACTGTTGTTGTTATTGTTCTCACGTTACCATACAAGTCAAAACAAAATAACGTATATAATATAAACAAAATACATTAATTGAAAAACAGAAAAAAAAAAAAATTTACTTTTTTTGTTTTTGTTTTTTTAGATATACAACAGTTTATACAACATCATCACTTTATGAAAGATAATTATTAACTAATTGACTTGACTTTAAGTAAAATTTCAATCAAGAACAACAAATTCCAAGACAAGATATTAATATAATATAATATATATGTTAGCTCGGAAATATATAAATATACTACAAATATTCTTATTGATTGTATTTATAAGTTAACGAAACCAGATTGTATATATATATGTACACATATATGTACCTATATGTATAATGTCCATATGTAAAAATGTATCTGTGTTTTATATAGAAGAGAAATATATAAAAACAAAAACAAAAAAAAAAAAGATATAGCAAACCAGAGTTAACTTTAATAATATATTCATACTATATAAATGAATAATAAATTGTACAGAATTTATTATACTATTGGTTAACAAGTTTACAAAATTTTTATTTTTGATTTTTATATTTTTAATTATTTTTAAAATTAATTTATTAATCATATTTTGTTTTTTTTGTTTTTTTTTTTTTTTTTTTTTTTTTTTCAAATTCTTACCTATCTGAACTGGCTGAACTTGGTGGATCAAATTTTAATTTCATTGATAAAGACGACATATCTAATACTAGCGATGAATTATATAGAATAAACAAATTATAGAAAATTATACATATAATATATAAATTTAAATATTTTTATATAATACATACACAAATGTATATTCACATTTAAATTGTATAAGTACAAAAAATACAAAAATAAATTTAACGTATTTATTTTTAAATTAGAAAATCACGTTTTCAAAATTTTTATTTTTAATCAATATATCTACTAAACATATTTTGTATTTATTTATAATTTTTATTAATGTTTTTTTTTTTGTTTTGTTTTTGTTTTGTTTTGGTTTCTTTTTATGCACATGAATTAATTATCACTGTTCTCATCAGAATATAAAAATGTACATTTTTCTATATGCATACAGTACCACGTACAATACCACACAACGATGTTATATACAAATACGTAAAATAATTGTAATATATATGTATGTAGATGATAAAATATATGATTCAAAAATAATAATATTTATACATGTATGTATGTAATTTAAAAATTATTTTCACTTACATATGATGACGTTAAGAGTTCATAAGTCAATCACATATCATATATGTATGTAATATGTTTAAATTCTATTTTCTTGAATCATCACTTTCATCACATACATAAGTATATATCATTAAAAAACTATTATAGAGCATGAAAATTAGATGAATTAAATTAGATCACCTTTTATTATACAGAATACATTGTATTCATGTTTCATGTCACTAAATAATATTTCAATAAATTTCAAATTTTTTATGAATTTATTATAATACGAGTATTTTTAATTTTTACTATTTTATTTTTGTTTATTATTTTTTTTTTAATTTAAATATGCATGTATGTATGCATCTATATAAACAAATCACAAAAAACAAATTGATTAGATTAAAATTCGATAAGAACTTTGAAATTTATAAAGTTTTTAAATATACAATTAAAATTAATGTTTTTTTATTATTTAATAGACACAATTACTTCTTTTTTTGTTTTTTTTCTTGTTCACTTTGTATTTAAAATCAAAATAAAATAAATGTTTTTTTTTTTTTTTTCGTTTATATACCGTGTATTACGATTAACAAGGTAAAATATTAATATCTAAAATTAATATACGTAAAAATACGAAGAAGAAAAAAAGAAAATAAATGATTTTTATTTTCCTTGATTTCGTCACGCGGGAAATGCCAATATATTTGGAATAGATACAAAATATCTTTTATATTTTTTAAATATACAAAAACCTACATACATATATATTGTGTATTTTGAAAAGTCAAATATATATGCATATATGTATATAAGAAAACTGACTACACTGCGTATCTGTATGTTGATATTGTATGTATATTTCTATTTATTTTAGATTAGATTTTAAAACTATGTGAATTTTTAAATACGTAAGTGTACTCTGTTCTATATGCTATATGTATAATATGAACATATAATACATGTACAGTGATTCAAAAAAGTATCCAGATAGTAGAGAATGTTAAACAAAAAATTATTTTTTTCACATATGTATCTATATATTATATTCAAAAAATTTCAATATTAATATTTTTAATTTAAAAAATTGAAAAATAATTTTTATTTAAGAGTGTAAACGAATTTCTCACTTTAAATAAAGCTATTTATAAACGAAAAACCAAAATATCAATCTTCTAAAATTTTTGTATATTCTCATAAACGAACAGATTTAAATTTTTATATTTGTTCACATACATATGTACTATGCTCTGTTCATTAATTCTATGCAGTTATAAGACCTTATGGAAACTACGTAAAGTAGTACCATTTTACATCTGAGTATATTGGTATTCAAAAAAATTTCATCTCGTATTACTATATATGATAACTTCAAAGATTAGTGGTAACACTGCTCTTGAAACACTCTGATTAGCAATTATTATAGAGAAGAAAAACATACATACATATATGTACTCTCATAAGGCCTTAAAAAATTCAATTTTTATTGAAAAATCTAACAGTGACTTTCGCTTTACACCATGTGTGTATAATAAATCTATAGAGATAAATAAATTTATTTCAACAAAGATCAGAAAGGGACAAATAATTAGAACAAATTAAAAGAATTTGTTGTAATAATTTTGAGCCATTAGAGAACATGATTATACATTTTGTAAGAGATATCACATATAAATATGAAAAAAAATATTGAAAATGAAAACATACATGAAAGTAACAATTGTTTAATTAAACTGTTAAATTGAAATGATATATATTGTTTTTAAATGAATCAAAATAACGTTTTTATTTTGCTACTTAAAAAAAAAATTGCTCTGTTTTATAATGCCTAATTTTATCATACCGATAATTAAACCTATCAAGATCTAAGACCTAAGAAGATTTGATCTAAGATCAACCTAAGATCAATTGAACCTATTTTTCATATTAAGCAAGCTCCCTGCTAACTTAGTAAAAAATACAAACATATCATTAAAACTACTAATAAACTCTTATTACTATTATTAATCTTATTTATTTCGGTTTTATTTTTGGTAATAAAATTTTTAATCTTTCTTTTATTCTAAATATCCGTTAGACTCCATTGATCTATAAATTTTCAGAAAATGATCTACATAGCATACTCTGAATCTGGCATCACTGATACATAAATACCATACCATTTATAAAAAAAAATCGTTTTGGATATTTTCTATATTTTTCATTTAAATACATGTACATACATATGAAAATGTATATATTCATATCTAGACATTTACTCGTGTATATAAATAACTTTTACATGAAACATTTTCATAATTACTCAGTATGTGTCGTCGTATGTAATTAAATCTCTGACATGTGCAGTCTTTATAGAAAGACATGTGCTGTTTTAACAAAAACCGTATATTCATTTATTATTATTTATTTATTTATTTTTTTTTTTTTTTATTGTACAAAATAATAATTAAGATAAAATTGTATGTGAAATTTTTTATTACACTTATACACACAAGCATACGACAAACTATTATGCGTATGAAAATTTTATACTTAAAAATTTTTATTTAAATTTTAGTTAATAATTTTTTTACTTTTCAAATCGATTTTTTCAAAAAAAAACAAAAAACAAATATATAAAATTACAAGTAATAAACACAAATTTGTTTTTTAAACAATTATTAATAACTTCTTTTCAAAATTTGTCGTCTTCAAATGAAAATTGTTTTTATTCTTTCAACATACAAAAATTTTCTTTTTACTTATTGAATTATCTTAATAGTTGCGTTTTTTTTTTTTAAATAATATTTAATTTTTGGATTTGTTGTTGTTATTTGTCACGAAAAAAAAATTATTTATTTTTTTTTTTTTTTTTTGTTAATGCGCTGGCGCAGAAATTCAAATAGTATAGGTACATCTGATTATAAATGCAATATAAATAACTGCTTTGTACACATTTGTAGTATTTAAATATTTTATTGACCAAAAAAAAAAATGTATATAAAATTTTTTTTATGTAATCTACCTATATATTATCTATAGAATTTTTATATATTTAATATTAGCATTTTATGTGCATAGAAAATTTCGTTACATACCAGTGTCAGCGATAACAATACATACAGTGCAATATTTTTTATGGAATATATGTACGTATGTATATATTTTCATATATTGTTCATATACATACTTATATACCTATCTTATCTACATTAGATTATGCTGTGTACCTATATAAATTTCTAATATGTACCTACCTATAAATTTAAAAATATATCATATCTAATTGTTGACGTTGAAAAAATTCAAAAGACTTTATACATATAATGTACCTACATATGTACATATACACATGATTATTACCTATATAATAAATGATTATTATTACATAAAATTGCTTATCTTGGGAAAAATATGAACGTTAACCTTCAATAGCTCTGTCTCTATGTTTATATGCAATATGTATAATATATTTTCATATTTTTTTTATTTTTTTATTTAAATTATTATTATTACTTTTTTTTTTGTTTTGTACACTCGTTTACGTGTATGTTCATTTGGAATACATTTTGCTATTAAATATATGTACATATATTATTGTAAGCAATTAAATCACCTTAATCAAAATTTGTAAACACGAAATGCAATCAAATTGTATTGTACATACATAGGTGCTATATAAATTTACCTTTTAATAATCGTGATTCATTTTTATATCAATTTTTTATACTATTTTATTGTAATTATTGTAGCTATTGTCTAAAGTCTAAGATTTCAAATATATTGTTTTTTTATAAACGTACTTTAGAAAGCGAATCAAAATATTTTCATTATATTATTTTACACTGGTTGAGTAGATTGCACATTTTATCCATTATTCAATGAAGTACAATTTTTATGAAATTTTAAAATGTCCATTACAAAAAAAAATTTTCATTTTAACGTACTTTTAATTATCATGTCTTGTTCTACATTTTTAACTGAAATTTTTAAATTCTAAAATTTAGTACATTAAAAAAACATAAATATATCATGTTAGAAGAGTTGCATAGTAATTTTTAATTTCATACTCAATTTTGATAAAAATTTATATAACAAAAAAAATAAAATTATTTGTTTTTTTTTTTCTAAATTATTTAATATTTTTATTTATGTAATTTCAAATGCAACATGGGTATATGTATGTATTTACTGATCGAATTTCATTTTGTTTTGTGTTAAAAACGTTATCTTTTGATATTAAAAACCGAATTACCTGTATAGAAGTCTTTATAATTTGTAGATTTCAATTTATAAAAATTATAAAAATTTACAAAATAACGTAATTATTATATGATACAAGTAAAAAATACCAAATAAAACCATACGCATACACAAACAGTACAATAAAATGTACCATACAAAAAATACCACAAATTGATAAAATTTGTTCACTTTCTAAATGATTATTATACATATATGTACATATGTACTAATCAAGAATATTACAAAATACATTAACATTACCAGAAATTATTTTCTTATCATTTACAAAACGTATTAATAAAAATTGTATGCATATACAAAACAAAAAAAAAAAAAAAAATAGATAAATTTTTCATTCATTCATTCATAAATTTGAACAAAAATTTACATGTGAATTTTATTGAAACAAAAACAAAATACAATAAATCTACTATACATAATTGTATAATAATGATTAATTTATTAATTAAATTTAAATTTGATAAAAGTCATTTACATGAATTTCTAATTTCCATTTGGCAAACACAACACATTGGTTTTGATTTTTGTAAAATTTTTTCTTGATGATCGTTTGATGTTAACATTGTTGTAGTTCGTGTAGTTGCTGTATTTGATGATTGTGATGGTTGTGATGATTGTGATGAAGATGATGAATTACAACAATTTAAAAAACTAGTTAATGGAACATTTTCACCATCTTCAATTGTTTGTGGTAATGTTTTTCCCATTGTTTCTGGTAGAAATAGACTAGCAATACCTCCTACATTTAATAGTATTCCCATAATAATTAATGGTAAAACAAGCATTGTTCCTCCCTAATTTAAAATTAATAGAAGTAATAAGAAAGAAAAAATATTTAAAATTTTTCAATTTAATTTTATTAAATGGAAAATATGTTTTTATTGTACATACGATAAGTATGTAAATTTTACCGTGTGATTTATAATTGGTATAACAATTGGCCCAATCATAGCTACAACTGAACTAAAACTCATTCCTAAACCTCTAACAACAGTTGGATACAATTCTGATGCAAGTAATGGTAATACAACAAATGCCGATGAAATACCCATTTTACCAACACAATATAATGTTAACATAACGATTGGTTCCTCTTGTACTAAAAATGTGGCCATACATGCAATACCACCAATTATCATTGATAAACACAATATCCATCTACGTCCAACACAATTTAATCCTGGCCATAAAATCAAATATGTTGGTAATTCAACAGCGCCAGCTAAAAAAAAATTCCATATTTCATCGCCACCTAATGCCGGTGCATAATAGCTTAATCCAACATAAACGCTCGTATTTGCAAACCATATTAATGTTATTATGATCGTTTTCTTTCTCATATTTTTTGTTTTAAATAAATCAGTAATACCGTATGTTTTTTCTTTTACAATATTTTTTTTCATATTCATTGTATTCAATTTTTGTTGCAGTATACTTTCAAAATCTGATGGTAATTCACGTCCATTTAATCTATAATAAATTTTTTTTAAATATTTTTGTTTATATATGTACATATTTATTAAGTTGTTACCTTGCCATAAGTTTTAAAATTTTCGCTGCTCTTCGATATTTTCCTACTGCAATTAACCATCTTGGTGATTCTGGCAAAATAAAATAACAAGAAAATAGCAATAATAATGGTAAGGATACAGCCAATGATAGATATCTCCAGTCTCGTATTATATAAACAATTCCAGCTAATAAAACTAATCCAATCGAATAAGCAATATTTGATACAATTGTACAAAATACTCTTTTATCAGGTCCAACCATTTCAATTGCTTTTCAAAAAGAGACAAAAAAAAAAGTTATGTTAAAATAAATCATGGATACAAAATATTATCATAATATATGAATATAATTTACCTAATACATAAGGACTAGCTAGTATTGCTGGTACGGTTAATCCAACAATAAAACGCATTGCTAGCCATGAATTAAAATTCCATGTAAATGAACTAATTGCACAGGATGCAATTTCAATTATTAAATAAACATAAAATGATGGTCTTCTACCCCAAATATCTTGTAAATATCCGAATATATAATTACCAATTAGACCAGCAACACCAAATAAAACAAGTGCTAAAGTTACATAATAATCATTAACACAAACGAGATCCCACTGTAAAAGATGTTTTTTTTTTTCCATTATTAATTTTTTTTTTTTTTTTAGTAATAGTTATAATTTTATAGTTATTATGAACAACGATTTTTTTTTTCGTAAGTTGCTAAATTCAAAGAATTAAGAAATATACTTAGCAAAACAGTTAAATTTGAAAATAATATATAAAAATTTTATAGAATTTTTAATAACTTACTTCCATTACAACTGTATTTGGATACATGCTTTTATCATAATTCCAACCATTTTTACATTCAATAAATGGTGATCCTTTTGGATCACCAATATCATTAACATGATCTGTTTGTAAATCATATGGTGTTCTATATTCTAAATATCTAACAATATCTGTATAATTTCTATCATACATATAACATTCAGCATATTGATATACATTATCTTTTAATTCCATTGGTATACTTAAATTTTTAACTAATTCTGGATAATCATGTATCCATGGCTCAAGTTCTGGTACTCTACACCAATGTGTTGGTGTTGCAGCAATGAAAAGTTGACTATATTTAATAAAACCAAAAAAAAAAAAACAAAAACAAAAAAAAATTCATTATGTCAGCTTTTGAAAAATTCAAATAATTTTTAAATTTTTACATATTAATATACACTAACAATGCTATGGTTATTTTTATTTACATATTATAGCTTTCCACAGTAAAGGAATTATATTTAATAAATGAGCTGAATTATATACTAAATGATATATTGAATGAATGATCAAATGAATGTTTTACCTGTATCATCTATCAGATAAACATAATTTTTATTATGCATTAAAAAAAAAATTTACATTTTTCATTAATTTTTTATTCAAGATAATTCAAATTTTTATAATGTGATGAGTATGTATGTATTATAAAAGCACAACATAAAAAGTAAAGGACGTATTCATCAGAAATATATTCATATGGTTTATATACATACATACCAAAGGCACATGCATACTATACATATATTTTATTCGTAATGTTTATATGTATGTTTAATAATTTAATTCAATAATTCTATGTTTTATGCCTACATACATACATATTAGCCGTTATAAAAAAAATTTTTTAACGAAATTTTCAAATTGTAATAGATGCTATGATCTTGTAAATGAAACTGAAAATGTTTTATTATTTGTGTGTATATTTAAAATGTAACAAAAAATAAACATTGAATAAATAATATAATAGAAAAGGAAATGATTTATTTGTTTGAAAAATAAAAAAAAAATTATATAGTACTATCTATGCTACACACATACATATGTACATGATGGAATCGTAATGAAAAATCACATTACAGCGATTAGACTCTGGCCGATCCACCAATGATGATGAACATTGCAATGATTAATAGAAAATTAATTTTCCATTTTAATATTTACATATACATATGTATGTATGTACGTATGTCGTTTGTATGTAATTTAATCAATTCGAATAATAATGGGCTTTTTATAATTCATTTGAAACTTCAATAGGAAAAATAAATTTTTATTACCTGTATGCATGAAAGGCACAAGGTAATGCAGCTGGTAATAGAACTGTACATATCACTAATTTTTGATATAATCCAAAGGATCCAACATCATTTAAAATATTATCGAAATCCATATTAAAATCCTTTTATATAGTTTTCCCTTTTTTGTTAATATTATTTTATTTTATTTATTTTTTTTAATTAATTAAAAATTTGTATTTAAATTAAAATTAATTTTTTTAATTTATCACATCATTTTATTTATTTAATTTTTTTTTTGTTTTTATTTAGTAATATACTACAATTATTTCAATATTTAAAATTAATCGCCATTTATTTACTTTATAACAACAACAATAAAAAATTAATTATTTAAAAAGAAATAAAAAACACATAAATAAACAAAAAATAATATACATGGTTAAATTTTTTTATTTTATTTTTTTAAATTTTTGGTTTTTTGTTATTTTATTTTAAAAAATTGAATTTAGATTTTTTTTTTTTTTTTTGTTTTTTTTTTGTTTTGTTTTTAAAGCTATGTTATCTTACTGAATATAATTTAACGACTGATGATGATGATCAATAATAATCTATTTGGTTAAAACTGTATTATAACAGCCATTTAACTTTTGTAAAATTATAACTAATTTTATTTTTTGTGTTTATTTTTTTTTTGTTTTTTATATGTATGTATAAAACACATGTATGTATACATTTGGTATGTAAAATAAAAAGCAAAGAATCTGTGGTTGATCACTTTTTTAAACGATGGGTGGCAAATTAAATCTGTTGATCTGTTGAGTTTGAAAATTGCACACACAAAAAAAAAAAAAAAACATTAATGAATACATACCTAAAAAAAAAAATGAATAAATAAATCAAAATATACAAGAAAAAAAAAACATAACGTACAAAAAAACGTACAATGTCCCTCATACATTCATATATACATGTACATATGTACATACATATGTATATGGTAGATTAAATTAAATTACATAATTACAGAAATGTAAAATTTATGCTAAATATATTTTGCAAAAATATTACAAATTCAAATTTAATAAATATCATTAAATATGAAATGAAAAAAAGATAAATAAATAAAAATAATTGGTCAGGGTTTTATGATTTTAAGAAAAATACACAAAAATTGTTTGAAAAATATGGACAACAAAAAAAATTTTTTTTTTTTTACAATTCAAATTTAAATAAAAGCGCATATTAGGTACTAAATACATTGTATAATAAATGTACATATTCGTGTGTCTGTGTTGCATTTGCACACTTGTGGTGGTTTTTTTTTTTTTTTTTGTTTTGCGAAAGAACACCTACCTATACGTAGGTAGTGTAATTATTGAAAAAGTGCACTTGAATGTTGGATTATTATTTAAAAGGAAGTGACAGTTAAAAAAAAAAAGCAACAATTTTAAATAGATGAAACTCTTAAATTAGACATAATTTCATTATTTACAATTAAATTGTATTACAGTCAATAGTTATGATTAAATCTAAACGTTCATAATAAATTGATGACGATGATAATAATAGCTAACAATCATAATAACTGATTATCATAATCCATATAAAAGAAAATAATGTATACAAAAAAAAAAAAAAAAAATAGTCATCATGCTGTCTACATAATTAGCAACATAGTATTGTGTATTAAGTTTTACTAGATTCATTCAATATGTACGTAGATACACGTAGAGCCTCTAGAACACGTATCATTGGCAATGACATAGTTTTTTCTAAAATAAGGGATTATGAAAAACAGCTCAAATATACAAATATTTTTAAATAAAATCTTTATTCATTTTTTCTTTTCAACGTACAATAATACATATTTTTGTAACACATCATTAGAAAAACAAAAAAAAAATTCAAATAAAAGAAAATTTAAAAATTCCAAACGTGTACACATTAAGTACACTCTTTGTGTTTTTTCTTGAATTTAATTAACTAAAATAAAAATTATAAATTTTACATATAAATCGATAACTTATAGCAATAAATATTGCAATTAAAATCAATACAAAAAAACTAAATGAATTTTCAGTATCTGTTAAATTTTTAATTGTTGTTTTCATATTTACATGAATATTATTTAAATCATTAATACCATTTTGTTGTATTTTTTGATTTTGTTTATTTACAACACAATTAATCCATTGATTTTCATTATCAATTATTTCACCTAACATACTAAATTTTGTTGATGATATTATTTTAACTTTAATTGATTTACCTAATAAATTTTCAGTCATTGGTAATAATATTTGTTCATAATATTTATTATGACCAACATAATGTTTTTTATCATGTGATATTTCTGTAATTAATACAGTGTAAATATCATTTATTTTATGTTTATATGGTTCATAACTATAAAATAAATCAGTTAAACGTTTTGTACGTTTTTTAACTAAATTAGCTGGTATACGTTTCATTTTAGCAGCTGGTGTACCTGGCCTTGGATAAAATTGATTTATAAATAAACTTGGAAATTTATATTTTTCACATAAATTCATTGTTTCATTAAAATCGTCTTCAGTTTCCGTTGGAAAACCACATATTATATCAGTGGCAATTGTTACATTTGGAATTTCATTTTTTAAATAATCCACAACATGTTCAAAATCTTTACGACAGTATTCACGTTTCATATCAAATAAAACACTATCACTGCCACTTTGTACTGGTACATGTAGAAATGAATAGACACGAGGATGTTTTAGAATTTTTGCAATCTCTTCAAGATGTTCAAGAATATATGGTGGATTTGTCATCCCAACCCGTATCATACAATTCTCTGGTACAACCTAAAAAGAAAATTAATAATATTCACAATAAGGAATATAATATAGAAAAAACATACAAGATAATTACCTCGACTAATTTCCATAATAATTCAGGAAGGGATGAATTTATATCTCGTCCATATGTTCCAGTATCTTCTGATGTTAACCAAATTTCACAGCAACCTTCATCGAATGCTTGTTTTGCACGTTCAACGATTTCTTCTGGAGGATAACTAACTAGATCACCTCTAGCATGTTTCGTTTTACAATATGTACACTGATTCAGACAACCAGAGTTAATTGGTATTATTTCGATTAATGGATTTTTTCGAATTTTCGGTAAAGCTAATTTTGGCCCGGCTACCCTTTTTCCATTCTCTTTTTTCTGATGTAATAGACGAACACAATGTCCTTTTAATGTCTCTTCAACAACTTCTATAACTCTATCTATTTGTTGAACACCAATAACAGAAAGACCTATTTTAAATGATACACAGAAATAAATTATAACGATATTTTAACCCATATGAATTGAGTAAGCACATACCCTTTAAATAGCCAGATTTTGGAGCACCTTGTGGAACACATCCCGCAACCACAATAGATTTACCTCTATCGAGACCAGACTGGATATCATTCCTAAATGTATCTTCTGAAGGATTTTTAACAGTACAACTATTTAATAACCATAAATCAGCTTCATCTTGATTTGAAGTTAAATTGTAACCATAATTTGATAATTGGCCAGCCATGTACTCTGAATCAGAATTATTATGTGTACATCCCCAGGTTTTAATAAATACTTTCTGCGTTCCCGGAATTATACTTTGATGAATTTCTCTTTCAGCATCTTGTACCAGTAATTCCTCCGAATTTTGTAATTCTTTTTGAAAGATTCTCTTTTTAGGTCTTAATGTTACATCCTTTTTATTTAAATAACGTTCTTTCGGTGTTATATCCTCAGAAGATATTAAATCTTCAATATCATCAATAATTTCACTACATGCTGACATTTTCGTGAACTCTAATTCTTTAAAAGAAAAATTACAAAAAATACACCATGCTATATGAAATTAAATCACGAGCCGAATCAGCAATGAGCAAAGTAAAACAAAAACTAGGTTAACTATACATTATTTGACAGCTGTCAAATATTGAATAATGGAAATTGGAAATTGAATAGTGGTAGAAAGATTAGATTCCATTAACGACATTAACCAGTAATTTAGAAATAAAATGAAATTCAAAAAAATATGTAATTAAAATATTTGTATATGTACAAACATACATAATTTATGTCATAGGTATACATAACGAACTTGAAATATTCCTTCTGTATTATTTTAATTAATTCAATTTTACAAGATTAAAAGAGTATTTTTATTTTATAATTTTATATCCGGCCGGGTGTATGATTTTGAACATTTTTGAATACATTCTATTTCCATTTTCCATATACCATTAACTAACCATAGTAATCATCTGTTATCTAATCACCTAACCTCAAATCAAATATGGTATGGTATGGTGAATAATAGAGCAAAACATTCGCAAGTACTAATCATTTATTATTAAACAAAAATTTTGTGTATAAAAAAGTTGTTTGGAAACATTATTGAGAACAATTGACAAAATTAAATAATTTATAAAAAAAAAAAAAATTCTTTTTACATTCATTTGTGATTTCAAGATGTTATTACATCGAATTAATGTATTTACGAAAGTATTTTTAAGAAATTATTCATCATATAGAAATACTAAAGAAATTACAAAAAATGTTTATCCATTCTCAAAAATCAATATAACATCTAAAATGAATTTATTAATTAAACCATATGATTTATTAGATTGTCCAGATGCAAATCTATTAAAGGCTACTATAATTGGATTTGAACATTATTCTTTACCTGATATTGATATAGATGTTAAAGATGATATAGTTAATATAATGAATAATAATGATCAAATCAATAATAAAGAATGTAAATGCATTTTAGAAATTCCAATTAAATCAGATTTAAATATTAATTCAGAGAATAATGTTGAAATTAATGATATGCATAGTGATCATATTAAATTAATTACAAAAAATGGTAATATTATGACAAAAAATTTACGATCAATATCAATTTTATTACAATCGAAAAAAGGTGGAAATATAAATTGTAACGGATTATTATTAGCACAAAATATTTACATTCAAACGGACAATAATGGAGTAAGAAGAAAATTAAGAATTATCAAAATTTAATTTATAATTTGTCTATTTAAAAAAAAAAAAAATTGTTTTTTTCAAACTTTTAGACCATTCATTTAGATAAAATCCAAGGAACAAATTTAGAATGTACATCGAATGATGGTGAAATAAAAACGAATTCTTGTTATGTTGATAATTCAAAATTTCAAACAATAAATGGTACTTTAAATTTAAAAAATGTTCATAAAAATGCAGAAATATTTATTAAAGAGAAAGGAGATATAAATATGAGTACGTATTATGAAAAAATAAATCTTATAATTTTGTTATATAATTTCGTTTTTTTTAATTTTATTTTATTTATTTTATTTTTTTTTTTTTTTGTTTTTAGTTGGTATACATGGTACAATAAATATCAAGGGTAATGGTAATAATATGGATTTACAATTTGCTGAATTATATGGACATAATTTAATTATATTAAATGATACTGAAAATGCTATTATTAATATATCAGATTTTATTGAAAAAAATTGTTCAATTGATATATATTCAGAAAATATCATATTAGATAAATCAATTGAGTATATGAGCAATTGTTTAAAAACTGATAAACATTTTTGTTATAGTAATAATAAAATTAATCATCATCATAACGAGAATAAATTAATTATATCAACTAAAGGTTTATTAAAATTAGGTAAAAAATCATGGGCTGATAATCTTAAAGCAAAATTGGAAATGCTTTAAAAAATAAATTAATAACATTAAAAAATTAAATGATAATTTTTTATCAGAAAAATATCGTAGTAAAAATTTAATTACATATTACATTCGACATGAAATTTTTATTGTGCAAAAACAAAAAACAAAATAACCAGATTAATCATGAATTCAGGAAATGGGCTATGTGTGAAAAATAAAAATCACAAGTCAATATATGTACGTTTTTTCTTTAAATTTTTATTTTTTAAAATAAATTATTTCTCGGAAACTATGTTTCAAATTTAATTTAAATTTTTATCATTCATCATTTTCTTTTAATTTCATATAAATAATTTAAATAAATTTTCTATTGATAATAATTGTTTTTATGTAGGTAAATGTTTATTATACTTTTTACTTTTTTTCTTCTGTATTATTTTTTCTTTCTTTTCAGTTTAAAATTAATCCTTTTTGTTTACCTTCTATTAAAATTTTTTTTATCATTATTGTTATTCTTTTTATTTCTGTCAATTAAAATTATACTTTTAATCGTCTTTCATTCATAATTATGATTGTACTATTTTATTTATTTTCTAAAATTATAATAATTATAGTAATAATCATAATAATTAATTAATATAATAAATGTTCTTTTTAAATATAATAATATACATAATTAGTACTGTAATAAATGTAATAATTAAATATAAATATTTTATGAAGAATCTAATATATTACTAAAAAATATAATTATTTAATATATTATGAATTTATTATGTGTTTTGTGTATGCATTCATTTACGTTTTTTTTTTTTTTTTTTTTGTAAATTAAACTGTAGAAAAGAATGTAAGGAATACATATTAACTTTTTTAATAAGATAAAGTAATTTAAATAAATAAAATACAAGAATAAGAAGGACGATAAAGGAGAAAACAACACACAAATATTACACACATGATAAAAAATTAAAAAGTATATTGTACATACATGCATATATATTTATACATACTCATATTCTTTGCAGCAGAACTTATTTTTTTATGTTTTTTATATATGCACTTTCATTCCGTTACACTGTTTTATGTATTCATAGAAATTTAATGTATACTGTAATATGCGTGTACAGTAACATAAATACATACATATCCTTATGTCAGTTGTCTTTGTTTATTTGTATCTTTTTTTTTTTTTTTCTAAATATAACTAAACAATTTTTCTTTTATTTTAATTTTGTTTTTGTGCTAGTTAAAAATTATAAAATAAAATTTTTGTAGTAATTTTCTATCTATAAATTAAAAGAAAATTAAAAAAAGAAATATATACATATATATTTATAAAATAAAAATAAAACAAAAATAATTTATTAAAACAAAAGTAAAATAAAATAAAATTCATTTAAAAAATATATATATAGATTATGTACATATTTATGTATTATTATATGTATATATATTAATATTATTGTAATTTATGTGTATAAATAAAAATATATTATTTATTTTATTCTTATCCTGTTTTCTTGTTTTCTCTTTCATCATTATATTTTTAAATATTTTGTTTTAAAATATACATACATTGCACAATAATAAATTATACTTTTTCATTTTATGTTTAGTTTTCTCTTTGTTTTATTTTTTTTAATGTTGTGTGTATTGGAATTGTATATATATTATTTATTATAATTCCTTTCTACAGTCATTGTTTAATTACTAAGTTATATATGTATATATTATTTTCAATTTATTCTATTTCTCATCGTTTACATTTTCAATACTTAAAAATAATTTATTAAACTCAAAGAAATTAATGATTTTGAAAGTGAATTTTAATTTTATAGATTTTATTTTCAATGTTTTTTTTTTTTTTTTTAATTTGTTTTCTTCACAACTTTACTTATTGTTTTTCTTTCAAATTTAATTTTTATTCTTCATTTTTTTTAAAAATAATTTCTATTAAATAATTTATTTTACTGTTATTTAGTACATATATTCATACGTATGTAGTATGTATATTTAATAACTTCTTTTTTTAAATTTGTTTTTCTTTGTTGTTATTTACTTTTGTTTGTTTTTTTTCATTTGCTTATTTATTTTAAATATTTCTATGTACATAATTGTATATTTTATGTACATAAAAAAAAGTCAATAAAATAATTGATAATTAATCTCTATAACGTAATGGAAATTTTTTTTTCAAATACTTTTATTTACATTAAAATCTATTAATACCTAAATAATATTTTTTATTTTGTTGTTTTTTTTTTTGTTTTTTCACTTTTCTCACGGTTAAATTTTGTGTATGTTTTGGTTTATTTATTTGATTTTACTGCGTTTTTCTTTTTTAAATTTTAATTCATTAATAATAATTTGTCTTTCGTCGTTATAAAGCAAATAATAAAACTAATAGAAGCAATTATTATCATATATACATACCTTAGTATGAACTATATGTATAATTATCCTATTTTCGAATTTCCTGTTTTTTTTTTTTTATCTCTAACACATTATTTCTTAATTTATCATTAAAATATCGTTGAAAAAAAAAAAAATAAAAAAATAAAGAAAATCAATTCTTTTTCTTTTTTTTTTTCTAAATCAATTAAATAAGCTAATTTTTTGGTGATACCGTTATAAGTTTATGAGGCGTAACTGGTGATATCTATGAAAAAAGAAACATGAATAAAATTAGTATGTATACATTACAGTATTCATGTATTTTGAAAATTTTTATATTAAATGATTTTTATCATACGTTTGTTTTTTGTTATTTGGGTTATATATGTTTACATATACTATATTTAAAAAACAAAAACAGTAATTTTATTTTATTACTTTAAAATTTAAAAACTTTTGAAATAATTAAATAAATTAATATAAATTAAAAATAAGAATTTTATTTCATAAATACATTTTCTTTTTCTTTTATTTTTTATGTTAAAATTGTTTAAAATTTCATGAGTAATGTAAATAGAATTTAAGAAACAGAAAAAAATATATTATACACGAATATTATTCATAGAGAAGCATGCATAAGAAATTCATAAAATCAAAAAAGTTTTTTTTTTTTTTTTTTTTCTTAAAATTTAATTGAGAAATTTTATAAAGTAACATTATATTTGCATGTACAATTTCACTACATGTACATATTAAAATCGATAATAATTAATTATTTTTATTTAAAACAAAGAAAACAAAAATGCAAGTACGTACATACATATATTTTAGAACATGCTGTTTTAAGACATCATTAAGGATTTTGTTTGTATTTATTTAATTATTTCAATAACTTTAAAATTCAAAAGAAAATTAAAAATGGAAATGTTTTATTTGTCTTTTTTTTTTTCAAAATTTTTGTTTATTAATTATTTTTTTTTTTTTTTAATATTTTAGTATGGGTAATTTTTATTTAAGAAAATTTTTAATGATTTTTTAATGAATTTTGAACAAAAACATGCAAACTGTAATTAAATTATACATTGCTATATATCAATGGATTAATGATTCGTATATAAAGGATAATCAAAAAGAAATTTTTGTAGATCATATTTTGAGTTTCATTTATAATATTTTTGTTTTTCAAGTAAATAAATAAAATTGTGGAAATTATTTTGAAAAATTTTTTACTTTTATTTTGAAAATTCGACTTAATTAAAAATCAGAATAAGACGAAACAAAATATAAAATAACAATATATAACAAAATGATAGAATCATTTGAAAATGTTCCAATTATATCATTAAGTGTTAAAATTATGAAATTTTTATCATTCGTTTTAGTATATAAAAAACGTCGATTTTTATTTTTATCAGCTGCATACTTTTTAAATACAATGCAATGGATTGATTTTTTTAATCCAAATGGTACATTAGATATAATTATACGTAATGCATATTTTACTGTATTATGGTTTAATACAATAATACGTGTTACATATTTAACAACAAATCGTAAAACATTTGAAAAATTCATGAATTTCTTACTCAATACATATAACGATATCATGGTATTTAGTTATTTATTTTATATAAATTATTATTATTTTTTTTTTTTTAGTTTAACAAAATTATAATTTACAGAATAATGGTGATGATAATATGAAAAATATTACAAGAGAATTAACAAAAAGTGCTCGAAATTTTGCTAAATTAAATTTATTTTTGGGAATTTTAGTTAGTTTTGGTTTTGCTTTATATCCATTACTTTTAAGTACAAGACGTAAGTACTTTAAAAAATAATTAAATATATTTTTAAAAAATTCTTTATTGATTCTTTTTTTTTTTTTTTTTTTTTGTTTTTTAAAGTTTTACCATTTGGTATTAAATTACCATTTATAAATGTTTATGATACACCATATTACGAAATATTTTATGCATATACCGTTAGTATAACACCAATGGGCTGCTGTTTTTATATACCATTTACAAGTTTAATGGTATCATTTATGATATTTGGTACATTAATGGCAAAAATTTTACAATATCGTTTGAATAATATCTTAATAATGAATAAAAATGAAAATGAAAAGGATAAAGAAAGTTGTTCTGTAATAAATATAAATAATAATAATGATGAATATTTAATACATTGCCGTATTATATGGTGTATAAATTATCATTTGAAATTAATTAAGTAAGTAAAATATTTTTATAATATTTAATATTTATTAATCATACATTTTTATATATTTTATAGATACGTTAATGATTTAAATAATTTAATAACATACATTTGCTTAATTGAATTTATTACATTTGGTGCTACATTATGTGCATTATTGTTTTTATTAAATATTGTAAGTTATTTAAGATTTGTTTTATATTTTATATAATTGTTTTATATTAAAATTAAAGGTGAAAAAAATTGGTCAAATATTAATTGTAGCAGCTTACATAATAATGACATTAGCACAAATTTTTGCATTATATTGGTATGCACATAATCTATACGAAGAGGTTTGTATTTTTAAAAATATAAATAATTTTTTTTAACATATTAATCTGACTTTTTTCTTTTTTTTATAAATAAAATTGTAGCATTCGAATATATCAACAGCAATTTATAATACATCTTGGTATGAATATAGTAAATCATCACAAAAGAAATTATTATTGATCATCATAAGATCACAAAAGCCTTTAGCTGTAACTATCGTTTATTCAATTTTAGCCCATAATAAGTAATGAAATTTTTAAAAAAATAAAATAATTTTTTGTTTTTAGGTCACAGTTGGTGGTATTTACCCAATGACTTTATCTGTTTTTCAATCTCTTTTAAATGCATCATATTCATATTTTACTTTATTACGTAGATTTTATGGATAAACATGAAATTAATTAGTACACATTATTAATTTATTTTTTAGTATTAAAATGCATATTACCTAAATGATATACATACTAAATAAAAAAGTTTAGAAATTTTAAATGTTTTTATATACTTACCCATATTGATCGACCATCTAAAAATGAATCATCTTCTTCGATTAAGCTATGATGATGATTCTGTTGATCGATATATATTAAAGTATCTTTACTACACGAATTACTTGCGTTTCTTAACATTGACAATGTATCACATGTATCTCTTAATTTATAACTTGAATTTGTTGAAAAGGAATGCCGTAATTTCATACTGTTATTATGTTGACCAGTCGATGATGACGACGATGATGATGATGATGTTAACGATGATGACTGCAATAATATATCATTATCTTCATGATCATTACTAATTTTTTTGCTGGTTATTAATACAATATCATCGTTCATAATATTAGTGCTGCTACCGATGCAATCACTGTTCACGATATCGCAATAATTGTTTTTATCGTTTCGTTGAATCGTTGCTATTGCTTCTGCCGCTATTATCGGTGCTGTAGTGACAGAACAATTCTTGATAAATTCATTCATTTTATTATTATCATTATCATTTATTGTTTTTCTATTAGGCCACGTTTCTGTTAAATTCGTAACATTTATTTCATTGTCCTGTCCTAATTCTAGTTGTTGATTTTTATCATCTTTTAATCGAGCTGCAGAATTTATCTTTTGCTGATGATGATAATTAGAATATTGGTGTTGATGATGGTGGTGATGTTGATTTTGGTAATGGTAATTGTTAGTAATCGGAATATTATCATCGTTTAATTTATCTTTAATTAATCCCAGATTTGATGAAGTCAAAGATTCGTTAGTATTCTGAATTAATTTATTTGGTGTAGATGTTGTAGATTTAATATTTTCGATGTTGTTCGTGTTACTGACAGTAACGACACTAATTTCTTTACTGTCTTTTATATCATCCTCTAAACCTTCCACATCTACAACATCGTTTTCATCAGTTTTTTCAATAAATATAGCATCAGTTAAATGCTGTTGTACCTTTAAATGTTTTTCATTGCATTCATTCGCTGATTCTTTTCTCTTTTTAAGTTCATCGATATTTTCATCGACAATTTTTTCATTTTCATGTGTGTTAACTGTTGCTTTCGCTTGAGGAACAGATAAATTTTCTCCAACTAAACCGCTGTTATTAGTTGTTTTGTTATTCACCAATGGTGTAAGTGGTGCAGCAGCAATTCTTGAAACCCAGTGATCTCCTGATGTAGAACTCGTTCCAGAACATTCTAAATTATCAATTTTTCTTCTTTGATAGAATAGTATGTACGCTTCATTATTGACAATTTGATCTTGTACTTGATCAGCTGGTACACGTGTGACCCGTTGATCATCAAACTTATACCATTGATGATCGTAAGGATTCTTACAGGCAGCCGTATAGTGGCCAGTTTCTAACGTTTCACCCTGATGGTAACAAACTGCATACAAGTCGTATCGATTATCTTTCAGTTCTTTTTCTTTTTCCTTATGTTTATTATGATCACGTGGTCTTCGCCAAGGACTACCTCCTAAATGTCGAATACCACCACCACCACTAACTCCAGAATCCACGTTGTTAAGTGAATCATTCGATGCTGCACCACGTGCTAGATGCGGAGACATATCAAAGGCATTCAAAGGGAATTTCACCATTGTAGTAAGTTTTGCTGCATCTGGACCTTTTTCATTTTGTTGGCGAAATCTTTTAAAATGTATTACTAATATATCTGGAAGTGACCATAATCCTAGAGTCTTAACAACAGGCAAATATTGTTGACAATTTGGACATCTCCATGCATCTTCAGCACTTAAAGTTTCAGCTTTAGTGTAATGCTCTAAACATTGTTCTAGTGTGAGTGGAGAATGTTTCGCTGTAGAATCTTTCAATAACGAAACACTTTCGTGCTCAACAATTGGATCACTTAAATCTAAAAAGAAATTTTCTGGATTCTCCCATTCAAGTAACAGTTTTATATGAGGTGGACCAGCATCCGATGATAAAACTGATAATGCCATGTCAATTATTTCTGTTAACAGTGGGTGTTCAACTTGTTCCAAATAAGTATCCGGATCAGCAGATGGATCTTGTAAACGAATTTCGAACATATCAGTTAACGGTGTTTTGTACGCAAATACTTCAGGTTTCAAAAAAGCACTCATCTCTTTTAAAAGTTTTTTCTGTAGTTCAACATAAGAGCAATCACGATTAACTTGAACACAAAATGGAGTACCTGTAAAATTTAAATTTAAATTAATTCAACACACTCATATGCTTGAATATGTGTACTTGTATTATTTACCAAAACGACATACAGTCCCATTATCAAGTTTTCGAACATTTGCTATTAATAACATTAATTCAGATGATGATGATTCATCATTTATCTTTGGTATTTCGATACAATAAATCGAATTAATACCATCTAATGTTGATATCGGCTGTGAATCATAGAACACTCTTGAAAATCCATTTTCATTAATATCAGCTAATACCATACGATTAGATGGTATACCGGTATCGGCATGTAACTGTTCACGTAATGCAATTATTGGTGATCCAGGGGGTACTGTTAAACCTAATTTAACTTGACGTGGATGTTGTATTACATATAAAACAGTAACAAATATAGTTTGTTGTGATAATTGCGGTAATTGAACAGATATACAATGAAATGGATCAAATGTATTACTCTGTTTATGACATCTTGGACATGTTAATGATGAACGAAATTGTGCTTGAAAAACAGCTTGTACAAATGAATTATTACAACGTATATGATTAGCTAATGTTTCAGCAGCAATAACTTCATCTGGTCGACCATAGCTATTCTGTAAAATAAAAAATAAAACGCATTACCAACAAATACATTTTCCTTTAAATCAACAAAATGATAAATATCCATATAATAAAATAAAATAAACAGATAATAATAATAATGTATGTAAAGTCTGTTCAAAACACAAATAAAAATCAATTCTTGAAATCCCTCAATTTAGCTGTAATATAAATGTCACCCTTTTAGTATCTTAAAAGTAATCAATTCTTATTATCACGTTTTTCTTACAATTCTTGTACTTTCAAAAGTACATATTGATTGCATAAAATACATAATGGGAAGACATTAAATTCATATAAAAGAAATGTGTGCCTACACGCTATATTTCCTTAATTTTCTATTGGTTAACGTTATTATGGTGATGAAAACCCACTTCATGCCTTATTATCTCTGACATAAATACTTGAAAAAGAATATCATTAACAATTTTTCAAGTAATTTCTAATGATATGTACATATATGTATATGTATGGTATGTACGTAAATTGTGTATTTTACATCGTATGACGTATGCAATATTTATTTTCTGCTATATGTTTTCTTCTTTTCCTTTAAATTTCTATTTAAATTAAACCTATATTATGAATATAAGAAAATTAGGAGAAAAATGAAAAGAATTTAACGAGAAAAAATGTGTCTTGCTTGTTTTTTTTTTTTTTTTTTTTTTGATTTTGATTTTTTCATTTAATTCTCATCGTTATAATCATCATTAAACAATAACAATTGAATTGAATTGAAACGACATATGTGTGGGTAGTATAATTGTACTACTGGATACCAATTTTATTTATCATAAATTTTCTTGCTTACAGTTGAAGGTCAAGATAATGAAATCATGTCTTTCGACGTGTATTTCTTTGTTTTTTAGTTTTCTTGTTTATATCCAAATTTTAAAGAAAAACAAAAATAAACCTTTTTTACGAATCAAAAATAAAAGAAGAAATTCTATGTTTTGCAAATTATTAGATGTTTTTTACTTATCTTTTATTATTATTACTGTTATAATGATTTTGCTTAACGGCAGACTGTCTCATATTTTTGTTGTTTGTTTTTATCGATAATATTGATTTCACGATTTATTATTTCATACATTATAAGTACATATTATACAAAAATATCATGTGTTAAATAATATGTTTAGCATTTATAATTTATTTTCTTAGATTTAGATTTTTATTTTTCATTTTCATGCTTTCCTTTTTTAATTTCTTTTACATACTTACTTTTATGGATTTATAACGTTTTTTTGTAGCTGTGTTCAAATCCTCGTGTACCTTATCAAGAAGCCAAAATAGAAATTCTTGGGCATCGTGTTGTGTAGAACTTTGAAATTGTGAACCATAACGATCTACAACAGCCTATTATGTAAAAAATAAACAATTTGTAAAAACGAAAAAAAAAAAAAAAACACATGTAAATAGAGAATAGTTAATTTTAAGAAATTATATGTATAAAATTGATTTTATATTACAATAAAAATAAAATAAATGTATATATAAAAGATAAACAACCTTAAAACTTGTGCTATGATCACTTTCATTTTTACATGTCCATAACGCTTTTAAAACATTAGCTAATTGTTCAGTTAATTCACCTTTTGTGCCGAATTTTCTAGAATTTAATTTATTTCGTCGTTTTAAATCAGCCTAGATAAATAAATGAAAACATTTTAAAAAAATTAAAATAATATAGTGTGTATATATTTTAAAATTTAGTTTAAAAAATATTTTTTTTATTCTTTATTTTCAGTTACATTCATATTTTGTTGTTTTGTTTAAGTGATTATTTTGTACTTGAATGCACTTAGATGTGTGATATTAATGTCATGATTTTATTTTTGCAAAAAGAAATTTAATTTAATTATCATCATACATTGTTTTAAATATTTTAAGTGTTAAAAATTTTGTATTAACGTCATATTATCATATATACATATGTATGTATATAGATTTTTATTATTTTTATTTTTTATTTATACTTCTTATAAAATGTACTTATACATGTTTATACATGTGTTATATATCACTATCATTGTCATTTGTTATCATTTATATGTGATAAAATGAATTATGTTCATCATTCATTATATAATGATATAATTAAAGTGTCTTAGATTAGTAATTAAATAGACGTTTTCTTAAACACATGCATATATACATGTATGTATAGTTGTATATTTTTTCAGATTTGTTCATTTAAATTCTTATTTTCAAAATTTACGTAATAAAATATATATTATTTACCTTATATTGATCAAGAACAAAATATTCAGCTAAAATATCAGTATGGCTGAGGCACTGTAGCACAGCATTCATAAAACATGTATTACCGTGATTTTTAAGACCAGTTACTCCTGGCGTCTGATCAGGTGGCCATTGATATCCACCAATTGGAGGAACACGATCAGATACATTTGTTGACGTCAATGATGAATGTTTATTGACCTAACGATAAATAATATGTACATATTGTATTTATTTATTATAATAAAATTAAATAATTAGCAAAGAAAAATACAAGAAAAAGAGAAAACTTATGCATAATATAAAAATATAATATGATTAGATAAGAATTTTATCTTATTAATTCATTTTATATAATTTTGAAAATTTTATTGAAATTAATTTCATAACAAATTTGATAATTAAAAAAAAAAAAACAAAAAACAAATTGCAAACATTATTGAATTATGTACGTAGGTACCTACATATATGAAATATTCTATACATTTATCAATTATAAAAAGTAAAAAATTTAATAATCAAGAAGAAAAATATTATTACTACATATTATTATTTTTCTTTTCCATTTATAGAAATAATCATTAAAAACTATAAATAGGTACTTTAATTAAATATTGCTAAAAATATGATTTTTATAATTTTTAAAAATTTAAAAAAAAAAGGAAATCACAATCACATATGTATGTACATATTATGAAAATACATATTTGTACCAACCTATATAGACATAATATTTTAGGTATCACATATTAGTTTTAAAATAACATAAACATATGTTTTATCTGTTTAATTTTATTATCAAATTAATTTTTTATTTATTTTTCTAATTAGAATAAATATTAATTACATACATAAAAACATATACATACATATGTAGGTACTTTGAATCAATAACGAATTAGAAATTATTTTTAAAATGGAATTCACATTTTAACATATGTATGTACATATCTACACAATATAATGTGTGTTTACAGATTTACCAACATATTTACATACATACATACGTAATTAATGAATGAATAATAACAAAAATGTCTGTATATATAAAATTAAGTATGAAATTATACTATGGAAATATTTTATTTTTTATTTAAAAAAAAAAAAAAAAAAGCAACAACAGTCAATTAGTGAAAATTTGTTATTGTGAGCTATACTATAGTGCAAACGCAAGTTACTTTATCCATACTAAAACCACACGACACAAACAGTATACAAAATAGACATGTAATTATATTCGCGAAATTAGTTATATTATATTGTACATACATGTATGCTACATGTATAGTTAAAATAAAATAGATTACAAATAAACCATATAAAACTGACTAACTACGTACGTATAATATACTTATTATAAATATTTGTTAACTACTGTATTTAATAGTTAGTACCAAATATACATAATAGCTGAATAGTACATAAATATGTACAGTATATATGTATATATATGTATGTATTTACAATGAATATATGTACTGTATAAAAAATTTTTGTTGAATAATATGTTTGCGCTTTATAATAATTGAAAAATTTGTCCCCAAGGTAAAACTAATTGAAGTCAATTGCCTATAGTCTTAAAACTTTCGTAATACTCAGCATATACTTTCTAATTCTAGTTTATATACCTACATTTAAAGTAAATACAAGCATATACATTAGAAAAATAGATATTAAAGTAGATCATCATTAAATTATTACTAGTTTTCTAAATTCATTAACAGAAGAGAAATATAATACACGTATTAAATGAGATTACTATTACTATCATTATTATTATTGGTATACCTACCTAGTTTGAATTCAACACAAAAAAAAAACTCAAAGTAACATAAACTATAAAAATAAGTACAGCACAACCATTAAAAAAAAAGAAGAAAAAAAAAAAGGAGAACTATACATTATGTGACTTACACCAATGCTAACGGATGTAACATGTTGTGCAATCCTGGATAAAAATTTTCTAAAAGATGATCTTCTTAAAACTTTATTATTTGTTGATGTTTTCATATTATTTTTTTGATTATTATAATGTTGTAATTGTACATTACTATGATTATTATCGGTGGTCCCCTCCCTTATAACATTATTACTTTCATCCGCATTTAATTTTTTTGTTTTATCATTATTTTTAATTGAACAATCATCACTTGTTTTATATTTTCGAGACCATCGAAAAGGATTTCTTGTTATTGAAAATGCTCTACGTAATTTTTTGGCGGAGTTTTTATCATTATTATTATTATTAATGGTATTGTTACTATTATTATTATTATTATTATTTGTTTCTACCGACGACGATTCACCTCCTATTCCTGTCAACATATTCGAATTATTCCCACCGACTTTATAAACACGTTTACTATTATTATATTCCATGGGCACATGTGTATTCATTTTTATTAAATTCGATGTATATTTAAATTAATTTAAGAATTTTCCACTATTATTTATAATTATCGTATTAATTAGCACTGAATATACATAGATATTTAAAAGGAAAATTCTAAGGATGGCCTCAATAACTAAACGACACGACTTGTCAAATGTACGCCATATTATATTATATTGTTATATATGAATTTGTGCTATGTGCTATGTTGTGATTTATGTATATTGTTATTGTATTATGTTGTGTGGTGAATTGTAACCAGTGCTATCGTTTTCCAAAACTTGAAAGCGGTATAACAAGTTCGAAAAAATCACTTTTTTAATTGTTTTCTTAATTACTATATTTTATATTTTAAGATTCTTTCACACAAGAGATGACACAACCACACTAGAGGTACTGTACTTTCTTTTACGTTTAAAAGGCAACTGACTAGACAGTAGTCACTAGTCAAACAGTAGTCAATAGACACTAGACTACAAGTCTGCTATTGCTATGTGAGGAGTGAATTGATTTTTTTCACTTTCATGTTTCATGTACACAATACACATAGCAATAGCATGTTTGAAAATACAAAATAATACTTACATACATACATACATATGTATTAAATTACATCAATGTATTCTTAAAAGCAGTATTTTGATTGAAATGACATTATTTCAGTATCAAGCGCTAGACAGATCAAAATGAAATAGCGAAAAATCTTGATTTCGTAGTCGAAATCGAGAATTTTCATCGATTTTAATATGACTTCGCTTAATGAAATCCTCGAAAAAATACTAATAAAACATTTTAAATGGAAAATTTCCATTTTCCAGCATCAGATTCATATTATAATATGATGTTATGTTTATTAATAACTGAAATTTCAAAATTCAAATTTGAAATTTGAAATAAACTGGGTGCCATATTGATAATAATAATAATAATAATAATACAATAAAAAAAACTATAGAATCGAAAACGTAAAAGGCTATGTGTCACTAAGTGATTTCGTTTACAGTAATTTCATGAAATCGAGCGTTTTCGGTTTCAGTGTGCCAAGTGTTTTAAACATCAAAAAGCAGTAAGAAATACTACAATTACAGCAAAACGATAGCACTGATTGATTGGAACTATGAATTCTAGCACTGGAACATTATTGTACCTTTTTGCTCAATAGCAATTGCTATGAAGTTATCACCGATTTGGTATCGTTTTTTAAAAATATCGATTATAATAATAAATGCCGATAAAAATAACAAAGTTAATAAATTCAATACATAATAATTAAAAATTTATAAAAATTAAATGATCAATATTGAAATTACAAAAACTGAAAGCAAAATCAGAAATTAATTAGTGATTTACTAAAATCACCTAAAATTTTTATTTTAATGACAATAACAAACTGATATTTTTGTTTATTTAAATTTGATTCAATACAAATTCAAAAGTAATCGATAATTATTAGTTTTGAAAGTTTTGATGTTAATTTCGATTCAATTTAAAATAAATCGACATAAATCGAGTTTTAAAGTTAGTTCGATTCAATGAATTATATAAATGGAATCGATAAATAATTATATTCATTTAACAGTAAATTTTAATTTCATGAAATTTTTTTTTTTTAAATTTATGTTGATGGAAAGTAATGAAATCAATAAAAATATCTAAGATGATCTATGTGTATCTAGATATTTTGCACATGTATAAAATGGTAAATTATAACGAAAAAAACTTTATGTGTAAGTTCCATAGTGTAGCGGTTATCACGTCTGCTTTACACGCAGAAGGTCTCTAGTTCGATCCTGGATGGAACCATGTCTATATTTTTTGTTTATAAAATTACGAATTTTACTTTAATTTTAGTTTTATTTTTTAATTTCTTGATTTTTTATTTAAATTTGTGCACCAACTATTCAAGTGGTTCCATAGTGTAGCGGTTATCACGTCTGCTTTACACGCAGAAGGTCTCCAGTTCGATCCTGGATGGAACCAAAAATTCTGAGATTTTTTTTAACCAAAATATTTTTTTTACAAACGAAATACTATTATTAATTTACATATTTATTTTTTAATAAAAGGAATGCAAAATACAAGAATATAATAGATATATCACTTTGCATAGTAGTTATGATGCCTACTAATTAATGTATGTACATGTGTACCTAATACCACGTTATACGGTTATACCTATATACATACATATGTACCTACGTACACGTATGTATATACAAATAATTTTTGAACAGAATTAATGTTTTGTGCAAAATATATTATAACACATTGAAATAATTTTTCGAAAGGTATTTTACTTGAAAATACATACATATATAGGTATGTACGTTACGTACGTATGTACGAACATAAATGTATCCCTAAGTCCTGAGTGTATTATACCTGAAAATCTTTTTAAATTAATAAAAAATAGGATAAATAGTAATATGTGTCTATTACTCCGTATTTTCTGTAAATATAAAATTTCAAATAAATATCTTGTAACGTAACAAGAAAACGGAATTTTTCAAACAATAGATACCTACTTACCAGCGTTGCCGTTCTTCTACTTATTTAGTAGATCTACTACATTTTTCCAGATTTTTAGCAAATTAATTCTTAAGAAAAGAACTAAAATCGTCTGAATGGCAACAAAAAATGCATGAAGCACTTTATGTTTACATATGTTCTTTTTGTTTTTTGTTATATTAAATTTTATTTTTATCAGTTCTTTGTTATTGTTATATATTGATTTTATATGTGAATTTAAAGAACTGATTTTTTTAACGCATTTAAGGTATACAAGGGGACTAGAGAATTGATTCTACTAGTCTACTACACACTTTGAGCAAAATGTAGTAGATTCTACCACACTCAAAATTTCGAAAACGGCAACGCTGCTACTTACTTATGTACATTTACATTCATGTCTTGCCTTGCATGGACGCATACATAATTTTTGTCGTTGTTTGATTTGGATGAAAGTTTTTTTTTTGCACATCTTTCAAACATGTTGTGTATAAAATCAATGTCCTTCAGACTTAAAAAGAAAACAAAAACTCTTCTGTATGTACCATTTAGCTTTAGTGAGATGATTATACAATAATAAAATTTAGATGGAAATGAACAAAAATGAAAATTTAAAATTACATGTTCATATATTCTATCCAACTATACGTAAACGTATTATACACCCATTTTACTTTATGCAATAATGTGCATATAATATCTCAAGGAAATGAATTTGAATATCATACATTTATATATGTATGTACCTACCTTGACCAATGTATGCATAAGCAAAATAAAGTTGCTATTCAATATTTAGCTTCCAATTTTCATATACATATGTATGTATGTAGGTATCTGTTTTAATCGTTATTCCTTTTTTAATTTTGATATGCTTTATTCTTATTCAGTTATTTTTTATTTATTTATTTTTTTAAATTTCAAATAAAAAATATCTATAGGTATGTATGTATGTTGATTCACTAGACAATTTCTTTTACTTCAATATTGTATGTACATAACATTATGTATGCACATTTTGTAGACAAAATCATAGTAATTTAAACGTGAGGTTAAAAATAAAAATAATTAAAAATAATTAAATTCCAGTTTTTGAATTTATGTTGATTAATAATAACAAATAAACTGACAATAAAATATGTATATAATATAAATAAAAAATACCTACCTATAAATTTTAAAAAATCCGTATATACATATATGTGTGCATAGGTACATATGCGCATACATATTTATGTACATAGAGTACATTAGGCTTTGATTAGATACCTACATATGTATGTATGTATGTACATAGGTATATAAATATAACCTACCTATACTTGATTTTTTATTTTAAACAAATTAAACATATGTAGGTATGCATGATACTTTATGCATAAGTATAATTTAATTTAATCAATTTAACTTTTAGTAGCTTTTAACTTGCTTTTAGCATCCAAAATTCAAAATATCATATTATCTAAGTTCGTTTGTTTATCTTATCCTTAAACATAAATAAACCAAGGTTCATAGGTACATAAATTTTCAAATGACCTAATGGGGCATATACATTATCAATAAATTAGTGGAAATTACGAAAAGAATAATCTGTTCTGTTATCTTCTCTATTATGTGATACATCATCAGTATGAAATGAAATGAAAGCACAAGATGCACTAAATTAAAATTAGGCATGGCGAAATGAAATTAGGTCGAAGAGTAAATAAGTGTGAATGTATTAAATATTATGAAATAATTAAATAAATAATATATGTACGTACCTATATATGTATGTATGTATATATACATTGTATGTATGTATGTATATGCGTGTAACAAAAAAAATTTATTTGTATAGGTACATAGATATATGTATGTAAATATGTACGTATTATTATTTATTTACGAATACGACACATATGACATACATACATATACTTATTTATATTTCTGCATCCTTGAACAATTTTATCTAATGCACAGAAACATAATTTGCAATATGTATTATGTACATACCTAGCTATATATGTATGTATGTACATGCTTTACTTGCAACTAATCTCGTTTTAAGACAATTTTCTTTTCTTTCTTACATGTAATTTAACATCATTCATACATACGATACGACTGTATCATACATAATAAGATAGTGATAAATGCAAGGATATTTTTTGCTGATTATGCAAAGACCACGTATGCACATACATACATATGTATACAAAATGAATATAATATAGGTACATCTATATATCATGCATTTGGTATACATACCCATACTACATACACAGACTTATATAAAAACAAACCTTCACCTCAACTCATCTTATGATCCTTTACAATTATATTTTATTCCTATAGAATGTAGATAGTCCTTTTCCTTTACCTATTTCATACTTAAAAATTAAAATGAATATCTAATACCTATATTATATTATTATTATTCATATACTAATTTGAAATTTCATTATTTCTGCAAATTGTGTTTCTGTAATAGTGTAATCTGCATTCTGCAATCTGTAGACTGTACAGTGCACATTGCATATTCTCTTACAACAGCGAACTAAACAGCAGCACAAGCACAACATAACACAAACACAACAATCAGCAACAACAATTAGATATTAACAGCATCATACATCATACCATACAGTATACAATACACTATAATCGAATGCCAAATAGTAATTTGGTAAATAAATAGAAATGTTGTATGCATAATGCATCGAAAATTAAGAAACTGGTTCGTATCGTCATTCAATATAACAGTGTAATGTGTAATACTGCAATGCAATGCAATTACTGCACAATTCACAATTTACAACAATGACCAAATCAATTCACAATTGACATTGCATTATTGCATATAGTATTTGCTGATTGCGCAATGCACACAACACAACAGAAGTAACAGTGATTTCCTATTGTTGTATTATTAAAACGTAAAAACATAAACGTAATCCAAACGTTATTGCTCATTAACACGTAGTAATGTATTGTATTGTATGGATGGATCATGTTCGTTTACGTTTAGACTTTAGTGTGTCGGTCGAAATGAAAATGGTATGAATTTAATGATGAAGTGTGTACATACACATTATATGATAAATATGTACAATTTCTTTTTTAAACAGAGAAAAGGACGATTTTTACGGAATTAAATGAAATTGAATAAAACAGAACAGGTTCTTCTTCTATTTATTCCGCATTTAGTTCATTGTCTTTTTTTATTTATATTTTGAATTTAATTGAAATGTGTAATGTGTATAAATTAATGTTAGATTGTTAACTGACTGCAAACAAATTCCTTGCACTCATGCTCCAAGAACTGATTTCTGACCTGACATTCTGACTCTGACTTAAATTATAAAATATTAGTAATATATGTATTAAGATTATTATTAGTGATTGTGAATGTGAATTGACAACTGAATTGAATTGAAATGTGTATATATATGTATGTACATACAACCTCATTCATATCATCGCATATAAATATACATACATATGTATGTGTCTGTACGTATCAAAGTATTCATAGTATGCTTTGCTTTTAATGTGAAAACCAGTAGTAGCGCAGTTGTTTTTGTTTTTTGTGTTATTTTGGTATTATATTGTCTTAATATATACCGTATGGTCCGTATGTTATATTCTGCTGCTGATGGAACTAGTTATGTGCTTTTTCATACACACTATACTGTTAAACTTTAAAGTGATGAACGGGATGTTCGTTGGTTAATGTTGATGGTAAATTCAGTTGATTGAGTGCGTTGCTTGAGTTCGCTAAATTGTTTAGATAGTGATTTAAAAGAAAAAAGGTAAAGTTTAGTAGACTGCTTACCAGGTGCGATTGGTTTTGTTTTGTTGTTGTGTTGCTATTGTTATTTATTTATTTTTTTAAAATCATTTTATTTTTTTAACTGCAAAAAAAAATAAAAATAAAAATATGTAGTTAAATAATAAAAATAAAAAGTATTTGAAGTTGAAAATAGAAAAGAAAAAATAAAAATGATTTTTATGTTAATATGTGCTTTGACTTGAAAACAATATAAAATAATACTAGTGAATTGAACTTTAAAATTAAAATAAAGTAATAAAAAGAAAACAAAGTTTATTATTATTATCATCATCATCATCATCATCATCATCATCATCATAATATAATATTTTATTACCACTTTTTTACTTTTGTCATTCACAAATATTATGTACATAAATACATATGTTAAACACTGAAAACGTAATTTTTCGTAAAATTTTTATAAAAAATAGAAAATAAAATAAAAAACTTTTTTTAAAAAAAAGTATTATAACGTATCCTAATCAGAGATTTCATATTTTCCTAAAATGATGAAATAGATTCTTGTTAATAAGTATGTACATCATACGTAATTTTAAATATTTGTATTTGATTGTATGGTACCTATATGGTTCAAGAATCATTTAATTGAAGAACAAAAAAAAAATAATAATTTGCAATTTTGTAATTACCTTTTCATTGCATTTGTACATAATATGTACATATTATATACATATAATATATACCTATGTACATAGCCATGTATATTTATGTATAAAATATTAATTTATAAAATTACATATTTAAAAGAACAAAATAAAAATTATCACTATATAAAAAAGAATGTTTGTAAATTGAATATGTATTTCATTGTTTCATTGTTCAAATTAATTTTACATAGGAATTAAAAAAAACAACAAAAAAATATCTACATTATATCTTATTCTATAATAATTTTTTTTAAATAAAAATTTATACTGCACTTAATAACTGTTTATTCAGGTAAAATTAAAAAAAGGAACACACACAAACACGTATACATGCAACATAATATTCATATTTACATACCTATATTCGTTTGTAATACTGAAAAATGATTTAAATAATTTTTGAATTTTATTGTTCTTTTATTAAAACAAAGTTCATGTTTAAATTATAAATGTATGTATTATAAAAATTAAAAAAAAAAAAAAAAGAAGAAAATGTTATAAAAAAAAGGAAAAGAAAGAAAAAAATGAAAATAAATATTTATTAAGACGTATTTAAAACACAAATATTATAATTATACAAGTACCTATATATATAATAATAACCGTCGTCCTTTGGGGTTTGAAAAGACGTTGAGTTGTTGAATTTTGAATTGAAAAAAAAAAAAAAAAATGGCACTATCAAAACGGATTAAATGTTTTAAATATCTTGTTTACAGTTACGTTGTACTATTAACGGTAAGTTGATTTTATAATATATGTATATATTTTGTATTTTAAAATTAATATAAATTTTTATTAAAATATCTTTTACATACTACCATCCATTTATAAGCATTTATCTACGTCATATTTTGTTATTTTATTGATTAAGTTAAAATGTTTAAAATATTCTACTTGAATTACCATTTTCATTAATTCATTTCTATACCATAAAGTTAATTTGTTTTTGTTATATATTTATAGGTACCTTGTTTTATTATATATATAAAATATTTATTCTCGTATTTTATGTTGGTCATTTTGTTCAGATAGTTTCAAATTTTCATGAAAATAAATTTTAAGGATAATACAATATATTACGGAAAATCTCGTGTGAGCCCACAAAATATGTATGTACATATGTATATGTATATGCAGCTATATACAATATACACAGTATAGCGTAATATATTTCTGTGTATTCCAATTAAAATGAATAAAGATGGCTATGCATATAAAATCTCTTATTAAATTGTTGATGGATAACTAAAATATCATGGTAATATTTTAATTTAAAAAACACAATTTTTTAAGGGTCAAATGCTATAGGAATAGCACTACATCAGGATAAGGAAAAAAAAAAATTGTTGCATACATTATCATTATTGTGTTTGCCTTTCAGGATTTGTACATAAAATAATATCTATCATGAATTTTATATATAGATGCATACGTAGTACATGCATCTATAAATAGGATAAAAAAAATAATCTTTTATGATAAGGAATCTTTTATGATATTTAATAATATAGGAAATTATTTAAACAGCAAATGCATAAAATGATCACTGATAATCTTTTATAAAACGGAAAAAAAACAAAAATGAAAAGTAAGAATCAATTTGTTTAAAATCTAAATACGCAGCAGATTAATATTAGATATATATATACATTTACATATATTTATGTGAATTTAAAAATTGCACATATATGTACATATTTTAGCGAATAAAAAAATATGTATACAAAAATGTACCAGGATACATCTGTATAATATTCGTACATAAATTTCAAATGTATTTATATGTACATATGGTATGGGTATACATACTAAAATCCAAGGATTTTCTTAAAGTATAAAAGATTGTAGTATGTATAGAGAAAATTATGTAATATACATTGAAGAAGAGAAAATTTGTAAAATGACCTTGACCGCCAGTTGCGCAGGTTCGCCTGACAAAATATGTAGAAAAAAAAAACAAACAACAATAAGGAAAAAAAAAATAATCACTGGTCCAAGGATTTTAGTCGTTTAAATGTGTACCATACATATGTACATATATTTATGTAATATTATGTATAGATATACATATTGTACATGATTGGAACAAAAAATGTATGATAAATATTATGATCGTACATATATTATGCACTAGATACGTATAATGAATACAAGTGTAAAAGTATTTAATTATGTACACATGTATTTATTACATATAAATTGTAGGCATAGGATATATGTATGTATGTGATGTATTTTTAAGTATATATATAAGTATCCCTATTTGGAATTAACATTTCAATATACACATGGACACACATACATATGTACTCACATGCCTCTACATAATATTTGAAGTCAAGTTAAATGCCTATAGTAATGGAAAAAAAGTACCTACCTATAATTTTTCATCTTTGAACAAGTTAACCGTATATTTTCGCTGCTTTAATTTTAATTGAGTAGATAGCTTATATAATTATTATACATATGTATAATCGTTAAAAATGAAAATATTGGGTTGTGGAGTAAGTTCTACGTTTTTATTTCAAGCCATTTATTCTTTGTGCGAAAAATTTAGTTAATTATTTAGAATGCGACTAATGCACATTATTTGATTATTTAAGCGTGCTTTTGAAAAAAAAAAAAAATTGTTTTGAATTCAGGGAACTTGAATACACCTTGAATGCATTTTAATAGAAGACTAAAGCCATTCAAGAGATGTTAGTTTCAAATATGTCGCTAATTATTACCGTCCAACAATTGTTAGGACGATTTAACGTTCTAATGATCTAACGCGAAAAATTCTGAATCGTTTTGTACTTATCAATGAACTAAAAAAAAATCAATATTTATTCTATACAATCCAATATATGTATGTACATATGCATATATGGATATCTATAATTCTTTTTCGTACCATTGTATCTACATTACATAATTTACAAATATGTACATAAAGCTATGTTCTTACTAAAAACAAAAAAAAAACAAACAAAAAATTAAGGCATAAAGAAGCACGTAAATTGGATTAAAATTTTATTAAGTATTATTTTTTAAGAAAAATCGAAAATTTGTTTATCAATTTCATTATTTTACGCCCACATACACTAATTGATGTTAAATTAAATCTCATAGCAATTGCTAATAGCGTATACCTACATACATATGTACCTATATTATTAATATCTTATTTTACAATAATTCAAATAATCCTTATTATTGGTCCAAATTGAAATTCTTTTCTTAATATGCGAAAAATTATTTTATTTTAAACCAATTTATTATTTTGTTATTGATGATGATTCTTTAAAAATACAATTTTCAAGAGCTGCTATTTTATTGTATTAAAATAATATTTTCATAAAATAAATATTGTAAGTCCCTTTAATTAAAAAAAAAAAAATTATTTCTAAATATCCAAATATACTTTTACATACATATGTATAAATTTGAATACGATCATACTCATGCATGTTTTGAAAAAAGCAAGTAAATTCGATTAAATCTAAATACGAGTGAATCGAAATTTGAATTTTCAACTTGAAAAATGATTGAATCACTATAGTATTAAATACCTTACATTATTCACCTTATGCTAAAAGAACACAAAAAAAACAAAGCGGTTTTAATAAAACTGCTTTATAAAGCTAAAGGTGATTTAAAAAAAAAAAACTACAAAAAAATTAACAACAATTTATTTCTTTTTTACACACATACTTAAATGTCATACGCATTGCTTTTTTATGTAGGTATTTGGCGATTGGATTGTAATATACGTACGTGTAACTGGTATCATATACAATCAAATGATTTCAGTTTTACCTGTTTGCAATATAAACCAATATAAATACATTAACAATGGTGTTTTTGATCGTCTAAAATTAAAAGAGGAGAAACTTTTAGTTCATTAAACCAAATTTTAACAACGACAATATTTTTGTTTTTGAATTTCAGTTTTTTTTTTTTTTTTTGTTTCAATATTGAATGTGTTTAAATTTATTATAGGTACATATTTAATTTAATTTTTTTTGTTTTTTGTCTAAAAGAACTTACATATAAATAAGTATATAAACTCAATATACAGTACCATATAAAAGTTGATTAGATTTCTTTTATGTTAACTGGTAGAAAAGTAAGTTTAAGGGGGCCATCATACAATTGTATATTCGATATTCTCATGCATGTTTCAATTGTATGAACAGATAGTACCTACGTGTATTTTAAATCATTGAAATTCTTTTTATAAATGTAAAGTATAAAATGCATATATGTATATGTACATCTGAGTTAATTTTATTTGGTCGTATGTACCTTGAAAATTGTATTTTTAAATATGTAGGTACGTACATCTATTATTCTATCGTACGTATGTCATTTAATACATTTTTACATCGAAAATTTTATACACGTAATTTTTTGTCATCAAATTTCTTAAACAAAAGTTAAAATAAAATTCCAATCATTATTAGCATTGTTTGAAATCAATTTATAGTAGATATCTATCTACCTAACTATATCAACATTTTTATCAACGTATGCATATAATGCCGAAATCTAATGGAACATAAGATGAAATTCAAGTTTTTTGCAATAATTTAACAGACTTAACAAATCTACATACCTGTATACCTATATATATTTACTGTACACATACATATGTACAAAGGTTTTAATATGGTTTTAATACATATGTACATATATATGTATATGTATTTTTAAAAAAATATCTGAACTTTTTTTAAGTTTACTAATGTGTGATTTGAATTTTTGATTTCTAATTTTTTATTTATACATACAAATTATTATATGTAAATGTACATATTATGTTGAAGAGAAAAAGAGACATCTAATGTACATATATGTACGTATTTGTAGTAAGATGTTCCATTTAAGTGCATATAAGACTCATGTTACGATGATGATGATCATAATTGTTCAAAAGTATAAGGTGGCATGGTATATATGTATTTTATTTAATCTCATACTTGAAAATATTTTTATTGGTAACCCTGTTTTATTCATTTTAATGTAAAAATGAATAATGATGATGATCGTTTTTTGTTCAAAATAATCAACAATGATGCACACCTTTCAAAGAAGATCGTGATATGCTTGTTTGTTTTATTTTTAATACCCATACAATAACATTCTAGTAAAAAAAAAAGAACTAAAAGCTTGATTTCATACCCTAGGCGTAGTGTATTTACCATTTTATAACTACATACATAGGTATATATACCTACCTAGTTAAAATGTGTACATGTAAATGAAAACTTTAAATGCATAAAATGGGTACCTATATAGGTATTTTTCATATTTCTGTATTATTTCTAGATCGAGATACATGTTCTGTAAGTATAGATATATATTTGTATTAGATCTTATGTACACACATTGTCAATGTTCATTTAAAAGTATAAATTCCACGACTTATACGATACCTACATACATTAGATTAAATTTACTTAGATACATATAAAAATGTAATTTATTTCACATTACATTAGTGTACCTATATAATAGCGATGATAACTCGTTTGTTCCATTCAGGTATTGCTATTAAAAAAATAAAAAATAAAAAATAAAAATAAAAATTGAAGTTGAAACAAAAATGAGAAAACAGAAATGTAAAAATAAAAAATAAAAAAATGCACAAATATAAAATTAATATGATGAAGTGAATAAGTGAAGCGAAATAATTATCTGAATTTTACTTTTATATACAACTGTGTACGTATTATTTGGTATTATGTATGTATGATGGTACAATATATATACTCAGGTATATATAATATGCACATTATCTTATTATTTTGCTATTACCAAATGTATTAACTGGTCATTAATATTTAATGCATTTAATGCACTTAAAATATTGTACTTTTCTTTTTCAATTGATATGAAATCACTTTTTACACGCAGATAATAAGTTATACACACATAATTTTACACTTTTAATTTATTAAAATAATTTAAAAACAAAAAACATTGAATCACAAAATTAATTCTTATATAATTATATAAATGTAATTAATACATTAAAACTATGTAAAAATAAAAATTGTGAGCATTCATTCATTTATTGTCATTATTACATTATTTAATTAAATAGTAAACCATAAATTTTTATTTTCTGTTTACTATACTTATTAACATCAGTGACAAATAACAACATATAAGTCATGTGTATATGTACGTATATACAATTATCTATCTGATAAAATTCTTTGGAAAATAAAAAAATTTTTTTTTTCCGTTGAAATGCATATTACATTGCTTATTTTATATTTTTGCTTTTCATGTTTTCAAAAGAAATGTGATCTCTTTTACATTTGAATTGTTAATTTGTTTTGTTTATATCAAAAAATAAAAAAAAATCAATTAATCATTAATAATTTGAATTTATAAATGAAAGAGAGGAAAAAACATATTTTTAATAATAGTTGACAGATTTGTATATTTAAAAGGCATAGATAAACATGAGTGCATATACCCGTATAAGTATATGCATTGAATAAGTTCAATTTTGTACTCGTATTATGTTTGCATTTATACATATACATATGTATATACAATTTATACATCAAAGAGGATAAACGATAAAGTATCATAATGATTTTATTTACAGCAAAAAAATATTTCAAAGAATTAAAATTGCATTAAATATCTTTTGAAAATTCATAAATGTTGTAGCTTTGTTTATTTTAAACAAATTTTATCCCATACACATCATGTATGTATTTAAATTCAATATCAAACGAAATTAATATCTTTAATTTTATTAACATAATAATATGAACATATGCGTTGTACGTATGATGTATGTCCAAGTTTTTTTTTAAAGAGAATACAAATATGTAATTTTATAAATAATCAGTCTATATAAGTTAATTCAATTTAGCATTTTCAAATGTAAAAAAAAAACAAAAGATTGATAAAAAAATAAAATTTGTTTATTAAATTATTTTCTTAATGTAAACAATTTTATCTATAAAATAAATTCAATGTTTATTTTATTCAACTTTTTATAATATGAACAAAAAAATAAGCGTATATAATTAACAACAAAATAAACAGAATAAAAATTACACATACATTTAACACAAACACATACATATATAAAATTGCGGAGATATCGTATTTAAATTGAACTATATAAATAAACTATGAAAAATCCATTCGTTCACAATTTATCATATTATAGCTTTAAATTTCAAATACCTACATACTTAATTGATATTTACATGTTACATAACATATTTTGATTCCTTTGCATATATACATGTAGTATATGCACATACATGCTACATAAAACTTGAAAAAAAATTGATATGATTCATTAGCATATTTTTATTGAATGTCTTGATTATAATGAACACATATTTAAAACAAGAACTATAGAAAATTAAATAATGTTTTGTCTTTATAATTAGATACTACAATAAAAATTTGATATTTTTCATTTTTATTTTATTTTGGAGATATTAAAATGTTTCGGTTAAAAAAAAAAAAAAACGCTTATATATTAAATATTTTTACTACATACAATTACACATTTGATATTTTGTACATAAATGAATTTTGAGTTCATTTTCTTATTAAATGTAATCGATAAAATTACTTGAAATACTATAAAATGTGTTAAATTATATTATATTTTTTAAATTTCATTATTATTTTTTTTTTACTGACTCTTTTCTTTTATTAAATTTTTATTTATTTGGCAATCAATTGTCGTTTGTATTTTTCATTAAAAAAGTTCGTATATATACATATATACATGCATATGTGCATACATAAATCTACATAAATTGTAGGAGCATATAAATTACATTACAATATGTACCATTTTTAATACAAAATAGATGTACATTGCAATACATTGTAAGGTTATTTTGAAGGTCTACATTTATATGTATACATACATACATATGAGTACATATTATGTATGTATATACGATTGAAATAATATATTATTTCTGACAGGATAATAATGTGATAGATATTTAATAGACTATATATAGACTGAAACCTTTCATTTAAAATTAAAATTGAATGTGTCTACATACATACATGCATACATTTTTATATATGAACCTATTTAATAAAAGAACAGACGACAATTTATTTTTTTTTTTTATTTTGATGATAAAAACGTAAAAAGGATTCATTCATTATTTGATTCGAAAAAATAAAACAAACTAAAAATGAAATTAAAAAAAAAAAAAGAATGAAACGTAACAGAGAATAAAAAATAGCAAAAATAATAAAACAAAAAGAAAAAATAAATACGAAAAATTGGCAAATACAAAAATCAAGGAAAAATGCATTTATAGTGTATTTGGTAATAATAATGGTGTGCATAATATGTGTTCGAGTGTATAATTTTCTCCCTTTTTCATCAAAAATATAAAACAATAATAACAATAGATATGAAAATACAAATCAATATATTGTATAATACAATATTGTAAAGAATTTATATATGTACATATTAGGTATGACAAACATTAAATATTTAAACATACAAAATTATTTGTCTGTTGGGGATGCATGTACATATTATGTATATATGTACGTATGGATGTACATAATATGTACTTGTATACAATAAAACGTGATAAAAAGTAAATAACAAACTAAATTTTATATGTACATATTATATTTAATAGTAAACGTAATATATAATATGATTTGATGATGGTTATTTTTTCTTTATTTTACAATTGCACATACGTATGCATGTTTGTACATATGTGTAATGCACTTTTGAAAATGTGCACTTTGAAAGAAGGGTGAAGAAAATTCATAGCCATTTTCTTATGGAATATTTGCTATATATACATATATATACATACATATATATACGTACTTATGTATTTTTAAACATATGTGCACATGTATGTATATTCTGTTGCAAACGCAGTATATTATTGAAAAATGAATTAAGTAAAAAAGATGAAAAGGATTAAGTACATTTTATATTGTATATATACATATGTACCAAAAAAACCAAACTAAACTGTATATCTTTATAAATTTTTAAGGATGATTTTTAATATACATACATATGTACATATACATACATACATATATGTATATGTACATGAATGAGTGAATTTATTAAGCAATACATACATATATGTAAACGAATATTACGTACTGTTTTATTTTAACACTACTGGTAATATATGTAGATGTACCCATACTTGTATGAAATGAGCAGAAAAATAATTCTTATATGTACATCATACATGTGTGTATGTTTTTCAAATAATCTATATGTACACACAAAAGAGAAAGCCAAAAACAAAAAATGAAATATAAAGTTAAAAAAAAACAAAAACACCTTTTTTTTTTAAATTCTGGCATTATACAAAGGATACTTAAGCTACTGAAAATAAGATGAAAGATAAAAAAAAAAAAAAAATTAGAAGAAAGTAAAAAAAGTTGTCTGAGAAGGATATGATATTATTGGTTGTTGGAAAAATCCAACAACAAAAATTCATCTTTTTTGCGGATGTTTTGAGTTATTAAGTTATTCTTATATCCTTTAGTATGGAATGCATGTATATTTGTGTACTATCCACTTAATGCAATGTGTACTGTACAACAAAGTATGTATATATGTACAACATGTGATGTAACAAAAATGTATCAATTTCACTTGGAAATACATACCAAGGACCTCAACCTAGCTTAAAGGTACAATATGTACACATTAAATACGTGCACATATGAACAATTTTCAGATATTTCATTGTATATGCATATATTCATATACATATATAGGTATACATACATATATCTTTATTTTTGATTAAAAAAAAATATGCTGTGTACACAATATACTATCATATATTACATGTAGTTAAAAACCTTTAATAAGGAAAAAAATGTGCGAAACTTATGAAAATATTGCATCTTGTGTCCTGAATATCAAAGTATCATATTTTTTTTGTTTTCTAATTTTCTTTTACATAGTGTTTTCTTTATTTCATATGTATTTATGTACAAATACACTAACATACATGTATGTATATGTATTATAGAAAAAGTTTCAACATAAAAATGCAATTCAAAGTTGAATAGAATGAAAAAAAATATATAATGCTAGAAACAAAAAAGAACAAACTTTGATTGAAAACAAAAAAAAAATTTTTTTTATAAGTAATAATCAATAGCAGTTGTTGTACATATATAGATTAGATGTGATAAGATAAAATCTTGATAATAAAAGTGATCTGGTTTTATTTTATTCTGTTTAGATATTTATTTATTTTTTATTCAACTTTACATACATGAACGTCATTAAAGTGTAAGAGTATAGATATTTTAAATCAAATGAAAATTATTACACTTTTTTCGTTCAAAGTTCTTCATTTGAAGTTTTAAGTAAATCTTTAATTTACTAGAATAAGAATTTTAAAAAGATTTTCATTTTTTTTTCTTTTTTTTTTTTGCTTTACAAAAGGTGAAAAGTTCAATCTTTTTTTTTTTTTTATTGTATACTTTTTTCTTTTATTATTTATAAAACAACAGGATAGTAAAAATGAAATAATAAAGAATTTAAGAAAAACTAGAATAAGAATAACAAAATTTTCATAAGGATTAAAAATTATTTTGAAAATCCTTTTTAAAATAATGATTAAGTTTTTTAATTAATGTAAAACAATTTTTTATATTAAAAAAAAAAATGTAATTTTTTCTCTTCATGATATTAAATGATAAATTGCATATATGATACATGTGTATATATATAATATGCATAAAATATGAAAATTTAAGAAAATCACAATGAAAAATCAAAAAAATGAAATTCCTCAATAAAGTAGAAGAAATACAGTTTCTTGTGCATATGCATTAAATACAATCAATATGCATAACCATTACATATGAATAATGAATATTATGTCTTATAGTTTTATAGTTTATTTTATTTTTCCCTTTTTTAAATGTATGTAACTTATGAATATAAAATTTAAATGTGGAAAATTGTAATCACTTTAGAACTATAATCCTTTGAATATTCCTAATGTCACGAAAGAAGACCATCAGATGACAGATTTAATTTTTTTAAGTATGCACTAAAATCTTAAATAAAATTATTCAATTTTTTTTCCTTTTTTGAATCTTTGGTTTGAATATTACATATATTACATACAGTATACGTATATTTATAAAATATACAAATACATGGTAATACATAAATTAATGTTTCAGCACATAATATTACCATCGTGTTGTCATCATATCAGTGTCATCACATTTTAATGCAATCAAAGTAAAAGTCCACATCCATATACATACATACATTTGTATATGTGCCATTCAAATATAATTCTTGATTTCATGATTTTGTGTCGTTCATAATTTTTAGTTCTATTTCACATATATGTATGTATGTATGTATGTATAGGTATTTCTAATAGCCCACATTTACATATGTATGTAAGTGGAAAAACAAATGAAAAAAATTATTACATGTTATAGTTACATGCTTTCTTTTTCTACTATAAATGACATGTGTACACGTATGATATTTTTATTATTATTATTATTTTTATTACGATGTTGTGTTTTCATTAATATTTTGTTCGACATTTGTATTGCTTTGTTATCAGAAAGTAAAGTCACATGTAATAGTAATTTATAGTCAAATTGAAATGTGCCTTGAATGATGATTATTATTACCACCATCAACTATGTTTTATTTTTATTATTATATTAAATACGTATGTATATGGGAAATTATATAGCGATATACATATGAACATATGTATATGTGTATGAATCTACATTGATGCACAAATTCTGCAATCCTTATATACATACATATATGTACCTATATACAAATTTGCTTACATTATATACATATATGTATGTATATTTATATACTTTTTGTTCAGTAATAGCAAATACATATTACATATAAGTACATATATATGTATGTACATATACATATGTATGTATATATTATATATACATACATACATATATTGTATCATACGTATGCATGTGTGCATGTAATACGTACATCCACGTACATAATATACATTGTGCAGTTATTTTATTGTTTTTCTACTATAAAAATAGTATAAAATGCTATGTACATACGTACGTATTATACATACATATATGAAATATGTATGCTTGCACTATTAAAGTCGGTTTTGTATAATTTAAATTTATGTTATATATCTGATTATTATATTATGTATAAAAGGTGCATGCATACACATAAGCGTATATATAAACATACATACAATATATGGCCTGTTAAGTTGTCACATATCAAGAAGAAACATCGTCATTTCAACATCATCATCATCGTCATCATAATGAATTCTTTTCACGTGCAGCATAAATAGTCTACATGGTATGCACTATCAAAGTACTACAAATACATATATTTGTATCGTACTATCAATGAATGTTTGTATGTACATACCAGTAGCACCAGTAATAATACATGGTATATAACGATAACGTTATCAGTATAAAATATAAATATAGCAAACCTACATACATACTTATATATGTATGTATGCAAAATTATATAGTGGCAAAAATAATTGTAATTGTAGTAGGACATACGCTGACATATTTAACTTATTGTATGTATACTTTCTGTATTGTAGGGATTGAGAAAAAAAAAAATTAAATCAAACAAAAAAGGAAAAAATTAAATAAAATAAGGCTACAAGTCTACTTTTTAACCAAATATCATTTATGTGGGAAGACTATGTACTAAGTATTATAACAACCATGATAATAAACCTAGTCTAGGAGCATTTTGAAAAAAAAAGGAAAAACAAAATTTAAAAAAAAAAAAACTATAGTAGGAATGAAAATTTCATCATGTAGACTCTTTCTGTTATAGTACATATAAAATTATTCTACATTATAAAGGATATATTTTCCTTTTATTATGGTACATGCTTGTATATATAATTGTATATATGCCTTCACGTACATCTCTGAGTAATAAGAAATAAAAGAAAAAAAGAAATCGGTTAACAAGTCTAGTAGTAAATCTTTTTCTTTAAAAAAAATATGAACACATACATTATGACCATTCATATATGCAATGATTTATAAGAATTTTTCTTTTCTTATTTCAAAAATTTGTTCAAATATTTTAAAATTTTCATAACGTTATTTGGATTTTTGTTGTTGTTGCTGTTTTCTTTCTTTTTTCATAATTTTATTTTGTTTTTTGTTCATTTTATTCACATATTCGTGAATAAATTTTAAATGAATTTTTGAATATTAGAAAAAAAAAAGCGCATACAATACAGTACAATGATATAAACTACTTTATATGTATGCATACATAAAAGGATTTTTTCTTATATTTTCCACATGACATGAATTGTGGTTTGTTTAATTTCAAATGGAAACAAAATAAAAAAATAAAAAAAAATTTTTTTTTCTTCATTTTTCGTTCGTTTAAAATTTACTATTTTTGAAAACTTTGTAGCTAAACTCACGTACAAAAAATTTTCCAAATCAACCAAAACGTTTTGAAAAATAAACAGCAAGAATATGAATCATCATGAAAATAGAATATGGACTATATTACATAAATAAACATACTATTATACATATACAAAAATAATAATAATAATAATAATTCATTTAAGTATAGTATGCACGTACTTGTAGCAAATATCGATGCTTTATAAATATATGTATGTGTGTATAGGTATATGTGTGCTTTCATTTTATACATCATATAAGTACAAAAAATAATTTTTGTTTTTCTTTTTAGTTTAAAATTAATAATTAAATAATGAAAAAAAAAAAAACTAAATAAAATACTAAATAATAATGTAATTTAAAAATAAAAATAATACAAAAGTTTATTTGGTATGAATATGAATGTCATTGAACTACACAAATATTTCTATACATGTTGATGTATTGTTTGATGAAAATGCAAAATTTGTCTAATTTTATTACTACAAATAAAATATGTCACAAGATAAAAATGAAAATCTCATAAAAAGGATCTACATTCTACTTTACTATTTAAACATACATATACATGTATGTATGTATAAAATACAAACAGTAAAAGTTGCTACAGTATTAAACTATTACAGAAAATTTTAAGCTTTATATTTATTTATTTATTCTTTTGTACTAAATCTCCAATTATTTATTATTTAGTTTTATCCATAACACATATACTGCAAATATACGTTTGTATACGTAAAGATCATTCATAATACTTGAATTGCACTTGAATTTGTGCAAATATTGTATATATACAATTAATGTACCATATTTTATTTGTACATATGTACATACATATGTATGCATATATGATGAAAAATGTCTATACAGATAATTATGAATATACACATATAACAGATTTTGTATACCAATTTGGTCTACTTTTGGCTTTGTTTATACAGAAATAAGCTCATCATCATAAGAACAATTTCTTAATGTATTTTCTTTAATCTGAATGAAGAGGAGCATTAAACATATCGTCATCTTTATACGTATGTATATGTATGTATGTACACTTAAAATAATACGAAAAGTTAAATACTTTGATGCAATATACATATACATATGTACATATGTACGTATATATATGAGAACATCAAAGGTAAAATACACGTGCATAATAGGATATGTATGCATGGAAAAAGAAGAAAACAAAAAACCGGCAAAACAGAGTACTATGCACATGGCACATATAAAAAGTACATACACTAGTATGTATGTATATATGTAGAGTGAAGCATGTATTTGTCAGTTAGCCTTTCATTAAGTTTTTCATCATATTTCTTGATTATTACGTACCTTTGTATGTATTATTTAAAATACAGTATCGTATACATATTTTAAATATTTTCCTTTTTTTTTCATTGGCATAAAAGTCTTCCTGGATAAAATTTGAAGCGCCTTTTATCGAGATGACCCAATTATATATTTTTACACACATATTTATCTACATATGTATGTACCTATACCACATAAATAAGCATTACCATATTTATGATCATCACATACATGCATTCTCTCTTTATTTTTTTTAAAGAATTATCTGCATTTTTCCTACATCTAATAATTTTTATTTTTCATATTTTTAAATGATGATATTTATATTAGAGAAATGTGAAAAACTGAATAATAAAATGTGAGTAAAAAATGCAAAAAAAAAAAAAAAAGTAAATAAAATAAAAATTAACAAAATATTAATGAACTTTAAAATTTTTTTTTTTTTCAATCTTTAGAATCTATTTTGAATTTATAAGATGACAGATGTGTTGTACACATTTATATGTACATTGTATGTATGTATGTACAAGCATATAATACTTTGTACATACGGATATATATACTGCACATGTACATATGTACATACAATTTAAAATATATTATGATCCTTTCAATAAGGAAATTTTCAATAATAAAATGTCAACGTTATTATCCTTTGTCATGTACAACATACAACATCAAATACACATTGAATCGTGTGCTTATATTTATGTAATTTGTCATATATATATATACGTGCATATGTATGATATTATTGTTTATATGCAACGCTTGTTTAAGCATTGTCTATGAAAAAATATTTTTTTTTTTTTTCACAAATATACATACATACAAACTCTTGTATGCACTTAATATACATACATAGACATATAGGTATGTATTCAAATAAGATAAGCAAAGTACATCACATTTAGTGATTTGCGTTAAAAAATGCTCATGTTTCCTTTCGTTTTAATAATGTCTCATTTGTTATTGTTTTAAATACATTTTATCGGATTTACATACAATGTATAAAAAGAATAATAAATAGTGACATAACACTACCATATGTATACATATTCATTTGAATGTTTTATAAATTTATCAATTTATTTGTTAGTTTATTAGTGTATTTGTACACGTTTATCATATAAGCAGGATAATCATGTAATTTAGGATATGTGTATTAACGCTGCTATTGTACAAGTTCATGTGTTATGTACAACAACAAAAACAATGCAATGTATGCATGTATTTAATAAAAACTGTGTATTATCATATCCTTAAATATAAAAATAAATTATATAAAATAAAATGTGTACATAGCCCATACACATATATTATAATTATAAGATCTGGTAATTAATGTACATACATATACATACATACACATATATGTACTTTTATACGTACAAATACATATACATATTTATGAGACATGAAAAGGTCACTCTCCGAAGGATCATTATCCTTTAATTTTTCTTTTTCATTTTTAGTCTTTTATATTTTTTAAATGTTGCTAAAAATATTGCACATAATATCCATACAATTTTACACTCTTTTAATAAGCGTGATATACATAAGTATATATATATGTATGTATGTAGATATATTAAATACATTGTATTTAAAAAATACAGGGGGAAAAAGTGATAAAAAGGCGTTGTTTTCTACTTTTCTGCTCGTTCTTCATGTAATAAGATTAAGTCATTTTCATGGTAACCAAATAACAAAATTTATTTTATATGTATATATGTATATGTACGAGTACATTTTCATACATGTGTATATAATTTTTAATATTTGCAATATATAAAAATTTTTTATGTATGTGTATAACGATTTTCCTTCCTTTGTTTTAAATTAATATATATTTGTATACAAAACAGTTTATAAAAAAATGAAATAAGATAAAAAAAGCAATACTACAAAAAAGGACAATCTTTTTTCCTGTCTCCTTAATAGACTGTCACATTTTATTTAAATTCCAATTATTATTTCTATCATTATTATGCTGTCGTATTTTTTTTTTTTTTTTTTTTTTTAACAAACATACATAAATAATGAAACAAAAATAAATTTAATAGGATTGTAGTGTAATAAGGATGAAAAAGGGTAAAAATACCAAAAAAAAAAAATAAAAATAAATAAATAAAATAAGTAAATAAATGCATGAATAAAAATGTAAAATTAATTCCGTATACCAAAATATGTAGGATAAACAAAAAAAAATTAAAAGTACAATGTTTAATATACATAAGTTAAAGTATGTATATGTAATAAGCTTGGATACTTACACATGTATACGTGGTGTGCGTATACTTTATTAGCAATTATATATGTATGTAAGTACGTACGTAAAATATGTAAGCAAATATGTAGGTATGTATTAACAAGAGCTCACACCATCCAAATTCTCTATATCCAGAATATATGCCACAAAAAATGTTTGTAAACACATTACGTTATTATTATATTATTAATATTATTACTATTATTGTTATTATTAATATTAATAATATTGATATAAAATAAAATATAAATTATTATGCATGTATACACATGTATTGAACAAAAAGAGTATATATACGTATATATATGTACATACATGCATTTGTAGCTTAAATATATATACATACTCACACACATGCATAAGTATATATATTATTTGCAAAAATATACACGTACACATATACCTAATTGTATTCTGCAGTTCATTTACCCCAAAAGGGAAAATGAAAAAAAAAATCAATCTAATTTTATTTTTGTTCCTTTACTATTTTACTAACTTTATTGGCCGACCTAAATTTTAATAAATTTTTGTATTTCATTTTCTATATTTGATATGGTAATATAAAACGTACAAATATAAAATTTAACATAGAATTTTAGAATATGTATCTATATCTAATATTATGGTTATTTTCATTTGTCTATCTAAGTATTTATCTAACTACATATCAAACTATGCATCTATGCATATATTCGATTTGTTTATGTACTATAATATATATGTATATATATACGTACTTTGCATATAATGCATCTAAGTATCTGAAAATGTATAGTAAATATAGCTTATAGGTTCATTGTATAGGTTAGTTATGTACTACATACATATATATGAACTGCATAATTTTAAAATATATGCAATTTGTACATATGTACATATGTCTAAAATGTGATACAATAGGTACCTGAACTTTTGTAGATGATGTCTTCCTTCTGTACTAATATACAATTCAATTGTTTATACACATGCAAGTGATTCATATACAAATATGTATAAAGATGTACATACATATATGGATGTATTCTAATTTTACGTATCCTCGAACTAAACCTTTCCTTCATGTCGTCATGGCGTACATATGTATGTATATAAAATACTTTTTACTCTAGCATGCAATTAAAGGTTAAAGCATACATACATGTATATACATATATTTTATTGCATATATCTGTATATCCACACACATAGGCTAAAACCTACATAAAATTATTATTTCTCATGCAAAAAAAGAAAAATTTTCTACAACTAAACAAAAAAATTTTCGTATAGAGAAAAAATTGTGAATGTACATATTTATATGTACCTATATATAATGAATAATACAACATGAAATGTAATTATTTTGTTTTTATCGATTCGACAATTGGGTTAAGCAAATTTTTCTTCTAATATCCTTTTACGTATATGTATTTTATTTTTATTTAGCTATTAAGTGCCTACATTTATTATTATTCATCAACTGTACACAACGGCCACACATTGAATAAAGGTGCATTTTCCGTTTATGAAAAACTTTATAAAAAAATTGAATGTATAACAACAACAGATAATACATGAATACAAATACAAAAGTGTACGTATACATACATACAAATTAAACACGTTTTTTGTTTTTCATTAATTGGTATTTTGTTACATTTATAACAGTTACATTATATCACATGGTAGAATAACTTCTATTCTACAAATGTGTTTTGATTAAATTTTCTTTGAAAATAACTAAAATGAAAATTGTCAATTTGTTTGTTTGTTTTTTTTTTTTTTTACTTTTATTACATATACATATGTACATACATATATATATCTTATACGTATGTACATATTATGTGCTTGAAAAATTTATTCTTCAAGACTTTTCAGTTCAATTTTCTATAAAAAAAGAAAAGTAATTAAAGATTTAATTTTTTTTTTTTGTAAATCTTTTTTTCTCTCTGTCTCTCGCTCTGTCAAAATTGCATAAAATGATTTCAAGTAATGTTAACTTTTCTTCATACAAAAATTACAAATTTTTCTTTATTTTCTTTTATAACTGAAGTTGAAGAAGTAAAACGTTTCTTAGAATACATACATACATATCTGCACGAGTACATGCATACCAATTATTTGATCTAAAACTTTTCTACATTATGTATTTATACAAATTTTAAGGATTATTTTTATCCTTTATAATTGAACATACCATGCATGTGTATGTGATTTTTCTTAATTGGTGAAAAAAACTTTATGCACTTTATTCACAACTAATACAAAAAATAGATTAAGAATTTTTTTTTTATGTACGTGCAAATTACGTGGGAATATGACGTATGCATCGTAAACGTATACATTTAAAATTAAATTGATTACGTATAAATTTGTGTGATTTCAAGAACTTTTTTTTCCATTTTATTCATGTGATATATGTATATGTATATAAATTATTTTAATTCAATATATGTACCTACCTACATTTTCTATTGTGGTACATTGCTTATGAAACTATTAATATTTAAAAAAAAATAAAAAAGAAAATCTCATATGTATGTACATATGTACATTTAGGACCATATATAGGTATAGTACGTGTAGTACAATCACGTATTATTCAACATTTACATAAATTTGAATTATACATACATGTGTATTACTAGTATTCAAATTCATATATTTATGTTAATTTGAAATCAGAGTATATATATATACGCACTGTAGGTAATACATTGTAATGTATTATTGATTTATAATAATTTTGAAAATTTAATTATTATTAAATGGGGTTATTTTCCAGAGATTTATTTATACATATATGTACATATGTATACATAATATACATGTGTGTATGATATAATGAATACATGATGTTTAGGATATGTTATACTTGTACATACATACACATGTACATAAATATAAAATCCGTTATGGGCGTAATTAACACATCATAATAACAAAAATATGTATGTTATTGTACATAATAAAATTAAAATTAAAATTTCATGCATTTTGCAATAATTTAGAAAACTAAAATGCAATATATGTATGTATGTATTGTACATATGCGTAAATAAATATGTGTACTTTATTCATATAATATTATTGTATAATGCATGTTTGCATATGTGTGCATATATACATATAATATGATATGTGTTACATAAACTCCAGAATACGTTAAATTTTATTTATTGATAATTTGTACAACAGTTTTGAAACAACAAAATATTGTATGTAAATATATATAATTTTATAAGAAAATCATCTATAATGACAACATCTGGTTGATTCGAAAATATGTATATGTACATACTATTTTTGGATTAAGAAAAGAAAAAAAAAAGTATTTATGTGTGTTAAGAAAATCGAGTACCATGGATGCACACAGAATCTTATATACAAAAAAGTAGTGTACCATATAGAAGTCGTCATTTATATAAAGAAAAAAAAAACCAATTCATTTCTACACAATTATCAGTTTGTGTGTACGTACAATGTACATATGTACATACATATGTATATCAAATGAATATTTTGAAGAGCAACATTGAAATATCAATAATAAAATTGTAAATAAAAATATACATCCTATGTATATATTCTACACGCTTTTACAGATGTATTTTATCTGTGTGCATCATGTATGTACAATACACAGTAGCACTTTATAATTTTGAATTTGTATAACATCTTTAAATACATAATGTGTATTTCTTAAAAATTTTATCCATGGAAAATGTATTTATCATCATGGTTTCATACTTATTTTTCAGTTATGTTTATTTCTTTTCTGTTATTTTACCACATTCTACACATATATAAATTTATGTGTATTTTCATATTATAAATTTTAAACATTACATGTATTAATATATAATAAATATACACATGTATATATATGTACGTGTACAAAAATGTGTATATCTGTAACTTCCGTTAAGATGAATGATTTTTCATGCAATGTGATAGATCTAAAATTAGGTAAATTTTTCAAATCTTAAAATGTAAAACAAGTACAATACTAAAATAAAAAATTTTATTTCCTGAAAAATATCTATTCTTTTTTCCTGGAGTAATTTTGTTTTTCCATTAAAAAAAAAAGTATGTAGGTAATTTTATTTTTAAATATACATTTGATATACTTTTGAAAGCCAATAATATTCTAAAAATGATTTATTTAATTTTTATTAAAATTAAAGTCAATGATCTGTATTTTAAAATTTTAAATTTAGAAATACCTATAAAAAATCTATATTTTAATTTTGTTTTCCTGATAATTATATCTAAAAGAAAAATTTCTTTTCCCTTTTTTATACATACTGTAAAAAATGCTTAAAGTTCGATATTGGTTAGAGTAAGTAACTCATGTTTTATTAACTTTATAATCAAAATATATGCAAATGCACCATATAAAGTATAATAAATGCACATACACATTTACGTATATTTCATGTCATATCAAATACCTACATACATATATACAAATAGAAGACATATGTGTATATATTATACGCGATGGTACGTACATACATACATGTATACATACAATGTAGAAATTAAAGAATGTTTGTATACATTTGCTTATAACATGAAATATATAATATATATACATATGTACATACTTGTATGTATGTATGTATGTATCAATATGTTATTAGAATGATATTGTTCCAGCATTGGTTGTATTTGAGTCGATTAAATTTCAAATTAGATTCAAGACTGGAAATTTATGTATTTTACTATGAATACATAATAAAGGGATACGGTTAAATTCAGCATGTACATATGTATGGTTGTTAGTGCACGTACAGAAGCCAGTGAATTTTCCAAATATATTCTAGTACGAGTATATATATACATATGTGATCTACATACAAATATGTATGAGCATATTTTCTTAGTTTTTTTACAACTTTATTTTTATTTTATTATTTAGTTCTTTCTTTGTTTCTATCTATATGTATTTTTTTCTTTTAAACCTTAAGGACATCATATCTACAATGCAACTGACTTGTGACTATGGTGAATTAGATATACTTTGATATTTGACTTTATTAGTTAGTTTACATTTATATTACATGTCTACATATAAAGATATTATTATATATATGATACACGTACATATTATTTTCGTGTAAATTTTGAACCAGTAAAATATACAATATAATTTCAAATGATCATACATACATATGTATGTACTTTATATGTTCATGAACTGAAGTGTCACTCCAATAGAATATACAATATGTCTATGGAAAAACAGTACAGTAGTAAAAAAGAAAAATTTTAATTGCAAAAATTTTCAGTATAAATTCCGTTTTGGGAATGATCCAATACTTATATGTAAGTAAGTTCATATAGTATAAGTGTATTTCTACAATAAATGAAATATATATGTAAAACTACTTTTTTTTTTTTTTTTTTTAACATTTGAACACACATTATAATGTACACGTACGTAATATGTGTATGTAGTGGTAGCATGATTACGTTGTCTATATATTACATTGTCTATATTACATTTTAGGACATGGCACTTTTTTTCCAAATTTTTTAAAATTGAATATTTTTAAGTATAATGACCTACACATAGTTATAGATATTTTTCCTTCTTTGCTCTTTAGTTATTCTTTTTTATATTTCATATTTGTGAAAAAAATATATAATATATGTATATGTCGTGCATGCACATGTGTAAAAAACACATATTGTACACATGTGGAACATATAACACACATACATATACCTAATTTATTTTGCCAGAAATTTTCTTTTTTATATTTTTTATTTATTCGTCATTGATTTTCAATGTCTCATAATATATACGTATGTACATCATACAGACATATGTACATGTGTGTGTATTAAATTTTTCAATTTATTTTTTTTCACAGCAATTTGATTACATATAAAATTCTTTTATCAAAAATAACTAAATATATATACTTTTATATACATATGTATAATACATATGTATATTTTTTTAAATTTTTTTATTCGTCGAGAAATCAAATCAACAGATGGTATACAAATGAAAAATAAAAAAAAATTAATTTAAAATTTTTTAAATTACTCTTTTGTTAGTTTTTTATTTTGTAATCTCTTAATTTTTAAATAAAAATTAAAATTTATAATTTTTAATATACTATACATGACATAATATGAGCATACGACTACAAATTAAAATATCTTTAAATAAATATTTTATAAATATGTACAAAACGTATATATATGTATGTATTTATTGTACTTACTGTGTATGTGTATAAAATAATATACATATATGTATATAGGTACATATAAATTTTATGCTCTAATTATTACAAACGTACATACCTATGTATTATGTTATATGTACATGTAAAACAATAAAAGGACATCTATAAAGAACGTGACATTAACAATAAATTCCGTTGGGTATATTAATGTAATAACACTTATGTATTATTGTATATGTACTTTAAATATTACCTTTTATAAAATAAAAAATAAAAAATGTAAAACTACAGAACATATTTTCCCGATTATTTTCATATCAAATAATTTCCCATACATACATACATATGTATGTACATATATTCAAAAGTGTATACACGTTCTATTATGAAAATCTTAAAAATACCAGATATTTTTCATGAACGTACGAGTAATATGTACATACATATGTACATATTATATATATTAATGAATATGCTCTTATTTTCTTGCAGTGTTGAGTTAACAAAGTAATAAGAACAAAAAATTAAGTCTTTGTTCAGTATGCTGTGTTTTTCATTAGAACCCTTATAAAGGATTCTCCAATTAACAAACAAAAAACGACAGTTATTTATAAGAGCAATTTTTATTAAGCTTCCATTGTTATAAAAAATAAAGTTTTATTCTTTTGAGCAGCAGCCCTTAAAATTCGTAAAAAATTTTCACCAATCTTTTCTTTATGTATGTGTGTACATGCTTGTATAATTCATATATGCATACGCAAATGCATTTATTTTATTATATTGTTATACGGGCATATACATACATATACATACATATGTATGTATGTATGCATGTTTATACAATTTTGATAATATATTATTTTGTTTCATTTGAATGTACATACATACATATATTCTGAAACGTATAAATACAAGAAGGCAAAAAAAAAAACCTTTATACAAATACATACCACAATTCGTGTATGCTATTTGGTCTAATGAAAATGTATATCTGTTCTGTAACATTTTAGCTTTATGCCCATCATATTATCACTACAACACTATTCAAATAGAATTAGGAAACCTCAAAGTGCACTTTAACCGCAACAACATTTTCTATATTTTCTTTTACTTATTATTTTACTTCTTCTATTCCTGTGACATAAATTTACCCGGTTTCTTGTTTATGCTATGTGTATAATACATGAGAACGTATTTAAATATATATGTATGTATGTGCATTTAACATGCATTAAAATATATAGAATAAAACTGCGCAGTACATTTTTGCACTATGGTAAAGGATATACTGTTAAGTTTATCCTGTACGTATGTTTAGTTTTACACATTTATGACGCAATATGTACATACACACATATCTGTAGGTCTGTAGGTGTACACGTATAAGCAGGTGGTAATTAAATGTACATTTATATATTAATGATAGTGCAAATAATAATTGTAGTATTTTACCATTAAATATAATTTTTAATTGCAGTTTTTTTTTTTTTTTTAAATTAAATTAGCTTCAATTTTTTAAAATGCAAAATTTATATAAGCAAAGTTCAAGAAGGACTAATCATCTTTTATATTATTTATTGATCTGCATATGCTAGACGAACTGCACATGTGGTTGATAATGTATGTATATGTATATGTGCAAGTCGAGCATCAAATTTGATAATATGTAATACCATTGCTGTGTATATACAACAGCCCGCTACAACCAGATATTCTGTACCATTATTATCAATGGGAATATCCGTTCACTCGTATGTATATATATACAGCTTATACATATATCATATTAAACTAACTGACTAACCTTTATTATTATACATTTTATAGTACAAAACTTGGCCAATGTGCCATTATATTTTTGTTATCCTTTTGTTTTTTTTATGGAGTGTACACGAAAATTTCAACGTAGAACTTGTGAGTTTTTTTTTTCTTCCGGATTCATTGTCTTTTGCATACAAATGAAAACTTTTTCCATATTTTTTTTCGTCCTTGCGTATCCTTTTCTATTAATTTTCTTCTTTTCGGTAATAGAAAGAATAAAATAAAACAAAATAAAGTACGTAAAAAAAGAAAAAAAAATCCACAGCAATAAAAAGAAAATGAAGTCCTTTTGATGAAGGATAACAGTAAAGAGAGAAAAAATTTTCATATAAAATATAGTTTTGTGATGAAATTTTTAAAAGAAAGTACTCGTATATGATACGTTATGTATGTCTATGATGTAAGGACACATAAGGGAATTTTTTTTCCTTTTATTCAGGGTCGAAAGAACGTACAAAATGCAATATGTACACCCATATAAATATGTATGTGTGTATTATGACTTTGTGATGCTCATGCACGTACATATACACATACATACGTATATGTATGTTACGCTCGTATGCACTTTTGAATTGTATTTGCTTAGTATATGATGTACCATGCATACAATTCGTACCTATATATACTGTACCCATGAAAGCTGTTGTATTACGGAGATAAGGAAAAAGGATTTTAAGAATTTTCTACCATACACAACAAACAATTCCTTTAAATATAGTATTCCGAATGATTGTGTACTTTACCAATATTACATATGCATATGATAATGTTACATATGTGTGCAATAATGTGAATATATGTGCATATAAGCTTTCTTTTTTTTGCATTTTCGCTTAACTTTTCTTTTGTGCATAACCTCAACATATTTTGTGCTGGTATTATGCACATATTGTTGACAATCAACGAACTTATATATGTGACTTTTATATGAATTGAACAATAACATTACCTTTTTTAGTACAATTTTATTGTTATATACATACGTACATATGTATGTATACATTGTAAAATATCTATGTAACGTATAGAATATGTGTACAAAACGAATGTGTATGTATGTTCAGTGAAACATAGGTGAAACATAAAAAGAAACCGAATTAAAAAAAAAAAACAAAGAAAATTAGTGAAGAAAAAAGTTTCATAGAAGAAATCAACATCCATTATCTATACGTGAATTCATAGTTTCGAAACAAAAGTTTTATGACCGGAAGAGAGTGTCGGTTGCTGCAGGCTTTTGCTGTTGTTTCATTTTATGGCCACAAATTTTTACTATTTTATACATTATTATTATTAATACATACGTTTTTACACATATGTATATTTACGTATGTGAGTTGTGCGTACCATATGTGTATATATCCACATATGTATGTATACCTACTCATAATTCACAAAAAAAAAAAAAAAAAAAAAATGATTTATATGTGTATCCCAAAAACTAAAAACAGGCACGTTTTTGATCAATCTGTTGTTTTAAGTGCTGAAAATGATGAAGAAGAGTTATTTTAGCCTAAAAATTGACATAAAACATTCATGATATATTTTTTACCATTTACATATTTATAAGCGGAATGCATATTAAAACAAAAAAAAAATTTAAATATGTGTACATAATGTATGTACTACACCCATATTTACCTATTGACATAAAAATATGTAAAAAAAGAAAAACAACAAAATAGCACAATTATTTTCATACATACAAAATGCAACAATGATATTAAATTGATGATATCGTTGCAGTACTTTTGCATGCCTTATCCATGCAATATAACAACAATATATATATACATACATATACACACACACTCGTAATTACAAAAATTCACATTATTTATCAGATGGAAAAATGCTAAAAATTATGTGATTGTACATTTGAATGAAAAAATACATATCATATGTGTGTACATTTTATTTATTTTATTTTATTTTTTTTTTTTAAACAAACAAAACAAAACAAAAAAATCTTTTTTTATGTACATACGTAAATGTACATGTGTGCTTAATTTAAAAATTTTTCATATGTACATATACTTCTAATCAGAATAACGAAACCCTTTTTTCCCATATCAACTTTATTTTATATGAATGATGCCTTGAAGAAATGTGTTCATTTCAATTTATTTATTTATTTATTTTTTTTTAATTTAAAAATAAATTAAATGACAATTTTTAATTTTTCTACTTGAAAAGAAAAAAAGAACAATTTACATGTTGTTATTTTTCTTTTTATTTACAAACATACATATACGTATATATGTACAGTCAAAATGACAAATTATATTTTTTATATCGAATTAAAATAATTTTATATAATTCAAAAAAAAATTTTTTTTTTAAAGGAAAATAATACAATAAATACATACAAATAATTTTTGTTTGAAATTTTTTTCTTTTTCAGAATGTACTGTTAAATTATAATGTGTTTATTAAAAGATCTTTACAGTATGAAAGACAAAAATAGAAAAAGAAAGTCAAAATGACAATCTAAATGAATAATATACATATGTCAAACTAATACATAATAAGATCATTGTTAGTGTTACCAATTACTAATTATACTATTTTATATTATATACTAACACTCCCCCTTAACGATGATCTTGTTTTGTTTGGTTTGTTTCTTCCTTCAAAATTCCCATGTGGAGTCTACACTTATCTAGTTTCGGAAATGACAATGCTTTCGTCAATACATCCGCTGGCATCTCTTCAGTGCTAAGAAATTCTAACCTTATATGATAATCTCTGATTGCATCTCTAATAAAGTGATACCTTATATCAATGTGTCTGCTTCTGGAATTTACTGTCGGATTCTCAGCCATAAATTGAGCACTCTTACTATCGTTGAATAAAACTATTGGTTTTTCGCTTCTGTAGTGAAGTTCACTAAGCAAATTTTTGAAATATAACGCCTCTTTGGTTGCTTCAGCTAACGCCATATATTCAGCCTCTGCACTTGATAGTGCAACACATCTTTGTTTTTTAACTTCCCAGGATACAGGTGCACCAGCCAATTTAAATATATATCCAGTATAGGATCTTCTGTCTATGGTATTTGCCGCCCAATCTGCATCCACATAACCTTTTATGTCACTTGATGTCTTTCTATAATGTAGCACAAAATTAATGGTCCCCTTTAAGTATCTTAAAACTCGCTTTGCTGCTGTCCAATGAATCTTTGAGAAATTGTTATTAAATTGACTCAGATAATTAACTGCAAATAAAATATCGGGTCTGCTAGTAGTGGCTATGTACAGTAGAGAACCAATTAAATTTTGATACGGTATGTTCCTAAGTTCTTCATCTTCAATTTTTGAAACTTGATGATTGGATGCCAGTAATTTCACATTAGGGTCCATTGGGGTATTCACAGCTTTACATTCTTCCATGTTGAAAGCCTTTAACGTGTTCTGTATATATCTTCTCTGTGTAATAATAATTCCATCACTCTGTTTTTGAATAAATTCGATTCCTAAACAATGGTTAAGTAGACCGAGATTTCTAACTTTAAAGTGTTTCGACAACTCTTCTTCGAATTTATGCACAAGATATTGTTTGCTGACTGCGACAATTATATCGTCTACATATATACCAATTATCATAATTTCATTATTGTATCTTTTGCAATATATACATGGATCATTGTTGGTCGGTTTCATATTCATATTTAATAATAATTCGTCTAATTTCTCATACCACTGACGACCGGCTTGCTTAAGACCATATATAGCCTTTTTCAACTTGCATACATAAATATCATCACTAAACTTTTTACCTTTCAATTCTGTATAATACTTCGGTAACTTCATATATATTGTTTCTCTTAAGTTTCCATTCAAATAAGCAGTAACAATATCAAATTGATATAAAGTTAAATTAAATTCAGCAGATAATGCTATTATTGTTCTTATTGAACTTTGACGTGCAACAGGTGAATACGTATGTTCAAAATCTATGCCTGGACGTTGAGAACAACCTTTGGCAACTAACCTGGCCTTTTTCTTTTCAATTTTGTCTACAGGATCATATTTTGAAGTATAAACCCATCTGCAGCCAATAATATTACATTCTTTCGGTTTCTTAATGACTTCCCAAGTCTCATTTTCTATATGTGCATCTATTTCCTTTTTCATTGCATCCATCCATTCCTTTCTTTCATTTCTATCTTTTATCTCTGATATATTATTCAGAACTGGATTTGCAAAAGAGACTGTATCATGAAATACATCTTCATTAATCTCTTCTCCCTCCTCTTCTTCTTTCTCAATTTCATTCCCACTTTCATAATCTTTCAATTCATATGTTTTAAATTGTGGACTAAAAAATTCTGTCTGATAAATTTTCTTTGGTCTTCCTAATGACCCTGTAAGTTGTTTTCGTGGTCTACCAGGTTTTCTTTTAACTGTGATCTCTGGCTCAATTTTTGTATCATTTTCTATGTTATCTTTATTTTTGTTTGGTGTAAAGTCATAATATATGCCAATATAATCATCTAACTTTTTATCATTTTTCATTTCAACATTTTTAATATTGCTCTCAATAAATTTTACATCTCTGCTTTTAACAATATTTCTCGTTTCTTTATTCCACATTCTATAAGCTTTCGAGTTCTCACAATATCCGACAAGAAAATATTCTTTGGATCTTGGTTCAAATTTACTCTTATTTACTCTTTTGTCTAATACATATGCGCATGAACCAAACATTCTGAAATATTTAACATTTGGATTTCTACCAGTCCATAGTTTATATGGTATTTCATCATTGATGCTATGCGATGGACATCTGTTTCTTATATGGTTTGCCATAGCAATTGCTTCAGCCCAAAGGTATTCTGGTAATTTTGATTCTATTAGCATGCATCGAGCCGTCTCAATTAATGTTCTATTTTTTCTTTCTGCTATACCATTTTGCTGTGGTGTATATTCAGCACTTAATTGGTGTTGAATACCATTTCGAATCAAATATTCTGTAAAATTTTTATTCACATATTCTTTGCCATTATCCGTTCTAAGAATTTTAATTCTTTTGCCAGTCATATTTTCAACTTTTAATTTAAATTCTTTAAATTTTTCTAATGCATCACTTTTTTGTTTTAAAAGATATACTTCACACCATTTCGTGGCTTGATCAATAAAAGTTATAAAATAATTTGCACCACCCTGTGACTGCTTTTTCATAGGGCCGCATATGTCACTGTGAATTAATTCTAACTTTTCATATGATCTACGAATAGTATTCTTTTTGAATGGTTTAAGTGTTTGTTTTCCTTGTAAGCATGTCTTACAACTTGGCAAAGCTTCATTATTCTTAATCTTCAAATTTATTCCCATTACCTTTTTATTTTTGATAATATCTTTTAATGAATTAAAATTCAAATGACCCATGCGTTTGTGCCATTCAATGAACTCATCATTTTGTTTTGATGCAATAGCGGCTTTTTCAACAATTGTATCTGAAATTACATATAGACCATTAGATCTCTGTGCTTTCATAATTATCTCACCTTTATCATTCTGCACTACAGCATTATATTTATCAAAAATTACTCGATATCCATGATCAACAATTTTTGATACTGATAATAAACAAGATCTTAAATCTGGCACATATAAGACTTCTTCTAACTTTATTTTGTGTTTATTTTCTGTTATCAGCTTCATTGTACCTTTACCATTAATTTTAGTTGTATTTGTATTGGCTAAATTTAGATTTATTGGATGGATTACATTCAGATCTTCAAATTTATTTAAGTGAGAACTCATGTGCGATGTTGCACCACTATCTAAAATCCAATGAATGTTTGTATTACCTAGATGCACACACTCAATTGTACTATTTTCTTGTGTAACAGTCATTGTCTGTTCAATTAATGATGATTTTTCTTTTCTCTTAAATTCAGCTTTACACTCAGCAGCTTTATGACCTGGTTCACGACACTTGTAACATATTATTTTAAAATCATAACTCTTTCTCGTATTTTGCTTGTACTTTGGCACTTTACTTGAATTATGTTTCTTATTAAAATTTGCAATCAAAGCACCCGAGTTTTGTTCTACTTCTTTCGCTTTTCTAGCATTAAATTCTTCTTGAATTTTTATTTTCAGCGTTTCAGGATCAGGTAATGTATCTCTGGACTCTATGGCTATTCTAAAATTTTCATATGTCTCAGGTAGCGAATATAATAATAATATGGCAAGCAAATCCGGATTTATTTCTAATTCTATTGCCTTCAATTTATCTACAATAATAAAAAAATTTGAAATATGATCGTTCATACTCATCTCACCTGTCATTTTGCACAATATGAGTTGTTTGAGCAAATTTGCTTTTCTTGCAGGTCCTTTGGAATCATAAGTAACTTTAAGCTTATTCCAAATATCGTTTGATGTAGTACAATCTTTAACATCCCTTAGAAGACTTGGACTAATTGCTAACAATAAATCAGCTTTAGCTTTTCTATCATATTTAACCCAATCATTAATTTCAGCTACTTTTGTACTATCTTTGGGTTTTAATTTTTCACCGGATACATATTCCCACAAATCATTTTTGACCAACAATGCCTCCATGTGCACTTTCCATGAATCATAATTTTCAGTACTCAACTGATCAATTTTAATCAAATTATGATTGTTCATCGTTCTTTTTAAATTTTCACTATTTAATTTAAAAATTTCTTCACACAAATATTTTTGATCACTCAGATCTAATTAGATTTCTTTTCACAAATTTTTTCATGCACATATAGAACCTCTGGGCCCATAACCCTTGTTAAATTATAATGTGTTTATTAAAAGATCTTTACAGTATGAAAGACAAAAATAGAAAAAGAAAGTCAAAATGACAATCTAAATGAATAATATACATATGTCAAACTAATACATAATAAGATCATTGTTAGTGTTACCAATTACTAATTATACTATTTTATATTATATACTAACATGTACATATAGTATGTATGTATAAAGTTTTTTTTTTTTTAACTCAATACAAAAAAAAAAAAAAAGAAAATTATTTTTGCTTTCTAATTTTTTAAAATAACAAAAGATATTTCCTTTTTTCATATTTTTATATAATTTTATTTTGTTTGTTCTTTGTTTTTAATATTTTTATTTTGCTCATTTCTTTAATTAGGTCACTTTATAAAAATGTAATTTCATTGTAATATTCACATAAAATGAACTTAGTGTAATTGTATATAAATTTAATTTATTTATTTTTTTTTTTTTTAATTATTATTTTCATACATAATGTACATATGTATGTATGTATTTTTTTCTACTTTTGAAATTTTCAAAAATACAAATTTTTCACAAGGAATAGAAAGTTTTTTTGAAGGGAAAAAAAATTTTTTTTTCTTTTAATTTTATATTTATGGGGAAAAAAAAAACGGAAATATAACAAATACATACAATTTAAATGAGATTTTAATGTTTTTACATTATAATAATTTTATTTTGTATATGAAATAAAAAAAAATTTTTTAATTAAAAAAAAACAAAACAAAAAAAATTTTTTTTTCTTGTACATGTACATACTTGAATTTACATATTTATATATGTATGTACATGCAAACTGATTACATTTACATATAACAAAAGTATATTATTTTTTATTCATATACATATAGACCAATTTATGTGTTCGTATAACATATATGTATGTATGTACATAACTGTGTTGATTATTTATTTTGTTCTTATATATACATACATACTTATGTATATTGTAATATTTTCTACAATCCTTATTTTAAAAAGGATAAAAACTAAAAATGAAATGATGGTGTAATGAAGGTCGAATCAATAGCATCCACTCAAAAAAGCAAAGTTCTTTCACATCTTCTCATTTTTATAATGTATTTAGGTGAAAGAAAAATATAAAAAAAATAAAAATAATAATAACATTGTAACAATAATAATAGTTGAGTGAATGCTCGAACTGTATTGGTATTATTGTTATTGCTCTTATAGATTTTCTTTTTTTCCTTTTGATTTTTATACTACTATTTTGCTACTATGCAGGCCATAACACTATATATTTAATGTGTACACATACATACATACATATATGTATATATGTACACAATTTCATCTTTTTTTTACATACTCATACATACTTTATGTACATACATGTATATGGGTACATAGTATCTATATATACATATATTCTGCTTATATAAATATATAATATATGGATAGATGTATCCAATATATATACAGAGAAATTTTATTCATGTCAAGGCCTTAGTTTAGCCCATTTTTAGTATTTTCAATCTTTATAATATGTTTACACATTTACGTATATTTATAATTAGAAAACTTTGTAATCTATAAATATATTCATGAACGTACATATATATTTGTATTTTTTGCATTTATGCTTACGTTCTTATTTAATTATACATGTGTATATGTACATGTAAATTTTCATATATATCCTTCTCATTTATTTTTTTTTTCCTTTTTTAAAATGCAAGTACATAACTTGTGAAGTACTTAAGTGTAAACTTTTCAAACTTATAACCTTTTTATTTTTCTATTTTTTTTTTTTATACTGTCTTATTTTTAGTTTTGCATCATGTCATGCATATTAGAGTGTGTATTACAGAAAATCCAAAATAGCCTTCTTCATTCTTATCCATCATTGTAAAATTCAACAATTATTTTGTAAAATGTGATTGTATATTATAAAGCATTGTAATATATGTATATATGGAATGGATATGGAAATACATTACATTTTATATATAGAGATGTATATATATACATCTGTGTATTTTTAAAGGATTTTTGCTTTTTCTTATAATACGTATGTACATACATACATATATTTTGTATGTGTATGTAAGTTGAATTTTTGCTATATATTTAAGCTACAAATTTTTTTCTATTCATGTACATATGTAGATGTATGTTCATATGTATTAGATTTTTTAAATATATTTTGTATTCATACATATGATTATTATGAGGTGTATACAAAAAGATATAAAACTTTGTTGCTAATAATTTTCTGCTTATATTGAATTTTTTTTATATACAATAAATTATTTTAAATTGTAACAGTAATATATATATATCCTCTTGTTTGTTTTTTTTTTTTGTTTTTGTTTTATTCTGTTTTTTTAATGTATGTACGTAAATGTAAATGTATCAAATTCATGTACACATAACACATAACATATTATGTGTATTTTTAAATTTCTTCATAATGTAATATGATAATAATATAAATACATAGGTGAGTTTATTTCAAGAATATAATAATAAATTTATTTAAAAAAATCTAATTTAATTCTATAATGCTTTTGCGTACAATGATTAAGAATAAATTTAGAAAATTACATTAAAAGAAAATTTTTTTTTAATTTTCAAAAGGAAATCCATAAGGATGTTGTTTGATGAAGAAAATCACATTATAGTGATTAGATTTCGCCTTTTTTCGAGTCGTTTGTGATGTTGATAAATTATTCGTTTTTGTACTTATGTGCATATTGTTTGACTTTTGATTTTAATGGCATACATAAAAGTATTTATATTTTCATGTCGCTTGAATTACATACAACAAAAATAAACAAAATGTTTTCTTTTCTATATACATTTTTGATTTTTTACATAAAATGTATATGTGTTAACGTATGATGGAAAATAGAAAATATTCTTTCAATGACCTCATAAATTGATATTTTATGTAAATTTCTTAATGTTTTAAATAAAAATAAATAACATTCTATTGTACATGCATGTATGTATGAGTTTGTGTATGTAAAACATAAAATATACATTAGATAAATCTATATTTAAACATTTTAATTTTATTTGTTTATTTTGTTATATTTTTTATTTTTAAAATTAATTTTTATTTATATTTTTATACAATTACAAATACATTTTATTTATATATGTGTACACGTATGTAAACTATTATACATTTATAATAATAGCGTACATATGTACACACTTCTTGAAGATCATTGTTTTTCCATAAATTTTAAAATAATATAAAAGCAATTAATAAAAATAACTAATACCATGAAAATAATAATTATTATTGACCTATTGAATAAATGATTATTTTTTTTTTATATAGTATAAATTGTAGGTGTGAATCAAAATTTTCATACAGCAGCATATGTGTATTCACAGATCAATAAATTCATTTTTTATGCACATGTACATATGTATGTATGTACATGTGTTCATGCACAAATACAAATACATCGGATATATATATACTTTGTTTAATGTTAAATGAATCGATACGTAACGTACGGTGCTTTTTTATGTTTTTATTGGATATATTTAAAAAAAAATATGAATAAAGAAAGATATATTGTTTATATTTAGACAAATAAATTTTTACATATTGTATGAACGACCATAATTTATTGTTGTCTACGTACTTATTTTGTACGCCACGTACGATGATGATCATCAAGATAAGAGGTGCAAAATACGTAATATGGCCACATATAAATATGTATCTATTTATTGGTGACCTACGAACATACATATACTGTATATATATTAATGATACCATATACATATAGATAGAAACATGAAAAAATATAATAATCATTATTGAAATGGAACAGGAATAGGAAGCATACAAAAATATTGAAAATTCTCTTTATATATATATATATGAATGTGTAAATATGTATATATGTACATATATGTACAGATATGCATGTGTCCACTGAATGTGTATTTTACTCCTATGTACGTACATGTACACACATGAATTTTTATTCATTTAAAACATGTTAGTTGCATAAAAATATTTGTATGAGAAAATTTTTATTAAAACAAAAGAATTTCTAATTAATTTTTAATTAATGATTAAAATTATCTTTATTTGAAGGTTATACCCAATAAATTTTTAGTACACATATAAAATCGAGGAATTTTTCAAATTGAATACCTGACCTCTTAAACTTTTGTTGAATTTTATTATTAACAAGGATTATAAATGGAAACTAAAAAAATTACTATTATTAGAAATTAAAAATCCTTTTATATTTATTTTTTGCTGGTTAGCACACATGTGTTCAGTATTCTATATGTACGCTTACCCATTCAAAAAGTGACAGTATTTGTCAATTAAAAAAGTACATACATGTAGAAATGTATATGTACACATGTATTAATTAGGATTTTTAATTTTTTTTCTTTAACTTTATTGTTTTATTTATTGATATTTTGGTACCATAGAAATACACATATGTACATATATACACTATACGTGTTATATATGTATATACATATGTATATTGAATTGTTTGTAAATTGTGTTATGCGAGTTGAGTACATAATATTATGATAGTCATACGATATGATATGATATGTACATAAATGTATGTATATCATATTTGTATGCTTTTAATTCTAGCAAGTATTATATGCAGTAACAGTGTTCAACTAAATATACTATACATATAATGAATACTGGGAATATGAATAATAATAATAATTAAACAATAACAAAGCCAGGTTCATGTTTTTCGATCCTTTCAAAATATAACAGGATGTAAAAAAAAATTTATATGTGTATTGCGAATGCAGCATAATACATGTATATAATTATGGATTATTGTACCTATATTATATACATAGGTATGTATGTACATATTTTGTTAACTATATATATGTACATATGTGTTATTTCTAACACTCCTGACACATATACTTATGTGTTTGTCGTATACTCGAACACATACTCGAATAAATAGGTATTATATACATATACATATTTATATATACATATATACGTACCTATGTTTAGTTTTTATTGTTGTTGATATTGTTGGCACAAGAAAAATTTATTTCCTTTACGACAAGCGAATCACATTTTGAAAATGGGTTACCTCGTTACTGACTGAACAACTGTACCCTGCATATTATATTTGTACTACAGAAAATTTTGCAATATTGTTGTTCTTGTTTGCATTCAGTATTTTAAATACTGGCACGTTATATACTTTCACGTATATATACATACATGCATATGTACATATATGTTTACAAATATAACATATGTATAGCATACATGGTACGTTTTCATATACATACATATGTATGTCATATATGTATGTATATAAATTAAAGTAAATTGTATGAATAAAACTTACAATTAGAATTGAAACGATATACCAGACCAGGAATATCATGGGTAGTAAAGTAGGTGGATTGGTGGTTGTGGTATTTGTGAACTGTACACAAAACAGTACAAACAAAGTTTGGAAATATGGTTGACTTTAACACATAACTCCAATTGTATGCATTTAGGTACATGCATCTATATACACATATACGTAGATACGTATGGTGCATATAAAATGATACATACGTAGACACATTAAAGTACAGGATATGGTTTTTTGAAATTTTGAAGAAAACTTTTTAAACATTTCAAAAATGACACATTTCACAATTACAATTTTTTTTTTTGTTTTTCATTTTGAACTTTTTTTTATACTTTTTATTGTAACGTTAATAATGGAGCATCAAAAAAAAGATCGAAAACGAAAACGAAAAAAAAAAAACATAAATATTTTTAGTTAAATTCTTATACAATATTATCCTTTCTTGTATTTTCCCTTTTTTGGAAACAAAATATGTAAACGATAGGGATAGATTTTATATACCAGAGCAGTTCATACACAATTGCTATAAAATTGTAGTATAACAGATCAATGTACATGCATACGTTTACGTATATGCATATATGTATGTATGTATGTACGTACCTATAATCTATATATAAAAATATAGTTACTGTGTGTATATAATTGCGATATCCTGATGCATACATCTAAATATCCTGTGCAAAATTTATATAAAAAAAAAGGAAATGAGAATTTTTTTTTAAAGTTTAAGTTTATATATATATATACTTTGAATATATGTACATATGTATGTATGTATAAACTAAATAATAATATACATATGCATAAATAGTTTTTGTTGTGCGCAATGATTATCTGTTCTACACTATCCTGTCCTATATATGTATGCAAAATTCTGCATGCAAATTCACAAAACACATTTTCGTGTACGTACATAAATGCATATAAGAGTATTATGTAGGTACACATACATACATATGTACATATATTGTGACATCTACTCGTATATATAATCGCAAAACATATACATACATACCTATATCTACACATAACATGAAAGTGTAGATCAAGAAATTCTTTCGTTTTTTATATTAAATTATATACATATACTATGTACATAGATATACATACATATGTATATGTATTTGTTTTTTTACTTCAAAATCCTGTATGCTATAGGTATTTAAGTACATATTCACGTACACGGAAGTGCACATATTTATTATATACAATTGCACAACATATACGTTTTCTCTATGTACAATAAAGTGTACCTTATATTATATATATATTTATGTACAGAAAAAAAAAACGGAAATTCATAATAAAATATAGTATTTTAAGTATATAATACAAACTGCAGCAGGAATAGTGTTGGATAAAATCAAAAAAAAAAACAAAACAAAAAAAAAAAAAGAAAAGTAAAACAAACAAAATAAAGGAATAAAAATGTTTTTTATTAGACCGCACAAGCCTGAATGCAGATTTGTGTTTATTTATTCTTTACTTTTTTTTTCTTTTTTTTCTGTTTCTTTTTATATATACATATATATATGTATGTATATATATTTTTTTTTTAATTTTTATAATTATTGTTATTTAACTAATGTTCAATTTCTTTTCCTTTTTAACCAGATAAATACACAAAAAATTTATTTTGTATTTTAAAACAAAAAAAGCTCCCAAAAAAAGATAAATAAATAAATTTTATGGAAACATTATTATACATACATCCTTTTTTTTTTGTCATTAAAAAATATAATATTTATAATGAGACTAACAAAAACAAAATGTATACATACATAATTTATATACACATACATCTAGATAGTCATTTACACATATAGTTCATATTTTTAACGAATAATACATAATAATCAGATTTAAAAACAGACAATAATAATTTTTTGTATGAGAATTGTCTGTTATAATTTTGATAAAAATAATTATTTTTAATATACATATGTGTGTATACTATATATCTAAAAACAAAAAAAAAATCCTTTAAAATTTAATTCAAAAATTAATGAATATCAAACAAATTAATAAAATTAAATAAATTTATATACATATGTATGTACACATATACCAGTGTATAATAATGTCGAAATTCATTACACGTGCATTTAATTAACATTTTATCTAAAATTTGTTAAATATTTCGAAAATATAAAAAATTTTGAATAAAAATCAATTTATTACAAAGTTGTTAAATTAACAAACATTTGCATTTCTATAAAATCTAGATATAGTACATAATTAACCTCGAACAAGATAATTTAAAAATGTCCTTAAAATGTTACATAATTAATTATTAATGATATTTTTTTTTCTTTTAATTTTAAAAAACTCATAAAATTTTTAAAATTAATTTAATTTTGTGTTCTTTCTAATAAAATTTTTAATAAAACATTATTACTTATAAAATTCTTAACAGAAGAAGAAAAACAAAAAGGGTTTCACCTTATACAGAAAATTTATGCAATAACTTGTAACTTGTAAGGTGTTCTTATATAACATTTACGTACATACATATTGTTGGTACTACGTAAATTGAAAGCGTTTATATGTTTATGATACGAATATTTCATAACATCATATCAGTTTAAATGTTATACAAATACAATACATTTCATGTACGTAAAAGGATTCCAGTTATATAATTTTTATTTTATGTACATATGTATATATATACATACATATGTATACAGTATATTAGCTTAACTTCTTTTAGTTGGTTAAATGATTGAATGGATATACGTATACATACATATGTACGTATGTATGAATTTCTACTCTTACTCCCTCATCATCAAAAGTAAATGCGCATTAATATGAGATTGCATTGACGTCATAGTTTTTTTATCATGTACATACAATACGTATAAATATATATACATACATATATATATACATGTCTACAACGTGTACTGTATAATGTATATATGTATGTATATATCATCTTTACACGTATCAAGTATAAAATAATGTACGTACATTTTATGATATGTATGTATATAAGTATGTTAAAGGAAAAATAAAATATAATAATATATAAATACATACGTATACGTATATAAAATGAAAAAAAAAGAAAAAGAAAATTTAGTTATTAGATTTGAGAGGAAAATAAAATTTCTGCGTAATAAGTTTCTTATTTCGATGATTCTTGTTACTATACACATTTATTTAAATAAAAAAAAAAAGAAAATTTTTTTTTTTTTTAAATAATACGTTATATTAAGGATTTCGTTTTAAGAATATTAAAACTAATTTTCTTAATCATTTATAAAAAATTACATACATACATACATATAAAGATAATAATTTCCTTTAATAAATATAAGCAAATATAAGTGTATAAAATGTACACAATGAATATTTGAATATTTTTATATAATTTAATTTAACAGAAAAGAAAATTTTTTTCTAAATAAAATTATTCAAATATAACAAACATATTGAATATATAGTACATATTTGATTTTTCAAAAATCCTATTTTCCTGATTTTATATATAAATTTTATGGTAAAACTAAAAATTGTAATATGAAAATATATACATATACATATTTTCAATATCATCTATGTACCATTAAATCTATAATGCGTATATGAAAATTAAGGAAAAAAAAATGTGTGAGTACATATACTTATGTAATTCATATACGAAATTTTATCCCATTTATAACAGAATTGACCTAAAAATTCAATTAAAAAAAAAAAAAACAAAAACAAATTTACATGCATACGTACTTAAAAAAAATAAAATTTTAAATTTTTCATCCATTCATATACACATACTATTGTATATATGTATATTTCTTTAAATATCTGTTTATTTGTGTATGAATGTATACACATATGTACGTTTGTTTGTTTTGAAAACGGATAAATTTTTTAAAACGAAAAACAAAATTAAAACAGCAGGAAAAGCATAAAATTTTACACTGTTTTTGAAATGTGGTATTTTTGAAAAATTTTTTTATTTTTTTATTAAAATTGAAAGATTTTAACTTCAGTTTCAGCTGATTATCATAATATGTATATATACATACATATGTACATATTTACACACATACATAATACATGTGTATTTAATTTTATTGTTTTTGTTGTTATCGTCCTTAGAATGGAAATTGTTTGTTAACATAGCAATACAAAATCCCATTTACCCATATTATTAATACATATACATACATACATATGTATGAACGTACATCATCCAACAACAAAAATTATTTAAAGGATTTTTTTTCTTCTTTGAGGAAAAGCTTTTTCAATGATGACATTGGGATTGGAATCAGATACGAGTATGCATAATGTATATGTACGCGTATACGATATACAAAATATATATGTATGTATAAAAGATGAAACAATTAAAGTAACACATGAACAGTATACGTACAGTACCATTTTAAATGTTATACAATATATATTATACATATATATCTATCTATATACATATAATGTGTACATATAAGTGTATGAGAGACAAAATTATATATAGGCTCTACACGCGTTAACTATATACATATACATATGTATGTAATTTTGCTTTATACATATGTATGTGTGTATGTGTATTCATAGAATATATTTTACTTGCAACCGTCTGCCTGCCTGCTGTTGCTGACGTAATTTTTAGTCCTGCTGCTGCTGCCACCATTATACTTTACACTATCGTTGCTTGTATGTTTACAAGGATAAAATGAAAATTTTTATATTATAAAAGAACACAATACTATTCATTAAGCTATATGCTAACTAGTTATAAACATAAAAATTTTATTTTACCGCGCACAGCATACTCGGATGCTGCTTGCTGCTTCTGATAATGATGATGGTGTTTTCGTTTGTTTTATTGTACATATTTTATTGTATATTCATACATATCTATAAAAATATACAATAAATTCTGACTAACTCCCTGCTTTCTATTTATCCTTTTCATTTATTATTATTATTTATACTTTTTTTTTCCTCATAATGCTTTTGATTGCCTCAGGCCATATATCCAGGATAATAGAGAGAAAAACAAAAATACAGAAAAAAAAAGAAAAGCATTTTGTTTCAAGGTCAAGGTTAACCCAACAATTTGTATACATCCATTTGTTCGTGCTATGTGATATTTACGAGATGAATTCCTAGATACATATACATCTGTATATACATATATATGTATGTTCATGTGTGTATATTTATAAGTGTGTATACGTTTATATAAATTATATGTACATACATATTTGTACATGTTTGATATGATATACATACATGAGCACGTGTATGTACACGTATACTTTTAGTCTCCTTCACCTTTCACGTGTAAAAAACATATATTACATACATATGTATGTACAACGTGCAGAAAAATCATGGATAAATTGATAACAGTAAACTGAAGCTACAATAATGAATAAAAAGAAAAGTTTAGTGCCAGGCATTATTAACATATTAATTCGTATATATGTATACATAAATACAATCTTACGTACGTATGCGTATGTATATACATACATATACAAATGTATGTATCTCATATGTACATTGAAAAATAAAATTCCATAATAAACCCTTATAAGAAAGTAGAAGGTGATAAAAATCGTTATAACCCTTTTTTCAGCTTTTTGAAAGTCTCAGATTTTCATTTTTGTTCGACATCTTGAGATATGATTTTTTAGATATTGAAGTTAAAAAAAATGAGTTTGTAACATGCACATAAATATTGTTCTTTACATTACATAAGTATGTATATAACATACGTAATATCTAAACAGATCCCTATTTTATGTAAACGTGTTTTCAATAACATAACAGGGTGATTTCATGGTGATAGAATAAATTCTAATGACCTACCAAAATTATAATAATTTTTTTTGACTTTTTCATATTTAAAAAATCTTGAAATTTGAACGAATAAGATAATGAGGTTATTCCTGAAGATATCATGATTTAAAATTTAGCTATATGTACTCAGTTTCAGGCAACTATTATGAGAGGTGCCAAATTTTCTTCAACGATAAATATTGACAGGCGAACAAATTTATTTTGTTTATGTGAGCAGGACCTATTACCACGTGATCATTGTGAGGTCGAAACGAAATCACTCTGTACAAAATAAAAGGTGCGAATTTGTAAGAATACATCTATGGTTGCTATGGTAGTGATATTTAATTTAAACTCTATATACCTATATGAATTTCTACGTACATTTAGATAGATACAATGTATAAAAAACATTTGTGTACACATATTGCAAATGTAGTAGTGTATGCAAACACTCGGTATGTTATATTTATTTAATTCATACTGCGAAAATTTTATTTAGAATTTTTGTATCCATGTGCAAACATTTTACATATATGTATATGTACATATATACAATATTTTGTTAAAGGCAAAAGTCCTTGCAACACACACACACAACAATTACAAAAATGAAAATTTAAAAAAAAAAAAAATACATTTGTTTTTTTTTTTTCTTTCTAAATATAAAATGAAATTCTATATTACAGTTATTGCACACAATAATTTTAATATCTAATTCATTTGTTTACCATATGCATATGATATATGTATGCATGTGTTTATGTATTTATATATGTGTGTATGTACCATATGTGATATATGTATATTTGATTTTTCCTTTCATTTTTTTTTCTGTCGAATCTTCATGCATATGTTATATTAAGTAGACATATATAAATGCAAATGAATTATAGTCTATAAAATAAATTTTCCACTTTTTATATGATATGATATGATATATAATATACATTATTTTGTACATACAATATGTATAAATGTACTTAAATGTATGTATGAAAATGTAACAAATATTCTATGATCATCTGTAGCAGTTAGTACATCTCTTATGTACATCTCATAAATAATACTTGTAATGTATATGTTTGTGTGTTTGTTGCAAAACTATATATGTGCATACAATTCATGTATGTACATACATACATACATAAACGCATGCATATATGTAGTTACAAATTTTGCATTATAAAATCTACAATAACAACCACTTAAAATAGTCGAATTTCTGATATAAATTAAAATGAAATCCAAAAAAAAAAAAAAAAAAAACTAAAATAAATTAAAATAAAATAATGTAGTCTACGTAGAAAATTAAAGAAAAGCTACAAAAAAAAAAAAGAAAAAAAAAATGAAAAAAAGAAATATAAAATGTATTATGTATTATTATTGTTGACACAATTTTTCATTTGACATTGATCTGATGGCACATAGTACATGGATACTTTTCATTTCAAATTAAAAATAAAAATGAAAAGAAAACTTCGTTTTGAAGAAAAGGAAAATTCTTTAATTTGGAAAAAAGGAAAAAAAAAAAAAAGATATAAAATGTTTGTTTTATTTTTTCTTTTTGTTGTCCTTATTATTTATCATTTTGTGTTAGTTTGTTGTTTTTTTATTTATTTATTTTTTTTTTTTTTGTTAAATCGAAAAAAAAAACTTTTTATGAGTAACTTAAACAATAATAAAATAACAAAAAAATAAAAAAAAAATATATCAAAATCAATTATTATTGAAACCATTTCAAAGCAAAAAACAAAAAAAAAATAAAAATAAAAATTTTTTCATATATTTGACATAGATACTAACCCCTCTAAATAAAAGAAAGCCTGAAAACTAAAAAACAAAAAAGAAGATAAAAAACAAATTATCAGTATTTTATATTTGATTTTTTTTTTTTTTTTATTTTACAAAAAGAAAAAACTGGAAAATTTACAGCATAACATTCAAATTAAAAAACACGAAAAAAGTATTTCCCCCTTTTTTTGAATTAATTAATTTGTAAAAAGCAAAATATGAATGCTTGCCATAATCTACATAGCCTTACATATACATACATACATACATACAGCACTCAAATAAATTATTTCATTTTTTTTTTTTTTTAATTTTTACAAAAAACTAAAGAATATAGGAAAAACTGAAAAAAAAAAGGATTTGTCAAGGACAAAATGAAAATTAAAATTTTAACAGTAATTCAGTTATGATTGTTATGTAATTGTATGTACAGTGTACACTGGGCTAATTTATATTTTTATATCCAGGCCCGATTGGGCTGAGGAAGAACATACTCACATACATACATGCATATAATGATTAGAACTTTAACGAGATGGGTGAGCATGCGCGTAGAAATGTTCAATTAGATTTGGTTTGGTTTTTTGTCTTCATTTTTTCTTTTTCTTTAATTAAAAAAAAAAAAATTTAAAAAAAAAACAAACGGTTTTTGAATTTTCCGTATTTAACGACTTTTTCTTTTTTGGACTTCTCATGATCTTTACTACTCATATTATTAACCCTATGTCAATTTCGCTTAGGTTGTATAAGAAAGTCCTAGCGTACACAATACAAAAGTGATAAACTACTTGTTGTACAGTGTAGTTAGATTTTTTGACAAGAAAAAAACGAAATCTAGGTTTGGTTCTTTATTATTCTTTGTGCTCCTCTAGAAAACAAAAAAATCATATACCAAATTAACTAAGATTTTTACTTTGATTGTTGCAGAGAAGGATGCATTAATATATTATATAATAGAATTCATAGTACCAATTCTTTTATTATTGTCTTGGTCTTATGGCTCTTCTTTGTACATTGATTCCTATATCATTTTGTTTTTTTACAATTAATGATTTTTTTTTTTTGTTTTCTTTTTTAATATAAACAAAACATAAAATAAAAAATGATAAAATAAATAATTATATTATTTTTATATTTTTTCTATATTTTATACAAAAGTTAACTGGAGCTGCTCAAATAGTATTAGGGGCTGCATTATTATGGGGTCATGTAGGATATTTTGCAATTGTGCAAAATAAATTTTGGGCACCATCAACAATATTATTGGCACTTGGTCCATTTACATTCATATTATGTTGGGTTGGATGTCAAGCAACGAATCAAAAGAAACGATGTATATTGGGAATGGTAAATTTTTGTAATATAATGATGGTGTTAAAAAGAAATTTAAAATAAATAAAAAAAAAAAAAAATAAAATAATGAAGATATAAAGTACTTAAAAAGTACTGTAGCAATTATATTATAGAGAACAATAGTTGTATGTATAAATATCACTTTGATAATAATAGTTAATTATCCAATTAAATTAAATTACAATATACCTAATTACTTGTTTAATAATTTATTTTGTTATAATAGAATTTATGTATTTAAAAAAATATTTTTGTTTTTATGCTTTTAAATATATTATATTGTAATTTTTTCTGTTTTTTTTTCTTTTTTTTTTCTCTTTCCTTTTTTTTTGTTTTTTTTTTTTTTTTACAAAATTTGAAAAAACAAAAAAAAAAAAAAACAGTTCAGTGCTCTACTTGTTGCAGAAATTTGTGTTCAATTTATCGTTTGTGGATGGGCATTAGCAATGCGTGAAAGTCTTCCAACAACTGTGGAAGTATTTGTTGATGATTCGTTTGTGGAATTTCTAGATAAGTTTACAAGAACCAAAGCTGATAATTTGTTTGATAGACATTTGTGGAATAGAATGCAATCGCAAGTATATAACAAAATAAATAAATAAATAACTAAAGCAAATGAAAAAAAAAAAAACATTTTTCTTTTTTTTGCACATAGAAGTCAATATATTCTTTCTTATCCATTAAATAAAAATAAAATATATAGAGTACAATTATTTACCAAAACAAAAAAAAAATGCATAAATTACAAAATGTTTCAATTTTTATTACCATTTTTATTTTTCTTTATAATTTTTCTTTATTTTTATTATAATTTTTGTATCATTTCTTGTATGTTTCTTTTTTTGTTTTCGTTTTTTTTTTTTTTTTTGTTTTTTGTTTTTCTCTTGATTTTACAATGAACATTTTTCAGTTGCAATGTTGTGGAGTTAATGGTCCTGTTGATTATAGTCGTCTGGCATTACCATGGTCATGCTGTTCAAGACCACAACATGCTTATGAATCGGCTTGTGATACACATTATAAGAGAGGTTGTCTAGCTGTATTATCGGATCAAATTCGTGAAAGACTATTATTTGCATGTTTTGCTGCTGCTGGGATAGCCATCATCCAGGTATGAATATACATACATACATAAATATTATATAGTATTCTTGTATGATTGTTTTTGTTTATAATTTTCATGTGTGTGTATTTATTATTTATACATTTTGGTATATACATAGTATATATGAGTACATGTGTATGCGTACATTCCATATAATTTATAAATTAATTAGGTTAAGTTGTAAATTGTTTTAATTTTTTATTTATAAAACATGAATAAAAAAAAAAAAAACAACAGAAATGGCAATGAATTTTCATTGTAACAATATTTAATGCTACATAGTACACTGAATAATAAATAACAAAAATGAAATTTTTAAAAGCGGAAATTTCATCAATATTAATTTTTTTTTGTTTTTTATTAAATTAATTACAACGAAATCAGAATTTGTATTTTGAGTGTAATTTCAGAACTAGTTAAATTAAATATGTAATTAATTGATTAAATTATTTTTTTATTTTATAGTTTTGCTATATATGAGCCATTTAAAGTTGGAGATTATCTTTTATACCCTACTAATCTTCACAGAAAAGGAAAACTTTGATTACTATATAATATAAAATTTGCAATTATTTGAGTATTTTAAACTCTAAAATGAGAATTACATGTAAATCTTGATTTTGAAAATTTTTAGTTTATTTAAATTTTAAAATAAACGGCTAATATTTTTATTAATCGTTTAAATAATGTAACTGAATATATTTAGCATATTAATATGTATATATTAATAATGGAATTATTATAGTATGTAATTTAAAACTCAATTTAATGTAATCATATAATATACTATAATACATATGAATGTAATATTATGTAATAATTAGAGGAAATTAGCGATAATATACAGAATACATAAATACATGAATAAGATGAATACATAGAAATTACATATGCTTTCATGTTATTCGTATATAGTATTGAAATTATTACTAAAAAGAAATTGAATTTTATTCTAATTAAAATTATTTTATACCTACATACATACATAGTACATATTTAAAATATCATTAATGTACTATGCAGTCGCGTACATGTATACATCTATAAATTTATTAGAAAAATTTTATTTATTTTTTTTTTTATTAATCCTGTAATTTATTTAAGGGAAAAATCAAGAACTTAATATTTTTTTCTTGCATACATAAGTACATATAAATACACATATGTATGTATGCATGTTATTTAAGTAACATATAAAAAGGAACAAAATAAAAATAAAATATATGTAGTACATATACGTGAATTTATTTAGTAAAATACAAGAAAAAAAAAAACTCCTTCATTTATTTTATTTACTTGTTTATTTTATTTACTTGTTTATTCGTAAGTTGAAAACAAAAATTTATCCTTGGACACATTTTTTTTTTTTTTTTTTAGATTTTCTGATAGATGTACAATGTACACACATACATACATACACTACCATGCATATGAATGTACATATGCACCAAATTGTATGTACCTATTTAAGGATTTATTATTTATTTACATTTTTTTTTTCTCATTTTGTTATTCACTTTATTTTTATTTCTGTCTATATATATAAATATATGTACTCGTATATAAAATGATAAAAATTTTAAACTTTGCTATCTTGTTTCTTTTTTTTTTTTTTTGCAAAAATTTAGGTTAATAGATAAAATCTTACAAGAAACATATTTTTAGTTTTAGTTTTTGTTTTTGGCTTTTTTTCGGGGAGGAAAAAAAAAATTTATAATATGACATAGATTGAAAAGTACAAAATAAGTAGTATTTAGGTTCAAATGGGAATCTCAACAAATAATTATGTTTTTTTTTTTTTTTTATTTATTATTTTTAAAAGAGTACTCGTAAATATGTATAAAAATAAAAAAAAAAATTTCGAAAAGAAAACAACGAAAACAACAGACATATTTTATTTTGTTCGATTTATTATTCCTGTATTGTTGTTCTTTATTATTACTTCCTCGGATTTTTATTTGTTTTTTTATTTAACATTTTAATAAGCTTATGATAGGCTCATGCAAACCAATAAAATTTTTACAGAGAACAATCAAATTATAATTCATATTTGTTTACAATGAAAAATTATAATGATTATTGTTTTTATTCTTCATTTATATTTTTTATTTTATTTTTTTTATTTTGTTTTTAATTTTCACAAGTAAATATGTATTTTATTTTTATTTATTTATTTTGGTTCATTGGTATTTTTCTTTTGTTTTTCTGTGTTGATTATTGAATTTTTAATCAACATTTATTTATCGATCGATTAAATTTATTTACATCCAGAATATGAAATGATTTTTAATTTATTTATGTATGTAGTTATGTACATATTTTTTTTTTTTTTGTTTAACAGTTGAAATACATACCGAAAAGCTTTTCCTACGTCAATATTTAATGTTTTTTTTTTTTCTTTTAAGTTTGTTTTCATAATTATTTGTGTGTAATTGAGTTTAAATATTTCACAACATTTTCTTTTAATTTTTAATTTTATGGTTTTAAATGTATTTAGTCTATCCGGTCTATAACTACTATTTAGTCTATAACTATTAATAAAGAACAAATCTTAGATTTTTTCATGTTGAAAAGTTTTAAAATTTTCCTTCTTTATTTTTTATTATTTTATTTAGTTTAATTTTCATTATATTTTACAATATTTTCAATGTAAATGTATGTTTGAAGTGTTTAAAAATAATTTATTGTATTTTTACTTATTTAAATGTTATCATATATAGGTATATAGTATATAATAAACATATATATATTTTTTTTCTTTTTTTTGTTTGTAAATTTCCTCTGTATAGAGCATTGGGGTCTTCTGTGCCATTCAACTGACCGTACTACTTGGAAGAGCTGCTGCCGGTGAGGACATAAATTCAGTTGCAAAACGACAACAAGAATTGCTTCCATTATCTATTCAGGAAAAAGGACGACGAGATCTGCCATCACCTATGACTCTTACGCCGACGGCGCCAGGTCATCGAATCTTGAAGACTGCTCCTCCACCGCCACCACCTACAATGCCGAAATGACAAACAATTAGTTTTTAAAATATGACAAAATACAAACCAAGCAAAAACAGAAAAGAAAAAAAAAATACAAAAAAATAAGTAAAAAAAATTAAACAAAAAAAAATATCAAAGGAATAAAAATTTGAAAAAAGCCACAAAAAAATGTAAAAAAAAAAACAATAAAACAAAAACAACAATTTTAGTTAAAAACCAAAAAAAAAATATTCAAATTAAATTTAAACAAAATATACAATAAAAAATTACATTAAAAAAAAAACACATACATTAAAAAAAAATCAATTTCAAATTTTGAAAACACATTACAGTTACATGATGCATTTGAAAAACAAACAAAAAAACCAACTTAAAAAACCACAAAAAAAAACAAAAACAAATACCAGTAAAAAAGTAAGATAAAATTTTAAAATGAAATTATTGTACATTTTAGAATTAAAAGTAGATTTTCTTTATTTTTTTTTTTTTCTTTTACCATTTTTTCTTGTTAATAATGATTGCAGAACCTGATCAAAAGTGAGGATGATGATGAATGTTGATGACAAGTATGAAATGAATAAGAAAATGATCAAGAAAATGATGTTGATGCCCCATACTACCTAAAAATTTACTACATAACTTTTGTAGATGTTGATGTACTTAAAAATTTTCAAGAAAGCTGATGCATTAAATACCAAGATCAGGGCAACTGCCCATTGTAGTTTGTGATAGTTTAAAAAAAAAAATTATTATTATTATTATTATTATTATTATATTATAATTATAAAATACACTATATTTGATTAATATTTAAAAAAAAGGAAAAAAAAAATGAAAAGACACATACACATAAAACTGAATGTTGGCTTTTCAGATTGTTTAAAGCAATTTGAATTCATTAAAATTATATTTAATGTTTTATTTATAATAAAAACAAAGAAAACAAAAATAAATAAAAAATATAAATTTAAAAAAGAACATTAAATATTGTAGTAGTTGAGAAAAAAAAAAAAAAAATTTAAAAATCTAAAAAAAAAACTTCCAAAAATTTCCAAAAACGATGTATTTTTCTAATTAAAAAAAAAAAAAAGTAATGAAAAATAAGAGAAATTATATAAAGATAAAAATTGTTCATTGAATCATTTTTATTTATTTATTCGCCAATAAGAGGCAAAAGTAAAACAAAAGGTATAAATTAATAATAAAATGTTTTTTGACAGTTAGAGTTTTCCAACTATATTTAAATAATGTTAAGAAATTACAAAAAAAAAAAAAAAAAAAAAAAATTATTAAAAAAAAAAGTTTTAAAAATACAAAAAAAAAAAATTAAAAATTTTTAAAAGAAGTGTACTACTGATGATCGTTTAAATGGAAGAAAACTGAATATGAAGGACATAAAAAGTTTTAAAAAGCAAAAAATGAGGGAATTACATAAGTTAAAGATAAAAAAGAAAAGTAAAAAAAAAAAACACAAAAATATTTGTAGTTAGTTAACGACACTAGTAGTTTTTTAGCTTCACTTGACCAACTTCATCATTATAATGGTATATATTACATGAATATATTTAAAAAAAAAAAAAAATTAAATAAAAAAATTATATATATATATTGTATATTATATACTTTGAAAGTAAAAATTTAAATTTGAGATAAATTTTAAAATGATGAAACAACACAGACAACACAAACAGCAATAGAACATAACACTATGAAAAATATGTATTCAAAAGGAAAATTGAAAGTAAACAAATAGTAAGGATAAAATGAAAGAATTCAGAACATCTTCACATTTAAATTCAACAAATAAAAATTAAATGCGTTATAGATAACAACATAAAAAAACCCAAAATAAATGAATAATAATTAAATAAACAGACAGTTATATAAAAAAAAAGGAAATAATTGAAAAAGGATTACAAAATAAATCAAAAAAAGAAAAAGCAATGAATTGTTCGTTTGTAAGTTTAATGCAGGATTCGATATGATGAATTCAAAAAAAAAAAAAAATAATAAAATAAAAATATAAGTGAAATGAAATAAAAATAAATAAGTAGTAATAATTTCAAAAAGCAATGAAGAATTTTCTAAAATAAAGCAAAAGAAAAGCAATGAAGCAGAATAATAATGGCAACAGAAATACCAATTTGAATGAAATAAAATGAAATAAATAAAATAAAATAAAATAAATGAAATAAAATAATTAAATAATGGAAAAAAAAAATGAAAACTTACAAATTTTTACTTCTGTGTAGAAAGACTTTTCTCTTTATTTTTATGTTTTATTTTTTACGTGGAATATATTTTTTTATTTTTCTTTTTTCTTGTCATTTGATGTATTTTTACTATTTACGATTTTAAAAGTCAATTAAAAATTCTGAAAAACTAATTAAAATGCGTTTTATTTAATATAAAATACATAATTACATTATATTTATGTAAAAGCATATTATTATAATTTAGTATACATAGATAAATAGAAATTTTAAGAAATGAGTCCGATACTAATATTTTTGTTGGGATAATAAATGCAAATAAACATATACACATGTATTTTAAACTGCTAAAATCATCACAAATTCATAAGAATAAGATAATTTTGTTTTATCTTTATTTTATTTTATTTTTATTTTTTAAATTTATTATATACATATGTCTAAAGTTTTATGCACCATACACATATGATATTTATATGTACATGTTATTTAAAATTTTCATATTCATATGGAATGGTAATTGAAAATTCTAAAATTCACAAAAACAGTGATTTTCCCTTAATTTTAAAAATTGCCATTCAGTCTTAAGTATTGTGATTACAGAAAGGAATGTTGGGATATTACGCAAATATACAGTACGTATATCCAAAGGATTATAGGATAAAAATAAAAATAGAATAAGGATCAAAAATAAATTTAGAACTAATATTATATATAAACTTAAAAAACCAAAATTCGATAGCAATTTTATTTTTAAAATTTTATTAATGAAATCAATTTTTTTCTTACAATATAAATTTTAAAAAAATATAATAATACAATGAAAAAATTATATAAAATCAGGAACTCATAGAAAATTATCTACTTTATCAGTTTTTGTTACTATTCAATTGTATATAATTGAATTATGTCAGTAATTGCATAAAAATATGAATAATATATTTTAATAAACGAATACCTGATTAGTAATAATTAAAAGAAAGGTTTACAATTCATTGAAGTACATCAATTAAAAAAAAAAAAAAACGATTCATGAAATGAAAAATTTGAAAAGCTTTCTTACATATGTATTGAATTATCATAACATAACTTTAAAAAAATACACTACAAATTCACACATTTAATCTTAAAAATATTTCGATTTTGTTTTATTATTTTGAACTTATTTTAATTTACTTATTTACAATTTAATTTTATTTAAATATTTTGCTTAAAATTTATGTTTATTTTTGGAATGGCAAACGAAGGAAAAACAAAAATAATAATTAAAAATATATCTATTATAATTACTATTATTATTTCAAAATTGAAATAATCAAGTCTTTAAAATTTTAAAAATTAATCTAAAAAGAAAAACGAAAAAAAAAAAAAATTAGTTGTAATAATTTTAAAATTATTTTTAAAAAGTATATATATATATATATATTTTCATTACGATATTTTATGTAATTTCGAATTCAAAAAAAGCAAAAATAAAATAAACTAGAATAAACAGAAAAAAAAATTACAACTATCAGACGATTTTTGTTTTCTTTTAGAATCCTAAATGGAATTAAAAGCCCTAAATTAATTATTAATATAGTAATAATATCTAATTAGTAAGAAAAATAATAAAGTGTGATAGGAAAAATAAAATACTGTTATATAAAAGTACATCAACCGCACACATAATTATGGATTTGTACTTTCCAATTAAAAATTTCCGAGAAAACTTTTTTTTTTAGTTAATTTCCTCTTTGTATTTCGATTTCAAGCATTTTCTCTTGTATTTGTAAACTTCTTCTAACATATTCTTCAATAACGGATAATTTTTTTAATTCGATTTGATTAGCTTCTGCTATTAATTTATTCGAATATTCGCTATCTTCTCTGGCACGTTTATTTAATCTTTTTATCTCATCTAATATTTCTCTATTAAAACTACGTTTTTTTATTCTTTTTATATTATAAAATTTTTGTGGATTATTCTTATTGTTAGCAGTATTTGCGTTAGTTGCTGTAGTAGTAGTAACAGATGTAGTGGTAGCAGCATCAGCATTAATAGTAGCGGTTGTCGTAGTCATTGTATTAACAATGCTATCTGTATTTGTAGTAACTATGATTGTATGATTTTGTGCATTTTTATTACTATTTAAATTATAATTATTTATAATTGATGGCATATTATCATTATATAGAAAATTATTGCGTCTTTCACAAGCAATACTTAAATTATTATCATTATCAGGAATATTAGCTCCATTATCTGATGTTGAGCTTGAATTTGGAGAATCTGGTGCTTGATTAATTTCTTTGTCCTTTAATAAATGATTAAAAAACAAACTAACATTTTAAAAAAGACCAATTGAATTGATTTCATTATCTATTTACCATTACATAATCTTCTTCTTCTTCCTCTCGTTTTACTGCGAGATTATCGTATGCTCCAAAGGCCCCAAGATGATTAAATGGTGCAAAATGTCTCAGAGAATTTAGATGACTTAAAGCTCCAAATTGTCCAAGTGATTTTAATACTTCTAAATGAGGAATATCTTTAAAAAATAAATAAATAAATTACAAAGACTCACGTTTATTACTAAAATTTTAATTTACCTGGTTCTACTCTAGCAATTTTAGGAGATGAAGGTCCTGAAAAATAGTTGAAAAAATAATTAACCCAATTAAAAATTAGATCCTAATATTAAAGAACTTTAATTTTACCTGCTACATATTTATCTGCCTTAATCATTTCATCTTTATTACTCGTTGCTTCGAGTTTAGCATCATCCTTGTATAAATGACCGATTAATTCATGTACTTCATTGTAAACAGGCCAATTTGATGGTTTACCATCTGACTGATACATTAATTTCCGTTCATGTCTATTTATAACAACAACAAAAATCGTTCAAATATAATTCATCTAACATCTATATAACTCACAATAAGTTGAAATTACCTATATTTCTGGGTCATATTATGTGTTTTAACTTGAACATCACGACTTGTCAGGGATAAACCGAATTTATTTAATTTATCAGCAATTTTTTGGTATACAATTGACGTTCTTTTTGATTTTTTTAATTCAGAATAATATTGTTGCCAATATTTAACGAATGCTTTTTCAGTTTCTGAATTCCAGTTTGACCTTTTTCGTCGTTTTATTGGTGGAACTGGGCTTGTTATATTTGATGAGAATGTACTTGGATCAACTGGCACAACATGAGATTCAATATCTGATGTATTAAATATTATTCCACCTCCATATGCATTACCTTCTTCTGTTTCCCCACTTTCTGCTCCAGCATCACCGTATGATACATTATTATTGTAATTTGAATTTGAGCTCAAATCCATTACAAAATTAGGATTTGTATAATTGTCATCATGTGAATCGGAAACGAAATCATTTTTATTTAATTCATCATCGTGTCTTATCGATTTGTCATTATTATCTGTTGAAATATTTAAATTGTTCTGATTTTTTAACACTTTAACAGAATCTATTTCTGAGTAATCATTATCTGTTGAAATTGTAGTTGATGATGATGATAAAGTTGAACGAAGCGATTTTAGATTTTTATTATTTTCAGATAATTTTGCTGAATTAATTGGTGTATTTATTTTTGTTTGAAAATTTTTTCCAATAATTTTTGATTTTTTTAAATTCTCTTTATCATTTTGTAATGCTATTACATCATTATTGTCCTGTTTTGCAATAAAATTATTTTCATCTAATTTTAAATTATCACATTTTTCTATTTGTAATATTTTTTGCTTTTCATTTTTTTGAATATTATCATCATTCTGATTATTATGAATATTTTTTAATTCATTTATATCAGATTTTTCTATTTTATGAATAACAGATGATTTATTATCATCATTATTCAATATTTTATTATTAAATAATAAAAATTTTTTTGATTCCTGATTAATTTTTATTAATTTACTATTTACATTTTCGATGCTATCAATTGTACTTGTAGTTGTAGTCTCAATTAAATTTGTAGTTGTAGTGGTAGTAGTGGCATTTGTATCACTGTTTTGTTCATCATTTATAATAACTGATGCCGTTTTTGAAACATTTTCGACCCCTTCTTTATTATTAAAAATATTCTCAGCAACAGCATTTATTATATTAACAATAGAATTATTTGTTTTCGAGGTAGTCATTCTATAATAAAATAAATATAAATTTTATATAGTTATTTTTTTTTTTCTATTAAAAAATTATAATAAATATTATAAATACTTACTTGTTTGGTGTAAACAATTTAAATAACCCGAGTGGCTGATACTTTTTTCTTGTAAATTGTTAACTTCAACATTTAGCAGCAGGCAAAGTGTTATTAAAGATATACAAAAAATTACAAAATGTATGTAAATTATAAAACTGATAGTATATGTCAAAAACAGCTGTATAATTACAACTGGATTTATAAATAAATTCATATTATCGAATATATTCGTTAAATAATTTTTTAAATCATATTTTCAATTCTATTATTTGTGTACAATTTTGATTAAAATAATTTAAATAATCTAAATTTAAAATTCCATTCAAGAAAAAAAAACAAATTTCAAAAGCATTAAATTTTAAGTAAGCATATTTAATTGAAGTCCTTTTATTTTATACAGAACAGAATTCGTTTTTTTTTTTTTTTTGTTTTAAAGAGAAAATACTTTTTTTAATCGATTTTTTTTTAAATTTAATTTAATCGATAATATCGAATAATTTGTTTGATTCTTGATTTTTGTTTTGTTTACTTTCTCTTTCGATTTTAATGATTTCATTGGATTTCATCGAATATTTTTATTTGTCTATGGTCCTTCTGTTAAATCTCAGCCTATCAAACTACTATGAAAATTAATGTTTATTAAAATATTGGAAATGGAGAAATGAAATTAATGTGAAAATGTTTACAATCTGGTAGATCATTTATGGTAATTTGAACTGAATGAATTAATTTATAATATTTATTTGATACAGATAGATATATCCTTTGATATTTAATATGTGCCAAGGTCGCGGGTATTGGGTCAAATAAAATGTTATGGTTATGACTGTGATGAATGTAAAATCAAAATTATTTATTTATTTTTATTTTTAATTTTTTGTTTCTTTTTTGAAAAGAAAAAACCATACCATGCTAAAGCACATGTAAATTAATTAAAATACAGAATCAATATACTTAATTTAATATAATTTTATTTAATCCTAAAATTTAGGGAATACTACCAACAAGTACCTACTATTAGCAACAATTATTAGCTAAAATTTGCTAAAATACAAGCGACTATTTTTATTTGTACTTTATATTTTTTTTCTTCTGTAGTAAATATCCTTTGTTAACAACAATTTTGAATGCTTTTCTTGCATGATAAAAAATTATTACATATCATCAAATAAAAACACAAAGTCGAACAGTTTAAACAAAATGAAATGTTTATTAAACGAATCCATTTCACATACATAGGATACTCGTTACATACCTACATACATAATCGAAAGATTAAAATGAGGAAACGAAAAGGATATTGTTCAGTTTGTAGGGAAACTACATATACGTAACAGTATTCAATCAAATATGTAAGCAAATATGGTTAAAGCCAAAGAAAGTCGAAACAAATAAAAAATATTTTACATAATCCCTCATTGATTTGATTTGATTTTGTTTTTTTAATACATATTTTTCATAGTGCGTATTGACGCGTTTTTAATTTGATAAACCAATAAAGTAACGTACATATAAATAAGGAAAAATAATATTTATTACACGCAATGTCCTAAATTTTCTTTCTTTTTGTACTGTACCTATATAATAGCCCTTCTTTATTTTTCTTTACAGCTCGAAACTTGGTTGTTTTTTTGTACAATAACACAAATCTGTCTGGATGGCGCCTTTTTATTGACTTCATTTACAATATATAGCATTGATAGCATGTATGTATGTATAATGTCCTTTTTTTTTTATTTTTGTGCTCTCTACTACATTGTATACGTACATTTATGTATGTACTATTTGAATTGAATATTACGTGTATACTGTGTGACTGTGTCATACTTATATGTACATACATACTTATGTATATTTACAAAATTATTTACAATAAATGCACTTCCATATAAAAATTTTATACATTTAAAATATTACATATATTAAAAATTTTTAAATTGATACTTACATATAAAATTATTCGCTTACATCATTCTATGTAATAAGGGAAAGAAAATCCAATACATTGAATAACTGATAATTATCCTGTAATAATAAATTTATTGTTAAACGAAATACATACATATGTATGTAGGTATTTGACAATAATAATTTAAATATAAATAGGTATAATAACAATTTTTCTTGATTTTATTAGCATTGATATTGTTGATATTTAAGTAGAAGCTTTTCTGCACTAGTGTGTACATACATATGTACATGTATGCTCATATGTATGATGTATAGTACAGAGTAAAGGGAAAGTGTAAATAAAAAGGATTCTGGATACATAAAAGTATTAATATCTTATTGTTTACAAAGGGTATGTTTAAAAAGATGTCCATTCTTCATTGCGTCTGATTCTAGCAGTTTTGTTTTTGTACATCTTTAGTTTATGTAAAGCCATACACAACGAAAAACAATTCAAATTAAAATGGGATCGTCCCAAAAATTCGGATTATCGTATAAACGATAAAACTGGGAGTTTGAATTTTACTTACACTTAATAAACTATTCAAATGTCATATATATAACATACTTACATATGTATATCTGTTGTGCATATATTGTATAAAATATATGCTTCTGATATACATATGTACATAAATATATAAAAATCTATAACATTATTAATTAAGTTACATACATACAACATGAATTCATAACTTCTTGGACTCTAGCTAGAATTCTGTAGCTGCTTTAGATCTTTAGGGATATGTACATACATACAGATTACAATAATGATGACTTTATTCTATGCCAAATTTCGAACATACATATTTTATTGGCGTGTAGTATGACAAAATTAAAGATTTGTTATTATTTGTATGTATGATTGAGTGGCCTACGAAAACTCATTCAGATAACATAGGTATACCATACATATGCATACATCTATGACTACATACATACATATATATTAGATATATATTAAAGAATTGATTAAAGATATCTACTTCCGTCAATTGTAAAAATATTCGTAATTTAGAATTGTTTTTAATCTTGAGTGAGTAAATTTTTTTCACAGAACATGTTTAAGTATGACGTGATACTATAATTTATGAATGTATAAAGTATATAAACTATAACTACTACATACGTATACTATACTTAAATGTACATACATATGTATGTATGTATGTACGTATGTACAAATAAAAAACTACAAACATACAATTAAGTATATAATCTATAAGTACATGTATGTATATATGTACATATATATATAAATACATATGTATTGTTTGTAGTATATATCCATACATATACATATAAGTATGTACAAATTATTTCAAATGAAACAATTTAATTCTACTTTTTCCTATCTTTTTGTTTCTTTTAATTCCGATTTTAATATATATGTATATGTATGTATGCAAATAAAATTGAATCATCGCATATTTATATTTATATGATCATTTAAATTTGTTTATACATACACACAGTGCTTCGAAATTTCAAGTAAGTTTGTTTTGTAAACAAATTTAAATAAACAAATAATACAAAATCATTTTTATCTATTCAATACTCTCTTTAGTCTTTACATTACATATCAGAGACAGTGCTATCGTTTTACTGTAATTTTAGTATTTTTACTGCTTTTTAATACCTGACGATATCATGATTCATGACAAAAGATTATTGAATTTAAAATTCAAATTTCTTATAAGTAACAATGAGAAGAGGAAACATACATACATATATACTTTCATAAGACATGCACTGATATTTTACTACTTAATTTTACATACATGAAGCAAAATAAAAAATAAAATTACTTATTTTTAAATGGAAATTTCAAAAATTCAAATGAAAGCATGAAAAAATATAAGAGTGTTGTAATTAGAAAACTTAATTTGAAAAGCTCTTTTTTCAAACGTGTTATATAAATTGCTTTCAAGTTTTGCAAAACGATAGCACTGATCAGAGAATACAAACTCCATGAAAATTGAGAATTTTTATCAAGTTTTTGTATTTGTTTATATTGTATGTATGCTGTGCTGTGCTGTTGCGTGCATGCATACATATATGATATATGTATATCCATACAGATTCATTCGTATCATAGTGTATAGGTATACACGACAAAAAGTAGTTCGAATTAAAATGGGATCTTCCTAAAAATAGGAATATCGTATAAACGCTCAAAACTTATGAATACGTATTAACTATTCAATTGTCATATATATAATATCAGTTGTATATATGTACGTCATACATATACATATATATACATACATTAAGATTGAAATGAAATGCGGTTAAAGACTGAACGTATTAAATTCAAAGTCTGATCAAATAATTACCGTATACACGACTTGAATCCATATATCCATATATGTATACATATACACATATATATTTTATATGTATATATGTATATTGCTCTGTTGAATGCTGATGCATGATACATGCATGCAGCATGACATGCAGTAGGATAACAGGTATACATATATACATATATACATATATGCATATTTAATTTTCAATAATTCAATATGTTTCATTTCATTCAGTAGGATTTCAGTTTAGTCAGTTTTTTGAAGTTGGTTGGATTGGAATTTGAAAATACAGTAAATAAATATAGCAACACAGCTGAAACACAGTACACAGTTATTAGTTAATAGAGTTCATTCGTTCAAATAAGAAGTTTTGCTTTGTATTTAAATTAAAATTACGTGTTAATTTTTAATTCAAAAGGGTATTGTACTAAATTTTTATTTATTTATTTATTTTCTTAAAATATATATTTTTATTTTATTTAAAAAATAAATAATGTGAAATTTATTTCATATTTTTCGTTGTAAATTAAAACAAAGAATATTTAATTTTTTTTTTTAAAAGAACACAAATTAAAGAGAAAACAAACAAGAGTGATTTTTTGAATTTACAAAGAAATATCTTTTTTATAAACAATAGAGAAAAAATAAATAAAATTAATAAGGACAAAAATTGAAATAAACACGTGTATTTCATATTAAAAAGCAATTAATAGGGACTTTTAGATTTTTACTATTTTTTTTAAATTAATTTTCTTTATTAATTTCATTTTCATTTGTTTTTTTTATTATTATTATTAATATAGTGAAAATATATCTCAAGAGCGATAAATAAAAAAAAAAAAAATTTATCAAGATGAATTGTGGAATGTCTATGGTTAAATATGTTTTATTCATATTTAATTTACTTTGTGCGGTAAGTAAAGAAATTGCTTTTATTATTATATTATTCGTATTTTACATTAATTATATTAAATATATATAATATATATTGTTCATTTTATAAAGAACGACAATACAATAATAATAAAAATATTTTGTTTTTTACATACATACGTATACAACAAAGTTGCGTGTATTATTTGTGTTTATACATAATATAAACATATGTACATATTGCTATATACATACATATATTTTGTGTATGAATAATACTTGAATTTCATCATCATCATCCATGTACCATGATGATCATTGTTGTTTTTTATGTTTTTTTTTTTTATCTTTTCATTATTTAAAATTGTTATATGTTTGTACATGCATTACATAGTGCACATAGTAACTATATGTATATTTATCATATATTCACAAGGCAAAGAAAAAAAAACATGATTTTTTATTATTTAAAAAAAAAAAAAAAACATCTACACAAGGTAGAAAAAAATTGTCTGTTTTTTATTACGATCTGTGAATTTTTTATTTGTCTTAAATTTTAAATGTTTATTTTAATTTGTATATACATATGTATATATGTATATACAGGGTGTACAATTCTATGTACAATTATGACAATTAAATAAATATGTAATAAATATGTGCGTATGTATATGGGTACTGTGCTGTTAAGAAAATGAAAAAGGCAACAGAAAAAAAAAAAAAAAACTGATTACTAATATGTTTATAAATGCATATTGCATACGCATTCATTTTTATATAAAAGTCAGCTAACAGCTTTGCTATCAAGTCCAATCTCCATCCATGATCCAATCATTAAGTTTTGTTTTGTTTCCTTTTTCTCATTTTGAGTTAATGTAAATTTGCATATTCTGCACTTTACTGGTATTATTCATTACTCCAATATATCCAACTTGGTTTACTTCACATGATAATGCAATTTTGCAATTTTATAGATATGTATGTATATACCCACCATACATACATATTACATTGAATGGATTCTAATAAGATCATTGTTTAATTAAAAATAATTTTTGAAATTCCTATTAAGAAAATATATATCCATGTTTTTCTTAGAATTTATACATACATATGTATGTACATATCTAAAAAGTTTTTAATATAGTAGTTTATTAAATGTCATTCCTAATACTAATGCTCTTTATTCTTACAAAATTGTTACAAGCAAATGTAAAAAAAAAAAAACGCTCAATAAAATTCTCAATTAGTTAATAGCTTTTTTACATACATATGTATGCATATGAAATTCGAGAAGTAAAGAATAAATTAAAATCAGCGAAATAAATGAAGACACAATGTATGAATTATGGATATGTATTGTGTACGCTCTGTATGTCTGTTATTTGGCTATTTGCAATTCTTTTTTTTTATATTTTGAAAATATCTGTATGATTAGATTAAATGATTAAATCAAAGATACGTAGGATGAAATGATACACGAGTGCTATCTTTTTATAAATTTCTTAAGTAGGTAGTAAAATGATAAAATTATCTATGAATTTTGATTAAATTGAAAAAATGTGCAATTTGACATCATGAAAATCCATAGAAAAAAATGTTTTTTTTTTTGACTACTTTAGACCTGTAAGCTAGCACCAAAAATACTACTATTGTAGTAAAACCATATTAAGATACCTATAACTATGTATGTAAATGTAGGTATGTTACGAATGACGCGAATTTTTTTAAAAAATTAATTAATAGTTTCAATAGGTACCTATATACATGTATGAGATAAATTCTTTTTATTGTTATAAAAATATCTAAAAGCACATGTGTACAAACATATAACATATTCTTAATTATAAATTAGATATACACATATGTATACACTCGAACTTCTTAATACAAAACATTAGACATATTATTCAAATGCCTATAAAGCCATTTTATTTTATATTTGGTAGATATGTTTTATATTTAAATATTTATCTATTTTAGCTAGGTATTTGTAATATTTTTATTGTGTTTTTCTTGCCATTTTTTTTTGTTATTATTGTTATTTTTAAACTTTATTTTTATATTTTACTTCTGTATGTATTTACTATAATGTGATTCAGGTTGTTGAAATTACATACCCTTAGTTTTACTTTTCTTTTAGAATTTTTCACTAGACTTTTTTTTTGTCATGTGTAAAATACTAAACACACTCAGCTATGAATAAAATTGTGTTTTTGTTGTGTGAATTACCTAGGTATAGGTATATTTTCACATATGGAAGAAGATAATTTCGTATTTCTCAAGTCAGATGAAACTATAAAAAAAATAAACAAAACTAGGTATACCTATACCTACATATGTACATATTTGTAGTCATATAATTTTTTAAATACCTAATTATTTCTCTATCTTTACGGTTTTTATAATTAAATTCTTGAAATTGAAAACTTTTAAAAATCATATTTAGGTATATCGAGTTTAGAAAAAATAAAAATATTTAAAATATTTACCTATCTATGTACTACATTCAAAGTTTTTTAAAACTTCGTCCAATGCTTTTTCTCTGTTTTTTTTTTTCTCTTTTCTTTTTAATTTTCATCTTTAAATTTAATGTGTAATTGAATTTTATTAAATTATTTAAAAGCATAAGAAAAGATTACCTAATCTTGTTTTTCTACGTAATCGAATACCTACATACTGTGTGTAAAATTTAGATGTCATGTACATACATTGTATGTGTTTGACAAAATACATACGTAAATACGTACATGGATAAATATGAATAGATTTACGGTTCAAAATGATGATATAATAATATACGATTTTATTAACAAATATCTACCTATTGCTATGTAAAATAAATTTTATTTTTTATTTAAAAAAAAAAAAAAAAAATGTTGATCAACTGGATCTGGATATAACATATAAGCGAATAAATCTCGCATATAAGCGAATTTTATTGTATTTTTATTTTTTATACATAAATAATATGTCTAAAATTTGTTTTGTATTTACGTTAAAAAAACCGCATGATACATTATTTTATATTATAGATATGTCAATACAATACACATTTGTGCGTATAAAATGACGTTCTTCAAATAATTATTTTACATAAGCCCCAATCCCCAAACAAATTAAATTTACATCATGAAATGAAATATGTCTGTTAATGATGTTGAGATGTTGATGGTGGGTGGTTATTCGGTTGGTTAGATGATTTGGGGCTTATTTAGGTTCAGATCATTTTTTACTAAGAAAAAAAATGAGAACAAAAAAACAAAAAACTTATATAATTCCATATTGTTAAATTGTTTATTTGGACGCTTATGTTTGCGTATATATACGCCTATGTATGTATGTACATATATACTATATATGTATATGTATGATCGTATTATGTTATTTAATTAGTCAAAAATATTGTTTTTTTTTTGGTTCTTGAAAGAACAACATCAGTTATTTTGTAAAATTTATAAAAAGCATTATGTTCGAAATTTAAATAAATGTAGGAATAAATATATATCGTACATATGTACATATGCTGCAATTAAAAAATTTAACTCTAAACTCACAAGTGTGTTCAAAAATGAATTGGAATACTACATGGATATGATGTATATATGTATGTATAAACGAGCACGTATGCTATGCTACATAAAAAATAATAGATTGTTAAAATCAAATTATTAATATTATTTTCATGTCAAGTGCATTACTTAAACCATCCAGTGTTGAAGCATAGAAAAATGATATCATTCTTAGGAATTACAATTAATGTATGTATATGTAGTACAAAAATTGTAATTTCAACGTTATAAAAATAATAATGTAATAATAATAATAATAACAAAGAAACAATAATAAAAATAAGGCCAACGAAAGTAAAAAAAATGTACCTATAATTTTACTTTTACACGATAAAGGAGTACATTTATTTAATGTTTTTTTGGTTCATTTTTATTGTGTACTATGTTATAATGTTTTAAACATGATATGTATAATTATATGTACATAAGGTGTTTCAGAGTAAAGGTCACAAAAAGGGCTCTATCATGTACTTCAGAGTGTTCCTAACAAAAAATCGTTCTGTATATGAATATGAATTTATATATGGATATATCTGCAAAATAAACAAATAAATTTACATAAAAAAAAAGAATAAGAAATGATTACAAAAAAATAAATAAACAAAATGAAATTTTTGATATATCTGTAATTCATATTCAAGGATAAAAATCAAGGATATAAATAAAAACGTAATTTATGTTATATTAAATTGTCAGAAAAACAAAAAAAAAAAAAAAAAGAAAACAAAACTAGATTAATCTCGGTATGGAATACACGAGCTGATTTTGACAATATACCTAATAATAATATAATTATGATAATGATAATGATAAATAATGATAATGATAAATAATGATAATATAATATAATAAATCTGTATTATAAATTTGCAAAATCTAAATCAACAAAGATATTTCATTAAATGATTTTTGAATTTTTTACGTACAATAAAAATCTTGATTTTTACTAATTCATTATCGAAAAAAAAAAAAAAAACAAACAAGAATTAACATCAACAAATTTTCATTCATAAATGCTTATTACCCAGTCCTCATACAAAATAGTCATACATATGTATAAAAATATAGGTCCATATGTACTATATTCTCATATTTGTTAGGCATATTTTTTTAATAATTTCAATAATTTTGACTTTTACGCAATGACGTTTAGATACATACATAGATAAATATACCTGTTTTGTTTTATAAAATTTTCGACTGAGTATTTTTTTCTTATTAACAAAAAATAATAAACATAATTATTGAAGAGAAAAAAGGTAATCTATGAGATTGTTTGAGAGTTCAATGTAATTAGTGGAAATATAATTATCATTATTTAATTGAAATTTATTTTTCAATGTTTTTGGCTTTTAAAAGTTAAACGTGAAACAAAGTCAAACGACAAACGAGTTTCAATTCTTTTATATACACATATGTATGTATACACTATGAATTTTTAAATCAAATTCTATGTCTATGAGAAATGATTTTTATTTTCAATTTTCTATAATTGATTACAAATTTTTTTTTTCCTTTTTTTTGTTTTTGGTTCACATAATATAAACAAATAAAAATAGAAAAAGTAATTTTGTAATCAATTGTAAATAACTGTGAATTTAATTCAATAAGTTATAATGATGATTTGTTACGGACATTGTATAAATATACCTAATTGCAATGTGTCAATTTGTTATACAAAATTCTAGCTCTCTAAAAATCAGAAAACAATAAATATTTAGGTAGGTAGGTACCTTATATTACCTGTAGAACATTATTTACATTTTCATAGTTTACAGAATCAATGAAACTTTCATGAAATGCAAATACATATGTATAATATTGATAACAGGTGATGACGATGATACATACCTGTTGAATATTTAATTTTATTTCAACGGTTAAAAAAGTACCTATGTAAATACAAAATAAATAAAAAAGATTTTTTGAACGTAGTGTAGTTAACTATATACATAGATGCTGACTCAACTGCTAGGTATATGATCTACTAAATATAATAGTGTGTGCATGTTGCTCATTTAAAAAGTAATATTTGCTATCTCTGTTTTTCACATACATACATATTTAAATTTAAATTATTTCGGTTTTGATTTTGAAAATAGAATTTTTTTTTTTTTCTTTTTAAAATTTTTATTTTATCACCCACTAATATTGTTTGTTGCTAGCATAAAATTACATTATACCATATTATACATATATCTGATATCAGTATTAGCAAAATTTACATTATAAGCAAAATTTTTGTTTATTTTGTCAACGTTTAAAAATATTCGAACATTTAAATTGACTCTAAGAGCAATTAATGAAAACAAAATAAATAAATAATAATGAAATATAACGTACAATATGGACGTACTATGTGCAAGTATGCAATTTCCTTTGGTACAGTAGGTAGGTAGGTACCTACTTATTTTTGTGCTTCATTTATTTTCGATTACAAACACAAATTTTGATCACACATGTTTCAATGTAAAAAATTGTAAATTATGTAGGTACATATACATATATAGGTAACCATAATTTATTCTTTCATGTAGATGAAATAGATCATGTTATAATATATAGGTACAAAAAATATTGATTTTTGACACTCAATAAAATTTAAATTTTGTAATTACTTTAGTAATAAAATGAAAAATTTAATGACTATTTTCATTTCTAGTTAATAACATATCAAACATTTTTCGTAGATTGATGTTTACAAATAATGAAATTCATACACATTACTTATTTCTTATTTGAATATAGTACATACATACATACATTTTACTTTTATTTTGCCTTTAACTATGATATCATTCTATTGTGATAATGTTCGAAATAATAATAAATTAATATTTTTTATGAGAAATTTTTATTTTGTAAACATTAAAAAAACAAAAAAAAACCGGGCAGGCATGAATTTATGCATACATAAAGACAACAACAAAAAGTAAAATATGGTAATGAAATTAAAAAAAGAAAAAAAAAAAAAACAATAAAAATGAACTAGAAAGCTAAAAACAAAAATTTTATTTATTTATTTTATTTTGTACTATATACAGTACATTATATAGTATGTACCTACATATGTACATATGTATGGTATGATGTGAAAATTTATTACAGAAAAAAAATATATTTTTACATCATGATCAACATAAGTACATATCATATGTACACTTAAATTACATGTAATGTCGTATGTATGTGCCTGTATTTTGAAAGTTTATTCATGTTATTACATTTTTTTTTTTAAAGAAGAAAATTTGAATTATAGCTGTTATTATTTTGTGTGACAAGTTCATATCATTTTTGTTTATTGACTTTTTTATATTTAAAAAGCAACGATAAACATTTTTTCTACTACATACATACATATACATACATATGAAAACACGTACAAATAGTACAAATGTTATAAAAAAATTATTCAGATATTTAGATGGAGAACGTATAACATAGAATTTAAAGTAGTCCGTCTAATTTACTGAAGTTGTATTATTAACCATAGTAATATCCAAAACCACGAATAACATGTAAACAGACAAATTATTAGAAACAAAAGCCTTATTCTAGCTTTTTTTTTGTGTTTTTTTTTTTGCCCTTCATTCCCTTTTTGGTAAATTTTGTTTTTGTGTGTTACATTTAAACATACAATCGTGATCGTGCATATAAAATTTTTTAATATATTTGTTTATTGAAGTTTATTAAAAACAAAAATAAAATAAAAAATTGATGAGAAATTCTTTTTGAAAACATTCTTCGTATATTGGATTTTCAAAAATTTATTTTAAAAAAATTTGTTTTTTTTTTTTTTTTTTTTGAATATTATTATGATATCTTAGACATCATTTTCGTATTAAAAAAGCATTAATGTAACATAAAAATCCCCATATCACAGTACAAAAAAGTGAGAATATGATGATTAATGTTCAAATAAAATAAATAGTAAATATAATAAAAATTATCACTTTATTCGTTGGCGTGAGTAATTATATAGATACGTTCATAAGTATGTTACATGTGTATTGTGTATTTAATTAAATATATATAGCTCAAATATCATTATACAAATACAATATATACATCCAGGGGAATGTTTATGTTTGCTTGTATGCAGATACGCATACACTATAATCTATCTATCTACATATAGGATTTTAGATATGATTAAAGCACGTTAAATTAATCAAATCATTATTCATTTCATTTAATGAATATCGTGGTTTTCCTTAATTTGTGCACAAGTTCTTTTTTATGGCACATGTACGTATGTAAATAATATAGGTAAATAGGTCCTGTACAAAAATTGTCCACCTTTTATATGTTTTTTTTTTTAGTTAATGTTTTTTACATGTACTATGGACGTGCATTAATCACTTTAATCTAGAATGAAAACAATAAAAATAATGAACTAGGTACTTACATATTATATTATAAAATTAATTAAAATGTTACTTGACAATTTTGGAAAAAAAAAATCATTTCTTGTATACTACATATTTTACACCTTTCATGCGTTTATATTAATTCAAAAATCTACAGGATAAAAATAATTAAGTACCTAATTTTTCATATGTATGTATTGGTAGTCATTTGATGTGCATATAAGGTATAGCGAAATCATGTTTGTTATATACGTTTAAAAAATAATTTACATGTATAACACTTTTGATTGATGATATCAATCTACTGATATCAAAAATTTTTAATGAAATGAAAAAACAATTTTATGTAATTTTAATGTAATTAAGCAGACCAAATATTTTATTTACTTTTCAATTGGTCATCTATGTATTATTCATTTCCTGTACGTATACAAATGCATATATACATATATATTTTATTTATTATTATTATCGCTATTATCACCTTTTTATATTTGCTGATAACATATTTCCACAATGTTTTATGCTTAAAAATTATAATTATTGGAAAATGTTATAAAAAGAATTTTGTTTTTCATCAAAATTCTGATTGATTAGGTATAGTAGTGATTAGTAGTAGAACTTACCTAGTAGTAGAAAGTACCTTTTCCTTTGTTTCCAATATATGTATGTTATATCATGTTATGTGTTTATGTATAGAACAATTCAATTTGATTTAATATACCGAAATATTGATATATGTATATACCTACATACGTGCATAATATTGATTTTAATTAACGCGTTCGTATGTATATTTACTTAGCAGCTAAACACAATATGATGCTCAAAATTTATTTTATGTTGGTACTTGATATTATTAAAGTATGATTCCAAAATCAATGATTAATTATTATTATTATTATGTCAAAATTGAATTTGATCAATTAGGTGGCATATGATGATGTTATTTTATTTATTTTTTTTTTACACCCTTTATCCCAGTGATAAAAACGTGACTTTGTATCTGATGCCTAATTTTTATGTGGGTATTCTTGCTTGAATTAGATTAATTTTAATATACCTTATTCATAACAAAATTTGAAAATTTTTCTACATACATACATATGTGTAATTAATTTTATATTGTTATGTATGTACATATGCATATACCTATAATAAAAAAGAAAAACAAAAATTAATTACGAAAGGGAATTAGAGGTGGTATATAGGAAAATGTTTGATTTATGAAATTGATAAGAAATTGCAGTAAAATAAAAAAAATAAAAAAAAATAAGTACATATTGAGAATGTTACATATACATACTATATGTATGTATGTTTGTTTATAAAAATTAAAAATGAATTCAAAAGAAATAAAAGAAAATTCAATATGTTTTATAAAACTCATCGTTTACAGAAAAATGAAATATACTTATGTACTTCAGTATGTTATGTGCGATTGTCAGAATAGAGAAATATGAAAAACCAATTTTGTTGTGATAATATTGATAAATGAACATAAGATCAATAATTAAAATTTTGAAATTTAATCAACCTGTATGCTTGCAAGACAATTATGCTTCGTTTTTTTTAATCTAAGCACGTGTTAAATCACAGGAGATAAGAAAAAAACACCATTAGTGTTTATGATCTAAATTTGCTCCCATGTGGTTGTTGTTGTTTTAGTATACAAAACGCAGTAAACTAGCAATCTGGTAAAACCGGCATAAAGACAAAAAAAGACGAATTTAAATACAAACTGAACGCAAAAGAATAAAGAGAAGCAAGCACCATTAACAACAACACGTGTCTATGTTATAAAAACGAAGTATAAGTAATTTTATTTTAATAAAAAAAAAAAAAAAAATCGTATTAATTATCACATTTCGTAAATGAAAATGTTGACTCTTCTAAATTTATAACAATTACATGTGTACTATGTGTACTTATACGTATGTATGTATGTAAGTATATGCAATAATCATTATGTATCTAAAATTATTTGATGTCTTTTCTGGTGGTAATCATATAAACAAATTACAAACAGTAGTATTTTTAATCAATTTAGATTTTTTTTTTCCTAAGTAACACGGACTTAAAGACGTTATGTAAATTCCGTTTAATATCTTTCGTAATACCTATGTAGATAAAATTATAAAAACAAATTATACATCTGTATATGTATCACTATGGATTCGTTCACTTATATTATTTTTTTTTTATATTTTTATTTAACAATAATATAAACACGAAAAGTCTATTAGAATCATTCAGCCTGAAAAATAAATAATTATATACCATACACTAATTTGATGGAGTTAAGACCTTTTGGGAGTATATGTGTCCTTTTTCTTTTCTCGTTATTTTTCATAAGTGAATTTCATGAGCAGAGTTATCACAATTCTCAAAGTTCTCATACAGTATGAGGTGAGATTTTTAAACATCAATATACAGCGAAGCGACATAAAGTGGTATTACTTTATGTCATTTTCATAAGACCTTAACTGCATCGAATTAGTTTATGGGTTATAAATGCAGCACTAAAAGAACATTATGTATATTTCAAAATTTTTATTATTAAATTTTAAAGCTACAAAACAAAAATGTAATTTTTCATTAACATGAAAGTACATAGATGACTTTTAATGATGGAAAACGTTAAATTTTTTTTAAAAACTATATTATTCCAATTATTGTACATATAATGCTTATTATTCTTACATGCACGAATAATAATGGTACTGAATATAAAAAGAAATAAATAATATTTTCTTTGAAGTTTTAATATTTTTATACCATTTTAAAATTGCATTCATACATATTATAAAGTATGATATTTTTTGATTTTTTTTCAAAAATATTTTCATTGTTTTTATGTATAATTAAAATTTATTTTTAGAAAAATAATAATTGATTTTGTATTGTTTTAATGTAATACATCTTCTTTGGTTTTAATATGCAATAAAAAAAAAAAAAAAGAGAAATTGAAAATTGAATTTTAAAAATATGTTGTTTCCATGGTAAAAAAAATAAGATTCTTTTTTTAATTTGAATTAATTCCATTATTTTAATTAAAATTTTTTTTTTTTAGAATATAATTAAAAAATACAAAAATAAATTTTTCAAGGATAGGCACGAATTTATTTTAATATTAGCTATTTCCTTTTTTTTTTTTATTTAAATTAATTTTAATTAAAATGGCGTGTGTACATATATACAGCCACGGACATATAATTAGAAACACTTTTGGCTTTAGAATATAGCCGAAATTTTTTTACCCTTCTAATATACCTAGAGTCCTGAAATTTTGGTCATTTATTGCCTGATATGTGACGTTGGAAATCCCATTCATAAATTCCGAAAAATTTTTAATTTGCTCAAGAGGTGGCGTAAAATATCAAAAATTTGCTAATTTTAAGCGGACAGATAATTAGAAACAGTACTCCTTTGGGTTTTATAAGTGATCCAAAATTTTATTAGGGCAAATTATTAAAGTGGAATCTTTTATAATTTAATAAAATAAAGCAAGTACATCATTTAAGATTATATTTCAGAAGTATTTTCAAATTGGGACATAAGTAAACGAAAAAGTTGTACTCCATCATTCAGATTAGCCATTCTCCGTCTTTGGGAGGATGGAATGTCCTACAGAATCATAGCAGGAAAGTCGTAATGTTCAGCCAAAATGTTTTTTTTGAGCAGTGGAGCATTTTTAAACCTTCAAAACCTTTGAGAACGTGTCTAGAGTGAAAAAATCGCGTAAAACCTCAAAGATATTAGATGACCGAATAGTACTCTTGACTAAAATGGACCAAAAAAGAAGTACTGTGGGCATCCATGGTGAGGTATTACGTGATTGCAGTACATCCGAGGCAGAAACTTTGTCAGTAAGAACAGTTAGGTGAAATTTAGATGAAGCAGGATTGCACGGAAGAGTGGCTAAATATGAAGCCTCTAGTAGGTGCACATTTGAGAAAAAAGCGTCTGGAGTGTGCGCACTCCCATCTAAGCTGGACGTTGAACCAATGGAAAATCATCTTGTGAAAAGACGAAACAAACATCAAAAGGATGTTTCCAAACAGTAAACGGTTTATAAGGCGTCCAAAGAACGAAGTCTTGGGTCCCATGATGTACCACTTCTGTTGTCAAACACAGAGATGCTTATATAAACGTATGGAGATGTTTTTCGCGGTATGACGTTGGTCCAATACGCAAAATAGAGGGTATATCAAATAAGGAAAAGTACGTTAATATACTAAAAAACGTGATGCTATCGATTATTTGGAAGTTCTAGCAGGATAGTGATCCAAAACATACAGCTAAATTGACGGAGCAGTATTTGAAAACAAATTCAATTGAAGTTTTAGATTGGCCTGCATTGAATCCCGATCTAAATTCAACTGAACATTTGTGGGGAGGTGTTAAAAAAACAGTGGCGACGATGAACGTGACAAATCTAAACGATTTTACTGAACATTTCGACTTTCCTGCTATGGTTCTGTAGGATATTTCATCCTCCCAAAGACGGAGAATGGCTAATCTGAATGATGGAGTACAACTTTTTCGTTTACTTATGTCCCAATTTGAAAATACTTCTGAAATATAATCTAAAATGATGTACTTGCTTTATTTTATTAAATTATAAAAGATTCCACTTTAATAATTTGCCCTAATAAAATTTTGGATCACTTATAAAACCCAAAGGAGTACTGTTTCTAATTATCTGTCCGCTTAAAATTAGCAAATTTTTGATATTTTACGCCACCTCTTGAGCAAATTAAAAATTTTTCGGAATTTATGAATGGGATTTCCAACGTCACATATCAGGCAATAAATGACCAAAATTTCAGGACTCTAGGTATATTAGAAGGGTAAAAAAATTTCGGCTATATTCTAAAGCCAAAAGTGTTTCTAATTGTATGTCCGCGGCTGTATACACATGATTTTATTATTCAGTGTTACGAAAAATACATTTTGCATAAATAAAATAAAAATATAACAGTTATTATTATACACTAGCGGTTCATTTATATATGGTCATCATATAAAATGAAATGAATAAATAAATTTCTTTTATGTTTACCTTAAATCATTGTAAAATATGTAAATTACACATACATATAATATAAAATCTTAAATACTTGAAATTTTCATTCAGAAAAATTCCTTAGTATTTTTACAATTTGCATAATATCTCACACCTTTTACTATGTAAGAGAGAAAAGACCACAAAGACTAGTTATTTCTATAAATAAGAAGTGAATAATTAACCAAAAACAAAAAAAAAAAAAAAAAAAAAAAAAAAAAAAAAACATATACAAATTAAGGATATTCGAAAGGCAAGAAAAGACAACATTATGTCAAACGGTTATGTCGAGTAGAAAATTGATTAAAATGAATGGATAATGTTTAATGTTGAATAAAAAAATGTTTCGAATGCAAATTAATTTACATACACACGTTATGGTGTCCTTCAGATAACATTTTTTAAAAATCTCATAGGAATATAAATAACTATTTCATTAAAATGTATAAATTTATTTAACGTAATTAAAAGTTTTTATGCGAAGTAAAAAAAATTCCAAAACCTTTTTTGTTTTTTTTTTTTTTCCAAATTGATACATTTTTGATTATTATATGTACATATTATGATGTAACTTAATAAATCAAGAAAATGTGCCTGTTTTTCATTCAGTTTATTGCTTTTGTAGTTAAATCAAATTATTTTTGATAACAGTTTTTTTTTTTTTTTAATTTTTTTATTTATGTAGATACAATAATTATTTTTTATTTTTTATATCTCATAATTAATAAACGTGCAACAATAGAATTTCGGGGCATTACGAGTATTTATACTTCAAAAGTTTTCAAAAATCTAGCGAAATAATTTTTCATTTTTATGAAATTAAAATTTTTTTATATACCTATACATTAAAAGTTCTAAGTAATATTATCAACAACATGCAAAGAAAGGGTTTAAAAAATTTAAAATTATATATACATATGTACATACATACATATGTTTGTACATGTATATAATAATATAAATATCATGACTAATAAGCAAATATGTACATAGATATCATTATATACTGTTAAAATATAAAAGAATTATGAAAGTACACTTATATATGTACATATGATTATGCATTTTGAAAAGAAAACAAATACAAATGAATAGTGTGTGAGGAAAATGTATAATTTAAATATGTATTTCAAATAAATATGTATGTGTGCTACCAAAGAATATGTACTACTCACCTTACCTTTTAATTAAACACTGATTGCATGCAAAAATATTGTAGGTATTTACATGTACTTGCATAAATAGTTAGTATTATTGTTTTTTATTTTTAAAATTTTTATACATACATATATGTAAGTTTAATTGCAATTTGAAAAATACAAATTACCTATATACATCTATTTATTTTGTTGAAAATATTTAAAAAACAAAATATAGAACAGAGAAACAAAATTAATACAAAATATGTTTGTAACTTAGAAGTACCTATACTTTGTACTTTAAATATTTTCACTACGGGTCTTATGAGAGTACATATGTATGTCTTTTCTTCTCTTATAATTTCTTATAAAAGCATTTCACGAGCAGAGTTACCACAATTCTCAAAGTTTTCATACAATATGGGATGAACTTTTTAAATACAAAGATGTAAAGTGGTACTACTTTTCGTTGTTCCTATAAGACTTGTAGTGAATATATTTAAAGTACAAAGTATAGATATATAAGTATTTATCTTTGTTTTGTCCATTTTTAATTATATGAATTAATTAGCGAAATTATGTTTTATTATTACGCGTATTCAATTCAATTTTTTTTTCTTCATCACGTTTAGTTTTTATTTTTTATTTTATTTATTTATTTATTTATTTTTTTTTGAAGTCATCGAGTAAATCTATTGTGGAATAGGTACAAGAAAAACGTTTAATTTTGAAAATGTTTATAATAAATTGTTATGATCATACGATAATTGTCTATGTAATATCAAATAATTATACCTGTAAGAAAAACAAAAACACGATCAGCATAAAATCACACATATATAGAATAAATAAATATTAAAAAAAAAAAAGAAAAAAAAATTGTATTTATTTTTTTTTGATACTGTAAAAAATATTTAAAAATTTTATTCATGTACGTAGAGCTTCAATGAAAATTTAAAAAAAAACGTTAAAAGTGTGTAAAAGGGGGAAAACCAGTATTTCAATATTATTTTTACCTTGCTTTTAACATACATTATTAAAAATAAAATAAAATTAATAATGGTAGTTAATTCCACACATGTTGTTATTCAAACTACTTATGTATGTATTAACTATAAATGGTAGTGTAAAAATATGTGATAATAATTTGAGTAGTATAATATTTATGAGCATATTAGTGGTAGTTAAAATCGACATATTAAAACATCTTGAATAATTGTATATATCCAAAAATAAAATTAAAAAATAAAAATAAAATTTTTTTTTTTACATTTTTATTTTGAAAATTAAATTTTTTAGTTTTTGGTTTCGTTTTTAATTTTAAAACGGAGTAAAATAGAATTTATTAAAAATCAATAATAGAAGTAAAGAATTTAATTTAGAAAAATCAAATTTAAAGATTTTTATTATGAAATTTATTACATGGTCATATCAAATGATTTTTCAATATGTTTACATATACATACATATTTACAATATATGATTTAAATTCGAATTTTATTTACATTACGTATACATACATATGTATAAATAATGTAAGAAAATCAAAAAGAAAATCTTTAAATTAAAAATAATAATATTAATAAGTTAATGAGAAGAATTCTTATTTCTTATTTATCAACTCAGCTAATTAAAAAAATTTTTTTTAAAGAAAAATACATAATACACATTTTTGAGTATTACCATATGTTATGTTGTAAATACATTGATAAATGAATGATTCATTTGAAATATATTTATTTAAAAAAACAAAATACCTATACATTATGCCAATATTTTATTAGTAATATTTAAAAAAAAATAAATAAATAAATAAATAAAAAATAGTAACAACACTGATGACGTCGATCAATTTTCCACACCCTATTAAACTAAATATTAAAAAAAAAAAATTATCTAGTACAAATAGTAGATTTTTTATTATTTTCTAAATGTATTTGTAAATTACAAACATATATTATACACACGTATATATTTTCAATATTTCAATGTATTTGTGTCACTTAATGCATATACATACATAATATCTTAAATGTTAAGTGTAAATAACTATTATATATTAAATATATTAAATTTTAATTATTCTACATATTTATATACATATACATATATACATTGTATGTTATGTGTATGTATAAAATTTACATATGTATGTGTGCAATATGAATAATTCACACAAAATAGTCATAAACTTCATCATCATCATCACCATCATGATCAATAATATGATTTTATGGATATATGTATATACATACATGTATACAACAATGTTTAACCCATATTTAGCTTACAACAATAATTTTATGTAAAATAATGTAATAATTGCTATGACTATTTTATTTCACATTCGAAATACATACAAGTGTATAGATAAAATACATTACGTTTTTGTATTTTAATGGCTCATTCCGTTTAAAATCCCCCAGAATTATTGCATAGAAATTTAAATTATTAGTGCACACTGCTGCATAACATGTATACTGTATCTGTGTGATCAGTTTGCATGTATATTCGAATTATTATTATTTATTTTTTTTTAAATAATGTGATGATAAGATAAAATATGAATATAGATAAAATGAATTAATATCGGTGAAATATACTAAATAAATAGTAGGCACTTATGTACATGTATGATAAAAATTCACTTTATATTACTTTCATGTAACTTTAATAATTTTTATCTAGTACACATATAGGCGTATATCAATGATTTTTTTAAATATAAAATATGCGATTTATCGACAACAACAATTTTTTAAAAAAAAAAATCTTTTATGTTTGATGGACTAGGACAATTTATGATGATGATGATGATGATGATTGCATTGATTGATGGTACGATGGCTATTATGATATAGGTATGAAGTTGGTACCTATACATAAGTATAATATGAAGATATTGTCTGTATTTTAAATAGTAAATTTACAAATTTTTATGTTTAACCCACATGAATTAAGTTTTAAGTAAATAACAAAAAAAAAAAAAAAATAATAACTTTTTTTTTCAAAGTGGGAGTTAACTTAAAATTGACAATAAGAAATAATTTAAGATTTGAGTAATGAAACATAAACTGCTTACGATTAATTTTACCTAAATTTAACCAAGAAAATGTATTCTTTATTATTTTTTTAAAAATGTTTTGTGTGTGTGTGTGTGTTTTTTTTTTTTTTTTTTTTTTTTTTTTTTATTGAAATCAAACTGGAAAATAAATTGAAACTTGTTCTTGATTTTTATATTCGCTTATATACATACATATTTTACTTTAAGTCTTGTATAGGTATTTTCGTTTACAAAAATACCAGTCAACCTCTATAATAGTCATTTTCTCTTGAATTTTTTATACGTGTTCGGTTTTTTTTTGTGATATGATATCATGCAAAACAAACACGTGATTCAATAAAGTTATTATTGAAATTCAAAAAAATTTTGCTCTTTTCTTTTATTTTTTTTTTTTTAAATCAATTAATTTTTTATGGTATTACATTTAAAAAAACAACCTTCAGAGTAAATAGTATTCGTGAATAAATGCATTTGTACCCCATTAATGCATAGTGTAGGTACCCTGTTTTACATATAACGTAAAAAAAAAGTTCTATACTTTTTTTCTTAAAATTTAGTTACATCATAGTAATTAATTGTAAAAAATTAATACCAGCATATACATATGTAGATATGTATCTGCTCAGTTAAAAAAAAAAATCCGTCAAAGCTACAAAATGATTACGTAAACATCAATATGCTAATTGTTAAAAAATTACAATAAATTTAATTTCTATTCTTTCGCTTTACTTACCTATGTATGTGTATTATTATTGGAATTTATTCATTATCTTTTCTTTTTGAAAATTTGGAAATATATATTCTTCATTTTTCACAGTTTCCTCCCTATTATCTGTGTTGCGGTATGAAAACTAATCTAGTCCATTAATAAATTCTTATCATAATAATCTTATCAGCATTCCAAAATGGAAGATATGCATAATGTACTCGTATATAGATACATACATACATACATATATGTTTCCAGTTAAATCTTTCCTACTCATTTAATATGAGATTTTTATAGTAATGACATTAATATTGTGTTTTATATCATATTGATTTTATGTTTTGATTTACAAAAAATGAAAAATTTTATTATATGATTTATATCTGAATAATTTTCATGTTCAACATATTAGAGGGTGACTTTATTTGCTTTGCAAAATCATTAGTTACTGAAAAAATCTCAATGGCAGAGACTATCATATGGACTAGTAGATTTCAACTTTGTTTGATCAATGAAAGCATTCCAATTTTTCACTTAAAAAAAAAACAATTCACGATAAATAGCTCATTGCTATATTCACCACATGTAAAAATCATAAATCAATATCACCCTGTACACATATTATATTGTACTTATAAATATTATGAATGAGTAATACATGAAATATTATTGATGTGATGCACAAAAACAATCAGAATGATTTAATAAATTTTTCACGTACAAAATATACATATTTGTACTTGTATACCTATTACACCTACATATGTATGTATGTATGTATGAACAAAATAAATGTAAACATTATAGAATTTTTATTTTCAAGTTAAAAATAACAATAACTTATCTGAATTGGTTTTGTATTTAGCAAACTTATAATTTTATATATGTAGGTACATACATACTAACTACACAATAATACTATTAATTAATATTAATTAAATAAATGAAATGCATTTTTTTTTCTTTTATTTTATCATTGTTTTTAAAATTGTATAATCATTTTTTTTTACATACATACATACATACTTATATTCGTAAATAAATACATGTATAAATAAGTATACATATTATTTATTTAATAATTATCTTTTATTACGAAATAATGAATAAAATTAGAAAAACGGAAACTTATCTACCTATGTATAGTATGTAGATAGCAAAAAAAAAATAAATAAATAAAAAAAAACAAAGGATATGAGATTAAATTGTAGATCCATACATATGTGTACATATGTATATGTATGTACGAATTTTATATTTTAAATTTATATGTAAATTTTTTTTTTACAAAAATCTCGAAAATATTATCAAAATTTATTTAAGATTAAAATCTAATAAAAAATTTCTCAAAATAAAATCACTGTTATTGCATAATGAAATATGGAAAATATCAGTATTAATAAGTAAAGAAATTACCATTACAAATTGAATCAATTTTATTTTATTTTACTTTTTTTTTTTTTATTCAATTATTTTAACTATTTCAAAAAAATTTCAAAATTTTCGCAAATACGCTAATTGATTTTTAATATAAATTGTGTTTTTATATGAATTAATTATTTAACAAAAAATTTAATTATCTATTTATGTATAAATACATATTTGTATTATGTGGTATTATTTAGAAAATAATATTTACATACACGTTTTAAGTTTTAAGTGACAAAATGTTTTTAATTACATGTTTACTTATTTTTTTACTTATGTTTTATTTTATTTTTTTCAGCTATGTGGCGTACTTGTAATAGTATTGGGTGCTTTACTATTCTCAGGCATTCATGATCTTGGTGATTTAAAAAATGCAGTCGCCCAATCTGTTCCAATTGGATTATTGGTATTAGGTGGATTAATATTTATAATTGCATTCTTTGGATGTTGTGGAGCCATTCGGGAATCAGAATGCATGTCAATGACGGTATTTAATTTTAGCATATACGATCAAATAAAAATATTAATTGAATATTTGAATTGTATTAATTTTGATTTCTTTACTATTGTTTCTTTTTTAAGTATGCAACATTACTTTTTGTTCTACTCATCTTGGATATTGCTCTTGTTGCATTGGTCTTTACAACAAAAGATTCTCAAAAAGAGATTTCTGAAACTATTGTCAAAGAAGCATTTGAAACGCGTAATAAACCAAATAACGCTATGGATTTCATTCAAAAAGAGGTAAGCATAGTAGGAAGGAGTTTCCTTTTCTTTTTGTTATTTTATTTATTTTATATTTATTAAATTAGGATAAAATGAATAATTAAATCAATTTACTAATTTATAATTTTTTTTTTTTTGCAGTGGAAATGCTGTGGCAAAAACAGTCCAATGGATTATTTGATTAATCCTCCACCATCATGCTGTCTTCCGTCCTATTCAGCATGTATTGTTGGTTTAACTTATTCAAGAGGATGTACACAAACTCTTACCGAATGGACTTTTAAATATGCTGAAATAATTGCATATGTTGGTCTTGGCATAATGGCAGTTGAGGTAATTTTTTTTGTTTTATTTTATTTTTTTATAATTTAATTTAATAATTATCAAAAATTTTTATGTCTCAATTTTAGTTGGTTGGCTTCATTTTTGCTTGTTGTTTAGCAAATCATATTCGTAACCATAGAAGAAGATCAACTTATTAAAAAGATGCATCGAATGGTGAAAAAAAAATTTGTTGTTGAAAAAAAAAATTGAATTACAAAAAATGAGAAAAAATAAATTGCTACAAAATTAAATTTAAAGTATAAATTTAAAAAAAAAATCTAATTTTTAATTGATACTTGCATACCTTTACTATTTTTGAAAATAAAAATTTGAAGAAAAAAATTTATATTTTATTAAAATAAAAATAAACTTTTTTTGAGAAAATTAAAATACACTACTTTCTACTTTTAAATTTTTCTTCTTTTTTTTTCTTCAAGTTCTTTTTACATTTTTAATTACACACAATAGAATTTTGTGGTTTGAAAATAAGCTTGTTTTGTTTCATTTTTTAAAATTATTTTATTATTCTTTTTTACATTACACCAAATATATATATAACAGAATTTACAAATGAATTTTAAAAAAAAAAAACTCAATGACTACTAGTTTGCATTTAAAATTTAAAAAGCAAAAACGAAAAAAAATTTATTTTAAACAATATAAAATAATAAAGTACGCTCATAATTGAAAAATATAATAAAATTAATTGAAAATAAACAAAACTAAACCCACTGTGGTCTCTCTTTTTTTTTTTTTTTTTTAAATAAATTTTCATACATAAAAATTTGTATTATTTAACTAAATAAAAAATATTTTTACAAATGAAATGAGAAGTAAACAGAATTTTTATTTTCATAAATTAAAAATATATATATAGGAAATACGAGAAATATAATGGAAAATAAAAAATTTATTGATTAATTTTTCCCCTTCAAATATATTTACGCTTTATTGTATAACTAAATGTAAAAAAAAAAATATATTAAAAAAAAAAAAACAAAAAAAAAATAATGAATGTTTATTTTATAAAATACTTAAGACCGGTTTATTATTATTTTTATTAATACTAATAGAATTATTAAAAAAATAAAAATAAAAAAAAACGTTAACATTAAAAGAAAAGAAGAATAATTTTATATATTTTATATGAAATTTAATTATTCAAAAACAAAGAAATAAATTTTTGATAGATACCAAATTAAATAAACAAAAAACAAGAGAAAAAACAAATAATAATAAATAGAGTCTATTGCATAAAATCATAAACAAAACAGAGTAATAAAAGTAAAACATACGGACCTCCGATTATACAAATAAAAAATGTAAAACATACCTAATTGTTTTTCTTAAAAATTTTACTGTATTATTAATTTTAATAATAAACATAATAATCTTAAGAATTAAAATATTCTTGCACAAAATTCAAATTCTTTTTTTTTTTTTTTTTAATTTTAATATAGGGTGATCTCAAAACTTTGTATTAGGCACACACCTGATGTATGCATGTGTGAAAAATAACAACCAAATATATTTTTGTCTATTAATTTAGACCGTTAAAAGTGTATGAATTGAATACACTTTGTTTATAAACATCAATTAATTTGCTAATATGAAACAGTTACATTCTTCTTGAAAGCATATAAGCACGGAACTCAATTTACTTGCAGAATATGCTCATATTTGTTTTTTGCATATTGAAATTTTGAATGTAATGTTTTTTGATCTTTTTTTTTTGTTTTGTTTTTTTTTTTTTTTGAAATGAAGAAATGAACACTATTGCACACTCTTGCAATGTGCGCCAAATACAAAGTTTTGAAAGTACCAATAATATTGAATAGAAAACAATTAAATTTAAGTTTTATTTATGATAAGAGGAATTTTTTTGAATGTTTTAATATTTTTATAATTCTTTTTTTTTTCTAAGTTAAAAAAATACCCTTCTTTTGAATTTTCTGTTAGTTAACATAAAAGTATACATGAATGAATTTGAAATTTTTTGATTTTTAATCGTTTTTTTATTTTTATTTTTAAAGTACAAGCAAAATGTACAATAAATGTTCGATGTATTTTTTTTTACGTCGTTTTGAATATACATTTATATATGCATATGTATATGTTAAATAAAAAAAAAGAAAAAAGTGAAACAACGATAACAAAAATTTTGCGTCTATACATGTATACCTATATACAATATTTTTCGGTAATTTTGATGCATTATTATTCTACACTGTGTTTTTACTTATAAAATGATAATAATAATTACATATTATTTACGAAATACAATATACACTATTATTATCTTTATAAAATTTTTACAAGTGTACTATATACATATGTATATACTAATAAAAATAAAAATAAAAAAATTAAAAACAATGAAATGTATATGAATATGTAATGGAAAATATTCTATTTTTTTTTTCAGTTCTTATTTTTCGCTTTACTTGTAAGAGTTATTTTGTGTAATTTGTGAAATTTTAATAATATTAAAATATATACATACATAAAAGAAATAATTGTTTTTAGAATTCAAATTTTAAACAAAAATTAATGAGTAATTGATAGAATTCTTTGCGTTGTTCTACAAAATAATTCATCGAAAAATATATTTTATCATAAAATATTATGATGAGATTTTTATGATATTTTTTTTTTATGTTCTATTTTTCTTGTCTAAACATTTTCTATATCAAGTATGTTGGTTATTGCAATACAACAATCTATATTATATTGTGTAAAGATTATAAGTATGTGTTTTTAATCTCCTTAAAAATAGTGAAAATCCGATGAAAATTAAAACCGTCTATACTTCATTTTTTAAACATTTTCACTCAATGCCTTTATAGAAGCATACGTGTCTTTTTTCTTCTCTCATAATTTCTAATAATAATATTTCATGAGCAGTGTTACCACAATTTTTAAAGTTCTTATACAGTATGAAAAAAAAGTTTTTAAATATCAATACACAATTATGTAAAATGGTACTACTTTTGATAGTTTCCACAAAGCCTGCAGTGTAATCATTTTTAAAGTGTTTCAAATACATTAACCCATCAGCTATGAGTAAAAAATAGATATGATGGCTGGTTTTTTTTATTTTTTCAGTGCTCAATATAGAACGAACAGAATACTGTCCGGAAAATTTGGAATAGTATTAATAAAGAAACAAAATAGAATAAATGGTTTATTAAAATGGCTGGAGAAAAAATAATTTAATTTTTTTATTTATTCAAGAGATACATATATTGGATAGGTTGGAAATTTTTGTATTTAAAAATAATAAAAAATGAAAAATAAAATAAAATAATGTAATTTATTTATTTTAATTAATTATTTTTTTATGACCCTATTCGCCCTTTCACTATCATATATTTGACAGATTACAAATTAAAAGTAAGGTTTATTCCATCATCAGTCTAGGATTAAAAAGAATACGTTCTAGATATTCCGAACGAATAAAGAAACACGGAAAATAATGTTCGAAATATACTTCTTGAATAAAAAAATGCTTATGAAATATACCGAACGTTCGGAACGAATAAAGAAATACACTCGATATGAATACGGTACGAACATATGATTTTTGTTATATGAACATAAAAGTCGATTTTTTTAAAATTACAATTTATGCGATTAGTTGTTTAATTTTTAAAAAAAATAAATAACGACTCACTTCTCTTATAACAACGGAGATATACATATATGTATATATGTATCCACTACAATTGGCTAAGATAACATCCCAGTAAACAAAATCGAAAATTTGGACGATAATCGTCCAAGCGAAACGAAGACGATATCTTTCTCGCGATATTCTTTATATCTTTATATTTGGGCATTTTCGTCGCCCAAACGATATCCCTTATATGAGAATAAAAAGTTATCGCATCTGAATTACGTTGCCGACAATAAGAAGAGAAAATCGTCTTTCTTTCTTCCTTCCGATAAAAAGACAACAATGCTATATCGCCGGTATGTTAAAAAAACGATAAGTATTACGATACTATCGCGAACGATAGTAAAATGTTTATTGAAATTGGGCAAAAACAAATTGACTTGTTAAATTTTTGAATCGTTTTCTTTTCAAGATCGAACGATCTTGCATACTCAATTATATATGATCGTTTATTTGCATACTCAATTATATAGCATAATTGTAGGAGTTTAAAAATAACAATTCCAAACATCAACTACATATGTAGGTATAGTACATACATACATCCATGTATGTATTTTAATATATAGAGTGGTTTGGATTTTGGATACATTTGTAAATATTAGCTGAAAAATATATATACAAAAATGCAGGATCGTTTTACATATATGTATGTATGTATAAATTATATAATATAATATACATACATACATATGTATTTTGTTGAAATGTTCATTTATAAAAATATACGTAAATTGAAAAATTCATTTTAATAAGGATTGAAGAATTAATTTACAGGTATTACAGAAAATAAAAATTAAATTCAAATATCGCATAAATCAAAATTTACTTTTAAATGTTTTTAGAATTTTTGTTTTTATTTAATATATATCTATATTATAATTATTATTGTCAATAATAATAATAATAATAATAATAATAATAATAATAATAATAATAATAATAATTCATAAAATGAGAATAAAAATAATAAATGATATCATAAATTGGTTAATCTATCAGTCATATGATTATTTATAATGATACTACATAATAAATGATATACTGTTTCGTTGATTTTATGTACGTTTTCGTTTCCTTAAAATTTTTACTTTATTTTTTTATTTTTTGTTTTTATTTTAAATATCAAGTAATTTAATTTTATTCAACATTAATTAATACAAACTGTATAATCTATGTATGTATATGTATAAAATGTATCATAAAAATTTTTTTATTATTAAAATTTTATTTTTGTTTTAAAGTTGTTTATTTCAGTTTGTTTTTTTTTTTTTTTGTTTCTATTTTAAAACTAAGTTAAATTAATTCTTAATGTTATAAAATTTAAAATACAATATAATATTGTGTGTGTGTGTGTTTTTTTATTTAAAAAAATCAATTATTTAGTTTAAAAATGATATAATTAAAAATAAAATAAAAAAATAAATAAAAATTGCAAAATGAAAACATTTTTGCCTAATATTGCAATCGAATACATCTTTTCAATTAAAAAAAAAAAAAAAATAAAATTTAACTTTTATTAATTTAATTTTGTCAATTTTTTGTTTATTTTTTATTTTTTTATTTTTTTTTAAATTTAAAAGAAAAATATAAAATTAAATTAAAAACTACATTAGAATATTAATTATTAGCATAAATGTAGTTACATACCCTACAATCTACAATACATTCTTGTATTTTATTTTAATTTATCATTATTATTAGTTTGTTTATAAATAACGTATTAATACAATATTGGGATTGGGATAAATATGTTTAATTATTTAAACTATTTTGTTTATATCGAAATTTTAAATTAAAAAAAAAAAAAAAAAAAGGTTATACAAATTTCTCTTTTTTCTATTCAAAAAATTAAGAATTAAATTTCCTTTCAATTTACTGAAATAAGTACTCGTACAGATGAAGAAAACAATAATCTTCTACAAAGTAAAATTAGATTAATTCTAGGATGTATTGATGTGAACGATTTTTATTTTTTCTTTATTTATTCATCCTAGAGTTTAATATTTATGTATTTAAAAAATAAATCATAAATTTTTAAAATTGATTTTGTGTAAATTTTAGTACCTACAAATTTAGAATAAAAAATAGTAAAAAAAAAAATTAAAAAAAAAAAAAACTGATAAAGAAAAAAAAATGAATCTTAAGTTTTGTTGTTTTTTTTTATTACATACTAATTTTAGTATTAATTTTATTGTATTTATTCTATACATTTCTAAAATTAAAAATAATATTATATACTTAATAAAGAAGTGGTAATTTTTCATCTACTCTAAATGAATCTGAAAGAAAATAAAAAAAAAAAAGAAAATGAAAATAAAAAAAAATTTTTTTTTTTTTTCGTGGTGAACAATCAAGCTAACTGCTAAATTACAATTGAAATGAGTTAAAAATTTAAAAAACAATGTACAAGAGAATAGGGTCAAAAAAAAAAAATAAAAAAATAAATTTCAAACATTAAATTATTTTTAAAAGTTGACTGATGAAAAACAAACCAATGAGTCTATATAATATAATAGCCATCCATCATTGCTATATTTGAATTAAAATAAGAATAAGAAGGTAAAAAAAGGAAGAAGAGAGAGAGAGAGAGTGAGGAAATAAACAAGAAAATTGTTAAAAGCTGAAAATCTTAAAAATTATTCAATTTGCATATAGCCAGAACAGTAGCGATCGTAAAATATTGATTAAATTTTTCTTTTCTGGTTTTATTATTTTTTCTTAAAAAAAAAAAAAAAAAGAAAAACAAAAGAAAACAAAGAACATATATAGAAAGAAAAATCTATGTTGAGGGTAAAGTGATGTTATTGAAATTACTGGAACGATTTATATGACCATTTCATGATTATTCCATGACCATTTTCATTGTGTTATACGTTTGTATTGCATGTATGTATGTTGTATCATGTTGTAGGACATATTATGTATATACCAATTTTTTTTTTTTTTTTTTTTTTTAATTATACACATAAAGAAAAACAAGAAAAGTTAAATGGTTTTTGACTTTGAAATGATTTATTTTCTATATAAACACATATAAATGTACTGTATGTGTATGGATTATACCTTATATGATGTAAAAAAAAAAAAATATATATTAAAGAGTTATATATACATACATGTGCATATTATACATTTTTCATAAAAGAAAAAAAATATAAAATGCATACAAAAATAATAAATTACCTTTATGACATGGACCAACATGTCTAACATCAATATAAAATTCAGTATTGCACGAATCTCGTCTCATATGACACCATGAATAATATGTATGATTATTGTTTCCACATATTTTTACATCTTCATATTTTTGACCCTATATTAATGTAATAATAAAATATATACATAAGTATTACTGCATTATTATTTTATATGTATATTTTTGTTTTTACTTAAATATAAACAAAAATGAAATTTATTATTTCATATTTTTATGTTTTACATTCATTTTTATACATGATTATTGTTTGTAGTACATATAAACAATTATTATTTTTATTATTATTTTTTTACATTATAGGTAAACGTGAAAAATTTGTCACGGTTTAAATATAAAATATTTTTATAGTTTTAAATAATAGCTAATAATTTTTATTTTTATTTTTTTGCAAGAACATTTTTATGAATATCATTATTCAGATTGTTTTTTCTAATGTTTTAGTGTTTCTTGTTTGTGATTTATTCTTAGCCTGTTTATCAAAAAAAAAAAAAATAAATAAATAAATAAATAAAAAAATAAAAAATTCCCTATCAGTATTATGTTGTATATGTAAATGTATGTACAGAATACATCAGATATACTCTATGTGTACACCCATATATAGGTATATATGCATCAGTAAAATAAAACTGAAAGTATATATAGTTTGTTGCTCTATATAGATTTCTTCTACTGGTTTTTCAATTTTTCATTTCTTTTTCTTTTTTTTCTAAACATTTTAATTTAAATAAATGATCATTCATTAATTAATTTCGTCATCTGTCATTTTGATAATGAAACACTATTTTATATTAATATAATCATTACATTCAATAATATGTATAAACATATATATATGTATGTATGTATATATATGAAATTTTCTAATAAATTTTAATGCACATGTACATATTTATGTATCTTATGTATGAACATATTATGAATATATGTACATATATATATGTATTGCGAAATAGGTGATTTGCAAATTTTTAATACATATTTAAATGTATACTACTCTGATCAAAAATAACCCGGACTCGTTCATGTACAACCCCCGCCAATATTTTAAGATGCATTTCTTTTAGTATTTATGTTTGTATACCTGTTTTTTACATTTCCTCCAAATTCGAGCTATATATGTCAATCAGTTGTTTTTTGACAGCACTTTGTTTAGGTCAAGTTTTTGCTTACTTTCGATTTTGCGATGGAAAAAATAATTGAACAAAGAATTTGTATTAAATTTTGCGTAAAAAATGAAATTAATGCTACTGAAACGCTAAAAATGTTGCAAAAATGTTATGGTGATAGTTCTCTATCGAAAACAACAACATTTGAATGGCATAGTCGTTTTAAAAATGGTCGTGAATCAGTGAAGGATGACATTCATCCTGGGCGTCCTTCAACATCAAAAACCAAAGAAAATGTTGATCTGATTAAATCAATGGTTTTGGAAAATAGAAGATTAACGATCAGAGAGATGGTTACTGAAACAGGAATTTCATTTGGTACAATTCAAAGCATTTTAAGTGATGATTTGGGCTTGACACGACTTGCAGCGAAATTGGTTCCTAAATCATTGAATTTTTTACAAAAACAAGAACGTGTTATTGTTGCTGAAGAGATGCTTTCCAGAGTAAATGCTGATCCTGCATTCATTCAACGGATCATTACTGGTGATGAGACGTGGGTGTACGAGTTTGATGCGTTAACAAAGCAACAATCAAGTGAATGGCGCGCTTCAGAAGAACCAAGACCCAGAAAAATTTGTCGTACTCAATCAAAGAAAAAGATTTTGCTTACCGTTTTCATCGATTATCGTGGTGTTGTGCATCATGAATTTTTACCAACAGGTCAAACAGTTAATAAGGATTATTATTTAAGCGTAATGAAGCGTTTACGAGAAGCAGTTCGTCTAAAAAGACCCGATTTGTGGCAAAATAATTCGTGGATTTTACACCACGATAACGCACCTTCTAACACAGCCGTGGTTATTCGTGAGTTTTTGACTAAAAACTCAACAAACACTATTCATCAACCACCATATTCACCGGATCTCGCACCGTGCGACTTTGTTTTGTTCAGTCGCTTAAAAAAACCACTTCGGGGAACCCGCTTTGACAGCATAGAAGCAATTAAAGACAAATCGAAGAAGGAACTTATGGCGATCCCAAAAAGTGAGTACGAAAAATGTTTCCAGGATTGGATTAAACGGTGGCACAAGTGCATTGCATCAGACGGAGAATACTTTGAAGGGGAAAAAATAAATATTAATGAATAGACTTGTACTTTGTGTTTTATTGACCAAGTCCGAATTATTTTTGATCCGGGGGTTATATGTATATGTGATTTTATAGATGCTAGATGACAATCATAAAAGACGATCATCATCATCATCATCATTATAATCAACATGAAGTGATGACGACAACATTAACTATGTTGACCTTCAATCTATCGTATCTATCACCAGCAATTAAGATAATTAATGTAAAATTTCTATAAAAATGTTAATGAATAAGATTTTCATAAATGTGTATGGAATTCTTTATACGTAACATACATATGTATACGTTCATATACATATGTATGTATGTATCTATTGCACAATTTATATCAAAAATGTGGGATGATTCTATTAATTGAAAAGTCTGCATAAGTAATTACCGTGTTGTTAAGGTAAAACAAAATGAAAACAAAAAAAAAAAAAAACCCTGATGTTATTAACGACTGAATATTCAGTTTGAAATGATTTAAATTCAATTTTGATAGTATATTCAAAATTTTATTTTTTATCAAAAAAATAAAAAATTAAAAATTGAAAAAAAAAAAAACAAAATTTTGAAAAAAAAAAACATTAAGTTATTTTGAAAAATTCTACATCCACAGTGTGAATGTAATCTCTGACCGTATAAACAGACAATGTAAAAGAAACGAAAATAAAGAATCGAATCATTTTTTTATTGTTTTTTTTAATCGTCTCAAAAAATTGATAAAACCAAAAATAGTAAGCAAATATAGCAAACTAAAAATGTAAAAAAAAATGTATACAATTGTTATTGACTTCAATTATTTCACTTTTAAATGAGACGTATAAGAAAAAATAAACAAATAAAAAATTTATTGAAAAATGAACATTTATTTAATCGGAAATGAATAAAAAGGAAAAATTTAATTTAAAAAAAAAAAATCATTAAATGAAACGAAGAACAACATGAAAATTCTGTACGTAATGTATGAGATGCATTTAATGTTCACATACGTGTCAAATTAATTACATAAATTATTACTAACTGGGGTAGTTATGCTTCTATAATTGTACAGGCGTACAATAATAATTACATATGTATGTATAAATGTACATATCTACATACATATACTATGGGTAACATGATACATGTTTTTCAATCAAATTTAATTTCAAGGAAAAAAAGATACAATTTAGTGTAATATGTATATAAAGAGAGATTCAAAACAAAAAAAAAGAAAAAAAAAGAAAAAGAAAAAGGAAATAAAAATAAAATAAATATTGAAAAGGTGATGTATTTAAAAGGAAAAAATTTATATCAACAATATAAATTTGTATGTACATATATGTATATGTATGTAGGAAGATAATAGGTATATGTGTATGTACATATACTTACATATATGTATATTTTATACACAAAATATATTACATCAAGAAATGAAATAAAAATTGTACAATATATATAACTTGTACATATGTATGTATGTATAGTTGCAATATTGCATTTACATACATGTACACATAATGTATGTAGGTAGATATATACACTGAAATCTATACATGTATTAACTACCACATTAAGTTTAAGTAGACAGGTACATAACTTTTTGAAGTCAATTCAACAATGGTGATCACAATGATGATGATCATCATCATTATGATGACGATGATGATGACTGTTGACGACAGTATATTATGCCCATTGTACCTTATTAACTGTCATTTTTAAAAAAATCACAACAAAAGTTAATTTTCTTTTTAATATGACTACAATGCATATACATACATACATATGTACGTACATAGATATGTACATGCATTAAATATAGATACATATGTATGTATGGCGTATATATTTTATAAAATATACATGGCCAATACAAATTTTGCTTATTTTATTATTATTTTCTTCTTTAATTTTTCTTTAACATTTTGTTTTTTTCTTCTTGATTTCAAAATGACAATAATAACAACTTTTGTTGCTGATCAAATCAATTTTATGTGTGACAACTTTTCATTGTCATTTTGATTATTTTCTTAATACAACTGTGATATAAACGTACATACACAAGTTAGCTTATTTTTTTATTTTTATTATTATTGTTTTTTTTTTTTGTTTTGTTTTTTTGTTTTTTGACTTTACTTATTCGTAACATTCAGGTATAATGTGAGTCCGATTTTTTCTTTAACAACATTGTTGCAATATATTGCAAACAGACATATAATTATTTAGTTGATGTTGTACACGCTTATACATATATACATAGGTACATAAATACAAATGCATGTACATATGTACAATGTATGTATGATACATATCATGATATAAAGGAAGAATTTATTACATTACTTAATAGTTTTATCAAAGATATTTTATTTGTATAAAATGTGTCTGGATATTTGTGTATGCAAAATATCAAATTATTCAGTATGTAAGTACGTATGTATGTATGTATGTATAGCTTATATTATTACAAAAGCTATAAGAGAAAAACATTTATTCAAATAATAAAAGTAAAAAAATTTATACGTTTTGTATTCTTTTGTTACACATGTGTATATGTATTGTTTTGCATACACGATTTTGTGTATTTATACATACATACATACATACATATGTTCAATAAAATTAATTTTTATCAATTTTATTTTTGACTTTTCAATTTTTTAGTTATTCTGTATTTTCGGGTTTGATTGTTATTTTTCTTTTGATAATTGTGTTTCGTTTTTTGCCTTTCTTTTCAATGTTTGGAAAATTGTAAATGTATTAAAAAAAAAAACAAAAAACAAAAATTCTTTTTGTAGAATTTTTATAAAACAATAAAATAAAAAATAAAAATAAATAAATAAATATTTTTCTTGATAAGATTTTTTCTTTTTAAGATTTTCCTTAAACTACAAGAAAGTAAATATGAATTAAATGTGATGCCTGAAAATTCAAATGAATAATTGAAAAATTATGTAAGGATGCTTTCGTTGATTTAACACAAAAAATTTAGTAAGACGTACGAGTACAGTTGAAATAAAAATAAAAAAACAAGAATATTCACGTACATTTGTTATGTTTGATTTTATAAATTAGCAATTGACTAAAACAGGGAAAAAAATTTTTAAAAAAAAAATTCATTTGTCCTAATATGTATGTAAATGAGATTAATGCTAGCACTGATACCAAAATAATATGATTTTTCTTCTATATGCTTACGATTTTTCACTTTACACTTGTATACAATAAATTCTATACATGTGCATAAATTGATTACATTATTTTGTAAAGTTTGCATATAGTATATCTATACTAAAATGATACAGATACAGATTATTTAATGTACAAATATATACTACATATGTACATATTATATTTACATGGTAATATACATATATGCTTGTATGAATCCATGTACGTTGAATGTATCTGTTGTATTTCATTCAATTCTCATGTTTTTATTTATTTATTTTTATTTTTTTTTTTTTTGTCAAAAATCAATAAAATACAGACGAGTTAAGAATTTATCACCTGTTTTTTGCATCTACAGTTACAATCAATCAATTAACAGAAATAATTTATGTATGTTTCATTTACGTATAATTTATTAATTTATTTTGATTTTATGTCTATCTATTTTCTCAATATAAATGTACATATGTATGTATAATTTGTCTGGGTATTTAATATGTATATTTGTAACATACGATTTATTCACGAGTTTCACTTATTTTATATACATACATACTATATTACGTATTAGGCAAATATACAAATAAAGTCTTCTTACATACATATGTATGTATGTATGTATGTTTTTACAGTATGGCTCAGAAATATGATCACTTTTAAAAAAATTAACAGAAATATATTTTTCTAATTAATTTTGAAATTGGTTACCACATCATATAAAGAAAAAATCAATAAATTATGTGAAAATAATTCAATTTTCTTTAATTTTTTTTTTTTCTTTATAAATAAAAAATTTTTATTTTCACATATTTTCATATACATACTTTCATTTTCATATAAGAGTACCTACTAAAAAAAATATAAAATCTATTTTTAAATTTTCTTTTTCATTTTGCTATGATTTTTGTAAAACTGTGAACATTTTCAAAATACATTAATACGTTTTTTAAAATACTAGAATAAAATACATACAATTCAATTATATTTGAAGATATGAAAGCAAAAAAAAAAAAATCCCAAATATATATAAATATCATATGTATAATATGACAATATTTTTGATGATTAGTGTAAATACGTATAAATAAAAATAAAATAAAATGTGCAATTTACCTGTGGACGTCGCCTTCTTGGACATTTGAAACTGCATGATATACAACGAGGCTTGTGGGTAACCAAATCGGTTAGACATATTTTCCGTTGTCCACAATGAATGTTATTGCAATTTGCCGTTTCTGAAATTAATCAAAAAAAATTTTTTTTTACAAAATACATATGAATAAACAAAACGAATACAATATAATAAAATAATAAATACATAATAAAAATATATAAAAAAAAAAAAAAAAAAATTTTAAGAAGAAATAAAATACAAATAATGTAGAATAAGAATATATAGTATATGTAGATGTATCTATATAGAAATATTTTACTTATACATTATTTTGTATGAGTATGTGCATTTTTAAACAGTATAAAAAATAATTTTTTTTTTTTTTTTTTTGAAAAATCAAAAATATGTTTATATACACATACATAACATATGGATATTGGATATTTTATATATTTATGCTGAATATAAAACAAAAATGTATTACAAGAACACATATGTACATATGTATATAACAATTTTATAATAAATTTTTAAAAATTAACGAAAATAAAATCTAAATAATATAAATAAACTATACGTAGGTACATCATACAAATATTAAAATGAATAAATTCATGAATTTACACATAAAATGTTACAACATGAAGTGAATGATCAAAATTTATTGATATTTGCATGTGAATTATTGTAAAATCCGTCAACATATTTATAATTTTATGCAATTTTATATTTTTGTACTAAATAAGGTATGGTATATTTTTGTTTTGTTATTTTATTTAATTTATACATGCGTACGTGTACGTATGTACATATATATATGATTCGAAAAGTATAATAATATAAATATATTTATAAATATATGTATACAATATAATATATAAAATAATGTATTTACATATGTACATAATATAATAAAAATGTTATTTTATTGAATCTCTTTGATTTTGCATGCATTCGTATACATACATACACAAATGTGAACAGGACAGATGGGTATTGATAATAATTTTGTACATATACATATATTTATGTAGGTATGTAAATAATGCAAAGTATATCTCACGCATAATTAATTTATATTTACATATGTGTTATATTTATACAATCTATAATGGATCATGTGCATATAAATATGCAAATTCTAATTTATAAAAATGTACGTAATATAAAAAAAATATTTGTAAGGATACAAATCATGTATGTAATCATTTATTTATACTTCATACTAGTTTAAAATAATATATTTTCACTATTCAATTCAAGCCATAAATTTTACTAATATTCATTTCTAAAGGGGGGCAGGGCAATACTGTATGTGAGGCATTCAGATACCTTATACCGAAATAAGTTAAGAAATTAGTATAAAATAAATAGATACTAATTTAAATGTTAATGATATAGTATTTGCTATTTTGAAATTTTAATCAATATTTAACTTTTTAAAAAGCAAAAAATTGAAAAAAAAAAAAAACAAAAAACACACTAAAAGGATTAAAGTTCATTTGAAATAATAAATTATATAATTTATCAATAATCAGACATAGAACTGTTTAAAATCAAAATAAAAAAGAAAAAAACAAAAATTCAGTAAAATAAAGAACATAAACTTTTGATATCATGCAATCAAATAGTCTATAATGATGATGATGATGATGATGAAACATATCATCTGTTCTGTTGCGCAACGTGGTCTTTTAAAATAAAATACATATTTGCATGCACGCCTTTACAGGTACACAAATACGTATGTACATATGTATTATGCAGATATATAAGCATAAAAATACACATTGTATACATGTGGTAGCATTTATATGTACATACATACATATTGTATATTTATACAATGTATACGTCATTTGTTTTGTTTAATTCCAGTAGCAACATTATGAAGAATATATTTTTTTATTGACGTTCAATTTGCGGTTGAAAAGGTATTAAACTAATAACGAAAAAAAAAAATAAAATTGAATAAAAAGAATAAAAGTAACATAAAAAATGAAAAATAAAAAACCAAGAAAAGTAAAATAACGAAAAACAAAACATCAGAAAAGCACCAATATCAAGAAATCAAATTGAATAAGGAAAAAGAAAATGTTATTGGTTTTTTGCTTTGGCTCCATTTCGTTCCAGTTTTGCTTAACTCATGGTAATTACATACATGTATATTGTATATATGGATGTATGTGCATTCATATATATATATAAGTATACACACATATATGAGTACATGCACATATATTATATGCTTCATGCATATTTTATAATGAAAGTGCATGCGTAATCTAAGAATAAAAAGATTGCGGAAGATCTTAATAGTCATACCTATTCTATCAGACCATCCATAAACAGATCTAAGATTAGGCTTAACTCAGACCACCACCATGGTCTCTGATAAAGCACTTATATAGGTATAAAATTTACAAGCAAATTGGCTGTCCCATGTTCTATTTTATGCTCTACAAGTAATCTACTGGTTCAGCCTTCTTTCATGCAGTACATTTACATATAATGATATAATTATGCATTTTTGCAGTCTTAGCTTTAAAAGCACAAAATGTCTGCAAGTATGCAGGTTAGAAACCAAGTAGATAAAAAAGAAAACCAAGTAAAAAAAAAAAAAGATATCCACTAAAGAAAAGTGCACATTGTCACATTGTTGAATTTATTGTTATCATATCTGTTCACTGTTCAGTTTCTGTTTTTAAATTGGTCTAATCTGAGATTACGTTTGCTGGTAATCGGTTGTTTCGCGATCAATTTCACGATACATACATACATTTCTATTTTTTGTATGTACGAGTATGTAACATCATTTGTGTATTAAATTTTTAATACAAAAATAATGAAAATACGTACAAAAATTTTTACCTTAATTTTTCTTCTTTTTTTTTTTTTTTTTTGTAACACATGTAGTTCTTCTATACAAAGTACATATACATAATATATTTATAATTAAAAATTTTGTTCTTTTTGACCTTTTCTTTGGAGTTTAGTTGATAGCTAACATGAATAGTTGGTGTAATAAAGTTCTTGTTTGTAGTTTTTTTACTTCTTGTCGTTTCAGCTCTTATTGTTAAATAGATTTGGCGTTGTTGTTGATGTTGAGATAAATCCTACTTTTTTTGTACTTTAAATTTTGCTGTTATTCCTGCTGATCTTGTGGTATTTTGTTGCATCATTTTTAGTATCAGTCTGCAGACAAGACATACATATACATACACATATGCTCACATGTTTATGCAGATACTGCAACAAGGTAAGTAAACATATATATGTACATTTGTACACATTATATATGTATGTTCATATATTACATAGAGTATATATATGTGTGTGTACACATACATATGTATGTATGTAAATATGTTAATTTTTATGCATACTGCATGGTTATTACTTATTGCTTGAAAGTGCATTCAATTTCGAAATTGATATAATGGTCAAAGCTCTTACATGTCTGTCAAGGCACATACTTATGCAATTATATACATATAAATGTATATATACTTGCACCTAAGATATAAAAGCAGACAGCAGATCCCTTGTCTTTTGGGTTTCCAACATAGACGTTACCTTGCAATGCAACAAATACGAAAATATACATATATGTATATGTATGCATATAAATGTGCATGTATTTCAGTATATATATGTCTATATGTATAGTAAATATATTTTTTTGTACAAATTCGCTATCAAATTTTGCAGTGCATTGCAGTGCAGTGCAGTTAGCAGTGTATGCATTTCTTTTACACATGGCATAGCTAGCACATGTTGCATTTCATTAATGATTGTTGAATTGATTGTTCATATGGTTGGTTTGGCTTGGTTAGTTAGACGTTTGACTCCACTCGACATCATCATGATTCATGAATGTGTAGTTCCGCGGTCTTGTCTCTTTCCATTCTTACATTATAACACCTTATATTTGTTCATACCTGTATCCATACATACATACATACAATGTACGTACATATAAGATTGTTTATTATTATAATTTATTTGTTTGTTCGCTTGTTAGTTGACCGGCTGGCTGGCTGACTGGCTGGTTAGTTGGTTGTGGCTGAGTGGTTGGCTGGTTGGCTAGTTGGTTGGCTCACCGGATGGATGAATCGGATAGATTATCATTCACTTCCATACATATATGTACATACATTTACACTATATTCATTACTTTATTATAACATACATATACATACATTATGTATGTATAAGTATTAGTATTAAATTTTAGTTTTCTGTCAGTTAGAAAATTCTGACCTTCATGGACCTTGAGGAAGGTTCACCGACACGTTTAGTGTTTTTCTGGTTTTCTTATGGACTCATTTTGTTGGTTAAAATCTTATTTTCTTTTCATTTCTTATTTTATTATGATTATTATTATTACATACTTAGTTTCTTTACTTTATTCTTATTTTTTTCTTTTTTCCTTTTGGTTCATAGAAATTAATTTTCCAAGACGTCACGATCACATTTCTTTTAATATGGATGCATAGGTATGTACATATGTATGTATATATTATGTAGGTACACGGATACATCCATAGATATATACACAGTACAGTACAATAAATGCATGAACAAAAGTTTAAGAAGAAAAAGTACTTAAGAAGTGTCATTTTGTGGTACCTATTCATGTATACATTATGCATATAACAGCAATTTATTGCATATTTCATCTAATAGTAATAATGAATTTATGATTTTTATATATGTATGTAAGTAGGTAGATAGATATTGTATTTTGTATAAAATATTCATGAAATTTATTCACTGTAGATAGATTCATAATGATGTATGTACATAGGTATGTACTTACAAGCATATTTTTTTTTCATTAAAATTAAATTTCTTTTGCAAGGACTTTCAAGAATACACACTTTTGTCATAGGTACATATAATAGAATGTTTTGTATGTATATATGTATGTAGATATATATACCTATGTAGTTATCAATACATACATAAAAAAATGAGAAATAAAACAATTTTTTTTTTTTTAAATGATTAAATGCAAGTATGTATGTAGGCACCTTACCTATATCTACTCTGAAAATACGCGTTAGTGTGTATTTATGTTACCTTATAATTGAGTCTAATTTTTTTTTTTTTTTTGGCAAAAACATGCATTATTGCGAATTGCATACATATACATACGTTTATCGTTTATTCATGTTTAAAAAAAAAAATTTACATAGGTACATACATATTAAGTGCATGGTATGTTCAAACTTAAAGAATACATGTTACGTATATGTTTGTATCTTTATAAATTTTTCATTTTTTTTTTTTTTTTTTTTTTTGGACAAAAAAGTCAAGAATCTGAACTCGTAAATACTAAAAGTCAACACTTCAAACACTTTATTACTCATATATGTATGTATAAAAGTATGTACACATAACATATGTAGTATGTAAATATTCAAAATCATCAGAAAGTCAGATTTTTCAAATTCAAAATATTTTTTATCATATGTTACATATGGATGTACATACATATGTTCGTATGTGTATGATGTGTTGTACTTATATGTCCATATAAAATTTTTATATATAATTTTTTATTACTTTTATAAAATATTTTTTTTATTTTAATGAATATTAGTTTAAAAAAAAAAAAACAACATTGAATTATAAATATATTCGTCATTCGTTAGAATTTGTTTTTTATTTATTTATTTTTTTTTTGAAGAAAAAGACTAAGGAAGAAAAAATATATTTAAAAGAAAAAAAACCGCACACACACACACACAAAATATCAAAAAACAGCAATAAAAACAATAAGAGAAAAATCACATCTTGCAGACTTTAACAATTCATATCATTAAGAAGTCTAGACGATCGTTGTACATACATATTCACATACAAAATTTGAATTTATGTATGTATGTATGTATAGGTTTAGTCATATTTATATATACATATGTGTACGTATGTAAACAATATAATACATACTAATATGTACATATTTATTTTTTTTTACATAAAATTTTTGCTTTATATATGTTTTAAGTTTTTCTTTATATATTTTATTTATTTTTATTATTTTCTTTATATGTTCTTATTTGTTTCTTTTTCTTTTTATTGTTTTTTTTTTATCTTCTTATTTTTCTTTCTCTTGTTTTTGTCATTTTTATTTAATAACATGAAAATTATAGAACATGGACACATAACATACATAGACGTTACATATTTGAAATTCAAATAAAAATACGATCTAATTAAAAGTTTTACAAGAGAGTACGTACATCTATATAGGCTTATATATGTAGGTATGAATTTTATTAATTTGCTTAACAAACGTATTCCTAATTTAATTTGATACATGAAACACTTTAAAAAAATAAAATAAATTTTTCAAATCAAATACATCTGCTTATACAATTTTTCCATAATTTTTATCATTGTTTTTATTAAGTTCATAAAAATTAATTATGTAAATTTATTCAAAAACACATAATAAGATACATATACGAAAATAAAACTTATTAAAAAATCATAAATCAAATTTATAATTTTAATCTAAAAATTTGTGATATTTTAACTAAGCTTTTATTCCTATAAAAATTTTTGTTTGAATTTTTTAACGACGTCTTTAAACTAAAAATTCGATGCAAATTTTGTAAAAACAAAAATAATATAACATGTGTCTATGTGTATGTTATTTAGAAATTATTTAAAAATTTCTCATAAATTTCATTTTTCATTTCAATAGAATAAAATTATATATATGTATTTTAAATATAAATTTTATTGTGCATAAAAGTAAAATTGCAAAGACCACCTGTTGAATTTACTAAAATATATAGATACGAAAGTTTTGTATCTTGTACATATTATAATATTTCATAAATACTAGCATATAAGTGTTTGTGTTAGCACATTACTAAATATTTCATATGTATTTTTCACTAAAATATTCTTTTTAAAAGTCACATTTACAATGCAAAATTCTTTTATGTAGGTACCTATGTATACCTACCTATTTTTTTTTTTTTTCTTAAAAAATATATTTATACCCGTATGTATCTACATATATACTTATATAGAATTTTTAATTATAAGAAAACGAGAAAACATTTTTCTTTTATTTTCCTTTTAACTTCATGTAAAAAAAAAAACAAGATAAATTTTGGAAATTAAAAAAATGACAAAAAAATATTATACAAATATTACGTGACATAAACGAAACAAAATAAATGAAATGTGTAGGTACTTATATTTAATAAAAAAAAAAAAAAAAAAAAAAAAAATGAATAAAAAATAAAAATATAAAAAGAAAATTTCCTTTAAAATGAACGTTATATTATATTTATAAAATTCAAATGAAAAAAAATTAATTGTACATATCCACATATTAGGTTATATTTTTTGATTATACATATACATATGTACATGTCTATGTACATACATATGTATATGTAATTAAATGCAAACGTTCATATAAGTATGTTCATCATACACATAAAAGGATTTTAAAAGCATTACAATAATAATAATGAAATGAAAACTTAAATAACTAATAAAAACAAGATATTGACGAATACATATTATTAATATGTACTAAGAGAAAAAAAAAAATCAAAAAAATAATATAAAACGAAAAATAAAAATAAGATGTGTGATGTGTTGTGCATGTTACAGACATCCCACCTGTTCTTAAAAAACAAAAAAATTCTATATAAACACCTGCACAATTCTTCACACAAAATATTTTTTTGGAGTTAAGAAATATAAACACAAAACTTACTAATGTATTACAGATTTGTTGTATGGATGATATGTACGTTAAAACGTGTGTATAATAAAAATTATGCCAGAGTATTTATAATAAAAGCCATCATATATGCACATATATGTAGGTATGTCTATACAGGTGCTTTATACATATCTATATACCTATTCATATTCTGTGTAGACATATACCCGTATCGCAACAAAACAAAAAAAAAAACAAATAAATAAATAAGAAAAATCAAAATAAACAAATGCAAAACAATCACTTTATGGTGTGGTTTTTTACACGTACTTACATATACCTATGCATATTTTTAATATTATAAAATATATAATCATATATATATATACATATATATGCAAGCTCACATATACATACATAAATATGAACATACAAACGTGTGCAATTTTTATGACAAAAAATTTTGTTTTCGTTCTTATGACTTCTTTTTTCTGTTTTTTTTTGTCTATATTGTCCATAAATTTGCATTTATTTTTCATTTGTTTATGCAGTATACATTTTATCCTTTTTTATTACTTTTGTTTACACTCCAAAAAAAAAACAAAAAAACTTTTTTTTTTTTTGTTTATACTATGTACATGCCATTTATACAAAAAATTACCAAAAATGTACATGCATATACTGTATTTACATATTTAACTTTAATATTTTCAAATAATTTTAAAAATGAATTATAATAAATGAATAAACAAAATATTTATCAACTAAATTTCAATGAAATAATATTAACCATATGATATACGAATAAAGAATTAAAAAATATATTTTTCAAAATTCAAGCAAATTATGTACAAATTTATCTTAGTATTGAATATACATATATTGTATAATAATAAATAAACTAATATATATAAAGGTCGCAATTTGCAATGTTATCTGGCATCCTTAATAGTAACTTGGAAGCATTATAATAATAACAAAAGGATTTCAAAAAAATATATTTTATACTCATAAATAAATTGATAAAAGATAACTGATAAGCGTCATCGTGTATTCTTGAAAAAAAAAAATGAAAATAAAAAATAAATAAATAAATAATTTTCAAGAATCAAATACAATATGTACACAAAATTTTAACCGTGTTTTTGCTTAATTTGGACTTTCATATAAAAAATAAATAAATAAAATAAAATAAAAACTCTGATATTATTTTCTGCGAAAATGAAAACAACTTATTACATACAAAATATGGTATAAAAATTGTATTTATTAAAATTTAAAGTTAATTTTTCTTAATTTGTTATTTCCCTTGTGGACATATAAACGGATACAGGTACATAAATATTGGTATATTTATTTGTAAACACGTACATATGTATATACAATACAACGCATGTACATATATTATATTTACAAAATAAAGGATTTACGGTGTAAGTTTTTAATAAACGTGTTTATAAAAATTAATAGACACGCCCAAAATTCAAAGACAAGTCTTCTTCTTCTTTCAAAATTTTAATGCATTTTTTTTTTCTCTGTTAATATCTTTTTACATTTTTTTTTTTGTATGAATAATTTTTATTTTTAATTTAATTTTTTTTTTTTTTTTATTACCGGTCTACTGGATTGCTTGTATGGAGTACATGTACACGATATAAAGTTTGCAATGTGTACATTATACACATACATATGTACTTATTACATCCATTTACAACGATTATTATTAATTTTTTTTTTATCTCTTATAAAATTACATATACATTATCATGTATAAATACAGCACTTACTTGCACCCTTTTAAAAAAAGCAAAAAACAAAATTTCGCCAAGGAATCGCCAAAATGCACTTCATCGCATTAATTCAAGAGATTCATTTTAAAGGGTGATTTAAAGTAAAATGAAAAATAGAATGCATTCAGTAAATATGATTGTTTTTTTTTTTTTTTTTAAACTGAAGAATTAATTTTTAATTTTAAATTAAAAATTAATCAAAATATCTGAATCAAGATTACAACCCTATGCAATCTATTATCAAAAGAATGTCCTAATTTCAAAAGGATTAAAAAATTACTAAAATACATATGTATGTATGTATAATTTGCTTTTAAAATCTCCCACCTGAGTAATATCAATAATCATAGAATATAAGATTGTTTTTTGGATCAAATCGTATTGCAGATTGATACAGATCAATAAAGTTAAATCATTCATTTAATATTAGAAAATCTTATTCACCCTGTATCAAATATCGTTGCTGAAATTTTTAAAAATGCATTTTTTGGGTGCAATGCAGCATACCTACTTTATATATCGTATATATACATACATATACAATATTATATAAATAAGGTGGATGCACTTTAAGGTATCACATGAAAATGTTTTTTTATTCTCTTTTTGTATTATTTCTTTGCGTTTTTATCTTTCTTTTATTACTTTTGTTTTTGTTTGTTTGTTTTTAAATGTTGTTGCTCACCGGTACACGACGTTATGTACATACATACCATACATATGTACATGTAAACATTTTATCGAATTTAATTCTGAAATAAACTTCGTACATATTATTCACATTTCATTTTGTTTTATTATTTTATGATATTTTTAAATTTAATTTTTATTTCTGTATATTTTTAAATTTTAAAATACAGTCTCTGTTTAATAAATAAAATTAAAAAAAAAAAAAAAAATGGAAACAAAAAGAAAACAATCTTACGAAATGAAAACATTTTATTTTCAAAATAATAAAAATTGAATTAAATTAAATTTACCTATACAGGTGAAGAAAAATTTAAAAAATTTCGATTATTAATTCATTATTCATTCATCTGTGAAAATGAAATATACTCAAAGAGCACAACTAAAATCATTCTTATAATTTAATATTGTACGGAATACATATGTACCTATATCATTTTATATATGTATAAAAATTTTATGTTTAAATCACACATACGCAACTGTGTCCATATATACACATTTCAAATATCCGGAAACAATTGAAAAATTCATTGTTGATATTAATAAGAACTTTAAATAACACAATATGTTTATACAATTACATGTCTGTTTGTGTGTATGTAAGTATGACTATTTGATGGACATATCATATGTTTATATAGTTACACAGATTTGAAATGTACATTACATGCATATGTATGTATTGCATGTAAATATGGTCTACATACTATAAAATATCATTTCATGTTTTATGAAACAGCAAAGTACTCGTACACATTTTATAAAAGAAAAATAAATAAAATATGTAAAAACAAGAAAAACAACAATATAAGATATTTCATCATTTGAATTTGAAAAATTCTATTTTAAATATTCAATAATTTCTATTAATAATATTTATGTTATTTTTTACCATTTAATTAGTTTTTTGTTGTTTTGCTGTCAATCAATCATTCTTATTATTTTCAAGCTATTAAATACACATTTTTCTTTGATATTTATTCGATAATAATTGTTGTAGTTGTTACAATATGCAAACATGCCATATGTAATTTATGTATATACACACATACATACATATATAAATACAATATCGCTATGTATTATGTAATATATTGAATAATAAAATGTTGTATACATACATATACATATGTATGTAAAAATTGATATTTTCAATTTCAAATATTTTTTTTTCTACCATTATCATAAAATAATGTGTTTTAATTATAAATCTCTTAAAAATATTTGATATGCATGAGTATATTGGGGAATATATTATATTTATGTAAATGTATAATATCAGTAATATATAGAAGGAACTTGTATCCATGTTTACAATGCATATTGTATATAAAATAAAAATTAACAAAATACATATGTATTTATTAAATTGTACATTAATTGATGTTAAAGATTGATGTAATAAGGCCAATATTTTACATATCCAGTATCCAATATTTCATGTGTATAGGTATATGTAAATACATATGTTAAGTTCGTGATTGTGATTTTTTAATATTTTTTCAATTGATTTATAAAATTATCTTTAAAATGTATATCTACTAATAAATAATTACATAGATACATAATATTTCCTTTCTAATTTTAATCGATATGTATTTATGATACATATTATACTGTATTAATAAATAATTAGTGATCATATAAAAGATACACAAATATGTACTATATATAAATGTTTATGCATTTAATATAATGATAAGTATTAATAAATTAAAATTCTTGTCTTTTTTTTTTTTTTTTTTTTACTAAACTATTGTTAATCATTATTTTTATGTAAATTTATGTGAATATGTATTTTGAATTTCATATAAAAAATTTTTTAATAATTAGTTGCCAGTTCTTAATATTTTTCTGTGCAATCTCTAATGCATCATATAATGTATATGTATAATATTATAAAAAATAAACTTTATACTTATAGAAAATACTGATTTTATTGTATGAAATATGAGCACAAATACAATTATTTTACACCGTAAGATTTTCATGCGACACGATCTAATTAAAATCTATACGATTACGATACTCCCCACATAATCTACTCTTCTTAACTACAAAATTGAATGAAAATCTTATGATGTGAAAATAGCATACTTATTTATATTATAAAAATGTGATTACACAACGATCATCATTATCAGTTCTATTTGCATATAACAATTTCTCACCATTTGTCTCTTTGATTGGACATAGGTATTAAACAGTATTTCAACGTGTCTAAATACAACAATTATATACAAACAATTTATTTTTTTTATTGACATTTATTATGTAATATCTATAACTTGTACGTTTTATACATATTCTATGTATACATAGTAAAAATGGTAATAATAGTGCTTATTTTATATTTATTAAAGTTGGTGCTGCTATTATGCATATTGATACTATGTATGTACATATGCACATATGTATTATGATCATACATACATTCCATAATAATGTCTATAGATGAGATATTTATGACATTGATAAAATTTTTTTTATTTTTATCAAACTCCAATTTTCAATTTATGTACCGATGTACAAATACATATATGCATGGCTAAGTATAGAAACTGATGAGAATAATTTTTGCTAATTTTATTTTAAAGAAAAAAAAAAAAAAAAGTGTTACCTACAAATTAAAAATAGTAAAATAACGAAGAAAATTTATGCTTCTCTTTCTATGCTAAATAATTAAGTAACAAGATAAAATTTATAATTTGCTATCATATCATGTTTTAACGTAACTAGCTGTACGTGTACGATATAAATTTAAAAAAATATATGTATGTATGTGTATACTATATTAACTTGACGATGATAACGATAGTAATAATAATGATGACCATTAATCGATCTTTATAATTGTTAGTTAAATTGTCGTGAAAGAGTCTATGATAGAATGGTCTGCACATATCATATGTACATACATTACATATGTATGTATATACCACATGATAATTATTTAATTTTAAATAATGTTCAATAAAATGATTTTGAAAATTAATTTAAAATACAAATTAAATTTTTTCAATCTTAAATGATCAATTATAAAAAGGTGATGAAACATAAACAATATATATGATCCTTTTGTCAATCACATATGTACATATGTATTTATGTATGTAGGATGTTGTATATTTTTATTTTATGCGTATATGTGTGTATAAAGAGTGTACACGACATTTTATGTATAATATGTCAGTAAAGAATAAAAATATACAGGAATTATAATATTATTAATTAATGTATGCATATTATAAAATAATATTATGTGTTGCAGTAATAATTATGCAAATATGTATAGTCACAATTAATTATTTAATGTCGATCAGGAAATATGTACATATATAAGTTCTCATCGAACTTACAACATATAAACAACAATAATGTAGTATGTTAATAAATGATTTATGGGGTTTTAAATTGTAACTTCTCTGGTCATCGAAAAGCTATTAAACAATCATTATTATGACACATATGCACAATGTACATATTTTTATGTATACACGTATTATATATCATACAAGTGTACATACAATATATATATGTATACGTAAATATGCAAATCAAGATCGATCGATCTGATAATGATGATAACATACTTTGTGGTGTTAAATGATTCATTTATGGTATTTATTATATGTAGATACCTATTCTTTTTTCCTTAAAAAAATAAAAATAAAAATAAGGATAGAAATTATGAACATTACATGCATATACATATGAACATCTATACATACATGTAAATATCATACATACATAAAATGAATGAATTATCTGTTAATTTTTTAGTTCATTTTTATACTAAGGATATGCTTGTATGAATTTACAATTATTATACACCTAATTTTTTTAATAAATGCTGTACTAAGGTTCATTTTTCAAGCATAGTCACCTGTATTTTAAATGGATATTTTTTCTCATTTCCGTTCAATATGAATATAATCGTTTTTTACTTTCATTCTTTGATTGTTAGTTTTCTGTACACATTTAGAAACGAAAACAACGATGCAAAATTTTTGTGGTCCATACAAATACACATGACTATGAAACCAAAAAACAGAAGTACCTAATTTTATATTAATGGTAAAGTAAAATACAAACAAGTGTACGATATTGTAAATACTTCACACTGTACATATATAATACATACATTTATATCTACATTATATAATAGAAGGACATTCAATGGTTTCAGTTTGAATCTAGATTAATTCTTTTATGAATACGTACAAATCGGTGTATTATAATATATCCTCCTTCATTTTAAATTTAAATTTTTCCTAGTCAAAATGTTAATATGTAATATTATTAGTTAATGAAAGTGATACAGAAAAGTATATTAATTCCTATAGGGTTATATACATATGTAAATCGATTTATCAAAATTAATAAAACATGTTTTTATTTCTTTTTAAATTCTGATAGACTTATTATGGGGATAGTCTTTTTGAAAATTTTTTTTCAACTTTGTTTTGTTTCTTTCGTTAATTATATAACTTGTTAATTATAATGTGGGTTTTTGTAAAATTGTCGGATATTGTAGCTAAATTTATGACTTTATTTAATTATAAGTTATGATGTTGAAAAAGATCTCAACTAAATAGAGCTTTGCAATCAATATTCGTATATAGGATATCCCAGAATAAATGTCATAGTTCTGTCACTGTTCTGAAAGTTTTTAGTAAAATATCATTCTAGAATATTTTCTCCCTCCTACCACCAAAATTTAAACCCTTTTCACATTTGGGACTTTAAGGATTTTGAACGTGTTAAAATAGTATAAAACCTCATATTTATGAAATCGATAATAAATAATTTGAAATTTCAGAAGAGTAAACCAATTGACACTTATCCTAAGACACCCTATACATGCGTCATATATAATATATGTATGTATAGTCCATAATTTAGAAAATACATACATACTATGAAAATTTTAAAATGAAATCCTACCATAATTATAGGTTGGACGAACAGATAGTTGATTACTGATGCTGATGTAAAACACATTTTTATATGTACAATGTATATATATTTGTGGTGTCTTTTAAAAATCCACTTGTTGAAATTGCTTGGATTTCGAGTCTAAATTAAAAAAAAAAAACAATTATATATAGGTACATACGTGATCTTCTATATACAATCCAGGTACGACACATATTTATATTTTAATATAAGTTGCATACAAAGGTAAGCTAACTATTGATTTAAATACGATTGCCGTTGTTATATATACGTAAACATATGTATCCACATATTATGTATGATATGTTTTATGTTTCTTTTACTAGAGATTCTGTTAAAATTGCTACTGCCATTACTGCTGCTGCTGTTGTTACTGATGCACGCTGCTACTGTTAAGATTACACTACATTGTTGTATTAAAAAAATTCCATAATATTTGAACGTACCTGAACCTGAGCTGAAAGTGAGTAATTGCTTTTAGTCCAGCTAATAATTCGACACGTGATTTAGGTTCATATGATGAAAAATGAGTTTCTATGGCATTAATGATATGGTTGGTAAGGTAATTATCAGCTAATAGAACATAAAATATTTTATCCGATTGCTACTGTTGTACATATGTACAGTTATCATTATTTTCACACTCATTTGTATTGATTTGCTCACGCGTGTATCGTGTACAGTGTACACTGACATTCATTATAATATGCATTTTGTATATATACATATGTACATACATATGTATATAGCATACACCCAGATCCACGTACACAAAATTCGATTGATTGGAAAACTGCATTACTGCATACATATTTAGTATGCATGCAACAATTACGAGGACGGTTATTATATGATTATATATACATACATATATGCACAATTGTAAGTAAATACATACATATGTACATATCTGATATCTATGCTAAGCAATAGTGTGATTTGTGATTGCAACCAAATGTTGCTACTATTAACTTAATATTTGTATGCATTTTATGTAACAACTTTTGACTAAATATAACTGACTACTAATATATGTAATTTTAAATAGTTGTACAATTCTCAACAGTAAATTTACAATTTTAATGAATATTTAGATGACAGTAATTGTAATAAAACGAAATAATACATATTAATTTTTGTGTTTTGTTTTTGCATTTATCTAATATATTATTGATATTATTTTGAATCAAAGATATTTTTAAATAATTGTATGTACTGATATGATATTTCTATGTACATATGTACATATGTTTGTACACGCGTAGGTAATTTAAATTATAACTTTTAGTTTTTATTTTATTTTATTTTTTGTTGTTGTTGTTGTATTGAATTCACATTTGAAATCAATTCTAGTTTACAAATTACAATCAATTCATTCTGTAATATAATTACTTGAATATGAATAAAATATATAGGACGTTGAATAATTACACTAATTATTTTCAAACAAACTACATAAATTAACTTTAAAAACAAAAATTATAAAATAAATACGAAAAAAAAAACGGAAAATATTAGGTAAATTGCATTTGCATTACATGTTTGAAACTTTTCTATACACATAATGTATATTTTAGAATTATTCATACTACATTTGATTGGATGTAAGAAAAAGGACATTTCCAGTAATATACCTATACCATTGATAAAGTATTCTATAACGTAATGCTGTGCCTATACTACAGTACTAATGATTTCCTTATAATGATAATGAATACTTTGTCGATGCCTATAAGGCTATACACAACTAATGAAATTTGATTTAAAATTTCTGAAAAATTTCATTTAAAATATTAAAAAATTCGTAACATACTTAATTTTTAAAAGTTACATAAAATCATGTATACCTATGGCAATTTATTAATTAAATACGAATAAAAAGAGCAAATAAATGAATATTCAAAAGAGAAAAAAAAAACAATGTTTTATTGACACGTACAAGCACATAAAATGTACCCATCGAACAAGCATATAAGTACCTACACATCCTACAAAGATGATATATCATTTCTGTCTGTAATATTTGAAAAAAAAAAAAATAATAATAACAATAATAATAAAAAAATAGAAGAAAAAAAACATTATAAACATGAAAACAACAGATAACACAGTTATGTTATTAGATTTCAATAATGTTTAAATGTACACATTGTACATTTGTGGGGTGTCCTTATCATAATTTGTGATAATTTAATTTCAAATTGACAACAATCAAATATCTATATAAAATGTAGCATATTAAATAAAAATTATTAAAGAATATTAATAAATTTTATTAAATGTATTTAACAATGAATTCATTATTTAGTACTTAAATTAATACATTCGTTCTTTCATTCTATGATGAATAATTCTATCCATGTACATACATACGTCAACATAATATAAATGTAGTTAATTCTGGACACCCTGATTATATTGTATTTAGGTACACATGATATACATACATCATTTTAACAATTTGCAATTAAAAAAAAAAAAAAAAAAAAAAAAAAAAAAAAAACTACCTATATAAAATTTTATAATAAATTGTAACCAACAAAGTAATACAATAGGCGCGAATAGTATGCAAATATTTTCACTTATTATTATTTTTCTGTTATCATTTACTATAGGTACTTTTTTTAAAAGCGTTAAATACATATGTTAAAATGTATGTTACATGAGGAATAAATAACAATAATAATGATCATTAAAAGAAAAAAAAAATAATAATAATAAGTAGTAACGTAAAAAAGCCACAGAAAAAAAAATTTTTTTTGTACAGACAGAAAATAAACACATTTTACCTATACGTTACAACATATAGAACATACATACATATAAAAAGAATAAAAAGAAGAATAAAATGAAAATAATAATGATTATAATTGAAATCCTTTAATGCACATTCTATTAAAATGTAATTTAATAAGTAACACGATGTCATTGCGGATTTATCTTTTTTCTGTTTATTTACTCTTCTTTTATTTTCTTTTAAATACAAATAATTATCATATATGTACATATATATTATATGGTCACACAAATATATACGTGTTCATGATATATATGTACATACATATATATATATACATACACACGTATTAAAATAGCGATACACGTATGGATATGTAGGTATATAGAAGAAAATATATGCTACACAGTACACGCATCTATGGAATGTATAGGTATTGTAAAAAAAAAAAAAAACGAAAAGCCAAAATACATTTATATGTATGAAATATACATTTTTTTTTTTTCATTATTCAAATGATATTTAATTGCAAGGTAACCAAAGCAGAAATAAAAAAAAATGGCAAAATAATGAAAATAATATTTTATAGAAAAATTTAAGTTGAAATGTGCAATCATATTTATTATTTTGTGGCTATTTAACAAGTAAAAAATTTCATCTACCTAATTGATGTTAATATATTGTGCATGATTGCATTACTTTAATTGCATATAGTATAGAAATTATAAACAATGTAATTAATAATTGTTTTTTTTTTTTTTTACCTATTTTACTAGGTATAAGCAGAAAAGCTTATGTTTTCTAATCTTTTTGGTATAAGGTATATGTAAGTACATTTTTATTATGTATATCACAATTAATTTTTGTGTAAATGAATTAATAATTATTTAAAAAAGAACAATTAGGTAATTCTTGTAAAACTAGGCACATACATATATGACATACTGTATATCGCACGGATCATTACAAAAATTAATACATTTTTCTATATACATACCAAATGAAAAACAGGCACATAAGGCACATTCTGAATTTATTTACATACATAATTTACATTGCATACAGTGAATTTTAAAATTTCATTTGATGCAAAAAATTACACTTGAATTATTCATTTCTTTGTCTAAAAATTCATCATTTTATATTCAAAAAATTTAATTATCTACGTAAATGTATTCATGTATTAAAATTCAATTTTTTATATATGTATGTTTAATACAAATTTGTAAAATAATTTTCCAAAAATAAAGAAAAATATACTTTCAAGAAACAGAGTAAACGGTTGACGATTAAACAACAAAAAATAAAATTATTTAGATCATAATTTTGTACATCAATAATCTTTAATTTAAATTTCATATTTTCATATGTAGGTATATTACATGTGCATGTGTACGTATATATTATATGTATGATGACATATTCAACATAATACCAAAGTACATGAAAAAAAAAATTTGTTTTTTCTTTTTTTGTTTTTATAATTTAAAATTTTTTTTTCTTTTTTATTTATTGCATATTAATTTGCTATTTTATTATCAACATTTCAATTCAAAAATAAAAAGTGAATGAAAATGAGATAAAATTTTTATTTTTATTTTATTTTATAGTAAGTATAAAAAAATAAATAAAGGGCAATTTTTTCTCATATCGTGCGTAGTTAAGTAAAAGTAAAAAAAAAAAAAAAAAAAAACAAAAAATAGTAATGAAAAAAAAAAATGTTCATTTCTGTTACAATCTTTAAACAGAAAAAATCAGCAAAAATGAAAAAAATCCTTTTTTTTATTTTTATTTTTTTATAAATATTAAAATAAATTTTGTTTTTTAAAGAGATAAATTTGTTGATATATTTTAATATGCGCACATATACGATATTAAATGTAAACCATATATACCTGATTGTGATGCACATGTGTACATATGTATGTATACATAGTAAGTGTATATGTACTGTTTTATTAATAAAAAAAATACAGTGTAAAATACAAGTAAAATATGGTAAAAAAAATTAAAGTGATGGTTATGACAGCGATAATAATAATAATAATAATAATAATAACAACAACGATAAGTAACAAAAAAGGAAATTGTTAATTTTTTTTTACATACCATCAGATTTTCGAAAATTAATATGTACACATACATATATTGATGTACATATTGTATGTACATTTTATTTTATTTTAATAAAATGAATAAATATGCGTATATAAATGAATGCAAGTTATTATACAATATTTATGCATTTATGCAAAATAAAAGGAAAACAAAAAAAAAAAAACTGAAATATTTTCGCATAAAAAAAAGAGAAGAAAAATTCCGAAATAAATTAAATAAAATATCTTATTCTTGAAAGGTTACGTACCTTGACATGGACCATAATACGCTACTGCAATGGACCGTCCTGTTATGCATATCATCCGGTTTATGTCACATATACTTTTATATGTTCGACCATCAACGCCACAAACCGCTCTCGTTGGATCAATTACATCAGAGATCAAATCATCTTGTGGGCATGAAATCGTGCATGATATACAATGTGGTATTCCATACTGATCTTCGACACATGTTAATCCGTCAAGACAATGAACTAATTTACATGAAGCTGTAATTGTAATAATAACAATAATATTTTAATGATAAAAGAACAAATAAAAATAATGCACAAAAATTTATGCACATACATACAAATGTACATTTGAATGTTCAAAAAAAAAAAAAAAAAAAATGAAATAAATAACATACATATTTGTATAATAAAAAATAAGAATAAAAATAAAATAAATAGATAAATAAACAATAGTCATGTAAAACAATAACAATAAACATGAAATGATAAAAATGATAATAAAAATGACAATAAATTACGAATTAAATATTCCTATAACACATGGATGTGATATAAAAGAATGCAAGAATTTTGTGCCATTTAACAGTTAAAAGATCATCATCATGTTCATAGAAATCATTTCAAAATTTCCATTGTAAAATATTTTTTTTTCGTAATTATTGTCAAATGTAACATATATGTATATAACGACAAAAATAAAATTTTCATTTTTCATTTTAACCTATTTGACTTTAAGTTGTTTGACTATAACATATGTCTGTGTGTGTACATATATAACTATATATTCATATATTTCTCATGTATGTATACATATCACATACATACATACAATTCTTGAAAAGCATAAATTAAAACGTCTTTTTTTTTCGTTTTTTTTTTTTTTTTTAATGAATAATAAAAATTATAAATACTTTTAATTTAATTTAACTTTTAATATACATATGTACATACAATATAATATATATGTATTTTTTAAGTGATTTATAAACTATCGAATTTTGTATCACATATCTACATATGTATCTGTATCATAAATGTACATATTTTAATCGTTAATCGAACATGCAACACCATACATATGTATATATTTATCTGTATGTGTTCGTATGTACATATATGTATTTGTGCATATACAATTAAAATTGCATTCAAACTCTTCGAATTTGCAATTTTATAGCAATGATTTCATTACAAAATAACAAAAAAAAAAAAAAAATAATAATAATAAAATTAAAAAGAAAGATACTAATAGAATACGAATAATTTACTATACATTTATATTTACACCCCTATATGTTTCAATAACATTCAATATAAAATATATAATTTAGATTTAAAACCTATACATAATACTCATACATACATAGTACACTAGTGTACAATTTTTACTTCGATCATATAATACGAGTATCTACGAATTAATGGCTGATAATTAATGTTATAGTAAAAAATTATTATTATTATTATTACTAGTTGCTACTAACATTATTATTTTTATTTTTATTATTATTATTATTATTATTACTTTTAGATAATAAATTGCATTTGATTTTCTAAAATTAGCAAAATTTTCACATTAAATTGATCATAAATCTATCAGTGTAACAATTTTCCAATAGATCTGTGTGCCAAATTTTTTGATCAAATAAAAATTATAAAAAAAAAGAAAAAAAGAAAGGAAAATATATTTTGTTTTCTTTTTTTTTTTTTTTTGCTTTTGTATTTCAACTTGAAATAAACGTGCGTATATAATTTATGTATGTACATATACACCTATATGCGTTTATTGTATCTGAAATTTATGAGTACTACAGAGGTAATTGCAAAAAAAAAGTGTGTACTTATTTGTATATGCATATATACATAATGTGTGTATTGTATGTATGCACATCAAAGAATTTGATTTTCTTATTTATTTTTTTATTTAAATTTTCATTTTTTTTTGTTTTTAGTGTATTATTTTTATTTTTGAAATAATATGAAAGAAAAATATCTTAATAAGTTAAGTACATTTTACTGAAAATTGAATTTTCATTTAATTTTTTTTTTTTTTTTCAAATTGCAATTTAATTGATTAATTTATAATCCAAAGTTCAAATGGTTAAATAAATAAATAAAAAAAAATTGTATTTTCTTTGAATAAAAAAGAAAAGACGATTTTAAAAAAAAAAAAAAAAAATTTATTTTTATTTTATTTCTTTAAATTTAAATTTTTGTGTTAAGTAGGTAAACAGTATTCATTTTTTTTTTTTTTTTGTTAAAATATTTAAAATAATATAAAAACTTAAAATATAACATACCTATATTGTATAATATACAATAAAACATATGAATATAAATAGAATTTATAAGTATACGTTATATGATATTTTTGCATAGATGATCAATTATGTACATATATGTACGTCACACAAACACACAATACCTTTACATTAAGTGCACGTATGTACATCCATACATATGTAGGTATGTACATGTTTAGATTTTTTGTATTCTTATATTCATTTAAGTTTATTTGCAGATGCATTTAAAATATAATCATTTGAACAGAATATAATATAATTATTATTTTTAAGTAGCATATATATGTATATACACATATAAATTAATTTTTTGCATAGTATTTATACATAGTATATGCATGTGTTTGAGGGTATTTTTAAATTGTTAAATTATTGACATAAAAGAAAAATATGAAAAAAAACAAAAACTGTTGTCTTATATTAAGATGCTGGTGGTTTTTTTTTTTTTTTTTTTTTGAATATACATACATATGTACATATATAATACATGCTTCTTAGGTGCTTTTTCTTTTCTTCTTATTATTTAAGGGGATTTAGCATTAAATCATGTCATAAGAGTATAAAATATTTTACGTGGGTGTTAAAAATAAAAACAAAACTATATATAAAATTTTAAATAAAAATAAATATATGTACTATATACTATACATGCATATATTGCTTTTTGTTATTTTATTTTTACGTTATATTTAATTAACTTTCTGCTTTGAAGTAAATTAATGTATGTGTATAAAAGAATGGATATAAATTATGCACTTTAATTGTGAAAAATTATATGTACATATGTACATACATATATGTATGTACGTATTCTATGATAACAAGATACATATAACAAAGCGTAACGCATTTATATAGATACATTTTATGTATCCGCATTCGTTTATAATGCATTTATTATATTTACTTTTGTTTTATTTTTTATATAATTGTGACTCGATTGTGACTGAATTAATTACTCGTATAAGTGAAAACAAAAAATACATTATTTTCAAAACGTTTCAAAAAAAAAAACAAAACAAAAAAAAATTCAATTAAAAATAAAATATTTGCTATGAAAATTTTCTATTCCTATTTTAAAGTGTTTATTTTGTTAATATGTACAAGTACTTTTGTATGTACATATACACATGAAAAAAGAGGAAAAACCATTTTACCTCATATAACATAAACAATACTTGAGAAAAATAAGATAAATCAATTTTAAAATTGAAAAGTCAACAAAAATAATATTATGACATTCTAAAGTTTTGTTAATGGTTTTTTCCTGTATATACAAATGTACAAATAACAAATTATATAAAATAAAGTATTCACATGTACGCATATTTTAACTCGAGTATGTTATAAGTTATGTAAATATGTACCTATAATCTATACTCTTATATAATAATATACATATGTATGTACATATGTATGTATAGATGTGATACAGAAAAAAAGATATTTACGTATAATTAAAAATAAATGTGCAATATAAAATTTTTCTTTATTACATCATATAATCATGTAAACACAAATATGTATATATGTATATGTAGTTAAGGGTACATACATATGTAGCTAGGAAAATTTTAAATTATACACATATGTATGTACGTATATATGTACATATGTGTTTGTACAAAAGTTATGAAAATGAAGAGTTATTAAATTATGCATAACATATAAGAATTTGATAAATTAAAATGTTCACGTGTACAAATGTACATACATATGAGTGTGTATGGTGTACAAGTACATAATAAGAATATATTTGAATGTGTTATATGTGTTTTTTAAATGTGTACAATTATGTACATAAATGTACATAATTGCATAAAATAATGTAAGTGCATTTGTAAAATATTTAAATCTCTATATGTATGTAGCTATACCTATTTTTATTTTTTATATATTTTTTTTTATTTATGAATTTAATTGATGTTTGCATATTTGAAAATTACTATTTACATTGAAAAACTTATTGTTTTTCTTTCATTTTATATTTGTACACATTAGAGAATTAATATGAAAATTTGGTAAGTAAATATTTGTAAATATAACTTATGTATCAATGACAATTGTTTATACCCATATATGTATATGACTATACTCTATACACTAATTCGATGCAGTTAAGGTTTTATGGGAGTATATGTGTCTTTTTTCCTTTCTTATAATTTCTAATAAGATCATCTCACAAGTAGTGTTACCACAATTTGTAAAGTTTTCACATAATACGAGATGAATTTTTTAAATATATATCAATGTACAGCGGTGTAAAGTGGCACTGTACTTTATGTCATTTCAATAAGACCTTAACTGCATCAAATTAGTGTATGGAGTATACATATGTTATATATGTATGTATGTACGTACATATAAAATTAAGTATATTAATAAATTTTGAATTTTGAAATGAATTGAAAAAAATAAATGTGGTTAAGGTAAAAAATTTTATATAATAGAAAAACAATTAATTTTGATATAATTAAATTTTTTAGTTTTAAATTATTCAGTATTTTCCTTTATTTTTCATATTATTGTATTTTTTCAATATGTTCTTTTTCTTTTCATCATTTTACATAGTTTTTGTATAAATTCATTTGTATTATGTAGGTACATAGTTTTATGGAAAATAATTTATAAACATTAAAATTTCATTTAAACATAAAAGTTGGAATGTTGCATTGTATAGCACAAACCTATGTACATATGTATTATGTATTTATGTATAAAATTGAGATTAAATTAATGTGTATGTACATAAATATGAACAAATACAACCAAACACAATGTATTTGCACGTGTATTATCAAGTGCATACATATATTTGTATGTGTGTATAGCTATTAGTTTTTTTTTTTTTTTGTAAAGGTAAATCATGTTTATGTGTAATATGTATTCATATACATATTACACATTAATTCAAAAATATGCAAATAGGTACATATGTTTATAAAATTTTCTTAGAGGTACATACTATTGCAACATACTTTTCTGCAATATTATTTACACAAAATGCATATGTATAGTATAGTGTATATATATGTATGTATTTGCATATATGTATATATATATAATGCCTAAATGATCATAAATTCTTCAACAGATTTTATCGTTTTAGTTTCATGCTAGATTTGATCTCATCTTTATTATTATTATTATTATTATTATTATTGCGTTAGTGTTTATACATACACATATATATGTAGGTACATATTACATGCATATTTGTGTGTATGTTTAAAACGTTTTATGTTACCGGAAACGTAAACAAAAAGAGAGCGTCACGACACCATTCGAGGAAATGAACGGTTAATTACACATTGCGATAATGTACAAAAAAAAAAGAAAAGAAAAACAACAACATAAAATAAAAGATAGAAAAAAAAGTTAATTAATAAACAAGAAAAGAAAATTTTTGTTTTAAGAAAATATGCAAAACCGAAGAAATAAAATATCAAAAAAAAAAAACGAATATTATACATATTAATGTATGTACAATGTATGCACCTATGTACATATAGCTACATATGTATGTATATAATTTTTTGGTTCAAAAAACAGACAAGAAAATAATGGGACGTACCTACATACAATTTATAAAAAAATGATATTTCTAGGTGCATTATGTGAATGTACTCGGTACAAACATACATACATATTACACATAATGTATTTTATACATGCTTATATCGTTTAGATATTCAAAACAATGCAAGTGATATCAGATACAATTTGTGTGAGTAATGCAGTAAAAAGATTAAATTTAATACTTTTCCATCATTTCAAAATACAATTCACATATCATTCATAAGAGATTTGAATAAAAACCCAAAAAAATTTGTTTTTTGGTTTTATTTTCTTTCAAATTTCATTATTTTGAAAAATGAGTTTGAGAGAGATTAATTTTAAGCAGTTTTAAGTAAGGATTTTCCTTAATTTTTTATTTTTTATTTTTAAATAACACACTTTCGTATTTCTTATTTTTTTGTTTTCTTGTTTGCTTTTTTTATTTTTGAAAATATTTAACCATAGATTCGAATTACGATGATTAAACAATTTAAAGGTAATGATTTTTTTTTTTTCAAAGAAAATTCAAGGTAGTAACAAGCAGTAAATACATTTTCACCACATACATATGAATGCATGCATATAAGAATGAAATTCTGATTACTACTATTTTTTTTTCTTTCAACATTTTCCACTTTTTAAATGGTATTCTTTAAGAATAAAAGCTTTCCTTAAGGAACAATTTTTCACATCTTTTTTTTTTTTACGCAAATGATTCATTGAAAAGAAGAACAAATTTTTTTTTTGTTTGATTTTATTACAATGTGTACATATATAATAGTTTTTCAAAATGAAAAATATCAGTTTGATTGATTAATATTAATTATTATTAATTAATTTATTGATTTTATCTTAATGCCAGGAGTGATTAAATGAAAATGAAAAACAATTTGATAGCAATTAATAAATTTATTGGTGATGTCATTTGTTATGCAGGAAAATAATATGTACTATGATATAATTTTGTTCGTTCTATGTATGTATTTGTATATCATGGATATACATATATGTACATATACATACACATGTATGTTATGTGTACATTCATACATACATACATGCATACTTATAGAAGGAAATTCAAATTATTGCAATAAACTATTGGAAAAACATTTAAAATTACTGTAATTGCAATATACATATGCCATTATAGTCAACAACATCAGTTAGTAAAACGTAATAATTTAAATCAGATCAATTAAATAAAATTTACAATAAAAGTAGAAAGTTAAGTGAACTAATTATTACCAACATTAGTTATAGCTACGTTTGATGTATATGATGTATACAATATACATATTTAAATAAATAAAATTGCTATGATACGTGTTTCTCAATGTTACTTGTTTTATATATTTTATACATACCAACATATACATACATATATACTGGGACATTAAAAAAAAAAAAAAAACGAAAATAAGTTGAATGAAATAAACAGACATTGAAAATTCAACGGTAGCAAAAGCATTTGTAAATACAAGTAGCTAACTAAAATGCATGTTATAATGAACAGTTTCATTATACAACAGAATCAGCATCAACAAAGATCATCGTCATCATCATCATCATCATCATCTTTATCATCAAATCAACAGAAATCAAAAGAATTTCAAATTTGACTTCAAATTGAGGATTCAGGAAAAGTATTTAATTTTATTTGAACACAAAAACAAAAATGGAAAAAAAAAAAAGAATGAGTGAGATAAATCGCAACCAGTGTACATATACATATGTTTATATAAAAAAAGAGAAATAATGACTAAAATAAGAATATTTGAAGACAAACCGGAGATACGGTACAATCCAAGGTGCTAACATTAGTTGCTTAGGTTCCACTTGATTATTTTTGGCCAAAAAACAAGTTCTTCCTACGGATGAATAGTATGGTACATACATGCAAACAAGTATTTAAATATTTGCTTACGTTGTATACCTATATATTGTATGAATATACATATACACTTATGTACGTATGTATGTGTAAAATCCAAACTATAAAATATATTTGTAAGAATTTGCTGCTATTTGAAAAATCATTAAAAGACACAGAAAAACAAAAAACAGATCTGAAAATTGACTGGGATGATCATTAAAACCGTAAATGTCCACCATGGATATGAAAATAGTTTCTGGGGCTGGCGCCAACTTTCTAATGAATAACTGACCATCGTATAACACTAAAAGCCATTTCAGTACAGAACAGACTAGCCGGTCAATAGCATAGTATGTATGAGGATGTGATATCCAATTGCATTATAACGCAACGTAATCGAATTCAACAGCTGCTACTGCTGTTGCTGTTGATCTGAGCGAGATCAGGTGCAATTCAATGCTCCTGTTGTTGTTTTACTTTACACAGTGATTCTGATTATACCGCTGAAATTGACCATTGAAGGTGAATAATATGTACATACGCCCGCTAGATTGTTCGCGTATAAATATATATTCATGTGTATGTATGTACATATATGTATGTATATTCATACATACGTCTTTAAACACATATTTAGAAGTCTATTATTCATAAGCCAGTACTAGCAGTGGTACAAAAATGAGTTCCTTTTTTTGGGTGATCAATTAATTAGTCGCGAACAAGATCTTAACAAGATATGATTCGTGTTTACATTGTTAAATGATGTGCGTTGGAGACGTGAAAAAAGCTTTATTTTATTTTTATTTTTAATTTTTTTTTTTTCTTTGGTATTTTATTTTTATAAAATTTCATAGTGGGTCGGAATGTAGTCTCATCAAATTTATACACCGACAAGGCGCTTAATGTCGCATTTCAATTCAAGGCAAAAATAATGCTGATGACTGATCATGGTAGGTGGCAAAACATAATTCTCATATATGTATATGCATTGATGCATATGTGCATTTATATATCTTTTAATGCTCATCTTAAACAATTGATTTAAAAAATTAAAAATAAATGAATAAACAAAAAAAAAAATAGAAAATCTTTTGTCTGTATTTTCATTTATTTTCAATAAAATGAAAAATTTTACGGAAAAGATGTGTAATTAATTCCGGCTTTAATTATTTGAACAATTTCTATTAATTGTAGTAATGAATTAACTTACAACAAAAATTTAACATGAGAACTTACTTTGACAATGTCCACGATATGCAACAGTTAATGAAGTTTCACGTCTGCATGCTCTTTTCTTCAATTGACATTCTGTCTTGTATGTTTTTCCGTCAGATCCGCATACTGGATTATAATACCGTCCATGTGCCATTTGATGTTGTCCCTTCAAATGAAAAAAAAAAGGATTTGTAATTTAAAAAATAAATTCATTTATTTATATTTCAAATTTTTAAATATTTAATACAAGATTTTACCGTTGAAAAGTCTTGGGAATATGGAAATCCATGACTAAAAAATCCATTTCGAATCTTTTCATCCAGAGTCATTTGATTATAGAAATTTTCTTCCTGTTGCAATGTTACAACTGTATTAATCGGTTGATTAATTTTACGATTTATTGTTGATGGACGATGTTTTCGTCCCATTGAAGTTTCAAAGATGACTGGCCTATTCTTTAATTCAGTTGTTGTTACATTTTGTGATGTATTATTATGTTGCATTTTTTGTTGTTTTTGAAATTTACGTTTTTTTTTAAATTCATGACGGCTGTGATGCGGTTGTTGCTGCTGTTGTTGTGCTGTAACAATAGCTGTTCTTGGACCACTATGAATGATTACGATATTTTTTGTATTCGTATCTAAATTTTTTGTAAGTTTTTCTGATGAACGATTTAATTTAATCATAGGAAAATTCTGATTGTCGTTATTAATACTACTATTATGATTATTGTTCGAATTTTCATTATTAAAATTTTTATCATTATCCATATCGTTATTATTGTTGTTTTCATCCATAGCGTTATCTTTGTCAATTATTATACCTTCTAATGTTGATTTTCTTCTCATATTTTGATTTTTCCTTTTGGTAAAGTCCGATTTTCTTTGGTTTTTCTTTTTTCTATTATCTGCATTTATTATAGTCATATTATTAATAATAATCGTATTTGTAAAATCAGTCTGTTTACGTTTTTGTTGTCTCTTATTTTGAATTGAATGATTATTATTTGATATAATAGAGAATGGAACTGACGATGATGATGATGATGACGATGCTGATGGTGACGATAATGATGATGCAACTGAAATGTGTATTGTTGTTGTTGCTTGAACTGGTAATGATACAGGAATCGGAAACCATTTATTTTGTTGTTGTTTATCTTGTTCATTTTGTTGTTTAATTGTACTTGAAGTAGAAATTTTCCTATTTCTTGGAACAATATTATCAAAATTAATTTGTTTTAGTTTTTCATTTTGTCCAATATCGATAACACGAATTGAATTATTATTATTATTTTTATTATTATTTATATTATCATTATTACTATTACTATTATTGCTATTATTATCAGTATTATTATTATTATTATTATTGTTATTATTATGATAATCTTTTTTAAATTTTTTATCTTTGGATGCTTTACAAATAGGAGCACATACACATTTTGGACGACCTTTACGAATAATACAACGTTTTCCAATACCACATTTGGCAACATCACATGAATCTTATTTTTGTGAAATTAGGAAAAAAAAAAAAGAAAATACAAAATAATTTTTTAAAATTCTTTCTACTAAATAAGTAAATATATGTATGTATAGGTATTAGGTATATTCAGATAATTAAAAAAAAAAATGAAAGTAAATGCAAATTTTCAATAAAGACAAAAATATAGTATATGAAAGAAAATTTACCTAAACAGGATACACATGTTGCACCATCACCGATAGCTGCTGCAAAAAAATACTCAACATCAGACATTTCTTTATCTGTATACGCAAATTCTTGTCCATATTTACAACATTCATCCTTTGATACATTTTTAGAAAATAGTTCTTTACATTTACCATTATTCATTCTTGCAACCCAACATGCTCCAGCTAAATAAAAAATAAAAAAAAAAAAAAATTAAAAATAAATAAACAAAGTAAGAAAACAAAAATATTTAAAAAAAGTCTAAACACATTATATACATATGTATGTATATCCACATATAAATGTAACTAATAAATGTAAAGTAAAATTTATTATAAATTATACGAAAATTGACAAAATATGAATAATATGTATCTGAAAAATCTCATAACTTTTCAGTAAATTTTTATATAATTTTTCTTTCTATATGTATGTACATATGTATGTATGTATATTTCAAATTTTTTTAAATTGTTCTAGGTACCTATGTATTTATTATAAATCTGATAGAATATTTACTGAAAATTTTTGATTTTCAATTGTATTCTAATTAAATTGTACATACACACATGCTATATAAATGATGCATACAATGTGAAATGTTTTTTTTCCCAAATTGTTCATAATGTGGGTGAGTGAGGCGGAATTTTAAGAACACATATGTATATACATATATGTATACGTTTTAATAATTTTAAGATTTATATGATAAATAATATAATTAATAATTGCTATTTTGTTCTCCTTTTTTTCTTTCCGTATTCTATCTACGTCTAACATTGTTATAATATGTTAGTTATTTAATTTATTTTAAGTATGTATGTATATCAATATTTAATAATTCAAAGTTTCAATTCAGTTTTAGCAAGTTTTAGTTAAATTCATAATGAAACAAACACCTGGGCATTATTATTATGTATGTGATTTTCATGTATGTATATAAATAACATGCGTGTATAAATTTTATATAAATTATTAAAATAAAAACTATTAATAATACATATTCAATGTACATAATTTATGTTTTATAACACATATGCTGAATAATTTTATTTTATAACAAAAATTTTTTATATATATTTTACATGTGTGTACATAATATGTATGTATATATCATATTATTAATTATTATGAATTTGTATGTATAGGTATTTTAAAATCTGAGGTCAAATCTATCATATTATGTATAGATTGCTTATATTTATGTGTGCGAAATAATAATAATTGTTTTGTTTTAATATAAATAATAATAATAATAATAATGTTATCGTACACATACATAATGTATATATGTATATATATATGTTTATATACATACATATATATTAGACATATTTTAATCTAATTTTTGTACTACAAATATATATGTACATATTTATTATGAAGAATGTAGATTGTACATATAAAAAATATTTTTCTATATTCATAGGTATCTATATAAATCATATATGTGTATGACAAATTCCTATTTTACAATTAACATGATTTTAGATTTGCTATATATTCGTATATACATATTACCTTTATTTTTATAGTGAATTTTATTATACTGACAACATATTGCACATAGATTTAACGTTCATACATACATACATATGTACAATAATAATGCACATACATTTACTAAACGTTATATGTATATATACTTATACGTATGATACATAAAATGCATTTAATTACTTCAATTTATGGTTTTCACGCTCCCGTGAATACGTTTATTTCATCCAAGAAGGAGCACATATCCACATATTTTATGTAAGTTATGAACTATACTGTATATATAAGTAAATGTACATGCATATATGTACATTTATACGTAAATATCGAATATAAAAAATCTATAATAGCGAATTTTATATCTTCTACATTAAAATTAAACATATACATATGTACATACAATGTGCATATAAATATTATGAATTCAGTATGTTAAAGTACATACATATATACATATGTATGTGCAACAAGAGAGCAAAAATAAAACGACAAAAAATTTTTTTCAAAACTTACGTAATTTATTTTACAATGTCATTCGAAGCAATTAAATCTGTCATAATTTAACTTTTAAACTTAATGTGTATATGTTCATTCCATATACATATTCACATGTGCATATACATACATATGTATGTCAGTATATGTTATCTATGGCGTATATGCATATTTGAAGTATACATACATATAATATATGTAAGCCATTTACGTATATAAATACGTTATATATGTAATTGCAATTGCAATTTATTGAAAAATTTTAAATTTATACACATTATAGATACAGCACGTTTATTACTCTCTAATGTGGTATATATCAAATATTTTTGTATTTGAAGTAAAAATTCTACAATTATAACATACATAATGTATGTATAAGTGTAATCACGTTTCACGTTTAGCGTTTATTAAGATACACATATGCAATAATGTATGTATATGTATGTATGTATAATGTACGTTTTCATTATTTTATTAATTACAAGAAAATATCACAAATATAGCAACATATATTAATATAAAAAAGAAGAAGAAAAAGAAGAAAAGGAAAAAAAATAAAATAAAGTGAAAAAAGAAACGGAAAATAATAACAATAATAGTGATGATAATGATAATAATACATGAATTGTATAATAGTAACAAAAATATAATAGAAATAACAAAATAAATATTAAAAAGTAATAGACACAACAAATTATAATTTTTTTTTTTTTTTTTAATACGGTAGAAAAACCTATACATACACACATAGACGTAACACTGATTTAAACACATGTATGCATGACATATGTTCATACCTGTATTTATCTATTTTATTTATTTATTAAGAAAAAGTTAAATTCCAGAGATATTTTTTTTTTTATTTTTTTCTTTTTGCATTCAGACAATCAGAATTTATATGGTAGACAATGTAGACAAATAGACAGACAGACAGTAGTTATGCAATACTTTTCATACTATTTGTTTTTGTTTTTTCATTTTCAAGTAGTAGATTGTTGTGTTTTTTTTTTTTTTTTTTTTTTTTTTTTTTTTTTTTTTTTTTTTTAATTAAAAAGTCATATAGAAACAGAAAGCAAAAATATAAATAATAAGAAAAATAAAAAACTAAAGCTATGCATATATGTACATACATACATATATTTTAATATATTCAATATCTACCTTTCGCATATGTAGACATGTGTATATATATTCTACACAAATGTACACGTGTAAATGATTGATGGTAATTAACAACATTAAGAAGAGAATGAAGAAAAACAACGTTTTTTTTTTATTTTTCTTTTGATTTCCATTCAAATTATTTTATATGTAAACAGTAAGTAAACGTATTTTATATAATTTTTTTCATTTTTCTAACATTATTCATATACCCACATATCATAAAGAATGATTAATTTTTGCTTTTTCATCTTGTTGTTTTTCTTTTTGTGTTTATTTAAAAAAACACAAATGTTAATTAAATTTTCTCCTATTTCTGTTTTATTTTATTTTATTATTATTTTTTTTTTTTTACAAATATATTAAATTAAAACACGAAATCGAAATAAAAATTTAATTACAAATTCTTACAAAGAAAGAAAAAAAAAAAAAAAACAAAGAAAGAAATAAGTCAACATTAAAATATCGCACACAGCAGTAATTTTCATTTTAATGTGTAACTAATATTTACATAAAAATGAATTATTATCGTGTTCTTAATAGGAAGTTACAATTTGCCATTTATTAATGTAACAAAACGTTTTTATTATTATTTAACAAATGTATTTTATATATGTGTGAATAATATATTATGCACACAAATGCATATCATGTATGTATGTACATATATGAAATGTATAACTTTTTTTAATATGCATAAATATCTTTATTTAAAGGAAAATGAATTCTCATTTTGTATATGAAATATGAAAGGACAATGGAAATATAATGATTCTTTATTATGGCATGGTACATATATTTAAAGCGTGTCCGGGTATTTTTATACCATAAAATATAAATTAAAAAATTTTTACTTCATGCTCTCGAGATTGATGTTTAAAAATACATACATACATATGTATACCTTTTGTGTAAAGTTCTTTCGAGTACATCTTAACTTTTCGGTTATTTTCTTTTTATTTTTTGATTTTCTTCGTTTTACGTTTTTTAATTTCAATATTTAAAAAAATTGTTTTTTTTTTTTTTTTTTTCGTTTCATTTTTCTTTTTATTATTTAAATAAAATTAAAAAAAACAAATTTATATATCACAATTCACAACTAATAAAATAATGAATTATGAGACAAGTAAGAAAAAAATATATAAATGTTAAGTTATAATAACATAAAACTGCTAATAATTGTATTAGGTACGAAACGTGTTTTAATCTATTTTACGTTTACAAATATTCATTTTGTTTCATTATATAATGATTGGTTAAAAGGGAGATTTTTATATTTTTAAGCCAACATTTATAAATAATTATGAATTATGGTATTATACAAATTTAAAATACCTTTGTTTTTGATTGCTTTTACTTGAGCATTTATTTTTAAAGTTTTCATTGTTCTTTGTTTTTTTTTTTTTTTTTTATTATTCTAAAAGTCCGTTTCATACATAAAATATGTTTAGATTATATAATAAAAGAAATTTTTATTTTCATATTTTGTTGATTTTTAAGTACATATATTTAAAGAAATAAACATTTAAAAATTGTTTTTCTGTTATATACACAGACGTTAAATAATTATTTCCAGTCAAAATAAAATTTCATTTATTATATTTCACTTTTGAAAAAAAAAATTCTAAATGTCCATGTCCATGTACATCTCACGTTCGTTTTACGGGATTTATTTTTTCGGTTTTGATTTTTAATTATGTTTAATATCGCTGGCTCATACATACTATATATGAATATGATGCCCATTTATGCATTCAAATTTATATGAACTTTAGAAAATTTTGTTTATTTTCAATGTGCTTTTAATATATTGACAAAAATAATAAAACATAAATAATGGCAAAAAAATTTCATTTTATTCTGTCTCTTAAAATTCCGATTTTTAAGTGTTAAATAAAATATATGGCTCCATAAAAAAAAAAAAAAAACAAAAACAAAAACTAAGAAGAAACGACATATAATAAAAAAAAAATATAAGCTTTTAAATGAAATAAAAGAGAAAAAGAGAGAAAAAATAAAAAAAAGGAATAACTAATTAAAAATTTTTATAAATACATATATTATAAATTTGAAATTTATTAACATATTATACGTGTACATACGGTTATTTTGAATATAAAAATGAACTACAAAAACGTGAAAAATTAAATTAATTTACAAAATATATTATCCAATAAATTATGTTATAAAAATGAAAAAAAAAAGTAAAAATAAAAAAATTTGTTTTTTTTTTTTTAGACTTCTTAGCTCATGTAACTCATAATTAATATATGAATGTATGAATACATAAATATTAATTTCCTTTTGATGTAAAAATAAATATTAACAAAAATTTATAATTATAACTATCGTTAATTATTTATTAGAGGCCATTAAAAATATATTTTGTCTTTTTGATTTTTATTACTTCTTTTTTATGTATTTTCAAATTTTATATTGTAAAGAAGCATTCATGGTAACATAAAGTTTATGGTTATATATACACTCATACATACATACATACATATGTAAGTAATTATATGTATAATTTTTTTTTTGTGTATAATTTTTTGAAACATTTGACAAAAATAAATGTTACATCAAATTTTGTGATTTTATTTATCTATTTCTTCTTTTAATATTTATATTATATTATACATAATACTCAAGTACATATGCACATAAGTACATATACATATGCATATGAAGACATATGTACATACATATATATTTTCGGAAAAATATAAATTTATACATATGTACATATGTAACGAATGATTACAATTTAAATGTAACTTTACAAATATTTATGTAAATTTTTGATGCAAAAATAAAAAGAAAAAAGAGATGAAATCATAAATTTATTCAATTAGACAACTTTATTTTGATTGCATTCTATAATTTTTGTTTTTTTTTTTTCTAGATATATCAAGTTATAAACAGATACACAGCGTATATATCTGAACATTCCTATTTTTATACATATGTACATACATATGTACATATGTAAAATAAATGATCATTAATGACTATTTTATTGTATTTATGCATATTTTGTGTTCGAACTTTTATGTGAAATAAATTTTCATACAATCTGATGTATAATGACTATGTGTAAATTAATTGATGATGATAATTGCATTAAAAATAATGTAAACCAAAAATTATTGTGATTCTATACTTAAATGCATATACATATGTACATGAATAGATACATATTGGATCGACGTGTATATTATGTATATGCGTATGTACATAAAAAAAATATACATATGAGATATTTTTAAATGATGAAAAAATTGATCTAGTGGTTTATTTTAAAAATTCTAGGTATATTGCATTTTTTATCCTTTAAAATTATGTACATACATGTGAAAACTTTTTTTTTTCTTTAAATTTTCTTTTATTTATTCATTACTTTAGACATTAAAATAATTCATTTAGTCAGTTGTTTCTTTTTCATTTTGATTATACGTACATTACAATTGCATACATATACACATAGTATTCGTGTATTTTTATTTTGTAATAATATCAAAGAAAAAAAAGATCAAACATCATTTTATCAAAAAGCTGTAATTGGATACGTAAACAAATTTTAAGAATTTTACACTACATATTTATGACTATAATTCACGTGTTTTAATGAATTTCACATTTATTGTATGCATTGTAATATGCATGCGCTTGATATTTTGATTTTATGTTTTGTTTGTATGTAAAAAATAAAGTATTTGAAATATTTGAAAATTTATTTCATAAAGTATTTATTTATCACATCATCACATGTTTTGTTTTGTTTTTTTTTTTTTTTTTGTATTTATATTGTTTTCTTCACATTTTAGGTGTTAAATGAATTTGCATGTCTAAGAGAAAAATTTGTTTGTCTGGTTATGCCCCTACACACAAAGATTTATGTAAAATAATATATATGTATGTAGGTACATAAGTATATGAATATCAAATTTTACTATTTTGTTATTGTCTTTATTTTTATTTATTTAATTATTATTAGTTTTTTTTTTTTCATAAATTTGATTTGTAAAATTTTCAAAGATGTTTTCAAGAAAGATACTCTCATATTATAATTGTTTATGTTTCTCTTAGTATACACAAATTGTACAATAATTATGTAACTCATGAATGAATAAATATTTTTTTCGTTATGAATTTTCATTTTATATTTTTAGTATTTTGTTGTTGTTTTGTTTTTATTATTAGCATATGTATGTATATGAATGCACGTGAAAAATATTCAAATTGCATTCAAGCATTTATACATTTAAATTGACATATTATAAGAAGATAAATTATATTCAAATCTGTACACCTAATTATATGTATGTATGTATGTATTATTGTTGCAAAAATGACGTTCGCAATGTATAATGATGACAGTTGTATACATACATGTATGTATGTATATAATATTTGCGTAATTAAATGTATGTATTCAAATATAGAATTATAAAAAGAAGCAAAATTATATTTATTTCTATCACTATTAGCATCTATGTAGGTACATCTTTATCATCATGTAACAATAAATGTCTTTCTATAATATATAGAAATAAATTTTTATTTTAATTACTGACATTTATTGATTGATGATCAAATGAATGTATACTGGCATTTATATATAAATAAAAAAACAAAATAAATGCATATCAATATCATGTATCGTGTACAAAAAATTAATTGTTCCAGATATACGTACATATGTGTGTACATCCTTACATACATATGTATTTGTGTACAATATATATCTTTTCCTGTTGTCATGCATATCATTGCATTAATCAAGGTCATCATTGTTATTATTTTAATTTCATTATTATTTCTATTACTATTCTCATACAGTTATTACAATTCTCTTAAAAAGAAAATCTTAAATGCTATAAGTTAAAATCTTGATTCAATTTTCATAATATACATATGTACATACTTATGTATATTACACATATGTACATATATGATATTGGACTAAAAATGCACCATGTATGTACAATAAATAAATACATACACATGTATATACTATATGTACGATATTATAATATTTAAGATAAGATATAAAATACACTTAAGAGATAATATTTACATTTGTATTTTACATTTTATATACGTTTAACAATTTTTTAGAATATGAATGTAAAATAAATGTTTACTTATGTATTTATGTATCATCAGGTGTTATATTTTATTTGATGTTTGGCAATAATTCAAATTAAATTTAGTCAATCTTTTTATATATATAATATGTATTTATTTACTTATTTTTTTCTCTTTTTTAAATGTTACATGTGTATATGAATTCATGCGTATTTTTTGTCATATTTTCACAGTTTAAATGGTTTTAAAAAGAAAAAAAAAAGAACATTCACATACATTGCATATTAAATATAATTATATGTATGTATGTAAATAAAATAATTATCACATCATATGTGCATATACGTTTATATATATAATTGCAGGCATTTTATATGAAGTTATAAAAATATGAACGTAATGAAATGCACTCATTTTTAATTACGTATACACTTGAACACGTATATATAGTTATGTATGAGCTTGTATTACAATTTTTTTTGCACATACAGTTTTTTTTTTTTGTTTTTTCAAATCATATTTCATGCTCTTTTTTTTTTTTCTTGTATATCAGTAAAATGAATTTTTTTTTCTCTAGATACATTTTTAGAAACCTTGATATTTTGAAATTAAAAAAATCATTGAATATTTTAATGTACAATTTATTGTGCAACATTAAATGACATTACAAAACTGGAAACATATGTACATACGTATGCATGTATGTATGTACATAACTGATTATTATTAGTGTAAATTAAAATTTTACATTTAAATACAAAATGTATACATTTGTACATACATACACAAATACATACATATGTATGTACATGACATCCATCATTGATTTTGGAAAATTTTAATTTTAATATATTATTTTTTTATGTTAGATGAAAATTCATACATACCATGAAAATTTTGTACAATTTCAATATTTTATGCATACATAAATATGTTTGTTTGTATGTATATACAGATATGCAATATATAGAACATTAACATGTATGTATTATAAATTGTCAATATAATCATGTACATATATTTATTATGCAAAATGTTCGTAATTTAAATACATAAAATGAGATAAAATCACATGTATATTTATTGCCTATTTCTAGAGCATCTGTTATAATTAATTAATAAAAAATATTAAATATAAACAAAATGAAAAAAACAAAAATTGTAAAGAATTTTTTTTTTTTTTTTGAATTTATTTTCTTAGGGATTTAAGAAATTAAAAGAAGTATATATAATTATGTATACGAGTATGAACATATATGGCAATTGTATGACATGTATATGTCTATATGATTTTTTTTTTGTTTTTTTTTTAATTAAATTCAGTTATATTGTAATACAAGCATAGTAAAAAAGAATAGAAATAGTTAATAATATGTAGATATTGTAAAAATAGAATTATAAACATATTGTATCTACATTGTATGTACATATTGTATGTACATATGTATTCATGTTATGTGTATCTAATAAAATCTGATTGAAAAATAATATTTTATCCAAATTAACCACATTGAATTTATATGTAAAGTAAACAATATATTAAGTATTATATATTATTTAAAGAGGATATTTCTATGAAATTAAAATCATGTAAATCTCACGTATACGCTCAATTACACATGTACACATGACATTTTAACGTATGTATATACATAAGTACATGTAGAAATATAAAAAATATACGCACAAACGTATATTTTTTTTAGATGAAATATATTATAATAAAAATATAAAAAATATATAAATTATGCATACATATACTGTACATTATATTATTTATTTAAATAAAAAAAAAAAAAAAAAAAAAAATACAAATATAAATCATAAGGCAATATCATATTTCAAATTGTGTATTTCAAATTGTTCATGTAAGCATTGAATAAAATTATTAAGAAATCAAATCACTTTAATTTAAAAGAATGCCTACATATAATAATAACAATAATTATAGATAATTATAGAAAAAATCCTATGTATAGTTTTAAAAAAAAAAAAAAAATCTATTGACAAGTGATATTAAATACAATTTTAGCTACCACATTGCATCTAGGTAAATATAATTGCAGAAAAATAATTGTAATTATTGCCACCTGAAAATCTAATCATACATATTATATGTATATAAAAAAAAAGGAAAAAGAATACAGATCGGTCATAAAATTACACGCTGTTTCATATGCATGTACATTTAAGTACATGCAATATATGTACATACATTACACCACAAAATGTAATGTACTTGTATGATAATACAAAGTATAAATCAAAAAAAAAAAAAAAAAAAAAAAAGAAATAAATATAACAATGAGAAAAAAATTTATAAAATATTTCGTTAATATTTCAGAAAATACAAAAATTTTGTAACCAAAATAAAATAATTAGTATTTTTAAACTCTGTTCAGTTTATAAGAGAAAAAATAATGATATATTTCCTCAATTTTCAAATATATGTATGTATGTAAACCAAAGCTTGTACATATGTATATTTTAATTTTGATTCAGGTAATATCTATGTACATATATGTATGTATCAATTAGATGCAGTAATATCGTTTTGTTGCAATTGCAGTATTTTTACTACTACTTTATGCTTCAATACTTTCATTTCGCTGAAAATACACTGCTTTTCTAAAATATGTACATGCATTTATTAGATATGTATTATTTTAATTTTCAAATATAATAGAACATAGAAAATTGTTAATGAATTTGAAATTCAAATTTTGAATATCGCTTTTATGTGCCCTCTATGAAAATAAAATTCAAGAGTCACTGTACAATACCAGCCGTCCTTCCTTCCGCATGTCCAAAAGGCAACTGCGTATAATAAATAATCATTCTCAAGTGGTCAAGCCTCAAGCTCAATGGCATTTATGCGATTGACTAACTAGATTAACATTAGACTGCTAGACTGCTATTCTGTGTGCTAATGTTGTGTATACCAGACTAGACCAGTACACATGAAACATATAAATGCAAAAGCGAACTAGTTGAGAAATGAGAATGAACTTGATAAAGACATGTATAGTGTACAGAACAGGACTACTGTTTTACATTACATTTAAAAAAAATCATTTTATTCCATTCTTTGTATAGAAATTATTAAATTTTCTATTTATGTACATATGTATTGTACAAACATTAGGAATTTTGTTTACAATAAAAATTAAAAAAGAAAATTGTTTATTTTTAAAGGAAAATTTCAAAAATTTAAACGAAAGCATAAAAATATAAGAGTGGCATAATTAGAAAACTTAATTTGAAAAGCGCTTTTTTCTTAACGTGTTTGCTTTCGAATTTTGGAATATGATAGCACTAATGATAGGTAATATTAAAAACCGTAAAAGAAAAATATTTTATTAATCAAACCATATTAAATCAATTATCAAAAATAACCTATTGATTGCATTAACGAATATAATGTATCATACATAATAATTATGTTATTTATATGTCTAATAAAAATTTGTATATATGTACATATACATATTATTTTACTCATATTAATATGCTTTGTCAGGAAATACCATATGCGTTTTTTGATGATTATTTTAATTTTATTTTAATTTTTTATATTAATACATACATATATGGATCAATCGAATTAAAAAAAAAAATAAAATAAAATAAAATAAACGAAAATTCTTTTTCAAAATAAGAATGCATGCATGATATAGTCATATAGACAAGCAATAATAACAAAAAAGAAATGTTAACTTGTTTTATTTTTTTTTTTATTTTTTTAAGTGTGATTTGTGCCACATGTAGACTACATTATTACAAATAATATTATATACATATATACTTTCATAACACACACATACGCATACGATAATTTAACAATAATTCGCATTTATTATTATTATTATTGGCTAAGTGCTAGAAAAACATATCACATTTCAATTTCAATTCAAATTATCATATTATATAGTTTATTAAATAGCACATATGTAATACATAAAACATAGGTTATTTGTCTGGAGGGAAATTTTTTTTTTTTTTTTTTTTTTTGTGAAGAAATTATATGATTAAAAATAAAAGACATAATAAAATAACGACAAACAAATTTCGCAAGATTATAACATATGTATGTGTATATAACATTATATATATTTAAAAAAAAAAAAAAAAAAAAAAAACAAAAAAAAAACATACGAGTATGTATATGTATACATATGGATGTATATGTATGTACATTAAGAAAAAGAATTAAGAAAAGAATAATAAAACAAAAAATTAAAAATTAAATAAAAAACACGACAAAAGACACAAATAAAAGGGTCATAGACTTTTTATATAATCAATATAACAAAAATTACAATGTCACAAACTATAACAATTTAAAAAACAAAAAGCAAAGACAACAAAATTATTTGGGTGAAAAAAAAAAAAAGATGTAAACTATTTTTATTTCTTAACTATGAATAAACAAAAGTATTATAGTTTTCATATACATCATCAACTAATATACACATACACACATACGTTACTTATATAGTAAATAAAAGCTCGTATAAGTCTTTTGTTTTTTATTTTTTATTTTTTTATTTTAGTATTCTTGTCGGTTTTGAATGAAATTTTTAAAAGAAGAACAAGAACAAGAACAAGAAGAATAAAGATTTCATTCTTCTTTTGATTTTCATTCATTTTATCTCCAAAAAAAAAAAAATATTTACTTTTCAACATAGTATCTAAAATATGAATACACATATACAATTGCATACAATTCATTAAAAAATAAATATATGTACATACATATTAACAATATACGTATACATATGTATATGTATATATACCTATATATGTATTATCATTATTATTATTATTTTTTTTTTTTTGAATATAATTTTATATTTCCGATTCAAATTACAAAATAAGAAAAAAAAATTCCTTTTCTTTTTTTTTTTGTTTTTGTTTTTATTGCAATCAATCAGAAAATATTAGTATGTATTTGAAAAAAAAAAAAAAAAATCGTTGAAAAATCAATTTTGTTTCAATTTGCAATATACATACATATATGTAGGTAATTTCAAATTTTAAATAGAATTTTATACCTTTACAAAAATACAATCAGAATGATCAAATTAAAAATTTAAAAACATGCATACACAATAAACTAAAAAAAAAAAAAAAACAGGATAACAGAGATTGATGATCAAATGAATAAATCAGAAATAAGAGATAATAATGAATATTAATTATAAATTTAAAAATAATAATAATAATATTTGTAATTAATAAAAAATGATGTAGGGGAATTGTTGAATAGACCAAAGTTCATTCTACTGGACTATAGTGCTAGCGATTATTATATAATTAATAAAAAATTACTTAGTATAACTAAAGTAATAAAATAAACGTAATAAATGAAAAAGAAAACAAATACACATAATTATATCTTACCTTCGGTCATATCTGTAAATCCAAGAGATACAAATACAATTATTAATAAAATATAACCAATCGGATAATTATTATTTAACATTTTAACACATCGTGCATATTGGCACACTTTCTTTATATAATTAACAAATTTATTGATTAAAACTAATAAATAGTAATGAACATAACTTAATTTTGTTGTATATGTTGATTTTTTAAAATCATAATTATCATCATTATTATCATTATTGTTGCAGTTATTTTTATTACTATGATTTATTTGTTTTATATTTTTATTAATATTTTGTCTTCGTTTATATTTAAAATTTGTTTCAAGGAATGTATTTTCATTGTTAATTATCTTATATGATTTTATTGTTTCTGTTTCGGTTATTAAATTATTTTTAATGATTTTTATTTCATCACTATTATTATATTTTATTAATTTTTCATAATTTAACTGTTCATAATGCTGTTGCTGTTTTTGATTTTGCTGTTGTACATTAAAATTTAATTTTAAATTATCATTAATAATTTCTTTATATTGTTTAAAATTTAATTGATTATTATTATTATTATTTTGAAAATTTTTATTGTTATTCAACTCACTATTGTCATTATCCTCCATTGCCAATTTTTATAATAACTACTATTTAACAATAAATTAAATTCGTACATGATCAATTTATAGTAACAAAATTAAATGAAAATGTTTTTCTTTTTCTTTTCTTTTATTTCTTTCAATTTGATTTATTATTGATTATATAGTAAGTATACATGTTAATTATGTGGAAAACCTGAAAAGAAAAAAAAAAAAAAACAAAAAATTTAACAGCATAAGCAATAAGAAATAAAGGTAATTAAATATGTTATATATACTGATAATAAATGGAAATTAGATCACATAAAAAAAAAAAAGTAGAAAGTGTAATTTTTTTTTTTATTTTGTACTCCATTGAGTTTAAAGTCTAAACAAATACAAAGTAAAGTAAAAAAAATTTTAAAATTTTGAAATCAAATTTCAAAAGTTTATAGAACAAAATGTACATACAGATATCATATGTAAATTTTATGATCAATTCGAAAAAATTATACACACTTTGAATATGATTTCATATAAATCATTATAATTAAATATACTAATATAATGTACTTTTTTGTTTAGTCTATATTTTATGATATACAAATTATCATGTTTGAAAAACATGAACGTTTTCATACACATAGAAATTCCATATATATGCATATATTTGAGAATTCCAATTAAATTTGATTCATAAATATAATTTGATTTTAAAATTAAAATTTATAAAATACAATAATTATACGTAATATTGCAAATATATAGAAAAGTACTTTTAAATAATGAATGAAATCAAAAATGATCTTCAATCCTAGCAAAAAAAAAAAAAGAAAAAAACAAATCGTAGTTCAGGAATTCGATCAAAAAATTCTAAAATAAAATTATTTCAATTTTTTTTTTTTTTTTTTTGTTGTTAATTTATGCTTTTACAATGTAATATAATTAATTTACGCATACACATGTGTTTGTATACATAAAAATTTTAAAGTTATCTTTCGTGACTTTTTCATTAAATTATTTGTTTTCCCTTCTTTTCTTTTTATAATGAAAAATATAATATAATGATATGTGTATAACAATTAAACATTTTAGTCATGATTAATTTAAAATTATCAGAAAAAATTTTTCATTTGTATTTTATTTTTTTTTTTTTTGTAAAAAAATGAATCATAATAAAATCATTTTGAAAATATGAATGAATGTGGGCATTTTTTCAAAAGAAACAAAATATAAAATAAAAATAAATTTTAAAATGAATTTTAAAATTTTTTTTATAAACTGAATTTTTTGGTTTTTTCTAAACACGTAATAAATTATTTCCTTATATTTGTAAAATAATAATAGGAAAGGACTTAATTTAATTGAAAATTCACACAAAAAAAATAAATAAAAATAAAATCAGGAAATACTTCTATTTAACTTCTTTTATTTTGAAATTAAAACAAATATGCTTAGAAAATATTACTTTTGAAGAATTTAATTTGAATTCAAAAGAAAAGAAAATAAAAAATACCTGCTTTTACTGATGTAAAATAAAAATATTTTATATCTAGTGATGATCATCAGCATTGTAATAATGATCATTATCACAGAGTCACATTCATGTGATAGAAACAATTAAAGAATAAAAAAAAAAAAGAGATAAATATTTTACAAAAATACATTCACACATTCATAAATTTAATAAATAGTATATATGGGCATGTAACATATGCATCATTTACTATCTACTTATATACTATATATAATATGATAATAATATGGCGCCAAAATACACATTTTTTATTACATTTAATATTTACATACATAAATTTACACAACATACATTAATATTGTTTATAATATACATATCATATACATATGTATTCTTGATGATTTATATACTGATGTAGTTTTATTTGAATTTTCTATACTTAGTAAATAATCGTATTTTTTGTGATGATACTATATATTGTCGTTTATATTTCTATGTTGTTTTTTTCTTTTGGTCTTATTCCACATTGTTTTGATGTCTTATCTGTAAGATATATTATATCACATAGAATTTAAAAACAAAAATTTGTATTTTCCTTAATTCAAATGTTATGCTATAATAATACTCATTATTGTATATATTTTCATATCCATATATATCTGCGTATGGATACTACTACTCGTATGTCTGTTTGTGGTTTAAAGATATGTATGTAATATACATATGTATATTTTGCAATTATACCAGATATGTATTTTTGTACACATATATGTATGTACATATATATACATATATTTATGAAATTTATAAATATTAAAGAAAAATGCTTTGCATTTTTTCAACATGACAATAAAATCATTTTCTTTTGTTCTGTGTAGGTGGTTGAAAAAGAAATTTTCATTTTTCTAAAAATACAAAATAAATTCTTTCTCAAGAAAATAACAAAAAAAAAAAAGAATAAAAATTAAAAATAAATAAAAAAAAAACTTTCCTATTGTACAAAAATGCAAACTAATAATTTAAAAAAAAAAAAAATCATGAATATAAGAAGAAAATATTTTTTATGTATATACTATACATAATATTTATTTTAGATTTTTTTTTTCTTTGAATTTTTATTTTTGTGAATCATTTTTGAACATACTACAAGGTGTATCAGCGTAATATTTAAACGTAAAAATGTATAGTAATATGCATCATATTAAATCTACAAAACTGAAAAATAAAAATAAAAACAAAATAAAAAATAAAATCATGCATATATGCATATACAATATGTTGGAAACTAAAAATATTTTTCATTTTTAAAAATGTTATGCTACAATACATAGTGAAAAATAAAAAATTCACAAAATGAGCTTATAAAATTTAAATTCTAAGAAAATTTGAAAAAAAAAGATATTTTAGTTTTGTTTAATAATATTAATTCTTAAAATACAAAAAAAATCTTAGAATATAAATTACTATAAATTTGCATTTATGAAATTTGTCTTATTTTTTTTTTTTTTTTTTAGAAATTTTTGCTTAATATTCAGTGAAATCAATAGATTTATTTTGATGAATTTTATTAATTTATTTCTATTTTTATTTTTTCATTCACATATATATGTACATATACACACAATATATTTATGTGTGTGTACACTATGTATTTTCATGATCATTATACATATAATTTTAATTCATATACCTATACTTACATAAAATATATACATATATGTATGTATGTATGATATATTAAACATAATATACAATATGTATGAATGTATGTACATTTGTTTTTGCCATAATTTTTCATTCATTGATTTAATTTTCATTCTTGTTTCCCTTTTTTTTCTGCGAATTTTACACACTCACACATATTTTTATCTATCAATCAATTCATATACACATACTATATGTATGTATATGTACGTACGTATATGTATATACAAATGGATATTAATACATTTCTCATCATCATTCAGTTTCTGGTTACATTCATTTATAGTAAACATTTTAAAATACGGGTTCAGGTTATAACGATACAATTATCTTTATTATGATCGTATTCTTGATATTAAAAAAACATACATATATGCATGTATATGGTTATATGTACACGTAAATACATATACACATACATATGTATATTTAAAAAATTCAAAATAAAATGTTGTAAGAAAAAAAAAAAAAAAAACTAGAAACTCAAAAATAGTAACAATTTTTTTTTTTTTTTTTTTTTATATTATTTATATATTTTTTTTAAATATTTTATGTTGATATTTTTAATAATACGTATGTATATGTGTACATACTCGTGTATATTTCCTTGAAATTAAAAATAAAATTATATACATATTAAGAGAGAAATATTATCCATTATCTTTATTTCATTAATTTTGCATAAGATTCTATCATATTTTGTTGTTTACTTTTTTTCGTAGTTTTTAATTTCTTTTTTGATTTTTTGACTTTTTTTTTTTTTTTGAATTTTAAGAATATATCCTGTATCCGCGATCGCTTATTTTTATGTTTTTTTTTTTTTTTCAATTTTTGATCGTTTTAAATTTTATTTTATTTTATTTTTATGAGAAAGCATTTATCAATTTAGTTTTAAAGTTTCAATTAAATTTTTTTGTATAATTTTTTTTTATTAATTTTTTTTTTTTTGTAATTAAATGTATTTGAATTAGAGTTTATGTTAAAAATTGTACATCAAGTACAAAAATATGTATGTTTAGGTAAAAAGAAGTGCTCATATGGTAGTCTAAATTTATTGAAAATCGACATTAGTTCATATATTCATATAGACTTAAATTTGTTGTTTTGTTGTTATTTTTTTTTTTTTTTGTTTTTTTTTCATAATTATACATACGCGTATACAAAAATTTAAAAAAAAAAATAAATAAAAAATAAAGTTGTTAAATCCATTTACAAAATAATAAGATCGTAAATTATGAAATTTTCTTCAATTCAAGAAGAACGATCATCATTATTATCATTATCGTTGTAGTCGTCGTTTTCATCGTCGTCATCATCATCATCATCATCATGAATTGTTTCCTTTTCTTCTCTTTACTCTATAGTATGTCATTTTGTATTCTTTTACTTCTGTTGTTTTCTTTTGGTTATTTATTTTTGCCTTTCCTTTTTGTTTTTTTGAGTTGTCACTGTTACTGGTACTCCTGTTAAAAAACTCTTGCTCTACCAATATTTATGCTGATGATGTTGCTGTTGCTGCTACTTCTGTTGTTGTTATTATTATTATATTATTATTTCATCTTCTCTATAATATCTACCTATATATCATATGTATGTATATGTGTATATGTAAAATACCTAGATAAGTTGCTTTGCTGTTATTCAATAAAATTTCGATTATGTCATCGTTAAGTTGTTCTGATCTTTTTATAATTACAGCACACTCTGATGACCGGCTACAATGGGTAAGCCAACATATGTATGGATACATACATACATATGTATACTACTGCTTATATACAGACAATCATGCACATACTTATATTTTATATGTACCTATATATAAACCATACCATTGAAACGACCGCGACGGTCAAATAAAAAATAAAAATAAAAAAAGATACAACCGTAAAAAGAATTTCAAAATTCAAATAAAAAAGCTACTAAAGAAAAGACAAATGTACAAAAAATAAAATCGAAAAGAAGAAAATGAAATTAACTAAAAAAAAAAAAATTAATTTTGTACTTTTTTGTGAATAAATAAAAAAAAAAAAAATCAAGAATAAAAGCCAAGGAAAAAAGACGAAAACTTCAACAACGAAGAGACGATAAGTCTGCAAAAGAAACAGGCGATGAAAAAGGTTCTTTGTAAAAGATGACTAAGAATCTGTTATAATTTTCTAGAGAACTGATGAAAATGAAGTTGAATTGTTGAAGTTACACTGGGAATCAAATTTGGATTGGAGCTTTATTCACCATTATATTGTAATATGTATATAATGACTAATGACTTAAAAAACATTAAAAATGAAAATGCAAAATGTTCATATGTAACTATGTATATTAAAACAGTAAGATAGTAGCACTATATATTATAGCTCCATACACAAAGAACCGGTGATGACGAAAAATACTTGCATAGTTAAATTGTTTATAACGTAGTTATACTCGTATTATTCAAAAATTTTTTTTAAAAAAAATTTTACCTGTGTTACATATATCTGTTGAAGGAACACTTTCTAAAGATATGTACTAAAGATGTTTTATATATTTATATGCATGTTGATATAATGCACGCGTGTACATGTGCATCTACGTGTACATACATACATATATGGACTAAATGCATGCAATAGCAATAGCTTAAGGTATACATGCATTTTTTTAAAGTACAGATCGTCAACCAACCGTCTGGAACTCAAGAAGTCCAGCGGTCCAATCCAGGTTTAAAATACTAAAATATCGGTTGTTTGTGTCTATATGTATATTATTTACAATCAATTTCATGTAGTAGTACCTCATGTTCATTCTCCTTTTTCATCCACATTTTTGTTTTTTTTTTAAATGTTTTCTGCAAAAACAGTCTGAATTTATCCATCCATCCATTAGGCGGAAATATCGCATCAGATTCTATAGGACAACAACAGTGTTTCATTGCAACAATCAGGACGGACAGGACAACAAGATCTACAATATGTATACTATTTATGTATATATGCAAATATGTTATTGTACGTACACAAATACACAGCCACAAATATATATATGTATATATGTATTATATAAGTAAAACAAGGTATTTGCTAGTACATATTTTACAGGTATTCTGGTACACAAGACAGAAATTATTCATAGATTGACCAGCCATGTGTATTAAAATTGTTGCATATCTGTCTGTGTAATGTAACATATATATATATAGTAGTACTACATAATATACAAGTATTATCTGTAATATTACATGAACATATATACATACTCGTATATATATATAGTATGTATATATATGCCTAGTTTAATCAACAAAATCTACGATTATTATTGAACATGGAACAGACAGACAGAATGTTGTTTTTGTTTTTATGTTTTCTTTTGGTATTTTCTTTTTTTTTTACATTATGTTGTTGTTTAAGAAAAGTTCATATCTTCAAAATATCGAGACAAAGTTACATTCCCTTTACATCAACCGGAACTTAGAATCTCGTAGAAAATTCATTCTTATACTTACACAGATACGTATACATAGACTACTAAATAAAAAGAAAATTTTACAAAGTAAAAACAAAAAAAAACCATGAAGAAAAGAAAAATAGAAAAAAAAAAAAAAGAAAATTAAGAAGAAAAAAAAGAAAATATCAAAGAAATTAACTAAACGAGCACTTTGGGTTTGAGGTCTGGTCTGGTTAACGTTATTTTGGCATTGGCTTGATTTTACTGTAATAATATGTATGTGTATAATGCAAAATGCATATATTGCATATACCTATGTACATATGTATGTACATGAAAGCAAGGCATACTTAAAGTTACACGTATTTATGTACATTTATATGGGGATATCGTATATATGTACATATGTATTTATATTATTCGTATATACCTGTATTATAATATTATGTATTGTACACATCTATATAAAACCTACATAGCACATATATTGTATGCATGCATGTGTACACAGTCATATTTTTGTGCTGCAACCTTGTTTTACCTTGCATTTTACTTGCATTTTGGTTTTTTTTTTTATTGTTTTATTTTATTTTTATTTTTTTGCTTTTTTTGGTGTATTTTGCAAATGCAGTTAGCACGGCTAGCTCATGTTCTATACTAAACACGATAAATATATCGATTAAAGTATTTTGCGCGATTTGAATATATCACATACATATACACATAGTATATATATACATGTACGCGTGTACTTACATACATACATACATATTTATACCGTCATCTGCCCAGAAATGCAATGTCTGGATACACTTTTAATTTTTACTTATCTCCAGAACTTTTTTTTTTTACTTAGCTTTTTCTTGCGTTTTGTTTCTTTGCTCAGTTTTTCTTTTTTGTTTTGTTTTGTTTTTCTTTTTTCTTACAGTGTGTTGTTTTTTTTTTGTATGTTTTTATTATTATTTTTAATTTTATTTTTATATTTTGGTTGTATATTTTGTGATTCTTACCACTTTTAACTTAAAAAGAAGATAAATACCTGTTTGTCATGTGCAACGTTACCTACTATCTAGTTGATCAGCCTGCTACAACTCTTCCGTGACTCTTTTTTATATGTTTTTTTTCAATATATGTACATACTACATATATAAATTTTTAATATATAACGTAATATGCATTTACATACATACATACATAAATTTGTACAGACGTACAAATATATTTATGCATAATATCTCTCAGTATAAGTATAAGTATTATTCTTTTTGCTAAATTTCTTTTTATCTTTCTCTTAATTTTTTTTTTTATTTTTTATTTCTTTTTTTAAATACCTTTCTTTTGAATAAAATAGTAACGTCAGAATAAAAAAAAATTTTACTCAAAAAAAAATAAATAAATAAAAGCAGAAAATTATAAAAAAAAAACAATAAAAACAAAATATGTATATACATATGTGTATTGAAATGAATAAAATAAAAGTACATAATTGGATTTTGCAATTTCATAAGGGCAGCATATGAATGTTCATAAAATGAAAATAATAATAAGAAAAATAAAAAAAAATAAATAAATAAAAAAATGTGGAAAGTATTATTTTCAAATTTTTTAGTGTGTATACATATACGTATACATATGTATGTATGATCTTGCAATGATTTCATTTAATTTTATTCTATATTCTATCCGTTATCTATTAGTAGATTCGTCTCTGTATTAATAACGTCTATATGGTATTGTATTTCAAATTAGACAAAACAAAAAAAAAGAAAGAAAATAAAACAATAAAATGTAATAACAACTTAATAATAATAATAATTGATCTGATCTTCACTGATAAATTTGTTAGATATGTTCTTATTATTTTTAAATATATTTTTTTTTAAACTTCTTTTTTTCGAAAAACGAAGAAAAATTGCTATAAAATAAAAATGACTTATCTTTGTATTATCTTAAACATTAAAGAATATATTATTTCACATAGTTTTTTTTTTTAAATTTCATTTTTATATGTTAGATATTTTTATGCACATTTACATATACTCGTATATGTACATCGTGTTAATATAATTCTAATTGAGTAATTTGAATTTAAGAAAAAATAAAAATTATTGAAGTCTAAAGATTTTTGATTTTGAATTTAATTTCTGATATTTTTAATTCCTGTATGTATTATTTCATTTTTTATTTTTAATTTTAAATATTTTGATTATTTGAAAAAAAAAAACAAAAAAAAAAAAAAAGATAATTTTTAATCATTTTCACCTGTTTATAAAATGTATCCACTATCATTTATCTGAATTACTCGTTTATATGTACATATCTTATAAATTATCATTTCTACCATTGCAAAAAAGAAAAAAAAAATGTTGTACTAAGCACAAAAAAAAGAAATTAAATCAAAAATTAAAAAATGTAAAAAATTTAATTACACACATACATACATGTATATTTATTTATAATTGTACGAAAAATATATCAATTTTTACATACATATACTTAGTCATAATAATTGCATCAGCAATTAAATATGTTTGTAATATAATTTTTTGGTATTTTTTGCAACTAATATTAAATTAATAAATTTGTTTAAAATATTTTTATAGATTTCTTTTAAAAATTTTTAATGTCATATATATACGTACTTATAAATTTATAAATTAAAAAATATATTTCAACATTAAAATATGTACCTATACCTATATACATAATTTCATTTCAATTAGAATGAAAAAAATTCGTTACAATTTAAATTTAAATGGAATGTATTAAATTTTCTTAAAGAATAATATTCAACCTATTGTACTACACAAAGAATATAATATAAAATACATTTTCATATTTTCATGTACACAAATTTTTATTTTATTTTATTTTTTAATTACCTGAATTTCGTTTTCGTTATAATTATAATTTACGAAATGTGTACAAATAGAATTTAATAAATATAATTATATTTCTGTTAAGAAAAAAAATATAGTTACCTTTTTATTTTAGAAGCACATACGTACATTTGATTTTAGTTTATTTTCATTTACTCCTTAATTTTTTTTTTTTTCATTTTAATACATTAATTTTTTTAATTTTGTTTTTTTTTGCACTTTATTATTTTTAGTTTTTAGTTTTTTTTTTTTTTTTTTTTTTGAAATTTTAAAACATTTTAGTTCATTTTATTTAAAACAATTGTAAGTATACTTTAATTGCATTATTATTATTATTATTATTTTGTTTGTTTTATATTTTAACTTTTTAAATTTTTAAACAGATTAATTAATGTCTGTTTTTTTTTTTTTCTCTAAAAATTTTGTAATGTACACGATTTTATTTTATTTCGATTTTTTTTTTGTTTTTTTAAATGTTATTTTTAGTTATGATAATTATTTTTACAATATTTAGATTACAACAAAAAAAAATAAACGTTTTATAAAAGATAAGTTATTATTATTACTACATTTTAGTGAAAATTTTAAATAATACAATAAGATATAAAAATTCAAGAAAATGAAAAGATTAATTTTATTGTGTATTTTGAAAATGAAATTTCTCACATGAAAATTTGCAAAAAGTTTTAAATTGCAAAATAAGACCAAAAAAAAAAAAAAAATAAATAAAAAATACCGAAATAATTCAAAAAAATAAGAAAAACAATTTAAAAAAAAAAAAAATTGTTTTGCAAATTATAAATATATATACGTGAATAAATAAATGAAAATTTTAAATACTTATGTGAATAATAAATAAAATTTAACCGAAAAATGAATAAAAACGTTCTTTTTTTAAAATCTAGCTAAAATTGTGAAGTTACAAAAGAAAACAAAAATAAAATAAAAAATTTGAAATTAAAGATAAATGATCTGCAAAATTAAAAAAAAAAAAAAAAAAATTTAATAATAATAATAATAATATGTATATAAATAAAATTTTAAAAATAAAAAATAAACTGAAAGTCAAACACCGCACTTTTATTTAAAAAATACACAAAACGTACATTATAAATGTAATATAATTTCTTTAAAATGTATCAAAAGCACTCGTAATAATAATAATATGTAATAATAATAACGATATCGTAATAAAATATCTATTATAATAGTATGTATGACACTATGTATTGTAATAACTAACTGACATCGCATTTGAACATCGGTCAAATACTAAACTAAATTCTTATTGAATATTGTTGGGGTTTTTAGTTTAGTTCAGTTGATTTGGTTGTGGACTTGGAGCACTTTGGGCTCTGGGGATTTCGTGGCCGTCGTCGTTGTCGATGTCGTCGTCTACAGTGACTGTCTACCAACCAAACCATATACTATATAATACCATGCCATGCCTGATGCCATGCCATACTATGCCGAGTTCTCGACACTATATCGAATTAAGTACATATATATATATATGTATATATATATATGTATTTATTTATATATAATACAAATGTATGTATGTATGAATAATATATGTATGTAATATTTTCATTTTATCCATGGGCAATGTCTGTCTATCTATCTATCTATGTGCATAATACCTATGTTGTATATATATGTATGTATATGTATATAATATTTTTGTATATACATATATGCATATATTAACATCTTAAGAAAAATGTTCATATATACATATATGCATATTTACATATTTGTATTTATATGCGCATATATGATAGATACATACGTAAAATATAACTAGATACACATATGTATATTAATGTTTATTATTGTATATTGTATGTACATATATTAATAAAAGCCAACAGAGCAGACTAAAATCTACATATATATAACAATAATAAAAAAAAAAAAAGTTAAATAAGTCTATCTATCTGATAAAAAAAAAGTATACATACATACATATATGTACATATATACAACAAATTTTTCCAACCTAAAGTCTCAACTTAACAGCAAACAGCGCAATCCAGCAAAATATGTAATTGCAAGTGAATGCTCGCGCCGCCCAAAAGCTTTTAATCCGCCGTTCCATATATAGAAGAAGACAAACAAGAAGATAAAAAAAAAATTATAACAATAATACTAATAATAATAATAATAATAATAAAAAGTACATATAATATACTTAAAATAATGATAATAATAATAATCTCTATATACTTTTTTTATTAGTAATAGATAGATACTAGGTATCTATATATCTCTATCCATCAAGAGAAATGCATTTAATATACCTACATATATACATACATACATATTGCATACCTACATATACCTATAGGTACATATTGTAAATTATTAAAAAGTAATAATTATAAAAATAATGAAAATTATAAAAATAACAATTATTAAATTATTATTATTATAATGTTAATGAGAAAAATAATAATATTAATAATAATAATAATAATAACAATATAGTAATATATTAGAAGTTCGTAATATTTATTATTATTATTATATGTATATGGTACATGTTGTATACATAATTTGTTATTACCTACATATTATTACTGGTATTTAAGACTCAACTTTGGAGCTGTTGGAGTTGCTTTGCAAAGTACATACATACATACATATATTTATTTGTTAATTCATTCTTGTACATACTATATTCTAAATTAAAAACTATAAAGACCCCAACTTCATACAGGTACATATAATAATGATAATAATTTTAATACATTTTGTTTGTGTCTTTATAGTTTCAAATCCATCTAGTCAACTGTTTATGTTAGTATAATGCTTATAACTGCTATAAGTGGCTGATGCTGTTGCAGTTGCTGTTAACTGCTGATGCTGCTATTGCACCAGCATAAACTTTCTTGCTAATGCAATGCTTCTTAATTCTTATATTACAATATTATATATTTACTTGCAGCACCTTTAATGCATGCATGCATGCACGCCACCAATCACCAGACAACATATTGCAGTTTTATATTAATAAAATTACTATTTACACACACTAATAAATATTATATTATTTATACATTTTTCATCTGGATATATGCTACATATTGCAAATCGTATATATGGACATATATTATGTACATATGTATGTACGTATGTATTTGTCTTTTACGTATCTATCTGTCTAATGAAGAATCAAATTAAATTCAAATTCTTCATTTTCTATTTCAATGGTAATTAAATCTATTTTACAAAAACAAAAAAACAAATTGATTAATAATGACCGTTTGAAAAGCATGTATGGTACAGTGTACACACATATACGTGTGTAAAAAATATTCTTGTAATTTGAAAATAGTATTCTAAAAAAAAAAAAAAATTAATTCTCTTTTACTTTCTGTTTTTCTTTATAGTAATTTATTACCTAAAAATTATTTATAAAAGAATTAATAAACGTTAATTTAAATATTTAAATAAAATTTTAATTTTTTTTTATTTTTTTGTTTTATTGTATACAATAAAACCTGTAATTTTAATATTTGAGAATATTTAATTTTCATTTTTTTTGTATTAAATATTTTTAAAATGTAATTTTAATTTGAATTATATTTGAATTTTGGAAAAAATACCCTTCTAGATTTCTAGAGCTTTTTCAACCTTTTTTTTTTTTTTTTTAAATTAATTACTTTTAGTTTTAAATAAACTAATTAATCTAGTTGTACAGTGTACAGTGACAAACCATGATTATTCTCTATATAATGATTTCTTTTTTTTTTTTTCCTTTACAATATAATTAAAAAAAATGTTCGGAATAGATAATTAATACAAACGGATATAAAAAAAAAAAATCATGATAAATACTTAAAAAAATAAATAAAGAAAATTATCATAAGAGCACGTTTTTTTAAACGCCTATGCATGTACTTTACATATCCACTTGCGTATTTTCAAGTGTTTTTATACAAGTATATTGAATAACTTTTTAAGAAAAAAAAAAAAAAAAAATTATAAATTTTTCTTTAATTTTTTTTTTGTGTAATTTTTTTTTTTACAATAAATTATAGAATAAATAATAATAAATCGAAATAATTACATATTTAATATGCACAGTAATTGAAATTAAAAATAATTGCATAATAAATATAGTATAAATGAAATTAAAAAAAAAAAACAAACAAATGCCACACCACAAAATAAATAAAAGAACACATTTTTATTTACACTATAAGTATTAGCTTTAATTTTTTTTTTTTCTTTTAAATTTATAATAATTTGTAAATTATACATAACATTCAATTTATTATTTACATATGTACGTTACAAATTGAATAGCATACGTTTATGCTAACTTGAATATTTATATACGTTCACAATTTAAACTGCATATACTATATGATGCTCATGCATTTATTAAAAATTTCACAAAAAAAACTAAAATAAAAATTACAAAATTTAAATTACTGTATCGACAATTTGAATTTAAAAAAAAAAAAAAAAAATTGAATGTATTTTTTTTTTTTTTTCTATCAGTTATATATACATATACACATATGAGCAAATTAATATTTAAATTATTACCAATTTACTATATTAAAATTTTTGATCACGAAATTTTCAATTGCAATATAAAATATAAAAATAAAGAAAAAAAAACGAATTCAAAATAATTTGAAAAAATTTATTTTAGAATTGTGATACAATCAAAAAAATTAATGTATTTATATATTAATGATAAATATATAAATATAATACTTTTATGTGTGTATATGATATGATTATTAAATGCACAAATTTAATATATACATATTAATTTCTTTTTATAAATAGGATAGATACAAAAACTATAAGAAAATATACAAAAATATAAATATATAGATGTGTGAAATGCAATAAAATATAATAAAAAATATAAATTAATATAAATAAAAAAAAAAAAAATTATTATTCTATTTAAATGTTTGTATGTTATACAGTTTACGCGTAATCATAATAAGTAATCAATTCAATTAATAATTTATAGACCATATATAATTTTATTATTTATTTTTTTTTAATTAAATTTTCTTTTCCTTCATTTTCCAATTTTACATAATAAGAAATAATTAAATTCTTATTAATTGAAATCACATAGAATACAGAAAAATACCTATATTATTGAATAATTATGAAATTAATGAAATGTATACTTGAGTATACATAATTTGATATAAAATAAACATACATATGTATGTATGTATATAAAAAATTTTATGCTCGTTGTAATTTATTTAAATGATTGATCTAAACAGGGATAATAATTTTGATTTAAAAAAAATTGAGAAAAAAAATTTCAAAACTTTTAAATTACATACGTTATACATAATTGTGTAGTTAAACATAAAAAAAACAAAAAAAAAAAAAAACACATGAAAATTCAAAGAAAAACATTTTGAATGAAAGGAAAACCATTTAAAACCCAACAAGATTTATATTAACATTAAATTAAAAAAAATATTTTATCTATTCATGTTTATTAGTATTATTACGTTAATATATGCGAAGTATCCATATGATTATACATACTTATGAAGAAGTTTCACAGTGGCATCCAATTATTTGTAAAAAAAAAAAAAAAAAAAAAAAAAAAAATTAAATTATATTTTCCCTTAAGTTATCATATGTGATGTATACGTATATACCAACTATATGTTAATCCTGTATTGATAATAATAATGATGATTATAATAATATACATTTATTTACTTTATAATATATGTACATATACATATATAATACATAAACGTGACCTTTACAACTTCAAATAACTTTTGATTGAAAAAACCATAACAATTGTTTTACTATTTATTCATTTTATACGTGTTCATGTTTTTTTTTTTTTTTTTTCATTTCATTGTATTTATATACATAAGTATGTATCTGCTAACTAAAATTTAGATGCAATGTACAGTATTGTAAAAAAAAAAAAAAAAAGAAAAGAAAATGATCATTAACTTTTTCTTATCCCCCACAATTTATACGCATACATACGTGAATATAGAAAAATCAGATGAAATATAAAGAAAATGCTAATATTTTAAATTCAATTCAGAATTTATAAAATTTGACTGTATTATAGGCACATATTTTTGAATTTTATGTGCATACAATGCAATACATGCATGCCTATAGGCAGGTTAAATTGCTACATTTGAACAAGAAAAAGGATCCCTAGGGCCTCCTTCTATATGTGTATGTATGTTCATATATGTACCTCTATATACATACATATTCTGTATATACGTATTTTTCACATTTAAATTCTTTTTCATAAAATCTATTGCTTTTATGTTGAAATACAGAAAAAAGAAAAAGAATTAATAATAATAACAAACATACATACATATTTAAAAAACAAAAAAAACAAAAAAAAAAAAAAAAAACAAAGTATGCAGGCAAATGTAAATTATGCAAGCACTCATTGCACTTTACTTGAACTCACCAGGCAATCAATCATAAACAATGAACTTATCATTTTTTTTTTACGTTATTTTAAGAGAAGCTAAATTTCAAGTTATTGAAAAATTGAATGAAATGTGCATTATATATGTTTACATGAATGCATTATAATATGCAATGCAATGACACTGTTTCGTATACATACAAAGTTTTGAAAAAGGCTTAAACTGCAACGTGATATATGTATGTATGTATATGTATGTGCATATGTAAAATTTAATGTAATAATAATATAGCAATAGCAACAGCACGAGTAATTGTAATGCAATTGCAACCCAAAGCGGCAAATGGTGTAACAACATAAGCAGCAGAAGTCTAATAACAGCAGCAACTTATTTATCATAATGGGTTGGTCATTTTAATAGGTACTCAATAAATAATATGTACATATACAATCCATCCATATACATATGTATGTACGTAAATTCGTAATTTACTTGAATTGCACTATTTATACTACAATTGTAATTTTTTTTTTTTATTGTTTTCTTTCTTACATTTAATTTTCTTTGCTCAAGAAATTGCAATTTACATTCAAATAAACGTATACATATTATTGCCCTGTCTGTAAGTATTAGGCGTATCCATTTGATATTTACTTACTGTTTTATCTGTTTTGCATATTATTTTAATTTTATTAAATAAATTTTTTATTTATTTTTTAACATTCATTTTTCATTTAATTTAATCATTCATTTATTTTTTTATTTTACATTTCACGTAATTTTTTTTTTGTTTTTTGAAATATTTAATCAGGACTTGAGCCGTTTATTTTAAAAGTATAGCATAAGTCACAAATTTTCAAAAATGAGATTTTTAAATGATTCCCATGTGCAAGGATGTGCACTTTGATATTCGAAAAGAGTTTATAGGAAAATTTTAAATATTAAAAATTTTATATCAATCAAAGATTTTGTTATTAATGAAATTCCAATATAAAAAATGTAAATACATACAAAATTTTAAATTATCTCTAAGGTATGGTACTTAGACCACTTTCAAAAGTTTTGTAGTTAAGAATGTGCTATGTACTTGCATTATTGTATGATCATAAAATACTTGTCATATACATATATACGATAAATGTTTATATTACACGTATACATGTGGAACATTAAAAAGGAATGGGAAATTAATTAATTGAAATTAAATTTGAATTTAATACAAAAGGATTCTCCAATATTCTTTACAAATATGTAATCAAATATTATTTTTTTAAAATATTTCATTTCAATTGATTATAAACGAGGATAATTAAAATCGGTACGTATTGTATGAACAACATACACAGACACATTTACGCATTAAGATTATAATTTTAAAATTAATTTACGTACTTGAAGATTTTAATTTTAATAATTTTTCTTTAATTTATTTTTAATTCAAAATAAAAACTTTGTTAATAATAATGGCAAATAAAAGAACTAATTGAAAGCTACAAGTTATTATTTAATTTTTTGAATTTTTATATTAAAAAGGATTTGAACATGCATGAACATTTAAAAATACATACATATGTATAACATGTTTAATATAAGCTGTATGACTGTTTTTAAATGTTATCATTTTTAAAAATGATACTTATAGTATGTTACTAAAATTTGAAGCTAATTTTAAGAAATCTTTGTTAATTACAAATTGATGATAAAAAAACTATATATGTGTATATATATACTGTATACTATATGTATATATATCAACATCAATTAATCCTTAGTAAAAATATTTCATAATATGTACATAAATTCTAATCAATTTCCATGATTCCCATGTGAAATAATTTGAATTTTCTTTTTTTTTTGTAGTTAGAATTATTTATTTATGAAATAATTCATTTTTGCCAAAAAAAAAAAATATATACATATGTATGTATAGAAAACACAAAATAAATCAGAGGAAAAATAACCTTGGTATTTTGTGTATATAAGAAAATAAGTGAACGAGGCCAACGATTTTCTATATGTAAAAATGGATTTTAATCAAATTTTTTTTTTTTTTTTGTGTTTTGTTAAATACATATTTTTGATAATTATTATTATTATTATTTTTTTTTTAAAGTTTTTCCTTTTCTCATAAATATATATATATACATGTAATATTTAAGTGTGCTATCATCATCATATAATCAAAGAATATATAAAAATGAAGCCTTGTTATAATGTAATACTGTATTGTACATATGTATGTATATTTAAAATAAAAATAATTGTTTTGTTTTTGTACATCATATACATGTACATACATACATATGTATATGCATATATTGGATAATTCTGTTTTTATTCTTCTTTACTTTTTGGTTCATTATATTATATCCAATGTTAGGTATTTTATGTGCCTAACAGAGTTGTAATTTTGATCTAATAAAATGATAGTAAAAAAGTCCGTTGTAATGGATTTTTAAAATGATGCAGCTATTTGCGATATACATACATACTACCTACATACATATGTACTATACAATTTAATCGTAATCATGTCTATATTTATATACATAGGTACAATATAAACATACATATATGTATAGTATATGTATTTTACAACATTTTGTTAAATAAAATATGCTACTATATGAATGAATGTGTATAATAAATACTAAACTTAACTAACTAACTTGTTAACTAACATTTATTATTATTATCTATACCTGTACATATAAATGCATACATACATACATAATATATTCTTTTATATTCTATTTTATTGTATATATTGCTTTTTTGTTATGTTTTATTTATTTATTTTTATTTTTATTATTATTATTTTATAAAATCTTTAAGATTTTTGTTTCTATTGAATTTTTATTTCATTTTGTACATTTAAATTATGTTGTTAAATTACATTCTAAAAATATGTATACACATTTATGTATTCATATAGATACATGCATACTTATCTGTACATTTATGATAAAATTAAAGGAAATATATGTGAATATAACAAAAAAAAAATAAAATAATAATAATAATAATAAGAAAAAAGCAAAGAATAAAAAATTTCGCGTGTTTAAATTCTATCATCAAATTCTTTACATATTTTGTTTACACAACATATAGATTAGACCATCGACAATTTAATATATATTTATCTATGCACCTTTACACAGAGTATACAAATACATAATATGTATGTACATAAATACGAGCAATTATGTATACCTTTAACAACAAAATATATTCTATTAAGATATTTTAAACCATGAATAAATTGTTACATACACATTGTACATACTCACTTGTACACATATGTTATTTCCTATATACATATGTATATATAGGTAGAAATTAAAGTTTTACTTACACATAAACGAGTACATAGCTTAGAATATACATTATATAAATATTTTGTATCTTGATTAATTTTTAAACATATTCTTCCATTTTCTTCATTTTTATCTATAAAATCGAAAACTTTCAAATAAACAATTAAAATAAGAAAAAATATATACATATATGTATTTTCATTTTGTTAATTATTAACAAGAGTAATGTGTACGCAAGCATACCAATATATAATCAAAGATATAATATAAAGGAAGGAGAGGAGATAGGAAATGGTTTATATGTAAAATTTAACAATTAATGAGAGTTAATAATTTTTATGATTTTAATTTTATTATTTTAATTATGTTCAAATTAACGAAAAAATATATACATATATTGTTCATTCAACATTATGTAGTACATATATACATATGAATATGTCTGTTGTAGTATCAAAATGAAATAAAAGTTAAATAAACTTTCAACCATGATTTTTATATTTTCCATATATATGTATATTATATATCCTATAGATAGATGTGTTTCAATGTATGTATGTATATGTGAATATAAAAAACAAATATATATACAATTATATGTATATTTATCTAATTTTTATTACTTACATTTCTATTACCATATGTTTGTATGCATGTGCAGATACTTGCTTACCTTCTTAAAGAATTGTGGTAAAAAATACATTTTATAGTTATACTGTAATTTTAGAGCATTAAATTAAATGAATAAGTTCAATATCTGTAGGTAAAGTATAAATTGGTAGCATAGAATTTAATTTTTTTTTTTTTTTTGTTAAATATATTATATATGTATATAAAAAAAAAATAAATAAAAAAACCTTGTACATTACACTTTACATGGGCATTTAACACCGATCAATTTATATTTATTGGTATAGTCGTCAATATACGAGTATACGTGTAATTTTTTTTTTTTCTTTTCTTTTTATCACGGATAATGTTCGAATACCTGTACAAGTAGATATTATTGAACTTAGCTATTTAATGTTTTTTTTTGTATATATGGTAAATCTGATCTAATAACATTAAAAATCAAAAATTTTATTATTTTATACAAATCTTAATTTTATTGATATGTCCAAACATAAGCATACATACATATGTATATGAGTTCGTTTATTTTGAAAGTGGTCTAAGTACCATACCTTAGAGATAATTTAAAATTTTGTATGTATTTACATTTTTTATTTCGGAATTTCATTAATAACAAAATCTTTGATTGATATAAAATTTTTAATATTTAAAATTTTCCTATGAATTCTTTTCGAATATCAAATTGCACATCCTTGCTATGGGGATCATTTGAAAATCTCATTTTTGAAAATTTGTGACTTATGCTATTTTTAAAATAAACGGCTCATATGTATGTATACATACATTAAGATAGAAATAAATCTATATAAATTTTCTTATTTTATTGTAAAAAGGGAAATAAGTCCCGTACTAGTTTTAAAATATATTTTATGTAATATTATGGCATTTTTCATTTACTTATTTCTAATTTTTATTCAATTATAAATTGAACAATCTATATATTTGTGCATATACTTGTGACATTGAAATATTTATATGTACTTACTGTATATTATTACACACAAATTGCAGTATGGTCATAAACTGTACAAAAATAAATATAAATAGGTATGTATATGTATAATAAATAAGAGAAGAGAATAAAATAAAATAGTTTGTTATTAAATTCTACTATTACATTTTTGTTACATAATATAAGACAATAGTTTGTTGTTCTCGTTTTTTATTTATTTATGTATTTTGCAAATAGAAAGATGTCAGTTATAAGATGTGACATCTTTATGGTCACTACTATACATAAAAAAATTTAAAATAAATAAATGTATTTACAACGTCTTTTTTTTAAAAAAAAAAAATAAAAATAAAAAAATCAGATATGTTTCTGTTTCCTTGTAAAATATCACACTGTATGTAATATAGTTTATATACGTGAATGCATATACCAACAATAATATATGTAATATTAAATTATTTGCTTATAGTAAATTCAATTGAAAAATGTAAATTTAAAATTAAACAACATGTTTTATGCAACATATACATTATATGTACATACATGTAACGTTAAATACATTTTTATTTGAAATAATCAATTGTGGTAGCATTTTATTGAACATACTACATATGTTCATACATATGTACGTACTCGTACATACTTATAAAAATAAAATAACATTAAATTAATAGAAAAACAAAAATATAATAAAAAAGAAAAAATATATTCAATAAATTTACATACAAAATCACAGAAAAAAATTTTTTTATGCTTCTATTCTTCAGTCTATTCAGCAAAAAATTACTATTTTTCAAATCAAAAATGGCATTAAAATTGCATACATAAAATATGTGTAATTTTGATAGCGTTCATACGTATGTATGTATGTGTATACAATAAACACATTAGATCATATATGTATATACGTTACATATGTATAATGTATTTTTGAATTTTATTTTGAATATTTTTAATACAGGGCCGTCTTAGCTATCAAAAAGCACAGAAAATTCTATGCCTATAGGGTGCCCAACGGTCAACAACAAACCTACAGAAATTTACGAAAGTCTAAATATTTATGTAGATCATAATACCATTAAGTTTATTCGGTATTTAAAGAGAGTAGGTAGGTTTAAAAAAAAAAAAAAAACTATGAAAAATTCCCTCAATTATTTAGTCACTGAGATATAGATGCTACATATGTATGATGTGTTAATAAAGTTCGATTACATTTTAAAAATCTTATTTATGAAAATTAACTAAAATATAAACTTATTAACAATTATAAATAACATGAACATTAAATTACAAAGGGTTTACAAATATACCTAGTTTTTATGTAAAAGTAGTTAAGGCCAATGACAATTTCTAAAACAGCCCTGTGTACTACAAACATGTATGTACATGTGTATATGCAAAAAAGTACGTATGATACCATTTATTCAAATAGTTGTATAAAATAATTCGTATTAGTTGGTATTAGCTTTTCTCTTAGTGAATTGTAATACAAAACGTACATACATACCTACATTTAAATATGTATAAGAAATATATATATATACATATGTATATATACAAAAATTGAATATATATTACATATTGTTAACTTTAGAATAGTCATAAATTTTAATTTCGAAATTAGATTTATTTTAAAACTCAAAATATCCTTACGTTATTTATTATATTGATATACATTTTTAACATGCATATACATACATATATGTATGTATCTAAATAGATGTATAAATTAAACATGTCTAAAGTTTTTATTCCCTTATTCTTCTGTTTGTTTACATCTTATTATTTAAGAATAGATGTTCACCTGATCTGATCATATCTGTATATTTTATGTGAATACATATTGTATAATACATGCACATATTTAAATAATTCATTCAATTTTAACGAGATTCCATTTTTTTTTTTGTCTTCATATTTTTATACAGTTAGAAATTATGTAATGTAATTTGTATAAAACTGGGAATACATGAGAACAAAATAATATTATATATACATACGTATACCTATGTATATAGGTATGTACCATAAAGAAAACTAAAAGAACTATGTAGGTACTCAAATATTTATTTAAGAATTTATTTACTTTGTTTTATTATTATTATTATTATTTATTAAAATTATTTTTCAAAATTTAAATATGCAACAAAATTATTTACAAAAACAAAAAAAAAAATCAAATTTAAATTGAAATTTAGGAATTTATCATTTCAATTTTTATATATAAAAATTTATAGAAAAAAAAAATTATAAAACATTAAAATTAAATGAATACAAAAAAATAATAAAAGCTGTTGGTAATAATGTTTACATTTAAATTTAAATTAAAGAAAAATTTATTTATAATATCTGTCTATTTAATTTATTTTTGTTAACGGAAAAATTTCAAAAATTCCAATTTGAAAATATAATTTAAGAAATTTTGAAAATGTTAAAATAAAATGTAATCAAATTTAAAAAAAAAAAAAAAAAAAAAACACATTCACTTAATAAATATATACATAACATACATATGGTATTTTTATAATAAATGTATGAACCTTAAAATGTATCAACAAAAATTTTGTAATCCAGGAAATTATTGAAAATAAATGAAAGAAAAATGAAAAAAAAAGATACAGAAAGGCAAAACAAAAAAATACAATTACAATACAGAATCATTAAAAAGATATTTAAATTAGTTTATTTACAATGTAATACAAAAAAAAAAGTAGGTATATTGAATTAAAGACAACATTGTATCAGAATGGAATAAATAAATAAAAAATTTGTACATAGTTAAAGGTCATTTGTACATCCCACAGACCGTATGTCTGTCTGTTTATCGTTTGATACATGAACGCAGTATACAATGTATTCAACATACATATATATGCATCAATGCATTTTTCATAAATATGTACATATACATATGTATATACCTACTTTGTTTTATATCATTATATGATTGAATATTTTCGTTTTTTCCTTGTTCTGTGCTTTTTTCCTTCATTTTATCTCATTATCGTGTTTTATTTATTCATTTATTTATTTTATTTTTTTTTTCAATATAAATATGCAATTTCAAATACGTACATAAATACAAACGCACATAAATTATAATGCATGTTTTTTTTTTCAATAATACATATGGATGCCAATTATAATTTAGAAACTGATTGATTTTCGATATAAAATATTCAATTTGTATCACATTAAAATTACTAAATTGCATATTAAAAAATCTGTTGTACCAGTGTGGTACAAAGCTGTAAATGTTTCATGTATATATAGTTTATACATATGTATGTACATATGTATAAATAACGCATGTCTACATTCAAATTGCAATTGATATTGTGATATTATATTATATACATGAAAACCGGGTAACTATTATACTTTTGATCATTAATATTTAAAAAAAATAAAAATAAAAATAAAAATGAAAAAAAAAAAAAAAAAATTGATAAAATTAGTAAATAATCAATCAATAATTTTCCTTTTGATCAAAAATAGAACAACTTAAAATTAAATAGGTTTCGATGATTAAGAATGATAGAATTTTATTGTTTAAAGTAAAAGAATAATTTATTTGGAATTTTAAAAGAATCAAAAGAAAGACTACCCTCTTATACACATGATTCTTAAATATGCATATATAATTTAAAAAAATATTTCAATTTTATTTATTTTGATTTTGAAATGACGACGTTAACAAATGATTATTATTTTTATTCAAAAATAAAATATTATTTTGTTTGAATTGTTAGACTATTGATACAGTAACGGAAATTCATTGTAAAAATACATACAAATTTAATTTAAAATATTGATTTATTATTTTTGTACGTAGAATGAAAATTAAATTAAATTTATGATTTAAATTAAAATAGCACCATTTTTCAATTGAAATAAAAACAAAATAAAGGTCGAAGTTATATAAATTTTAAAACATTTTATTTTCTTAAATTCTAATTACGTGAATACATAAAATGACTGATAAATTACACAATAATTTTAAATAAATTGGCTTTAAGAATTTATAATAAATTTTAACAGTCTTATTTTATTTTAATTTATTTCTAATACATAAAATTGAAAAAAAAAAAACGAAAAAGAAATAATAAATTAACACAAAACCAATAAAATTCATGAAACTTGAATCATCATAATTTTTAATTATTCTAGTTTACTTTTCCCCGGCGTTTGATCTTTATATCTTTGTTGTGCTTTTTTCCATTTCTCATTTCGTTTATCATTGTCACTATAATTTAGTGTCATATAATCATTATTACCTTTATAACCAAGCCCTTTAGTTCCTTCATTAGTATGTAAATCAATCTTAAAATTAAATAATTTACAATTAAAAAAGTATATATATGAATTTGAGATGTAATTAATGTATATTACCGGGGTTTTTATTCCACTTTCATCTTTTCCTAGAACTTGGCCTTTTTTCCATCCCAATTTCTCTAGCATTTTAAAGCCTTTATTGTCATCAGATATTGCACTTTTTACATAATAAAAATAATTATTCATAATTTTTATTATTTTTAATAAATTTTTAATACATACGTTTCTGTTGAAGCCATCTGAGTTTTCCCATATTCATTTGAACTTCCAATTGTTTGACGTCTAGTTGCTGCGCGATCTTTATACTTTTTACTATTGTGTTTCTCAGTATTGTGTTCTAAAAAAAGCAAAATACATATTTTTTTCCAATTTTAACCAAATAAAGAAGAAAAAATGTACCTTTCATATTCAATCCATAGCGTTTTTTTAATTTTTTTAATTGTTCTTTATGACTAAGTGTTGGCGGTAAATTTGTATTATTTACTTCCATTATGCATCCCGGTTCACAATCATTACATGTACGACTGCCAGTGTGTATATGACATAATAATTTTGTTTTTGATAATTGTATAATACTACCATGTTTAATGTCATGAGGTTCACTTTCTTGCTTAGCACTTGACATACGTTTACCATTTAATATTGTACCATTACGTGATCCCAAATCAATACACCGATAAATTTCTTTATTATCATCGTATTCAAATTTCAAGTGGTACTAATAATTATGTAAAATCATAAAAATAAAATTTAAAAATGTAAATTCACAAAATAAATATTATGTACTTTTGAAACATTTGGATCAGGAATTATAACATTATGATCTTTCCCTTCTCTGCCTAAGGTACCTCCTGTACATGTGATTATAAAAAGTGTACCTACTCGTAAATTTAGTAAATCAGTTTCTTGTACAACTAATCGTAAACATGATGCATGATATTCTGAGAGATCTAAAAGACAATGAAAAAACGAAAATTAATTTAAAACTATATCTAAAAATTTCATTGAATAAAATATCAATGAAATGTGGTTTTTTTTTTTTGTCTACATTACTATCGTTTAATTACTGCGTTACATATTAAATAATTTTATCGTACTATTATTTGAAGAAATTAGTATTTTAATCATAAAATATAATAGTAGTTAATCATTTTCTTTTTACCTTCATAATAAACTGTATCATAATTGTTTTGTACTGTACTAGTACAATGATAATAATTACCATCATTTTCACTATCAAATTCAGTTTTATCATTTGAATCATTTTTTATTGGTATTTTATTATCATTATAATTTTTATTCAATAGACTAGCACTAGAACATGTTAATTTTCTTTTTTGCGGATTATCAATCTAAAAGATAAAAAAAAAAAACGAAAAACCACATTTTCATTAGAAATGTATTATAATAATACTTACAACAATAAATTTTTTGTTTAAATTGTTGTCTGTTTAAACATAATTTAAGAAACATTTTACTTAAATTACAATCATTAAATACCTGTAAAAGTGTTTTATTTTTATTTATTTATTTTTTTAAATTCATTTACTTTGGTTTTTAATAATATAGATTCTGTAATGATTTAGCATATTTATATTTTCAACAATTCAACTTTACATTGATCAATAATTAAATTATTTTTAAATTTTTAGATTAAATCGTTACAGAATTGAGTATCCATTATTTAAATAAAGAAATTTTACCGTGTTGTCATCGTCTGCATTAGATGATGTCAATAAATCGGTATACAATTCAAATTTATTATTTTGCGTATTTAATTTATAATAGTGACCCGTATTTCCATTGTAGTACAATCCATTTTCCTAAATAAAATGAATTATTTTTATTTATATTTTTTACATTTTTACTTTAATATTTTAAGTAAAATTTTCTCACCGCATTATAATAATAACCACTAGTTCTATGATAATATAACCCTGATTTTGGTTCAAATACATAACTATTTGAAATTTGTGCATTTTCAGCTGCTTCTCGTATTTCCTTTAAAAATGTTTCAAGATCTCCTTAAATAAAAAATTAAGTTTTTTTTTTTTTTTTTTTTTTTTAAATAATTAGTTACAAATTGCATCTGTAGTTTTATGTTTACTTTTCTCTAAATCTTCGGATTCATTAGAATCTGATAATTCTCCATCTTCTTTGTCATCATCATTAGTATCTTTATTTCTATTTTCATGATTATTACTCTCATGTTGAATTTCTGACTGACAATACATCTTTAATTGATTAGATTCCGGATCCAATATATAATAGAAGCCATCATTTGAATTAAAATATAATTTAGATTCCTGTTTTAACGAAAATTTTTTTAAAAAGATAAATAATGCATTTTAATATACACGTAGAAAAATTAACAATTACCGGATCATAATAATATCCAGTTTCAACATCGTAATAAGATCTAAATTCGGAACTATATGCATGTGTCCTTGATGGAGGAAGCTTAGATTCAATATTATTTTGTCCAAGATGCTCTTTTTCACTTATTAAATTGGACATTGCCAAAACTTAAAAAAAAGTGAAAATACATTAATCAAGACTATGATTATGTTTCCTTTTAAATAAAAATATACATATGTACATATATCTACCTTTTATTTCAGATGATCCTGAGGGCGAGTTTTGATTTTTTTTCTCACACTTTATATAGGCTTCAGATGAATTATCTCCAAGTGTGTTGTTTTTTTGGATATTAGCAAATTTATCAATTTTATCCTTAAAAATATACAAAGATAAATAAAACATACAAATTCACAAATAAATTTTAAAATACCATTATTCTATTTATTTGTTATTTTATTCCATAATCAATTGAAATTTTAATTTGGAATTCAGAACAAAACAACAACACAAATTTGACGTTAACTTCATGCTTACATCAGTGCTGTCGTTTTGGACTTTTGAATTGCAGTAGGTTTATTTCCAAATTACAGTAAATTTCACGAAATTGCAGTAGACCACAATATAAACGGTTATTTTAATACAAATCTATTTCTTACCCATTTTCTTACCTTCGAATACCAAGCTTGTCATAGATTTGAATTTAAAATATATAATATGATTACAGGTCGAAGGAAACTACTTATTTCAAGACACCAATTTCTAATGAAAACACTTGATTATTTGATCAATAAGTTTCAAACTTTATTTTAAAAAACATAAACAAAATAACTGATTAACTAAAATAAAAATTTTAATCATTAACAAAACTTAATTCTTCAAAGAATAAAAAAACAATAATAAAAAAAAATAATAAAAACAACTACTAAATAATTAAAATAAATAAAAACAAAGTTAAAGGAAACAAAAAAAAGAAAACATTTTTTTTCTTAAACTTATCACTTTTTATAGGTGGTTAGCATATTCTTCGATGGCTTCCATTCAGTTGCAGAATTATTTTGAAGTAGAGCTTTTGCAGCCATTATTGCATGTAAAGTATCAACTTGTAGGCAATTTCTTTTTTCATTTTTAATTATTTATATTTGTGAAAATCTGAATACAAGAACAAACTCAGTCAATATGATATTGTTTACATGATTTTGAGTTGGTATATGCTTGAAGTAGGATTTTTGTAAATCATACAGTAAAACTTGAAAAGTAGCAAAGTATTCAAATTGCAGTAGATCGTAAACAATTGCAGTGTTGCAGTAAATGGACATAGAATACAGCAAAAACACTGCAATTGCAGCAGAACGACAGCACTGGCTTACATAGAGTAGATATGTATATATCTATCTATCTATATCTATCTATCTATATGTAGTAGATATATCTCTCTACTAGCTATATGATGCTTATTGTGTAGTGTTAGTGTGTTTATTTACTTGCGTCATTTAATTTTTATTTAACAATGTTTCGTTAATAGAATTATGCGTTAACGCGAAATTACTACACATTTCACTCAGTGCTATCGTTTCGTTTTACAAAACTTGATCGTTCGTTGACACGTTCGAAAAAAGCGCCTTTTCTACTGTTTTCTACCTATGACATGATTGAATTTTCCATTTAAAAGTAATCAATTTTCTTTTTTAATTTTTATTATAGACAGAATTCTTAAATAAATAGAAAATTCAATAATTTCTACATAAAAAATGCATCTTCGCATATGTAAAATTAATACAACAAAATTTTGTCTAATAGTGATTATGAAAATATGTATATGTACATATGTTATTCTTTCTCTCATTATTACTAACAACATTGTTTTACAAGATCTACTGTACAATACCACCCGTCTTCCCTTACGTTCGAAAAACAACTGATTAGACGAAGACAGTAAACAGATACTAGACTACTAGTTTTCTATTTTGTCTGCTATTGTTATGTGAGACTGAGAATTGAACTGGTTTTTTTCACTTTCATGTTTCATATACACATAGCAATACCAAACAGAATAGCAGTCTAGTAATCTAGTCAGTAGCATAAACGAGGTTGAGAATAATTATTCAAATATTCAATTCAGTTGCCTTCTAAACGTAATGGAGACCGGTAGTGTATTGTAAAGTAAGTAGCTCGTGAATTTTATTTTCATAGTCGGGTCGGCGCATGGACGCGATATTCGAATTTTGAATTTCAAATTTATTAATGATTTTCTTTATTCTATTACATTTGAAAATAAAAGTAATACATATTAAGTTAAATTCGTGTAATTCAAAAAAGCAGTATTTTCATCAAAACTACAGTTTTGCAGTTTCAAACATTTAAAGGTAGTAAAAATACTATAATTGCAGCAAAACGATAGCACTGAGGTCACTCTCATTTTAGATTATTAATTATTGTATCGATACAAAAAATCGATTCTTAATCCATTTTAATTTTTAATTTTATTTTGTTTAAATAACGTTTAACTTCAGACACTCAAATTTAAAATTACAACTTCGTTTTACTTACATCCAATATACAAAAAATTAAAATAAAATTACAAATTGCTTTCTAAGTTGGTTTTTTAGTTGGATATGTACATATTAATTTATTCGAATATTTATTCGAATTTCAAAATTCGATTACTCGTCAACCCCTAATTTTATAACTTTTTCTTTCAGTTAAGTTCGATTTATTTTTTGTCAGTTATTTGTCAAGTTTGTATTGTCACCTGAAGACAAAATATGTCAACCCATTATCAATTAAATCGGCCTGTCAAATATTATTAAACAAAATTTATTACATACTTATATAGCTTGTGCTTTATATTTCATCAAATATAATAAAATTATTGGATTTTAAATAAATTTTTGTTTATTATTTACGGTTTAGTTCATATTATATTTTATTTGGAAGCTGTTTAGAAATATTAAATAATTTCAAAATGACTGCTGATGTAAGAGATATACTAGAACTGGAGGCAAATACAGCTCCAGAAGTTACGAAAGAATCATTTTTGAACAGTAAAAAACGAAGTTTTGAAAGGTAAATAAATAATTTTTAAAAAAAAGTGCACGAGGATAATATAGATTTCATGTACATAAATGAAATTTCTTAAAAAATTATTAACTTTTAAAATGTATATTTAGGGTTAAAGTCAGTAAAAGGCCGGAAGGTATGGCTAGAGAAGTATTTGCATTACTTTACAATGATAATAAAGATGCACCACCCTTATTGCCCGCCGACAGAGGTATTTTAATATCTTGGATTTTTTAATAAAAATTAATTAAAATTTTTAAAATTTTTTAAGTCCTTGGAATTGGTTCTGGATATAAACAAGCAAAAGCCAGATTAGGTATGAAAAAAGTACGTAAATGGGAATGGGCACCATTTACAAATCCAGCACGTACCGATGGCGCAGTATTTCATCATTGGAAACGTGTCATGGATGATAATCGTGAATATCCGTTTGCAAGATTTAATAAAAAGTTAAATATTCCCACATATACAATAAATGAATACAATGCACATTTAAGATCAAATCCAACTAAGTGGACAAAGGCTCAGACTGATCATTTATTTGATTTAGCAAAAAGGTATATACATTGTAAATATTATAAAATAAAAAATTATTTTGTAATAGCAAAATGTATTATTAATATCATAAATTATAGGTTTGACTTAAGGTTTGTTGTAATGGCAGACAGATGGGATAGATCAAATTATGGTATGAAAACAGTCGAAGATTTAAAGGAAAGATACTATGAAGTTATTGGAATTTTAACTAAAGTAAATTATCATTAATATTTTAAAAATTAATGTCACTAAAATGTAATTAAATTACAGATTAAAGGCAATACTGACAAGAAAATTTATGTTTACGATGGTGAACATGAAAGGAAACGTAAAGAACAATTGAGAAAATTATTTGATAGAACACCAAAACAAATAGAAGAGGAACAAATGTTATTGAATGAATTGAAAAAAATTGAAGCTAGAAAGAAGGAACGTGAACGTAAAACACAAGATTTACAAAAATTAATTTCTCAAGCTGATCAGGTTACAAATTAATTAATATTAAATATGAAAAATAAAATAACGTTTTTATTTTTTACTTTTAAAGCAAGGTGATACAACGCCAAATGCAACTACATCAAGAAAATATGAAAAGAAACTGTATAAAAAGAAAATTCAAAATATACCAAAACCATCAAAAGTTGATTCTGTAGTGAATGTAAGTGAACACATTGAAAAATACATAAAATAATAAAATTAAAAAAATAAAATATTTTTAGGCTTTAGAAACAGCTGGTATAAAGTTTGCTGACTTACGTGGTTCGGGTGTTTCATTGAGATCACAAAAAATGAAATTACCAGCAAATATTGGTCAAAAAAAGGCAAAAGCACTTGAATCAGCTATAACTGAGTTTAAATTGGGTATGTATTTTATTTTAAAAGTCAGATAAATAATAACGAACTGAATTCGAATAAAAAATATTGTGTTTTTGTTTGAACAGATCCTGCACCACCTCCAACTGAAGAAATTTGTAATGCATTCAACGAACTTCGTTCAGATATTGTACTTTTATGTGAGTTAAGGACCGCTTTTCAAGCATGTAAATTTGAGCTTGAAAGCTTAAAACATCAATATGAGGCTGAATGCCCTGGAAAGGTATTTAAAACAAAAATGAACTTTTTTTAAAATTTGGTTTTTTTTAAAATTATCGTTTTTAGACTTTAAATATTTCTTCAGCATTGGCTTGTCTATCAGATGATTTACAACCAACAGATAATATAATTGATGTTGTTGGTTCAACGCTTAACTAAAAAAAAGTAATAATATTAATTTTTAATATCTGTACGAAAGAAAATATTTAAAAACAAATTTAATGTTCATTTTTACTTAATAAAAAAGTACATAAATGATATTATTTAAGTCTCAAAAAATTGTGTTTGCGCTTAGTAAATCATTTTTATTTCATTTCCTATAAAATATCAGTACAAATAGAAATTTTAATTTTAATGGTTAGAGTGTGGGCTTCTTTTTTATAACTAACCACCAATCACCATATGTGAGAAGAGAAAATTTATTTTTTACACTGTTTCTACGATCGTATAAAGACCATTTTAAAAAATTAATTTTCTTCACTATAATCCAAAAGTGAGTATTTATTTATATATAATGTCTATTTGACTCTTCACGTACCACATCGAATATTACATTTATTTATATGCGTGTATTATTACCTTTTCAATTTCTTATATTCTGTCTATATACATATGTATATATTATTATACATACGACTGTTATACTAAAGCAATATGAATCGTCGTTCAAATGAATGAATTCACCTGGATAGTGGATACCAATATACCTGTACTTGTGTTGTTTTATATCGTTTCTGCTATTGTCATTGTGTTATGAGTTTCCTTCGCTTTGTTGTTAATGTTTATACTGTACTGGGTTGGTTTTAGTTTGTATAGTATTGTTGCTTATGAATGTATATCAGTTACTATACAAAATTGTATATGGATCGTGTGTACATATCGATGATGGTACAAAAAAAAAAGAGCGCCTGCCGTTGTCGTATTGTTGTAATGTTATTCACTATTGCTACTCACCTTTAAACAGTCTTAAATCTTGTGCGCCTCCACAGTTTAAAATCTTGCTTGATCTTCGATAGTAGGTAGTGTTATAAAGATCTGTATATTTTGTTTATTTTCATTTTCTTAGATTTCGTTTAGTGGGATCGATGTATAAATTTTCGTAAAATTGAATAGATTGTGTATTTTTTTTTTTAGTATCATAATCAAATAAAGTACAGAATGCTGTAGGCATTGAACATGAAAAAACCTTTTTCCAACGATAAATATATACGTTTTATTATTATCATTTAAGATATGATAATATTCTTTTAATTGTGTTATTTCGTTATTAGAGAAAAGAACATTGCTATTTCGTAAATAATTTAAATGTTGAAAAAAAAATTTTATAAATAATTTTATTAATTATTATTATTATTTTTGTTTTTTTTTTTTTTTTTTTTTGTTAATGTTTGTGTAAAATTTTATGAAATTCTCCCATTAAAAATCCGTTACATTGTGTAAACTATAAAATTTGGCATATTTTTATATAAACAGTGTTTTTAATTAAGTTTAAAATAATTTTTAAAATAAAAAAAAAAAAATGTATAATTTTATGAAACGATAATGATTACAGTAAAATTATTCTTTATATAAACATAATATATTGCAAAAGTAAAATTAATTATATACAAGTAGTTCTTATCAATTAATTATGTTATTACAATTTTATTATAAATTTTTAAAAATTTAATATTTTAAATTAATCACAAATTTTAAAATAATGTTCTTACTATTAAAATACAATGATAAAATTTTTAAACATAAAAATAAATGTGAAATTAGATATTCTTAAAAAATATATTTCTTACTTTAATCTTATCACAATTATTGTTAATTGGAAATATAATAACGTTTATCATCATGCTTAAATTAAGGTAAGTGATCGTAAAATTATTTTATTTATTTTATTTGTATAATTATTTGATTATGTACCAAAAAATAATTATTGTCAACATTATATATAAATCTAATAGAATTTTATGTTTAAATCACATATGTATGTTAAATTTATATTTAAATGCTAATTTATGCTTAAATGTTAATTTATTGCTATTGTTAGATTTGTTTTTTTTTTCTTTATGTTAAATTTTAAATTCACAGATTTATAATTTTTATATATGATGGTATTAAAACTTATATATCTCTCGATTAAAATTCACATTAAAGTATTTTATTACCTTTTAATTTTCGAAATATTTTTTCATGTGGGTGTATAAATACAAAAGAGAAAAAAAAAAAACAGACTTTGACTTTTTTTTTTTTTTTTTTTTTTTTTTTTTTTTTTAACATACGAATACGAATACCATTAATTTTAAAATCAGTAAATGTATTACTGTATAAATTAATTAATATGAACATTTTTGTGAATTCATTATTACCTTCAATTAATTTTTTTTAATGTTGTAGTCAATTACAAAAATATGAATGAATTTTTGATTTTAGTTGATTTATTATTGTTAAAATAAGTAAGAGCAAATTAAATCAGTCTATTTACTTGTAAATGAGAATTTTCAAAAATATACGTTACAATCAAATTTCTATATTCAATAATTTCATTAAATCAGTAGCATAAAAAAAAAAAATGTGATAAGATTTTTAAGATACATACATCATCAATTGATGTACACACGTACATAAATACATACGTAATTTGTATATTTAAGCTACTATTGTTTTTGCTAAAAACCAGTAATTATTTAACTACATTTAATTTTTTTACCTTTTTTTTTTTGTTTCCATTTTCTTTATAAAAAAAAAGAAAAGGAATAGCTTTTGGCTAAAAAAGAAAACGTTATCAAGATCACTATAGAAAAAAACTGGCCCACTTATATAAGTGTACATATAATATTGCTATTTAAAAATGAATACAAACTAACAAATTATGGTTTAATAGATATTAGGTAAGCTAAACAAATTTCAAATCATTTCTCTGGCTTTAAAAAGCCTTCAAGCTAATAAATATTGTGACCTCAAAGAAATTTTTAAGTCGAGTTTTATTATTATGTACCAATATAAAAACAAAAAAAAAAAAAATAAAAACTTGTCATGTGATATAGTAGGTGGCTATAAATGATGGACAAACATGACCCAACATACATATATTGAATATATGTATATGTATATACATTTATTTACGTATATAACACAAAATGTGTGTAGGCTAAATATAAAATTTAAGTAAATACGTATGTATGTATGTGCATTATGTATTTTGATAACCGCTCCTTTTGAATTTTCATACAATACTTAACTTATAATCTGCATTAATGAAACGTAAATATGTATATAAAATAATACTCGTTTACTAGTACGCTTTTACGTTCATTTATCCATGCATAATATGGTAATGGTTATTTTATTACAGAGAAGAACGTACATATATTCATCTTATATTCACACATAATACATAAATTTTATTATTTATTTATGCATGTAACACATTTGTACAAACATATGCATGTAATGTGTATATATGTATATTTAAAGTATAGATAAACGTTAAAATTTCCTCAAGAATTTCTCAATGGATTATTTAAACTTAGCTATTATCAGTTAAACAGGTAGGTAGGCAGATTGGTAGACATAAAGATATAAGCTTTTACATCATACATATGAAACTTATGTACTATACGTATTATACATATTCTATATTCTTTATACGTACAAATAATATTTACATTCGTATTTACATACCACAAAACTTCAAAATTCATATCCGTTTTTGTAGTACACATGCATAAGTACAGTGCATACCAATAAAGATGTTTATTTTTTTCAATATATATAGACTGCATACCACAAAACTTGCAGAATATTATTATTAGATCAGAAATTTCATCATGTTATATAGTCCATCCATACACATCATGAATGTAAGGTGTTTCAATAGATAAGCGAATTTCTAAAAAATAAGAAAAATTGCATCGTACCATCGTACATATGATGTAAATTTTTTTAAAATAAAATCTATTTCTGATCCTTTAAACGACATCGAAAACCGGCCATGATTTCGATCGAATTTACGCAATTCACTCAGTATTTCAGGATGTAAAAAAGGAAAAAAAAAAAAAAAACAGAACACCCTAACATATATTTAAATGCATTGAAGCAAAACCGTATAAAGAATGACGTATTGCCTTTGGAAGTAATTTTTACTTCAAAAAAAAAAAATAATAATAATAATAATAATAACATACATATAACAATGAGAAAAAGAAAAGAAAGAGAATTTATGACTGTTGATTTCATTTGTTTAAAGAAATGAAATGGACATGTAGTAGGTAGCAATGTGTGATTACACATCAAATTCTCAATGCCTTCATTTATTCATTTATTTATTTATTTATTTAGTTTTTTTCTTTTCAATTTAACTTCTTTTTTTTCTTCTGTATATTTTGAACAACTTATACCAACATGTCCATATATATACATATGTATGTATGTATGTACATATTTTTTGAGGTGCTTCTTTTTCAGACCAGTTTGAACGGAAGTGGATGCTAAAGGTGCAATATAAAATAGTAGAGTTATAAGGTACATATAGTCTGGTACAAATGTAAAAATAAAAAAAAATATAAATAAAGGTAAGAGATACCCATTTGATTATCCGCGCCTACCTATTTGTATTGAGATATGACATTGCAGTTTTATTGGATGTATGTACATTTTTTAAAAACAGTCATCTGATGTAATTTTATCACTGATGCATTCACATAAATTCATACATACAAATAGATAAAATGATATGAAATTTAAAAAAAAAAAAAAAAAAATGGAAATACAGAAAAACTATGAAAAGGGATTACAGTTGATATGAAAGAAAAACCGAAATTATGGAGAAAAAAATTATGTACAAATATCCATATGCACAAAACCATGAAAAAGAGAGTGTATGCCTTGAGTGCATGAATAATATCCTCATCTTCTACTTACATGTATATGTGAAAATACATATATTTACGCATAGCATTATATTATGAAGCAATTTATGTAATCTCATGATATATAAACATATTTGATTTTTACTATTATAATTGATAATGTGATATTATATGTAGTATGTGTATAGTTAAAATGGGATTATCAGACATAAATACACATCATCTATATACATACACATGTGTGTATGTATGTATTATAATAATTAACATTATTTTCCACATAATATAATTTTGAAATTCCATTAATGAATGAATGAATATATGAATGAATGAATAAATTGTAACTAACTTGAATGAATGTGTAAAAAATTTTTTACATGAATGAAAGTAATTATGTAATAAAATAAAATGTATATTTATTCGTTTTGTTCCGTTAATTTTAAATTATGAATAATCATAAACATAATACAAATAAGATATTAAAAACAAAATTAGAAATAGGAAAAGTTGTATGTTACGTCTACAAAAAAAAAAAGAAAATCTGTAAATATAGTAGAGGAAAAAAAAGTTCCAAATTGCCTATTTTCATTCAAATCCATATAATATCTAATACTACTGCAATATTAATGATTTTCTATGCAAAACCATCGATAAAGTATTCTATATCTTTATAATTCATCCACGGCAAAACTATTGTATTTAGTTTTCGTTGTATCGTATTCTTTTTAAATATGCAATGCGGTTTTATTTTTTGTGTTTGTAATTAATATTTTTATAACAAAAGAAAATCAAAAAAAAAAAAATAAATAAATAAATAAATAAAATAAAATAATAATAATAAAAATGTACACATAAAAATGAAAAATTCTAAGTATTTCCTTTATAAATAAATGTTTAAAAACAAAAATCATTTTAGCTTGTATAGGTGGTATTATAGTATTAACATTTTTCTATTAAAATTTATGACTAGATTTTAAGGTCAATTTTTAGACTTTATAAGAAAATCTATTGTTCAGTAGATAGATCATTCATTTAGGTATTTAAAATAATTTTGTTTTTTGTTTTGTTTTATTATATTATATTAATGATCATCATATTAACATGTATTTAAAAAAAAATCAAAAGAAAATATTTATCACCTAACAACTTATAAGTGTATATGTATCCATATAAATTTGTATGTATGTATGTACATATAGAAGTTCAAAGAAAAATAAAAAATAAAAAATAAAATAAAATTAAAATGTTTTCAAATCAATAAAATGAATCAATTGACAAACAACCACGATAATTTATTATTATAAATTTTGTTTTTGGCAAATGATAATTTATATCTGATGTGTATAATATAAAATGAAATAAATAAAAAAAAAAACAGGTATAAGCATAATTTATTTAAAAGAAAAGTGAAACAAAAAAATCAAATAAACAAGATTTGTATAAATGGTTCTTAATTATTATCGATATATAAAAGTCGATCAATATATTATACATTACCTACATTTATTCACACCTTTATTTAAGGTATTTAATCTTTGTCAGAAATACAAAAAAAAAATTTTTTTTTCCTGTCTTTGTTCTACGCTCAACATTTTAGTTATATGTGTACATATGTAAGCATGTTAGGCATTGAATATAAAATATTTACATAGCAAGCAAAAAACATGCCATCGATGAAAAGGAAATTTAAAAATCCTCCAATTAAAGATATAATGATGATTCAATCCAGTAAACTTAAGTTGTATTGTTTTTTTTTTTTTTTTTTTTTTAACTACATATTTACTAATTGAGTGTATATAGGATTCATTCAATTCATTTCCAACCCCATCAACCCACGCATAACCGCATGTACATATATGCATTGTACATCCGGATAAAATAAATGTGCATAGAATTTATTTTTATTATAATTCCTTAGTATAAAAAATTATAATCGAAACCTACGAAAATAGAAGTATAATAAAATATGCAATTAAATTAAGAAGTCAACCATCATAGTTGTTTTAATGGTCTCATTCCAATTCTTGTTTGTTTTTTTTTTCTTTTATTTATTTTTTTTATTTTTTTGAATTTTTGATCCTTTTCTTTTATATGATTGTAATTTTCCATTTTAGTGATCACACCTAATTTTCTTCAATATCATGATCATGCGTCATGATTATTGTGATTATCATTTAAAAGGATGAATTCTGGAGTGCTAATGTACCTACATAGAAATGATTTTATCGTATCTATAACATAACTGATTCTTGCCTACATATGTGTGTATATTTTCCATAGTACATACATCCATACATACATACATATGTATATTTACACGTACATATGTACATATATAATATACATTCGATGATTTCAAATGATCATCATTTAAAAAGACATAATTTCTTGTTCTATTACCCACCTTATAGTCTTCTTTACTTGTTTTTTTTTTCATAATTTTCTTCTTATCGCTTTTATTTCTTATATTTTTTTTTTTTCATTATTGTAATATTTATATGCTTCTGCCTACCACACATAGTACATATTTTTTTATTAATGAAGATACATATTATGTACATAGTAAAAATAAATTTATATCTGAGAAATGAAATAAAATGAAAATAAAAATAAAATTGATATTTACAATGTAACGTATTATAATAATTTTAAATTCATAACATCCATATGTTCTGATGTATCTGTAAGTATGTACATACATACATATGTAAGTGTGTATATGTATGTCAGCAAGAAGGCATATATGTATGTACATATAATAAAAAAATTATTTATATTTTTCTTTTCTTTTATTTTTAACGTGACATACAGGTAAATTTCTATTTACCATTTTCTTTCTGCTGTTTCGTCATCATCTTACTATATCTGTAGTACCCCTTTGTTTTTTTAAAAAGTTGCATTGAAATCTTTTGAATCTTTCTGATGTGTTCTGAATAAGGTTGAATGTTGGATGATGATGATAATGATTTTTTTAGACTTCCAATTTAACAATCGTACAATGTTTTATAACAAATACCACATAATATAAACATAGATTATATACTCATGGATGTGTATACATGATTTACACTCTCATTCATATCTGTATGTATGCGTATAATGTATATTAACATTTTTAGTTGTTCTCTGCCCACAATAATTATGTTGATCTGCCTACGTACAAGCAATGTGTATATTTCAAGATACGAAACCAACATTTTTTTTTTATCGCTGTTGATTTCATGCATATAACAAAATTTAATCTAAGTTTTAATGTATGTATACGTATATGTATATACGATATAATACTGAATTCAATTTTATCATTTTTGTTTTTTATTATTTTTTTCCTTTTTTAATTCTGTTTTATTTTACCTGTTTAGATTGAAATTTTGTGTCGGTGCTTGCACACCATTATTATTTGGTATTTTTTTTTTTTTATTTATTTATTTTTTACTTTTTTTTTGTTTGTTTTTTGAATTGTTACATTTTTATTGTTGTTATTGCTGTTGTTTGTCGCATTTCACAGTCATCATCATCATCGTCTTAATATATTGTTTTATTACATAAAACAAAAAAAATTAAAAGAAAGAAACAAAACATATTCAGGAAAGAAAAAAAAAAAACATTTTTTTTTGAAAATAAAATGAAATAACATATTTTCTTCATATAAAAAATAAATTTTTTTTTTTTTTTTTGGTTTATTTATGTTTTGTAATAAAAGAAAAACATTTTAACACCTACATACATGTCTACTATGCACACACGTACATATGTGTATTCATTATGCATTTATATAGGACAGTTATATTTGTTGATTGCATTACATTTATTATTCAACTTTTATTTAAAAAAAAAAAAAAAAAATTTTTAACGTTTTGTTTTGCTTTTATTTTTTATAAACTTATTTTATGTGTTGTTTAAAACATTGAATGTGACAATGTCATGATACCCACATTTTAATTTTTCCAATTCACAACCTACACATTTGTAAAATGAAATTTCCATATTTGCTTGATATTTAATTGATTTTAAGGTTTTTTTTTTTTTTTGCCTTCTTTTTTTGCTTCATTTATTACATACGTATGTTTTATATGTATCTGTAATCTGTATGTACATATGTAAATTTTTTGTTAGCTTTCTGTTATTTTGAAAAAAAAAAAAAAAAAGAATTTTATTTAATAATGCAACAGTAACATTCACAGCAGTTGATCGAGATTATCATTAATTTTTGTTTGATTTTTTATTTTTTATTTTATTGTAATAAATTAAATTTAAATATGTGTATACCTTAAAACTGTTACAGACTATTTAAAAAAAAAAAAAAAAAGAGAAAAAACTGACAACTTTCACATTATGTATTTATAAACAGATTACAAGGAAAATTTTATATAAATAATAAAACAGTAGATAAATAATCTAGAATACACAGAATTAAAAATTTTTTCTTATAAATTTTCTTATTTTTACTACACAAAAATAATTAACATACCTACATGTATGTACATTAATCGAGTATTAAATAGATTTTACCACAATGTAAGTAATTAATTTTGTCATTGAAAATGAGCATTTATAATTGCACATATCAAATGTTTACCTTTATGTACGTTACACTTTTAAACTTTTAAAATACACTTTTTACCATGTTTGTAATTATTAACCGTTTAATAGCTAATAATGATTGTTTGTATTTTTTTTTTTGGCTTCTTTTTTTTTTACTTCTTAAATTGATAAATTAACAAAACTGTTTTTATGTGTTACAGTTGTATACATACATATATGGCAAAAAAAGAAAATTTACAAATTCTACATTATACATATTTGGGCAATTCTACTTTGTTTTATGCACTTATTTATATACATATATTTAAAATGTATATTTGCCCGGCGTATTATATATTGTATCTTTAAATTGTTTAAATGATCATTTAAGAAAAATGGAACAACTGAATGTATCAATAACATAATATACACTTATACAATTGATGTTATAAATTTTTAATCATTCATAAATAGAAAATAGAATTTATCCGGTTTAAAAAAAAAAAAAAAAAAAAAAAAAACTAATTCAGTATAAAAAAAAAAATTAAATAAAATAAAAATAAAATTCTATGATATTAGCACATTTTCTATGTTATGATTAATTTCAGATATTTTAGATACAATATCTGAAATAAATAAATAAATACACAATAAATAACAACAAAAATGTATAGTTTGTCATTTAGATTTTATTTTCTATATCTGTTCAGTTCATCATACATCAATATTTCAAAACGAGTTTCATATACCAATTACATTTGTACTTATGATGTATGTAGTGTTTTCATTTAAACATTTGCTATCGTAGTGACATTGTATAATCGAAATGTATATACATATGTACTATATATACTTGTATATAATAATTTTCTAAAGTAAAAAAAAAAAAAAAAGAAATTAAAATTGTAAATAAAATTTTTATCTAACAATACAACAGAGTCTCAGAATCTAGTTGTTTATAAATTTTCAAAATAACGAAAAATAAATCGTATCTATACATGTACGTATGAGCATAAGTATATTTGTATGTTTGAATATTTCAAAAAAAAAAAGGGGGATAAAGCAAAAGGATATCTAAATCAGGATGAATTAAAAGGAAATGACTGACAGGTGTTCACTTTCAAATACAAAATAATAGTTAACAATCTATGTAGGTACCTTTTTTTGTACACTTTTCATTCATAATTCTATTTTCAAGACGTACGCATGGTCCAGTCTAAACATATGATTACGAACTTTTCATGAATAGTAGATATACTACCTATAATGTTAACATTTCCTGTCCTATAAGAATTACATACATACACATTTAATTATATGTATTACACAAAATATTCAATAAATAAAGAAAAACATTTGTATGTATGCAATGCAAAAGTAAATGTATACTTAGAGGTATATTTTTTCATTATTATATAGTTTGTTTGTGTATATACATATACGTACATATTATTAAATGATATTATTATTATTCATTGTGTGATTCATTGAAGGGATTTAAGAAAAAAAAAAATTTTTTTGTTTTTTTTTAACTTGGAATTTCCTGTAACCATATTTCGTATAAAAGGTTTGATGGAAGGAAAATAGAATTCTAATAATAAAAAATATAAAAAAATTCAAATTCAACAAATCAGGATTTAATTTTTATAAATTTTTAATCAAGTTAAAATTCTTAAAAAAATAAAACTGGTAATCGTAATATAAAAAATTAAAAAAAAAATATCAATAAATCAAATCTTTCAGATTGCAATATACATTTCATACTTTCTATAAGTATTTGACATTATAAATACTTTTTATTGAATTTATAAAACACGTATGTACGTACATAATAATTAAAGTAAATAAACTTAAAGTAGAGTTTCATTTATTAGCTCTTAAGTTCAAATTAAAAAGTTACCTAATTCATAAATTGTGTTATTCATTCAATTTGAATACATTCAAGCATGTTCATACGTACATAAAATGTAGATAAAATATTAATCCATATCATTCATAATACAAAATGATACAATAAAATCTGGATACCTACGTTTATTACAACTCTTTACATTGAAGTGTATATATAGTAAATTCGATAAGGAAATTTAAGTGCTAACTACCAAGGTGTTAATAATGTTAATCAAAAAAAAAAAAAAAAAATTTAAATGGCTCTACAAATACACTTTTAGAAAAGGTAAAGCAAAAAAAAAATGAAAACAAGCCAAATTAAATAAAATAAAAAAATAAATAAAAACTCCTCATTCAAAATAAAGGTACCTAATACAATTCATGTTGTTGTTAACAAATTTCAATTCAAACAATCAATGCCAAATCCCATGACACAGAAAAAAAATCGTTTTTTTTTTGCTTTTTTATTTGTTGTACGAATTATGAATGTATTTTGATTATTATTATTATTTTTTTGTTTTGTTAATTTTGCCTTCAATCAACATCCATTTATATTTTGACAAAATTTGAACAGCAACATCACATTCTCACATTGCAATTATATCATTATTATATTATCGTACTCATGTAACACTGAATAGAACGCCTACGATATTCATTCATTTCTGTTGCTGTTCAATTTCATTATTCATTCTCAATATTTATATAATATATCGTCTTACACATTTGTGTGTATATTTATGTACATCTGTGTGTGTATAAAAATATAACTTGATGTCGATGTGGACTATGGTGTATCCACACACCACATATTTAATATTCAAATCAAAGATTTTATCGATTTAGTCTGATCCGATCGCATCATATTAATAAAAAGAAAAATTTTCTTTTTATTTTATTTTTTTATAAAATGAAGAAAAATTTTTATGCAAAAGTTGGTGACAACATTTATTTAGATAATGTGATGATCAATGTACTATTTTATTTTTATTTGTTTAAATCAAGACTTTATGCCCACACATTCTACAGTGTTGGTAAAAAAGAAGCATGCTATATTCGATAATTTTTTTTTTTATTAATTATTGAAAAATACAGAAAAACTACTGGAAATAAATTAGAAATAGGTTAAGAATAGATCGGAAATTTGCACATTATATGTATTACACACAAAAACAAACCAAAAACAAAACAAAAAAAAAAAAGTAAAACAAAAGGAAAAACAAAAGTACAAATATATAAAATACACAAAATAATTAAAACTTTATAATATTGCTTTTATTCTTTAAAAAAACGGTCGAAATATTGAATTGCTATTCTTTTATATGAAAAATAAACTGAGAAAACTGGTTAACCAAATTATACTCATCTGTGAAATGTAATGACAAAAGTTAAATTAAAAAGCGTAACACACCAACTATAATTTCTATGTATATATAATATTTTGTTACAAAAAAAAAAAATTTTCATTCATGATTATATTATTCAGTCATACCTGTATACAATGTGTTTTTATTTATATTTTTTTTGTTAATTTATATGTCTTACTAAATCTCACATATTATGATATTTTCTTGCACTGATAAAATTGATATGAAAGCAAGTTTAAAAAAAAACCATCAACACTGTTAAATATAAATTTAAGATTTTGATGATGATCATGATGACATGGTAGTCAGTTCTAGAGTTCAGACATATCGTAATAATAATAAAATCAGAAAAAGATATAATTTTAAACATTAAAAGTTTATGAATATTCATGGAAATAAATGAACAGAAGTTGAAATAGTTTATAATTTCAATGGATACATTTAACATTTAATAACGGAAATTTATAACGTATATATACACGTTTTTTTATTTTTATGGATCGATACATGTATGTATGTATAAAGATTATTCTCCTTTTTGTTTTTTATTTTTTTATTTTAATAACATCTTTAACTAAAATACCTTTTAAGTAGCCTCTAATACATACGTACAAATAAATATCTACACGAATGTACCAGGTACATGCATATACTATAATATATTTTGTGCACTCATATTTGTACAATAATAACACGATATGTAACACGATCATCAAAGACTATTAAAATTACTTCAACAACATGAATTAAAATTTTTCTTGTCATGTAAGAAAAAATATTTTATTTATTTATATATTTATTTATTTCAAAAAAAAAAAAAAAAAAAAAAAAAATGTTCTGCAATAAAATAATGGTAATTATAATGAAAACAAAGAAGTATCAAATAAATGAACATTTTATATGATATGACAAGATTTTTGTTAGGAATAAGAAAAAAAAAAAAAAATATGTTAATAAATTTCTTATTGTCATGTTATGTTTTGCGTGTATAATATCATGGTTATAAATAATTAAATTTTAATTTTTTGACTTTTTTACGTACGTAGATAAAAAAAATTTTTTTTTCTTTTTTAATAATAATGTGTACAAAGAGACAGGCATTTTTGAACTTTCATTATATGTAGATGTATTATATGTCCTATTATTAAAATACCATTTGGTATTCACCTGACTAACAATACGTATACATATATGTAGGTACATTGTAAAATTTTTATTAATGCTTTGTTTTGGCCACACTTTATTCAACAATCAGACAGTCAATTTAACTAACTTCCTGTAATTCAAAAAAAAAAATTTTTTTTTGTTTTTATTTTCATTCTCGAAAGGTAAATCATCAGAATTTTTTTTTTTTTTAAACTGGCATTCATTTTTATAACAACGATGACGAGACGATAGGATAATGATGACGATGATAATAAATAATAATATAATGAACACACATATCACAGATATTATGAACACAGAAATATTTTCTCATTTTCATTTCAGTTTCTATGGGATTTATTTTTGTGATTTTTTAACATTCAAATCAATTCATATAGCATTAACATATTTCAATAGAATCTATATTCATTAATTTTATCGGCATCAAAAATCAACGATGTTATATGATAAATCTTCAGATAAAATATATAGTAAAAAAAAAACACATATATTAAGCAGTCTTTCCCCTTCTTTTTCATACATATTTACAATTAAGATACTTCTTGACTTGAAAATTCAATAAAAATAAAGAAAAAAACAAAAAAAGATTTACCTTTCAATTACAAATGGACATGATAAATTGAAATTGAAGATTTTTTGATTTTCATTTCTTTATTTTCAAGAATTTATTTATAGGCATATACACGCACATGTATATGTCCAGGCATAATAAGGCATAACGTGTGTAGTCAAGTCATTGTTTTGATTTATAATAATTCAAAATATAAAAATGTGATTTATTATGATTTGTCACAATGTCACATTCATTGATTTTGATACTACACACAATATACATACATACATATATATGTACATATATACAATTTTAAACATTCATGTATGTACAATTATTGTCATCATCGTCATCATCATTGTCATCGTCATCATCCTTATCATCATCATATCGTCATTGTCGTCAAATCAACCCAACATTTTTTAAAATCGTCAACCGTTCAGTAGTTTTATCGTCACACTATCATGAATTTTTTAACTTCCGGCCAACCATGCGTAGTACCTGTGTATAATAGGTATTCAGTATTGTATGATATAAATAATGTGCATTGTACATACATACTACATACTACTACACTACGCATTATTAACAATAAAAGACAATAACAATTAAACATGCATATACATATATATTCAATGCAATGTGTATATATGTATGTACTTACATATCCGTTTCATAACAAAACTCTAAAATAAGAAACAGAATTAAATATTAACTAAAAAACAAAAAAAAAAAAAAAAAATACAAAATTGAAAAGTTTCAAATTCAATGCATAAATAGAATAAAAGTAAAAAAAAAAACAGCCAATAAAATCATATTAATCTTTTATTTTAATTTAATTTTTCAGTCTGATAATTATGCATTCTAAAAAAGAAAAACAAATTTTTTTTTTTTTTTTTTTTTTTGTAATTTATCTTTTATTTTAAAAGGGTTTTCCAATGGGATTAAACAAAAAACAAAAGTTCAATAAAAAATAAATTAAAAAATAAATGATGTATGTGCATAAAACAAAAAAAAAAAAAGTTGATTCTGATTTTTAACAATTACTATCATAACAATGATTCAAAGATAAATTCTGTTGTTTGCATTTCCTAATGGAACTCCATTGTAAATAAAACATATTTCAATTGCTCTTAAATCTGTAATATTTGAAATTTTCGAATACCAAATTTTACATTCTTATTAATGATTTATGCTATTTTTAAAATAATTCGATGTTATTTAACACAATCGAAATGAAAACAATATTTCAAAATAAAATTCAATTTTTGGTATTTTTTTTCTTATTTATATGTATAGTAAAAATTAAAATAACGTTTTTTTTTTTTTGTTATAACGATCGCATATTATATTCGTCATATATGCGTTCAAACTTTAGATAAAAAGAAAAACTTACATATTAAATAGAATTTGTATTACTATAAAATTAATTTTTATAAATATAATATAAAAAAATTAATATCCTCTTAGTTCTTATACGTTTAATTTGTATAACAAAATATTACGTTAATTTTTTTTTTTTTTTTTTTTTTTGAAAAATGAAAACTGAGAAGAAAAAAAAAAACTAGAAAAATATATAAGTATAATTTTTTATTATTTTTTTTTCTTCTTAATTTTTTGTTTTCTTTTACTTTTCTTTTGTTTAGTATGGCACAAATATTTAATGTAAAATTATTTATTTAAAAAAACAAAAAAAAATGAATCAGAAAAACAATTCCAATTAATATGGAATAACTACATATTATATTAACAGAAATTATAACAGAAATTATTGATAAACACTGAAATAATTACACAAAAAAAAAAAAAAAATTAAAATAAAAAATTCATTAATAAAAAAACATAAACAATTAAATAAAACAGACAACAATAAAATTAAATATAAAATAATAAAATAAAAATCTTAGCCTAATACATTTTACATATTACGTAAAAGTAAAAAAAAATTCTGATAATTTATATTTTAAATTTTTGCAAATGTTTTTAGTTAAAATTATTGGTGATTTTATGATCCTAACTAAAACATATATTGTATATAATATAACATCAATAACATACTACAATAAAATGTTAACACAAAATGAAGCAAGTGATAATGAATTTTGTAATTACATATTACATTACAATTGCACATACATATGTATGTATGTACACATATTAAATGCAAATGTGAATAAAATTCACAATTATTTTGTAAACTTTTGTTTTTAATTACCTACATTTACATGCATACATGTATTAATGGGTATGTACACGTATGTATGTCTACTGATATGCTCCTTGTAGAAATGAAAAAAAAAAAAAACGTTTTTCTGCAGATTTCTTTATCTTTTTTTACTGTTTATCGAATGATTTATCATAGTATGTATATGTTGTGTATGTATGTTTTGTTTTTTATTATTATTATTATTATCATTATATTATAATAATTACAATGTATTAAAGAACAAATCTTATTTTCTTCATTTCATTACATTTTTATTTTTTTAACATCTTGAAACATCAGGTAAGGGACGCCCACGACATTTATTTACCCAACCTGACCAACCTTGGAAACCATGTCGATTGTAAATTTGTTTGGCGCATCTAACGTCATCAGAAATATCATCGTTAAGAAAGTCTGTATAAAAATAAAAATTAAAAAAAAAAAAAAACAAAATAATAATTAAAAAAAAAAAAAGAAAAGAAAATACACACACACGCAGCTATAAAAAAATATAATAACAATTGAGTAATTTTAATAATATTACTTGTGTAAAAATAATGATGATTAATAATATACAATTTAAAGAAATATAATGAGGAAAAGTAAAAAAACAAAAACAACGAATTGGGATTAAAACGAAGCCAATAACACACAGAGAGAAATAATTGAAATTTAATTATGTATTAATTTGAAGAAAATTTGTTTCTTTCTTTTTTTTTTTTTAAATTAATGATTTGTGTAATTTAATTACAATATAAAATTTAAATTTTATTACCTTCACATTTCATATTACAAATTCCACCTTTACGTCCTTTACGGCACCATGTTTTACTGTTTATCTAAATATGTTACAGAGTTGAGAAAAAAAAAATTAGGTTTTAGTATGAAAACTTTGAAAAAAGAAAAATTCTGTGAATACCAATGAAAGAATAAATTTTGTATATTTGAATTTCTTATACCTGAAATAATCCATAACTGACACTTGTATTTGGTTGTTGCATAACTTTTGAAGTACTTCTGCTACTTTCATTTTCAATTAGACAAACCCCTAAGAAAAACAAAAATCAAAAAAAAAAATCATTTTCCATCATCTCAGAATTACACTTTATATTTTTATTAATTACTCGTAAATTATATTTTCGTTGGTATAATTAAATTTAAATTTTTTTAATTACATACACGTGTATACTTACAATTTGATATAAAACTTCTAGGGAAATCATATTTAACTAATTCTTTTGCTAATTGACATCTTGTAAAGATTTTAGCTTCTACAATTTTATTGTTATAATTAACAAACAATAAAATTGTAAAAATTAATGTAATTTTCATAAAATTCATAATTTCTGTAAAATACAAAAAAAAAGTAAATAGATTTGTTTTTTTTTTTTTTTCAAATTATTTATAATTAATTTTGTAACGTATTTTAACTGAAAAATATTCAAATATTATAATTTCTATATAAAATATCGGAAAAATGTAAATTTATAATTTTTTCATACTGTATGAAAATATGAATTGTATTAAAAAAAGAAAAAATAAATGAAATGAAATGAAATGAAATCTTTAAAAATGAATTAATTAAGTAATTTAACATTTTTTTACTTTTTATACGTTACGTAAAAATTATTAAATATGAAAATATGATGATTAATGGGTTTTTTCTAAGAACTGTTTTTTTTTGTTATTTACCCGTATACTATATACTGTAACATTTTAAATTTTATCAGATAAATTAAACAAATTTTTTGTTTTTATTTACATAAAATGATAAAATGATAATGCATAAACAAAAAAACAAAAAAACACAAAAAAGCAACGAGAAAAATACATATATAAAAATAAATGCATAAACAATAAAGTATTTAGACAAGTGTTTATGATTTTTTGTTCTTGGAAATGAAAAACAATCGTTCTACATCAATTGTAATAAGCGTGTTTGTATTTTTAGACGGTATTAAGCTTTTTGTAAAAATGAAATGAAAAAAAAAAATAAATTAATTAAAAAAAATAAATAACATTGTGTAATCAAGAACATCAAACGGGCAAAATAATATAAATGTTATAAAAATTGATAAGATGTATTATAAATAGCTTAAAACATCGAGCAAAATCAAATAAAAATTAAATGAAACTATAAAAATTTCAGACAATATTCTTAAGGTTATCGAAATATCAATCAAAAAAATTTTCTCTTTTTTTTTTTTTCGTTTTTGATTAATTAAAAATTTTATGAAAACTTTTTTCTTATTAATTTAAATGCTGGGTGCAAAATAACGAACATTTTATTCATGTTTAATTAGATGACTATACAATATGTTGGTACATGAGGAGAATGGAAAAACAAAAAATTGGAGATTTTCAAAAACAAACAAATAAAAAAAAAATTATATCCGTAAAAACACCTACATGATAATATAAAAATTTTAACCGGTTTACTTTTTTTTGTTTTTATATATTTTGTGATTATATGCACACTGTATAAAATTATTAAATATTGTTGCTATATACATAGACTGAGAAAAGTTTTTTCTATTTTTTCATTTATAATTACATAATTATTATTATTATTATTATATTTAATAAGAGAAAAAAAGAATGTGTAATTTTCTATTCATTTTATTTGACTTGTAAGTATTTTTTAAATATTTTTAATTTTTTTTTTTTTTAATATCACTGACCATGTGAAAAATAATTGTCAGTTAATATTTAAATTATTTTATTTTTAAAATGTTCATACTATATAATTTTTCTTTTCTTTATTATTTTATATGTATATACCTATATATACATATATATATATATTTTTTTTTTTTGGTGTTAATAAAATGAACGTAAAAGTTCAACAGTTTAAAAAAATATGTAGTCTGCTTGAGAACATGTGTAAATGAATTAAATAAAAAAAAAAAATAATAATAATTATTTATAATTATCGCTCATTGTAATGTATGCATAGTTAATTTAGAAAATGGGGGAAAAAAAAAACTAAAATGTTTAAATGTACAAAAATTATTATTATACTTATATTTTGTTTTTGTTACCTGATCCCGTGTAAATTTTCACTGTGATAATATTAACTGTAAGCTGGTATATTATTTCTTTAGCTTATGAGCTTTGATTTTTTAAATGGCACACAATCACTTTTATATTTATATTGTGCACATATAATTAAATGATTGATAAATAATTAAATAAAATAAATGTGCAATGTATGAAATGTTTATTTTTATTTTTCTTTTTCAAATAAAAGTTTATCAGTTGTATAATTTTTTGTAAGCACTCAAAAACATTGAATAAAATGATCGCGCTACCATATAAATGATAAGAGTTAAAAATTAAACAATGAAATATAGTAAAAATCACCGGCTAACAATATAAAAACAACAACAACAATCACCTCAATCGTTACGAAAAAAAAATAATAATAATAAACAATTTTACCGAAAAGGAAAAATTTTAGATAAATTTTTATCAGATATTATCTACTATTTTCTTTGATATATATATTTATATTTTTTTGCCTCACTTTATTTGTTCGGTATTTTATTACCAATTTCTGATAATGATCTATATTAGATGTAGATTATTTTTATATTTATTTTTTTGTCTTGTTGTTTTTTCTTTTTTTCTTTTAACCAAGTTGTTTTAGACCAGACACTAAGATGTTCTCTAAGCAACTAAACAGTTTGTATATTGTCAATTGAACTTTTAAAGCCTTTTTTTCCCAGCTTCCAATTTAAATACATCGAATAAATATAGTTTAACTTGATTATTCAGTTATTTAAATGTATTTAGCTACAATTCTTTTTTTTTTTTTTTCATAAATACAAATTGCACGTAGTACAAAAAAAAATTGTACATTGTAAATTTGAGGTAGCTTTAAAAAAAATATATATTTTCTATGTGATTACATATATATACAACATATTAATCAGATATTACATATTAAAAAAAAAAACAACGAAAAGAAGAATTATATATGTTCGTATGTACTTTGACAAACAATATGTATGTAATATCATATTCCGACAAGGAAAAGAGGGAAATAAAAGAATATTCATATGAAAATATTAAGTACTATAGCTTAGCGTAATATACATATGTATGTAAATTCAAGCAGTATATGACATCTTAAGCAAGTGTTAATTAAGATTTTACTTATGTACAATTTAAAAGATACCAATAAGTATTTTTGTAACAAATGTATGTAAACAGGTAAACATACATATTTATGTATATCGTAGATGCTAATAAATAGAAAATGTAAAATTACACTATATACCGATATACATGATAATCACGTTCTTTAAACGTATTTTAGGGAATTTTTGATGAATTAATTAAACATTCTATAAATATTTACAAATCATGGAAAATAAATTGAATATTTGATTGTTTGATTGTTTCATCGATCTACATACATTTACGTATGTATGTAGGTATACAATAACTTCTTCAACAGGTACAATTTTTAATGGTCTATACTTCGTAATACAATCATGAATCATTAAATGGTTTTATTGCTTTTTTATTTTATATTCAATTATTTGTATTATACATACATCTGTACTTAATCAAAAATTTTAATGATTTATATACATAAAATAAATAAAAATAATTATTGTACAATTTATACATGTTTTGAATTTTAATACAAATTTAATCAATAATTGTCTCATTAACAAATCATGTTTAGTGACTTCTGTTGATTTTTGAATTTCAGTACAATAGATTTATTTTAAAAAAATTTTTAATTATGTATACAATTATTGTGTGTAAATTTTTAATTTTGAATAAAAATAAAAAATTGTATAAATAAATAAAAGTTAACTTATAAATTACAAAATTTATTCAGCTAAAATATCTGATCTTAAATAATACATTTAAGTTTATCAATTGTTAAATGAATATACATACATACTGAAGTTAAGTATGCTGAAAAAATAAATAACAGAAAAAAAAAGGGAAATTTCTAGAAAATAATTTTAATACATAATTTAAATTTATTATTATGTTTATATCAGTATAATAATATTACTGTTATTATACACACATGCGATTCATATTATATGCATGTATGTAAAATGTATATGGGTTACGGGGGAACCTTTTTACTTTTCGTTTATTTGTAAAGTGATATGAAAAATATGTTTTCACTGATAATAAAATGCAATTAAAATTTCTAAAGCATTTCAAATAGCTTTTAATTTGCTTTTTATTTTTCACATAAAAAAAGTTATGCATTTCTTTTTTTAATAATTGCATATTTTGTAATTAACTTTTCATTTTATTCATTAGAAAATCTGAAACTAAAATTTCGCTTTTTACATAAATAATATTCAAGTACCTACTTTAAATTTTTTTTATTTTTTTTTTGGGATACATTCAAGGTTGAGACAAGAGCATATAAAATAAATAAATAAAAAAAAAAAATTATGAATTACACAGTAACTGATATTTTTCTTGTTATTAAATTTAATTTTGCAATAATAGAATATGGACAGTAAATATATTAATGGAGGGCTTTTTTTTTATTATTTATTCATTTTATATAAAATGCGTTACAATGCGTTACAATAAAATATTAAATTGAATATATACATACATATAAAAATAGTACTTTTAAAGTTTGTACATACATGCATTATAAAACATTAAATTATGTAATATTGTAAGATATTATTTCAATTTGAGGTTTTTATGTACTAACAAAATAAAAAAAAGAAGATACAAATTTATGTTAGGTACTTTACATGAAAACACAGGAAATTCAATTTGCAGATTAAACTAACATTATAATACCAATAAACAAACAATCAAAAAACAAAAAAAAAACGAATGTACAATTGGTATATGAATTTGTAGTTCTTTTAGTACTACAGTAAATTTCATTTAATTTAAAAAGGTAAATTATTACATAAATTAATTTATATGGGCAAATGTATATACATACATACAATCAAAAATAAAATGTTTATAAGGGCACTGGGTCAAATTTAATTTAATTTAGTATATAAAATATCCAATTACATAAATAGGTACTTTATACTTGTAAAATATTTTGTAATGTTTATTTCCTTCAAGGTTATATACATTTGTTATTGAACAATGTTAAAAAGAACTAAAAATAAAAAAATGAATTTTTTTTTTTCTTTAAATAATTTTTAAAAGATTAATTGTATCATTTAAGGTACTTTATTTATACATTGTGGAACAGGAATATGAAAAAGAAAAACATGTTCAAAACAGTATTGTTAGTATAAATTCAATAAAATTGGCTTTTACCAAAATTAAGTAATTTTTATTAGATTTTAATTTCAAATTTTTAATTATTTTCTTTCAAAAAAAAAAAAAAAAAAAAACCAAAAAAAAATTTGTCCTATACCTTTTTATTATGTTGTAAAAACACCGGAAAAATCCAATAAGTATTTTATTCTTAATAATAAATTTCTGGGAAATTCATTTGAAATTGTTGATCATATTTAACGAATGATTCAAAAAAAAAAAAAAACAGCGGTTAAATTTATTTGAATTTGTTTTATTTATATATACAAAATAAACACTATTTTAAATTGCATACACATGAACACATGATATACATGAATACAGTAATACGCATTTATACGTATGATACGCATGTATCATGTAGATACATATGTAACGTAATACCTATTGAAAAAATTATTTTATTTAAGCATAAGTAAAAGAAATAAATGAATGTGCATAATAGTATTAATATTAAATAATGTATCATTTTGAATGTGAATAGATAACAATTTTCCCAGTATTATGTATTTTACGTGCATGTATGTACGTATATTCATGTAACTATGAAATGTAGAAATTAAAACAAAAAAAAAAACAACAACATTTTTTTAAATAATAAATACTTATATGCCTTATGTATCTAAAAAAATCTAGTTATATATTTTTTTATTGCCAAATTAAATCTAGTAAAACTTTGACCTCAATTGAAGGTATTGCACTACTTTTATTTTCTGTAAATTTCCAATGATCCTCGTAAATAATATAAATCTTATATAATAAATTCTTAGCATACACTTGCATATGCATATAAGCATCAATAGATATGCACATAAAATTCTTATGTATACATGTTAGATCTAAATATATACTATATATATACATATGTATGTACATATGTATATATGCAAATATTTTACTCAAATTATAGATTTTATACATACAATATTATTGTAATAAAATACAATTTATCTTCACAATTAGATTACGCTGGACACTATAAACTAGGACTATTAAATCAACTTATCAATTTTATTATTAATTTTGTTTCATATTATTAGAATATTTTTATTTACAAAAATTATAATTTATATCATATGTATAAGAAAATACATACATACATATATATATACATACACATAAATATGTATATGTATGTATGTATGTATGCTAATATTCTTTACAGATTGTTATCAGTACATATTATTAATAATAATAATATGATTATTACTATAGGTGGATATACCTACGTGCAATTTTAGATAAAATCAATTATATATACGTATACATATATGTACGTATATGTACATATATGCACATATGTGTATTAATGTACGCTTTATAAAGTTAAGTTAAACATCTTAACATAACATCTTGACCCCATCTCTTTCAAAGATATTCGATAAATATATATGTATGTATGTACTTATTTATATACATGTATGTATGTACATACGTAAACATTTTTAAATAAATACGATTTTGAATTGAATATTATTTTGTATTTTGTATGTACTACATAACATATAACGTATGTACATATATGCATATGGAAAATGCGTATAATGCGTGTAGTACGATAAACAATCTTTAATAAAATTAAAATGATAATAATGTGTTAATAATAATTGTGATAATAATATTGATGGTATGATATTAACTATTGTAATATATAGGTATATGTTATAATTTACTTAAGGATTCTATTATTGTTATCATTTTTTTTTTTGTTTGTTTTGTTTTGTAGAAAAATTATTTTACGTTTTATTTTACATTATTATTTTGTTGTTTTTTTTTTTCATTCTTTTTTTCAGATATTTCATATTACAAATAATTTTAATTGGATTTATTCAATGTATAGAACAACAATATCAGCAGCAACAACAACAACAACAACACCAACAACAAATAATAAATTCAAAAATTAACAACAAAAACAATAAAAGTGATATTAATTATAATAATAAATACGCTTATAATTCTAATATAAAATTAATAAAAATTTCAAATGATAAAAATAGTGATACAAATACAGATGATAACAATAATCAAAATAATGATAATAATAGTAATATTGAAAATGATGAATTTTCATTTAAACGAAAACAAATTGATAAAATTATTATGCCATTATCAATTAACAATAATAATTTTAAAGAGATTAATTCATCATTAAAATTAATTTTAAATAGCAATAATAATGATAATATTAATAATAGTACAAAAATTTCATCATTATCATCATTATCAACACCAATTAAATTATTTAATAAATCAAATCCAAAAAAACGTAAAGTATCTGATAATTTACCTGTAATGCAAGATACAATTGATTGGAAATGTCCAAATATAACAAGAACAAGAAATCTTGAATGCGGATGCGATATACCGCATACATTAAGATGTAGCGGTGATATTCATGGTCTTGAAGTATGAACTTTTTTTTTTAATTATGTAATACAAAAAAAATTTATTGATTTGTTTAATTTTATTTTCAGATTCTGGCTAAAAGTCTTCGAGAATCTCCATATACTGTGTCATTATTAGATTGTACATTAAAAAACGTTACATTTTTAAGTGATGCAAGAATATTTGAGAATGTATCACTTCATGGCCTAGTTATATCATCTGGTGAAATAAAACGTGTTCATAAATCAGCATTTCTTGGTCTTAAATCGCAATTACAAGCATTAGGTAAATAAACATAAAATAATAATTTAAATGAATCAATTAAATTAAATTAAATGCTTTATTAATATTTTCATTTTCGGGGTTTGTTTTTTTTTTTCAAGGATTGCCTAGTAATGCATTACTTAGTGTTCCATGGAATTCAATAGCTCCTTTAATGTCATTAGAAAGGCTCGATTTATCAAACAATAAAATCAAAGCAATTGGTACTGCAGATTTTTCGGTAAAATTAAATAAAATTTATTTTTACATTTGAAATTTTCTTAAATTAAAAAAAAAATTTTTTTAAATTTTTATTATTTACATTTTCAGAGTCTTAATAATTTGAATTATTTAGAATTAAGTGATAATCAAATAACTAGCATATCATTAAGAACATTTACAAATCTAAAAAAGCTTGAAGTTTTAAAATTAGGTGGTAATCGATTAGGTGATTTTCCAGCAAGTTTACAAGCTATTGGCCAATGTTTTAATTTAAGGTTGAAATCATATAATTATATGTCATTAAATAATGTTTAAAACTAATGGAGAATATTTATCTTTTATGAATTTTTAGGCATTTAGATTTAAAAACAAATTCAATTAAAGGGCCATTAACAGATGATTTATTACCTCCTTTACGTAATTTAGAATTTTTAAATTTGGAACGTAATTTAATCAAAAGTATACAAAATAAAGCATTAAGAAATTTTACAAAGCTTACATCATTATCTTTACGACATAATCAAATTGATGTATTACAAGATCATGCATTTTATGGTTTGACATCATTACAATTATTAGATTTAAGTTATAATGGTATTGTAGCTGTTTCAAGTGCATCATTACAACATTTGGCACGTTTAACAAGACTTGATTTAACGCACAATTTTTTACGGTATGTATGTTATTCATTTAAACCAATTGGAATGTGTTTTTAGTGTAATGAAAAAAAAATATATATATATATATATTTTTGCTTTTAGAGCCTTAACATCTGATTTGATTGTACCATTACCATCATTAAGAGAATTGAAATTGGCTGGCAATGATATATCGATTGTTGCAAAAAATGCCTTAGACGGTGCTAAAGAATTAACAAGTTTATCACTTGAAGAGAATCCATTATCATGTGATTGTACAATACGATCATTTGCTGAATGGTTGCAAGAATCAAAAATTTCACCAAATGATTTATTAAGTGCAACATGTGTAACACCACCAAAATTAGAAGGTGCACCATTAATTCAAGTACCATTACAATCATTACACTGTGACATGGATAATTTGGATATAGACAATGTGAACATAATTGAACAGCTTGAGGCTATTTCACAACAAAATTACTCGACACATATCAGTGATTTAAGTGAAATGGTAAATTATTTATTGCTGTTTTGTTCTCTTTTTTTTCATTTTGTAAAATACATTTTAATTTCATTTATTCCAGATTATACTTCAAGATTTACATTTTTCACCGGATTATGGTCTCATTTTAACTTGGATTGTAAATCTTAGTCAAGATGATTACACTTGTGATGCTATTTATGTTTATAAAGAAGAAAATATTCATGATATCCTTGTAGATAATTCACCAGTTAGTTAAATTATAACATACATATTTTAAAAATAAATAAATAAATGATATAACGTTATTTTCTTATCAATTTTTAGATTCAATGTGAAAGTAAAATAATTAACGGACAAAATACAGTTAGTGTAATTGTACCTGGAAGTTTAAAATTAAATTTTGGTGATAGGTATGTGGATTTTTAACATAACAATTAAATTATCTGGATTGAAAAGCTAATAATGATTTTCTTTTTTTTTTATTTTATTTATTTTAGTTATCGATTTTGTTTGGTTTTGGCACAAGGAAAAAATATAAAACCAAAATTAGTAGTTGGTTGTTCGAATATAACACGATTACAGCCAAGTGATATAATTGATAATCGTCATTTAAAATCACGTCAATATTCATCATCATCATCATCGTCATCATTGACACCATCTATTAATCGAAATGATGAAATCATAGCAGCATCTGTTAATAATAGGCGATTATATACGATGGGCTCAACATCATCATCATCGTCAATATCGAATCATCAAGCATCATATAATTTTTTGGACGGCCTAAATAAAAGTTTTATACCCGGCCTAGGTTTAGGAATTTTAATAACAAGTGTATTTGTATTATTATGGGGTGCAATGAAAATTCGTAAAAGCGCACAAACAATACCAGCTGTAACAACATGTTATGCAGCATCTGAAAGAATGGCACATTTAACTGAATCAGATAATGGTAATCGATATTTAAAATTACAAGCAACTACTACTGTATAGTCGAAACGAAAAAACAAATGAGAATAAATTCGTTGTTTGTTATCTAAATTATATTTTTGAAAAATTACAACAAAAACCATAATATTCATTTTGATTTTCAATTTATTATTATTTCTGATTTATTTATATAAAAATTCTTCACTTATTCTTTTTTTTTTCTTTATTTTCTTTTGTGATTGAAATGAATTAATTATATATGCTACATGTAATTTTCATATATTTTTTCTTTATGATCTCTATGTTTTAATTTTTTTTTTTTTTTGTGTTTTTTGTTTATTGTAAATTTTTAAAACAATTCAATTCTAAACTTATAAAAAAAAAATAAATTTAAGAAAAAGCACGATTGTTTTTTTTTCAAAAATTTATACGTTTGTATGTATATCAATTAAATAACAATTAGTTTTAAAGAATATAAATACTTTTTTATACTAAAAATGTAAAAAACAAATAAATTAAATAAAATATTTAACATATTGTGTATAGTATATAGAGAAAAAAAATAAATTAAATGATAAAGAAATTAATACCTAATGATAATGTTATTTTTAATAAAATTATTGTGATAAATTGTATTTTAGAAAATTTTTAAATATTATGTAGCATATCAGTAAAATCAATGTAACCAAGTGTAAATTAAAAGAAAAAAAAGATACCATTGTATCCAATTGTTTTCTTTTTATTTTGTTCTCAATTACATGAGACTTACTAACATACATGTGTATTTGAAAAAAAAAAAAAAAACAAAAATCTGTAAATAGAAATTTCAAAAAAAAAAAATTCATTTATAAATCATTTATTTTAACATATTTATATGCATCAATTAAATACAATACTAATAATAAAATGTAAATTTTTTATTTTTACTTTTTTTATTTGGTTGTATAGTGCCATAACAATCTAGAATTTAATTAAAAAAAAAAAACAAAAATAAAGAAAAAAAAACATAAGAAAAATTATTATAATGTATTATGTATAAAAAAATAAATATTATATTTATTAATTAATTTTTGTAATTTGTTTTCTTCGACAATTTCTTTTTTTCATGTTTATTATTATTTTTTTAAATTTAAATTCATGTAATTTTTTTTTTAAAAATTGTTATGAATAAAACTGATTATGAAATATGAAAAAAAATGTGTCTTTGCTTTTTAAAGGCACATAAAATTTATTTGCTCAATGAAATGATTTTTTTTTTTTGTTTTTTAATTACAAAACTTACTTATTTTTTTCTTTTATTTTTAATTAATTTAAATTTTATACTTATTAAATATAAAATTATATTTTTATATTCATTTCTTGTCTCTCAATTGATTTTGAATTCATTCAATTAATCGTTTTACGTTTAACTTAAATTTTAAATTTCCTATTGAATTTATTTTACTATATTTTCTTATATATATTAGAAAATATCCTTGATTGATTTTATGCTTATTTCAAACAATATCACTATTACACTAAAAAGATTAAAATAAAATAAATACTAAATAATAGGATATATGATACATATTACCAAATTTATCGTTATTGAGTTCAATGCCATCAAATCTAATATCCTTTAAGGTTTAAAAAGGAAAATAATAAAATTTGTAATTTAAATGAAAATTGAAATTTTTTGATTTTATTAGGAAATAATTAAGCAAGAAAGAATAATATCAATTAATATAAGAAGAAAGAATAATATCAATTAATATAAGAAGAAAGAATAATATCAATTCAAAACGTTCAAATTCAAATTCAAATCACAGATACAATTATTTATTTATTTATTTTTTCTTTTGCAAAAGGGTAAAACAGAAAGTTTAATTTTTGTTTTTACTAAAATTTCATTATATACATACATGTTCTTTTTTATATATTGTATATGCATACAATACAAGTGAAAGATTTAAAAGCAAGTTTTTAGTTGTTATTTTATGTTATTTTTTATTTACAAAAGTAGTAAATCCACACATACACACCAATGCAATAGTTATATGTATCTATCTGTATAGTGTCCCAAATATGAGTACATATAAAATTTAGGTTTATTGATTTTTGTTTTTGTTATCCTTTTCAACAATACAGTTTAATTTTTTTTTTTTTTTTTTAATTACAAGTATAGTATATTTGTATTTTAATATTAACTCATACTATCTAATTTAAATTATTACATATTTGTATTATTATCGATTGTTATTTAGTTTCAATGTTTTTCATGTTTCCTTTTTTTTTTTTAATTTTTATTCAATGATTTTTGGTTGTTTTAATATCACAGGAGGATTTATTTTTTAAAAGTATATGCGTCTATTATGTATTAGATTTTATATATTGATACATATAGAAATAATGATTTTATATTTCATTTACATAATATTTATTTTTTCAAATTAAAATTAGGTATTAAATTTTTTATTATTTCTACGAAGCACTCTTAATTTCTTTTACTTTAGGATAAATTTCTGGTTGCCTCATGACTTCTTCATATGATGGTGGTGGTGCTTAAGTTATAAAATAATATTAAATACAAATTTAATTTATTAATTTGAAAAATAAAAAATAAAAAAAGTTAAAGACAAAGTGCCTTAAAAATATGTACATACCATTTATAATATATTCTTCATCGTGATTATATCCAGAATTAATAATCGCATCAATTGGATAATTTTCTGTAATTGGTTCATCAATAATTGAATGATTATGATTCATTGCTTCTCTATATTGTTCATCATCAAGTTGTATTACATGTACTGATGGTCGCCTATCTAACAGGTGGTATCAAATAATGATTGAAAAATTAAAAAAAAAAAAAAACAAAATAGGCAACAAAAGATTTAAAATTTTTCTTTTGATTTTAAAATAAATAATATTTTCTTTACAGGATTTAAAATCGTCACCTGAATGCAGAATTATTTTATGTCCATCTTTGATTCTATTTTATGAATTTTTTTTTTTGTTTTTCAATTCTTGATTTAAAAAATAAATAAACATAATTTTGTTATCTGAACATACAATACTTCTGCGTTTAAACGATAATATATGTTCAATCAAGCATAGCAAATTAAATAAAAGAAATACATTACAGACATATGTATATACATTATACATACATTATGGATGTATGCATAGTGATATTAAATCTATATTCATTTCAAATGGCAACAAGAAGAATTTTGCTATTTTTATAAATGAAATAATTTGTAATTAAAAAATAAAGCACATGTTATTTTCACTATAAAATAAATATACATACATACACATATGTATATGCATGTCTAATGCCTTTGTATAAATTAAACATGCAAACATGTACAAAATAATCTATGTAACTATATAATATATAGTGTAGCCCCATTGCTATATACTAACATAAATGATACTGTACATTTGTATGTTTATAAAAAATATAAAATAATTATAGGTGTGAAATTTTTACCATAAAATCCATGACAAACATTTCACACTTTATCAAATTATAAACAATTTTGACTTTCAAACTGTATCCTTTTTACATTTATAAATTATCTCACACACACACATTTACACCACACTATGAGAAAAAACAAAACGAAATAAAATAAATAATTTAAGAAAAAAAAAAAATTACAATAAATATAAACAAATATACTAATAGTAGATACTAACCAATATTTTGTAAATTTGGACTTAATGTTAAATGTGGTGTTATTGATTTTTTACATTTAATTATAACAATAATTAATACCCAACCAAGAATTAATACTAAATATAAGAAACCCAACATTTTTTGATGATATTCGTAATTATTATTATAATAATGATAATAATTATTATTTGTAAAAAAAAATTTTTTTATTTTTATTATAACTGTTATTGTTAATAAAAATTTTATTATATTATTTTGTTTATTTTCAATTTTATTAAATTTATTATGATTTTTATTAATATCGTTACCGTTGTAAATAATATAAATTTTATTTAAATTTATTAATGATAACAATAATGATGAGTAAATTATATAAAATTTCTGAAATTTTATTTTTGTTTTATTTTTAATATACGTCATGTCCTTTTCATTAAAAAACAAAAAAAAAAAAAAAAAAATTGAAAATAAAATCTGTATACACTAAATAAAAATTATTTTCCTTTTTTTTTTTTTTTGTAGAAGAAAAATCTCGTAACAAATAAAAAATCAATCACTAATTTTTTTATTTTTTTTATATTTCTGAAAATCCGATATTAAGAATAATAATTATTATAAATAATTGAGGTTATAGATGCACACGTTTTTTCAATCAAATGATTAATTATTTTTGTCTATATAATTTTTATCCTTTTTGATAGGAAAAGGATTGATAAAATATACAAAATTTTGTTATGTGACTTGTCCATTTGACGTTAAATATTCTACTAAACGGTCATATGGTCGTGACTATTATGTATATCCTACTATCTATAAACCAACTAATTATCCTACTTGTGGATGGACAACAAATATCAGTTCATGTATATACATATGTACATACAATATGTAATATGTAAATATATATGCATATAATATGTAAAGTCCAAGTTGATCACGTAAAAAAAACGTACGAAATATATAACGTCATTTCATATACTATAATTTTATAAATGTATGTACATATATATATGCATGTATGTATGCATGTATGTATGTATTTTTCATAATTATATACTACAATAAAACGTTTTTGTTTTTCAATATTATTTTACCCTCTATACAAAATTGTTTTCCTTTTTTTTATTGTAACTTTTAATGATGAATAAATAATTATACCTTTATAGTAGTTGATATATGTATGTATGTACATATGTTATATGTATACATATGTATGTACGTATATGTATGTATGTATATAAATATATGTAGAATTGTACCTGATAGCCGGCAAATATAATCCACGTACCATTATTTATAATATGCATGACTTACACATTTTATATCACCGAAAGTTACAAGGATATGTGCATATGGACGTGTTCAAAACATATACATATGTATGTATATTATAAAAAATTGAAAAAATTTAAATGTACTGTATGCCAAACTTTTGTATAGTTGATTATTTACATATTATTATATGTATACATATTTTTAAAAATAAAAAAAAAGGGAAGTCTAACAACAAAGTATATATTAGAATTATTCTTTGTACGTATACAAACGTACATACTATACAATAATCCTGTACACATAAATATATATATGTATATACATACATATCGTATCGCTGTGATATATTCTTGTGTTTGTATGAAAAAATAAATTTAGCTGACGCTATATAGAAAAGTTTATTAAGGACATTGTAATTTTTAAAAAAGAAAAATAAAAACCAAATCTATTGTAAATATGTACATACATATAAAAAGTAAAGTGCAATAGACGTAATTAATGTGTATGGGTTATTCCATTTAAAAAACGACCACATTTATTTATGAAAGGAAGAAAATTATTTTTACACTTGAAATATTTTTCATCAAAAAAAAAAAAAATAAAATAAAATAAAATCTTTTCCTTTTTGAACCGATTGTATACTTGCATATGATGTACGTAACATAACATTAATATAAAATGATCAAAATATATATGTATGTACATATGAATATATTTATATACATACAAATGTATATATGCAGGATAATGTGATACTATACAAAATTGTATTATTTTTAAACTCTTTTCTTTTGGAATATCCTGTAATTCACGAAATTACTTTTAAATAATACGTTTTATATAAGGATAAATGTACGTATATATGTATGTACATACATACATAATAAAAATGTCAAAGGATTAAAAAGTAAAAAAGGAATGAACATGTCGGTTGGTTGACTTTTTAATTTTTCTCTTTTATATCACGTTAACCATTAACGTTGAAATATATGATGTGTATAAATGTATGTAGACATCTATGTATGTATGCATACATGAATTTATATCAACAGATATTCGAAAATAATTTTGTTTGAATTTTCTTTTACTTTTTTTTTATATCGTTTCAAATATTGAATGAATTATTCTGTTCTAGTTTTCTGACGTTCAATTTTATATGCTGTTTACATACATATGTATGTATCTATTATCTGTATATGTATGGTTTTTATTTTTTTTTTAATCAACAGGACATTATGTACAATACAATACTTTGCAATATCATTTAAAGTAATTTTTATCGATTTTATTTTCATACTCTTACATTACTCTTATTTACATCTACACCTATATAGGTATGTACGTATTTTCTAATTTAAATACTTACTTCAATGTTTACACTTCTTTTCAATGCTATTTATAAATAATTTAAAAGTAAAATTAAATGTAAAATACGCGAACATTGCATGCTTATCACTACAAGTCATTTGCATATACATACATACATACGTACATGAATTTTTATGCATATCCTGTAATCAATATATAATTATTAGAATTTTCTATTATGGAAATAAATCAAGTTTTCTCCTCTTTTTTTTCATTTCAATTTTAAAAGGTATAAAATCGATTTAATTTTTGAATTTTTATATTTTAATTTTATTTCATATTTATTTACTTGAAAATAATAATTTATCATTGTCATATGTTTTACCAGAAAATACTATGTAGTTTTACTTTTATTCGTAGTTCTTTTCATTTTGTTGTTATTTTCTTCATTCATACGTATATAGAATATATATGATTAATTAAATTAAATTTTTTTTTTTTAATGTATGGAAAAAGTTTTCGAGAAAATACAAATAAAAATGAAAAATGACCAATTTTTATTTTAACACATTCATATGTATGTAATTAAATGTAAAATACAAATATATATATTTAAATTTAAAAGAGTATACATACATACATACATAACGTCTGATTATTACTTTGCTAGCATTTTATCGTAGATGGTATATGCCTTATTAAATACATATATACCTATATATTACATAAATTGTATATGTATGTACATATGTACATTTTACATGGTATACAAATAAATTTTATGTACATATATGTATATGTAGAACAATTTATTGTAGAAAAGTAATACAATGTATTTACATGTACGTTGATATTAAATTAAATTAATTGTATTTTATCGATCATATTTTTATTTTGAATAATTTAAATAACTAATAATCAATAATATATGATGTTAATTGCCTTGAAACTGCTTGAAATTTTTTTCTGTTTTTATATACATACATATGTAGGTATAAAATGATTCTGGGTATATAAATAATATACATATATTTGCATGTTGCATGTATACATACATTGAAAAAATAAATGTATAAAAAATTAATGTAAAAAATAATTTAGTTTTTTTTTTTTTTAAATAAAACAAAAATATTGCAGAATTTTTACTTATTTTTCAAGTTTTCGATTCTATTTTATTGTGAAAGAAAATTACTTAATCAATACAATTAAACAAACAAAAAAAAAAAAAATTCAAATGTATTCTGTACGACGGTTATTTTTTGTTTTAAAAACTCATAAAATTGTACATCAGCAGAATTTTTTTTTCTTATATATAATTTTTAAAACATTTAAGACAGGCAGACCAATGATAAATTACTATCATGTTTAAATATTTAAAATGCCTTTAGTTAAGCTGCAAAATCGAATAATTTAAATTTTATTTAATTTCAAACAAATTAAATTTTTTGTTTTATTTTTATTTTTAATTTATATTTTGTTTTAAATTCATATTTATTAATTATACATATATGTAATAATAATTAAATATAATTACGAAACACATAATATAATGTTGCATATATAATATATAAGGTATATACATATAAAATTTAATGTATACTGTACAAGTCTTATATATGTATGTATATTTATTTTATTTGTATTACATGGTATTACGTACTCGTATAATATAGTTACATTTCATATAATATGTTGATACTTATACAATATATTTTATATAAAGATATTTTATTTTTATATATAAATTAAGGTATGTATGTGTTATCTATTGTATAGTATATATATATTTTATATAATAATTATAAAATGTATGACATAGACAAAAAACAAATACACACATACATATTACATCTATGTGTACATAATATTATTGATGTATATACTATGCATTTTAAATTTGATGAATTATTCTTAAAGCTAGTATTAATTATAAATTCGAAGAAAAAACAAAAACATGAAATTAACGCAATTAATTATTTATCTGTATAGAATTAAAATTTGTATCATGCAGTTTTTTGAATATTTTCATCAACATTTTATTATTATGTCATACATTTTCTTTTAATTAAAAATCCAACAATATTATAAGATTATGTTGAGAAAAAAAGAAATACATCTATTATATGCACGTATATATGTACATACAAACAATTATTAAGCAGTTATTCAATTTAAGAAAGTATAGTAATTAGAAGAAAAAAAAAAAATAAATTAACTAAAATTTAAATCAAAAAAGAAAATCAATACTTAAATACAATGAAAAGGAACAAAGAATCACAAATAAATCATTATTTTTGTCTTTTAGATTACTTTCAGTAAATTAAATTAAGTAGTAATTATGAATAGTTTTAAAAAAATTAAAAAAAAAAAGAATATATAAAATATTTTATTTTATTAATAAAAAATTTAAGAAAAGAAGAAACATATATTTGTTCGTATGTAATCATAACGATATAACAATGATAATAATAGAAATAAACTTCGATATGTATATGTATATGAATATATATCTGTATGCAATATAATATGTATGTGTATGGTAATAATATATAATTACGTACTTATAATTATACAAATAATATGGAATAACTTTAATTAATTTTTTTGTTTAAATTTAAAACAGTTACAAAATGATAACGTACATATTGTATATCTATATGTACGTAAATATATACCTACAAATAATCATTGTATTATAACATAAAATTTATAAAATACAATTTTAATATAACATGAACGGTGTACACTTTGTTTTTGTTTTTTTTTTTTTTACTTAGATCTAATTAACATGCCATACAAATGTTACTTGTAAATTCAGTTGATTTTGAATGATATTTAATATAATATGTAAAATATTATAATTTTTTTTTTTTTTTTTAAATATAATTATATTTAGGAGACATGCTTGAATAGATTAAATAAAAATAAAAATCCTACTAGAAAAACTACGAAAAATTCATTCACAGATTTATGTATATACAAAAAAAAAACTACAATTCATTGTCTTTATCTTTTTTTTTTTTCCTTTCAAATTTTAATTTTAAAATTTTTAATTCACGATAACATAAACAGCATCAAGTAGTATGATATGTAACAATTTTTGTTTTCTCTTTTTTTGCATTTTAAAATTACATTGATTTAAAAAATTAAAATAAATTTTCAGCGTCTAAAATATTTTAAAATAAATATATTAAAATTAATAAAATATTTATTTAATAAGAATTTAAATGTTATTCATAATTACTTCATATAATAAGTTGATGGTGTTCGTCCTGAAGTATATGTACTCATTGGAATACCCTGTGAACCAGGTACTGTATTTGATACAGATGTTGTTGTTGTACCATACATGTCACCTCCACCAGATGGTTCATAATCAACGTCATAATATATACCTGATTGATTCTATTATTTGAAATGGAATAATTGAAAATAAAAAGCAATCGTAGCATATTAATTTTCTAATAAATTAAAAATAACATATGTACATGCATATGTACATTGTACATATTTAAGTTGTGCATGTATGTACATATAATATACTTACAGCTATACTGCCATTACTCCTACTTTTTGGTCGTGGCACTTGAAAATTTCTACCCAAAAGATCAGTACGATCCTCCTCTTCACTTGAGCTTGAATTTTCTAATGTTCTCATTCCATTTGAACGTGAACTTAGTCCTAGTCTACTAAATTTTCATAATATAAAACCATTCATTACATTTTCTTCGAAGTTAATATAAAAAACAAAAGAAAAAAAAACTACATATCGGATATTACTTACCGTGGTAGTGGCACTGGTGGCATCGATGGCGCTGAATGTATTGGAAGTGTTCCAGCAATTGACATTCCACCTAAAATTTTTATTCAATTATATTTAACATCTTAATTTTTTATATTTCAAAAATATATATGTATGTTCATACCCATTGTTCCCATGTTCATAGCCTGTAAATTTGGATATCCAAACATTGCTGATGACGGTCTTGGAGGCGCCACTGGTTCTGCCTACATATATCATAATGAATTATTTCAATGCTAAAAATTAATGAATGAATCAAATTACTTACTGCATAATGATTAGCTTGGGCCATAACATCTGCAATTTGAGCCCATCTCATTCGATCATCTAATGTCACCTGATAAGGTGATTGTGTTGTGATAGCACTTTTAACAGGCCCGGTTGTCATATAACCAAAAATCGGTGATCCTAATGTATTTTTTTGCTCACGATGCCATTTTCTAGACCACATTATCAAACAGATCAATGTAAGTACGATAATAATAACAGCTGCTACAGATGCTCCAATAGCTACACCTAAAACTTCGCCATCAATTTCACATTGCGATCCGTAATAACTTCCATCACATGTACATATTTGTGTACCATCATCTTCATAACTGCATATGCCACGATTATTACAGTGGGATTCTGGACATGAGAGGCATTCTTTTCCAGCTCTTTGTGGTTGATCTGACCATGGATCACGAAAACCTTTTTCACATTCACAACGAAAACTACCAAACATATTTGTACATATCGCATTTACATGACAGTCATTCAATTCCTTTGATTGGCATTCATCGAGATCATGAAGACTTGAAATTGATCCTGCTGGCGAGTCGACATACAATACAGAATTTCCAATATTATTGTTACGACGATAAAGCACACCAAGAAGATGTTTTTGAATATCATTTCGAAGATTAGGTCGAAGTGTTTCAACATTTTCTTCTAACTACAAAACAGAAAAGTAAAATATGATCAATGCAAATAGCGTAATAAAATTTTTAAATTTATGCATTTACCCTAAGAGTTAAATTAACAAAAACTCCTGCTAATCCCTGACTTGCATCACCACGATAAATATTATTCACCTTAGCATCTATAAACTCATCAGAAAATGGAGTCATAGACATTGCTGAATCAATCTGTTGAAATATTGAAATATAATAATAAAACCTAAATTACAAAAACAAAAATCTACAAATAAACTAAATTATTTTGCACATACCGCCCGTACAGATTCATAGCTCAATTGGTCATAAGGTTCGCTGTTTTTATCTAAAAGTAATTTATCCCAAACAATTCTTCGTTCGTATATTCGATCTACTCTTATACTCATGAAAAATGATACCACTCGACGACATGGTTCCCTGTGTTTTCGTCGTGAATAGCCTGAAATAAACAGTAAATATTTAAATGTTCAAAAATAAAAGGGCAAAAATGTACGCCTCACCTGGACGACAATGACAACTTGATACTCCATTTTCAGTTTTACATTTTTCATTTTGTGCTTGATCACATGTGGAATCATCCCCAACAATACAGGTATCAATACGAACTGGCGGTTGAGTGGTACGTGGTCTATAATGCGGACGTTGAGATGGCTTCTGGGTTGGCTGAATATGAGGTTTATGAGGCTTTGTTGGTTGAATTAGATTTGATTCAGTATGTGAATTAGCATGACCAGAATGCTCTGTGCCTTGTGATGTTATAGAATGAGATGATGTTTGACTAGAACGAATAGTTTGCGTTGGTGTTGGTGCAGACACATCCGTCAATTCTCCAAATAAATTGATATAGGTTCTCTTGCCATCTATTGAAACGAAGCCTTCGTCACCTGAAGGTGATATGATAATATCTTCAGCACTTGCATTACCATAGTAGCCATGAGGTTTAATATTGATCGTTTGCTGTGAACCACTGACAGATCCAGGGCCTTGAATAGCAGACAATGTTACATCGAAGATTTCGCCGTATCCTGGTGGATGATGACGTGTTGACTGAATAATTGGACGCTGAGGTCTTTGTCCTAATTTACCGTGTCCTCCAGGTTTAAATTCAGGATCATCTAATACAATACCTGGACGAGGATGATATGATAGTGTGGAAGCATTCGAAGAAGTTTCAATAGTACTATTCAAATTTGTTGCCGATGTATCAATAGTGGTAGACAACAGTATCGTATTTTGTGGAGATGAAGTTGTAGACAATGTAATTGTAGATGATATGTTAAGAGAAGTAACTGGTAATGGTGTTGTTGTCGTTGTTATAACCGGTATTTCTTCTGAATTTATACTTGAACTCAGACTTGGAAATATGTCGCTAGTGGAGGATTCTGCAATGGCAGACGACATAATTTCATAAGATAATTGCTGTTGAGTTGTTGTAGTGATAACTTGTGCAGTATGAACAACAGACGTAGATTGAATAATTGTAGTCATGTCATCAGCATTTGTGCTTTTTGTAATTGAAGTAACAGGTTTCTTTTCAGTTGATTTATACTTTACTGTATCTTTCTTTTTTAAATGATCATCTTTTTTAACAGACTCCGCCAAAGTATCAGTTACATTGGTAGTATTTTCAGTAGAAGGTCTAGCAGTTGCTAATGACTGCGACTGACTTTTATCTAAATTTGAAAGCTCACCATCGTATGTAGAACCGGTAGGGCTTAATTCAGAAGTTTCATTATTCTCGTCTGCTTCCACTGTTGTAATTTGAAGTTCTTCATCTGGATTATAATTGTCGACGGGAGGTAGAGGCTTGTATGGTGGAATAGGTCTCCTATTATTGAAAGGTGGTCGCGGTCTAGGTCTATGCCATGGGTGCCTATTTTGGCTTATAAAACCTGGTCTATAATTTTGTTGTACTGATGGAACGATTTGTTCTGGAATTGGTACACCAGTAATAAAAGGCCTTATAGCACCTTCAGGACGATCAAAAGGATATGGAGGAGGACGCATAGATGATCCAGGCTTCTGTATATCAAAATCAATTGGTAATGGTTGAGCTTCAGATATTCTTGGAGGCCCTCTATTATTAATTCGACTAGCAACTGGTCGTCTTTGTGCTTGTGTATTTGCATGAACATTCACATTACCATTCAACAATTTTACAATTCCAGTTATAATGTCCTGAATATCGGGATTATGATTTTGCCTTGGATTGTTTGGTTTATTAGTTGACATTACAGTCTCTGTAGTCGGCATAACATTGGTCGGATTGATTGGGGACCCCGATATTTGTGATCGAGGACCCCGTTTCGATAAAAAATACTGCCCACCATCATTTAAATCTTTTGTAGTACGTTGGCTTTTTGTTATATCTGAATTTTCAATAACATTATTTACAGTTGATGTTGGCTTTATATAATTAAAATATCTTCCAGCTGAATTTGCATCATCATTCATTTTAAGTTCATTAATATCATCAAATTTCAGACTTGATTTCGATGGAATTTCATTTAAAATTGGTGAAGCTGACCTTTGAATTCTAGAATAATGAATTTCACCTTCATTTAACTCTAATATCTTATCTTCATCATCATTAGAATTACTAGATTGAATGATCGATGAGGATGACGATATTGATGATGAATCTGTTGCTAAATCTAAAAGTATTGAATCACTATAAACTATTGTTGTTGGAGATGATGATGTGACAGTCTCTAATACTCTCTCCGAAATATTTGGTATATAATTTGATTTTGGAGAAATTTGTGATACTGACGTTGATTTTATACAATCTACTGTAAAAGTGAAATACAAAAAAAAAAAAAAACGAATAATTTGAAATAAAGTATAAGATAAGAAAACAAAAATATTAACAATTTAAAAAAATAAAACAAAAACCATAAATGTTTCACAAGAGGTCTGAATGTACAAATTAATTTAAATTTACTGAAAGAAATGAGAAAAGAAAGCCAATTAAGTGTTTTTGAATTTTGGGACACATACGCAACATTTTGTAACATTAAAACCGCACCTTTTAAATTTTTTTACTTCTTTTAATTTTCTTTTACTAAACATGTATTGTGCAATTGGACATTCTTATTTCCATACTATTTCAACTTTGCATTCCATGTATTTTACGCATATATATATATGTATGTATGTACGTATGTACATATGATATGATATTTTGTACATGAAATGTATCTACTATGTATACAAAATTTGTAATACATACATATGTACGTACTATTATTAAATTTGACTTGAATTTTGATGTTAAAGGTATGTAATTAAAATTTTAAATACGCACCTATGTAACGTATATGTTACATACGTACTACAAAAAAATTCAACAATGTACAAATTACTTTGTGTATCTAGTGGTTGTGTACCAATTTTTTTGTTTCATTATATTTATGTAAAAAAAAAAAATAAACAAATTGGATAGAAATATTCATATATTATCTAAAAGGTATTTACATTAACATTGCATTATTTTCTTTTAATTAAAATAATGCAAAATATGTACAAATTTCATGTAAAATCTAACTAATTTAATTAATGATATTAATTCATTTTATATTGGGGAGAAGAAGATTAATAACAAACGTATGTGCATATACATATGTGTATTTTATATACATACATAAATGAAAAATTAAATGAACAAATAAATGGAACCTGTTCTATTTAGGTCATTCTCTAAAATATTCTTATGATTTTCTTGTAAGTACCTGTGTTTTTAAAATACAGTATAATATTATTAAAATGTAATAAATGAGCAACGCCTTGAGCTCAATTGATATTTTTATATACTATGTATACTTGATAAGTAGGTTAACATTAAAAAAATAATAAAAAATGAAAACAAAAATATACTAATACATGAATGTAATTTTCAAAATAAAATAATATATGTATGTAAACACATATGTATATACGAAAATATTCAAAAAATTTTAACTATGGTAAATAATTTCTAATGATGTAGATACATATATAAATACACATTTTAATATATAAAAAAATATATTTTATAATACAATATATCAAAAGATACACTACATGTATTTTTTATACTAATAACATAAATTAAAGAAAGTATACATTAAAAATTATATTTAATGTACTCAAGTTTACTATCAAATCAATATCAATATTTTGTGAAAAATGAGTATTCATTTTTTTATAATCTTTTAAAAATTAAAAATGTTATTATTACTATCAAATAAAATAAAATAAAATTTAACTCATGTCCTGTATATATGTTCTATATCATATGTGTACAATATTATATATTATGTATAAACCAAATAATAAAATTTATTATATCAAATTTTCAATTAAAATTTTTTCCAAATATTGTTTATTTTGAAAGTGGTGTAAGTCAATTTTTTTTTTCTATTTTCGAAATACTTAAAGGAACACTAAATTGTAAATAAATTACGTAATTTCGCAATTTTTTTTTTTTTAAATTGGACTTACACCACTTTTAAAATAAACGGTCCAAATTTTGATTTCATTTTAAATTTTAATTTAATTTAATTTTTTTTTTTTTGTGTTCTACATACATATGTATGTATGTATCTAATGAAAAAAAATCAATTTCAATTTCTCCAATTTTAACGCATTCTATTAGAAAAAAAAACAATTTTGATAAAACTTTAACATACGTACATACGTACAATAATGGAAATATACAAATTTAAAATAATATAAGAATAATATATTTATAATACACGAAAATGTATCCATACATACACATGTATTTGTAATTAAATTTATGTTTGAATAAATTTTTCATATATGTATGTATACAAATAAATATAGAATTTTCTATAGTTTCATGAAAATAGTTAGTTGAAAAATGGAAAATTATTGCATTACATGATAATTGTATTACATACTTTTGTAAAAGGAAAATAAAAAATTTAAAAGACAATGAAAATTGTACACATTATTTAGTAATGTTATTTATATTTGTTATCGTTTAATATATTGTCCTATTGACGACAACACATAAATGATAAACATATGTATGTATATTGTAAAAAAATATAACATCTGTACAAATTGTATCTTTTTTTTCATGATGTGTCTAAGATAAAGAAATAATGAAAAAAAAAAATACATATGTTAGACAAACTGTTTCTGTTGATTATACATGTTTCTTTGTAAGTTTTCATTTATATATAATATGTACATACATATATGCATGTTACATACACATACACAATGATTTCTTTTTGCATCGTGACAAATGAAAGTTGCACAATCTATGAACCATTCATAATAATAATAATAATAATAATAATAATTTTAACGATTATTTTGTTAAATTTTTTTTTTTCTTTTCTGGATATTATTGCTGTTGCTATGCTTTTGTATGAACATACATATGTAAGCATTTTTTTAATAGTCTTATTTTTTTTTTTATAATTATTTTTAGTATTTTTTTTTTCTTTGTACTTTTACTTCACGTCATGGTGAATAAATATGTATTTAAAGCTGATACAAAAGATGTTTATTATTCAAACAAATAATATTCAACTTTCTTACCTTTATATACATATGAAATAAAAATGTATGTATGTACATAGTTAGGTACAATAATTCATTATCAAAATAATTATCATATGTACATTATGTTGAAGAATTTTTATGCTTATACTCATGTATAATACAATGCATTATACATATAAGTACCCATCATGCACGTCTACATATACATACATACATGTTATATTCATGTATAGATATAAATTAAATTCTATTTTCTTCTATATTTTATAATTTAAATTTTGAAAAAAAAAAAAAATAATAATAATAATTAATAATAATTATAAATATATATATAGCATTTTTATTGGTATTTAACGGTTCGTTATTTTCATCCACATGCACTTGTAGATATGTGGATATCCAATATGCATATTATAACAGCATAACAACATACTTAATAAAAATGTTAAAATATGTGTTTTTTTTAAATAAATTACATGTTTGGCTTTATAATATTTTTTGTTTTTATTTGATTTTTAATACCTCATCCATAAAAAGTTTTTTTTTTTTTATTATTTTGAAATTATAAAATTCGCCTATGTGTATTATTGTATGTATAAATTTTAATTATGAATGATATGATATCCCAATGTAATAAAATGATGAATGAGCCTCTAATTAATAAAAAAAAAAAATAAAAAACAAGAAAATCTATTTAATTACGTTTTGTATTCCAAAATACATAATAAATAATTTAATTAAGCGATATAAAATGGAACAATGGAAATAAAAGGGATTCCATGTCTTTAATTAAAGTTAATTTGTTTCAATAGGGGGTTTCAAATTATGAGACATTTACAAGACACATATGAAAAATTGTCTTAGGAGACACCGGGTGAAGAAAGTGAAGCTTGTATGAGGTTACACGGTACCTATGGGCTATCTGTTACACGCCTCACTTCTTTCATCCGTTACACTGGAATTAGTGGAAAGTGTTTCATAATTTTTTATCTTTAATGTAAAAGCTGACAATGGAATAATTTTTTTTTCTCTTTTTGCTAATTTTGTGTTCCACTAAAAAAAAAATAATAAATTTATTTAAATATTTGTTGACACTAATTTCGATTTTTAAATTTTTTTCATACATGTATTAGAAGAAAAATGCAAACATTTTGTTTTTTTTTTTTCTTCAAAAAAAATTCGTAAAAGCTTTCACTTAAATATTTGGTCAGCATCAACAGCAATAAACACAAGCAAAAAAATAAAAAAATAACATACGTAAAATAAAACGATAAAATATATCTATGTATCTTATAGCTGTGTAAAGAGAGTAAACCAAGGAACAAAAAGCATCAATTAATTGCCCGTGAATGACCTAATTCAAATTAAAAAAAAAAAAAAAGAAATTTATACGTTCACACTAGTATACTTAATAAAAAAAAAAAAAGAAAGAATATTTTTTTTTCTTCTACAACAAATAAAAAACAAAAACAGAAGAAAAATAAAAAGAAATTATTGTACTCTTATAACTTTTAAGATTTTGTATCTTTTTGGTTATTACAACAATACAATGTAATTATAAGTGTTGTAATTTAAATGTTTCTTTGTGAAACATTAAAGAAAAAAAATATGTGCTTATGTATAACCAAAATCACATGAACTCTATTTTGTTTTCTTTTTATTGGTTACATGATTGTACAATTTGTATGTATATTTTTTTTTTATTTCCCTTTTCTAAGCTGAATATTTGGATATAATTCATTTTATACACATTACCATAATATTTTTTTTTTCTTTTATAGATACATAGATAAAAAAACAAAATTAAAAAAAAAAGTGTATGAAGTAAAAATAGAGAATTAAAAATCGAATGTTATAATTTAAGAACAAATAATTTGAATTTAGAAAAGTGAAAAAAATGAAAATAAAATTCGTACATGATATTTAATGAATTTTCTTAATTTTCATATATATATATATAAAAAAAAAATGGAAATATATATACGCCTATATATATATGTACATATTTGTTATTGCATGTAAAATTTTAAAGATATAATTATACCTATATGTAATTCTAAAAACAAAGTAAACACGTAAAAATAAAAAAAAAATTAAATAAATTTTCATGATACAAAATACATATGTATACATATATATGTACATATAATAACGTTTATGGATAAGTTATACATTAAGCGATCGGAAAATTATATGTACATATGTATATAAAACGGTTTGCTTTTATATAAACAGTTATTATATTTTATTCGTTAATTATACATATAATATAATTATCAAAAGGAATTGTACATTGTATATGTTGTAAAAAACAAATACACATATGTATGTATGTATATACATGTATACGATATAATGCATAAGTGTACATAAAAAATAAAACGTATGGAGCATTACATTTTTATAGATATTATAGTATGAAATTCAATAACTGTGTCATAAATAGTAAATATAGTGTTAACATATACGCGATTGCACATTGAATAAACCAGATTTATGTATATTTTCTATACAATAATTGTATACACAAACATACATTTATATGTATACGTGTAATACAGTGTCATCTTGTTGTAATTTAAATTTTTCCTGTTTTTATATAAAACTCAATGAATATATGTATGTACTTCATATATATGTACATCTGATACATATTATTAGACAATAACAATTTTATACAGATACAAAGTAACAGTATGTATTTACATATAAAATTATAAAATACATATGAATATTAACAATTTTTGTTATTTTGCAAATGAATATTTTTTGTTTTGTATTTATTACAAAAAGAATGTACAAAAATCATGCGAATATAAAATTAACATTTTATAAGATATATTTTTGACATCACATACAAACAAACATATAGACAATGTTGTGTTGTATTGTGTAACACAAAGTAGTGCATATAGTCAAACATACATATCAAAAAATACTTTATCAAGAATACTTGTTACACGATTAACAATAATATATAATTATATACGAGTATGTATATAAATTAACTCATACTGTAAAATACAAAAATGTATGTAAATACTATCCGTTTGTATTTATTATAAAATTTTATATTATTTCTTTTAATTTTTTAATTTTATACAAAGTATAGTGTATAAGAACAACAACAATAAAATTCATTTTAAAATCTGAAGACTTTGAAGATTGATTTTTCTTCAGATTTTCATTTTTTTCAATTTTATAATATCTCTTAACTATTTAAAAAAGAAAATTACAAAAATCAAAACAATATTTAAGTGAAGAAAAAACAAAAAAAAAAAAATCAAAAATTTGTATAAATGAAAAGCCCTAAAAAAATCTGGTTCCTATATATTGGGTCATACTCATACTAAATCCGAAAAGATGCTCTATTGTGAATTCACTATTATGTATGTATGTATAACATAATATAAATCAAGTCAAATTGATAGTTTAAATTAAATTAAAAAAAAAAAAATTTAAATAATTTAAATATAATAAATAATAATAAACTTACCAAAGCACATTAATATAATTAATGTTGTAAATAATAAAATTGCATAATATTTATTATTATTATCATAATAATTCCATCTCCATTGTTGAATTTTAAATTTTCTTTTTCTCTTTTTAATTTCCGTCATTTTGTAATTATTTGATGAAAATTGTTTATTAAATATTAATGGCATTTCCTATTATTCAAAGAAGAAAACAAAACAAAAAAAAACAAAAAAAAAAACAATAAACACACACACACAAAATAACAATAAAACAAACAAATTTTCAACAGATTGAATAATTAATAACTGTTTCTTATAATCATATGCAAAAAATAAAAAAAAATTTTTTGTTTTTCAAACAATAAATTGATGTTCATTTCATTTATAAAAGTTCGTTATTTCAAATAATTTATTTTTTAATTATATTTTATTTTTTAATCATAGTTTTTTTTTTTACATATTTATTTGTCATTTTCAATGATAATTAGATAAACGATGAATTGTATAATTAAACAAAATTTTATTTAATATCCATTATATATATTTGAAAAATTCGTTTCAAAATTTAAAATGTGCAAATCGTTGTTTTTTTTAAATGTATTTTTTGTGATAAATCTGAAAGAAAAAAAAAAAGATAAAAAAGATTTATTATTAGTAAATTTTTAAAAACTATCATATGAGTGTATAAAATTATTTGTACATTCATAGAGTGTCCCAGAGACGACCCTGTATACATATGTATGTATATATGCATATGAAGAGAAAATTACATATGAATCGTTTATTTTGAAAATGGTGTAAGTCTACTTTTTTATTTTTTCGAAATATTTAAAGGAACACTAAATTATAAATAAATTATGTGATTTCTCAACTTTTTTTAAAACTTACACCACTTTCAAATCTCTGTATATTACTTTTAAATATGTTGTTAAATTGGTCTTAATATAAAAAGCATATACGTTTATTGAAAATTATAAATATGTACATTTTGTTTTTAAATATGTACTACATGATTCAAAAATATTAAGGAGTAAAATTATTAAAATGTTAAAAAATTATAACAGATTTTCAGTGTATAAAAAAAATACACAGTTTAATCCATTCATTTAAAAAAAAATAAAAAAAGAGTACGAAGAAAATTATTACAGGTTGTCTACAAAAAAAAAAAAAAAAAATAATAATAATAATGAAAGTAAAATAATATCCAATGTATGAGTCTATGAACACATTATCCACCTGCATAATAAAAAATTTTTCATAATTAAATTTATTATTTTTCCTTTTCAATTTTAATTTAAAGATAATTTGATTGTTGTTTTTGTTGATTCATTTTGTGATACTTTAGATATCGTATCAAAAATTTGTCAACTATAAATTTGAAAAACATTTTTTTAAAAAAACAAATCGAAACGCTTTCTCCAATAACAAAACGAAAAACTAAAAAAAAAAAAAAAACAAAAAATCGGTTTAACAATAATAACGTGAATGTAATAAAAATCAAACATACATATATAAATGTATGTACTTTAAATAATTTAATTCAATATTGTAAATTTTTATAAAAGACATTTTAAAAATGTATAGTAGAAATGTAAAAATTTTTTACAATATTCTGTTCATTTACTTTCTTTCAAAATGCAAAATTAATTTATCTTTTTTTTTTCCAAACATTGATTTAATGTTGACGAAAAACATCATTATAAATTAAAAAAAACAAAAAAAAAAAGAACAAGAAAAAGACAGACAATTGGAATGAATGATGATTACAACTTTATACCTACGTACATACTCGTATGTATGTATGTATGGTATTTTTGCAACATTTAAAATGTATCATTTATATTTATACATACATATATATGTGTACATGTCATCATGAATGGGTTGTAAATTGTTTTCCATTTTAAATTTTTAATGTTGTTATACAAACACGGATTTTCAAAATTCGAATTTTTTACTGTATATAATACACATGTATACATATGAACTTACAAATATATGTAATTAAATTGCTCAAACTTTCACTTTCAAACTGACAATGAATAATTGTGGCTTTAAATATTTTTAATATATTTATATAACAAAATACCTATATGCAATGAATCACATTGGGAAAATTTACAAAAATTTTCTAAAATATAGTATGTAATCAAAATAAATAAAATTATTGTCATCGTCGTAGATTCATCATCATCATTATCAACGCTCTTGTTAAATTATTTATACACTTTTCATCGTTATCAAGGTTAAATGTTAAAAGAGATATTTAGCCTTTTTAATAAAAGATTATCTTGTAGAAATATGGTAAAAAAAGTCTTAATATTTTACCATATACCTATATTTTGCAATGAATTTGAAATGAATACCAAAACAATTTATCTATGTTTTTTTTATTTTAGATAATAAAAAAAAAAATTTTTTTTTTGTCATGAATTATTTTAAAAATTATCATTCAATATCCGTTATGCAGTGAAATTAGAATTATTTGAAATGAAATAATTTTTTTATTTTTTTATCATGGAATTTTTGCTTTTTTTTTTCAACGTTTCTCGAATGTACGTTGTATACGGGTGTAAGGTGTACGATTAGAAAATTTTACATAAAAAAAAAATAGGTCTCACACATGTTTTGAATATTAATTAAATTGTGTATGATATGTTAACTAAAAAATGTTAGCCAATTTTAAGAAATAAGAAAAATCAACATCAAATCCGTTTACTCGAATTGAACATCGAGTATATAAATAAACATACAAATTAAATATGTATGAATTATTTTTATTTTCTTATTAATATTATTATTATTTTTGTTTTAATAAATAAAAATCCATATACATACATATGATAATTTAGTAATGAATAAAATAAAATCATTGAATATGTACATACAATCTTAAATTGAAAAAATTTCATCGATGATTCATAAATTGAAAAAATTTAAAGAAAGTGTAATATCAAAACAATGCATAATGATTATTATTTATGATTACGATTGCAAATATGACACAAGAAAATAACGATTACAAAAAAAAACAAAATAATATAATAATAAATATAGGAACTAAAACGTATCACATATGTTATGCATGCATATATGTATGTATGTATATGTACATATGTGCACAAACACATTTAATATAATCATATATTTGTATGTATGTACATTATATGAACGATATATGTATGTATTAGTTTATAAACGATAATTAGTTTATATGAATGATATTTTAGTTTATAAAATAATCAATGAAGAAATTTGATCACTATATATACATATGGCAAAAAAAAAAAAAATTTAAGTTTCCGGCAAAATCAGTAACCATGGTAAAAAGGAGAATTTTTAAAATTTTTTTTTTTTTAAATGAAAAACATTAAACAACTTAAAATTTTCTAAGCAAAATTAATAAATTTTAAAAGGATAAAAAAGATAGTGATATGATGTTGCTAGGAAAATTATTAAATTAAATAAAATTTATAGTCCGTATACGTTTATCATTTTATATACCTTTTCAATAGAATAGGGATACATATATTATCTCCTCGATGTACATAAACACATATTTGTGTATTTTTAATCCTGATTTTATCATAAGTTTTGATGAAAAATCATTGGTATCCTTTATAATTTATTTCTTTTAAATAGGTAATTTAAATATTGAACAACAAATATTTTACATTTATTATTTTTTTCATTTTTATTTTAATTTAAAAATTTACATTTTAAATAAAAGTATATATAATGTTGTACAACCATTTTATATGCACTTCATTTATAAATTTATCATATAGATGTATACATGTCTAATGTAGTTAATATAATTTAGTATTCATTATCAATACAGATATGAATATAAAATTTTATACATGATACGTTTTTATTTGAAAAAAAAAAAAAAATTATTGTACTAATAATATTCACTGGGTAACTAGGTAAAAGATTTTCACCGAAATTGTCTTATTTTTTTCTTTATTTATTTTCTCGTTATATTTCTTCTTTAATAAATTATAATTACATTTTTTTTTTTCACACTGCCTTTATATATCGCGTGTTATGTTACAGATTATTACTGTTTAACATAAATATCTATATCTATTAATATAGATTTCAAATATAATTTAAACATTTTTTGTTTTTTTTTTTTCGTTTTAGTTTTTAATGATTATTTTTTATTTTGTAATTTCACAATATTAAATTTAACTGAATTTTTAATATCATTTTATATCACATAGATCATATGCATAAAAGATCACTGGTTGGTAATATGAATATACATAATCGCATTTCTAAAATTTTAAATAATATATATAAAAAATAAAATAAACGATAAAATAGATAAATACATAATTTAAAAAAGATAGATAAATAAAAAAGAGTAACGGAAAACATGAAAAAAAAATTTTTTTTGAATCAATGTGACATCTATGTAATGTAAAATATAGTTAAACCAAAAATAAATAAATTAACAAATATATAAAACAATAGTACTATGAAAAAATTCTTATTATTATCTACAAGTGCTAAAAAAAAAAAAAAAAAAAAAAAAACAAAAAACATGTTAAAACACACACATTGAATATTTCTTTCGCATATCTATGTTTATTTAAAAAAATAAAATTAAAAAATTACTTCTTCAACGACTGACACGTATGTACACTTAAAAAATTATAATAAATGTATACGCGTTCAATTCAACCTATAATATATTCAACAAAACACACATAACACGGTAAATACCATCTTGAACAAGAATAAGAAAAAAAAAACAGATTTTTTTAACATATTTTCTTCTTTTACTTTTTTTTTTCTTTTCTCTTATTTTTTATTTATTTTTATTTTTTTCGAAATTTTCTTTTAAATATACAGGTACAAAAAAGTATACGTTGTTTATATGGAGTATATACTCCAGCGAGATTACAATACACATATACATACATACATACATGTAAATTAAGTGTATAAAAATGTTGATGATAAAGTTATAATAATATTACAATACATTGTACATACATACATATATATTTTGTGTATATTATACATACATATTTGTAGGTCTCCACATTATTATATATGTATATACACCGGATTTCTTTCTATACATCATATGTATGTGTATGTACCCTTTCTCTATATACGTATATATATTATATATTTTTAATTTGAATACTTATAAATCATACTTATAATGGTAACATATACATTAACATTTTTCTTTTGTAAATATGTATGTACATCATTTATAAATGTGTATACGACTTGTAATAATAATAATCAGTACACTAATTGTATGTATGTCGCTTTCATTTAATTTTTTTTTTTTTGTTTTTTTCATTTAATCCGATTTTATTTTTATTTAGATATTTGAAAATATTTACTATATTCTGTAATTATTACTGTTTTCACATTTTAAATGTATGAGATCCTTAATTTTGAATTTTCTTGTAAAATTTTGTATGTATAAAACAAAATTTAACAAAAACTACAATAATTCATATTTATAAAGGTAAAGTGCAACATAAACATTTTTTGTTATTTTTTTTTTTTCATTATTGTTATAATGAATTTTATAAAAAAAAAACTTTCTGAATTTTTTACTATTTATTTTAAAATTTAAATTTCACATGTTATTTTTTTTTATTGTTAACAAATATTAATTAATATATTTATATGATCATAGTCCAAAAACAGAGAAAATTTATTACAAACACAATAAGTTAAATTCTTGTAAAGTACAAGGTTATTTTAATACCGTGTATTATTTATAATGTGGTGGTGGTAGTCAAAAATCATTGTACACTAAATCAACAGAAAATAAATACGAACAATGTTAACTTCTCGGGATCATTACTTAAACTAAAATCAAAGGAAAAAAAAAACGAATCTTTTGAAAAAATTTCTTTTACAACAAAAATTATAACAATATATTCATGTATAAGAAACATATAACTATATAAGACACCATTAGAGTGTAAAGTAAATGGATGGATAAAATAAATCGTAAGTATATAGGTACATATACTTATTATACATGACTGATGATAATTCATATAAACGGAGCCAAACTGCTGAGCTGGTATTTTAATGAAGAATATTTTCTTCTAGGTAATGTTGTGTTGCATACATACATACATATGTATATTTAAACAAATAATGATGAACAAGATCCAACATATAGTCTCGTTTTTATGAAAATTATTATAAACTATGAAAATATAATGTATGGATATTATATTTTATAGTGAATGCAAAGAAGATCAAAACTATGCAACCATGCATGCATTATATTTTATTATGCTACCATCATGATGTTGGTGTTCAATGTTCATCATTATCATCATCAAATCGTATGGTATCGTCTTCATTCAAGACAACTAAAAATTCTTTAACAGAGTATACATAATATAACAAGTTTTTGTTTTTATATTTTTTTTGTATGAACATAAGACAGATACATACATACATACATATATGCATACTTATGTACATACAAAGAAATAAAAATGCATTATTATATATAGTGAACATCGAAAATTTTATCTATATTTTTAATTTTTCTGTTACAGAAATTTTCAATTTAAACAAATTTCTATTCTCATGAATGGACATTTTTATTAAATTAAAAAAAAAAAAATAATAATTCGTAAAACACTGTAAATATTAATTAACCAAATCTCATTTAACCTTTGCACATAATCTCAAATAAAAAACATTTTGCAATGTTAACAAGAAAAAACTTGTTCAGTATTTTAAAAAGCTTCATTTATTTGAGCAACAGTGTAAATACAGGTAAAATATAAAGATATACATTCTTTTGTAATAAGAAACTTCTAGTAAATATTTTCGTATTTTTTTTTATGTCATATAGTACTATAACTAAAGACAGTTTTTTTTTTTATTTTATTTATTTTTTTATTTTACCCAATTAAAATTCTATTGGTTTTCTTTTTTCCTTATTTTCAATCATAATAAGAACTTTTTGTTATGTACTATTACATATCATAACATATACATACATACATATATTTGTACATAAATTACGCATGCAAGAAGGAAGGATACTTGAAAATAATTTTTTAATATTTAAACACATATTATTAAAATTTCTATATGTACATATATTATTTCATGTTATTTGTTCTAAAAATTTTTCTAGAAAAGCAGAAGAAGAACGGTAGAAGTACAAAAATAAAACAAAAGGTCTAGTATGGAAAATCAAATATTTTTGTTTGTAACCACAAAAAAAAAACAAAAGATTTAAGCGCGAAACTTGTTTAATTGTATACAAAAATTTGAAAATTAAGAACAACATCAACAGCAAACAAAATATAAGAATATATGTATACACGATATGTATGTATATTTCGAACAGAAATATTTTATATCAGATATATTTTATACTTTTATAGTACTTTTGAGTAACATTTGAAATTCTTCTCAACCAAATAAATTAAACGTCGCTAAAATTTACAACTTTACAATAAAAGCAAATGAAAATGCGATTTTTTAATTCTTTTTTTAAAATTTTAGCTACATTTTTTATTTTATTTTTAAATATTAAAAATAATTTTGGTTTTTAAATATAAACATAAATTCAATTACTTTCTGAATCCGAATTTGAATAATCTGCTACAAGTGATTTTAGTGTATTTGGCTTATTAACTAAATTATCATTTTCTTTACTATTTCTAACATATTTTTGTGTAGTATCACAAGAGGTTAATTTGTTAATACCACTTTCTAATTCAATACAATTAAATTGCTCATTATTATTTTTATTATTTATATTTGACTTAAATTCTAATTTTTTTTCATTTTTATCACAGATTGCATTTAGTTGAAAACTACCATCTCTAGAAGAAACAGCGGTAGTAATGATGTTTGAATTATTATCATTATTGGAATCCGATGTATTACTAACAGTAGTATTAGACAGAATGTCATTTTCACTAAGTTTCCTTTTAATTCCAAGCGCTTGTATATTCAATTTATTGTTACACAATTTCTGTCGTTTAAGTCCACCAAATGATGTTTCCGTAGAACTGGGAAGAGCTGGCTTCATTAAAATATCAAGATATCTTTCATCTTCTTTTTCCTTAGCAGATCTTGATTGTAATCTCATTAATGCAGCTATTTTACGATCTTCATCATTTTCTGGGCATAAAGCTATGTCTAAACTAGTTCGAGATAGTAGTTCATTATCCTTTTCTTTTTCTTTTTGTAATTCTTTGCGTTTTACCTGGAAAACAAATAAATGACGAGAATTAAGTGCTAAATTATAATCAACAAGTAAAATTGATTCATACCCTAAATTCGGCCCGTAATCTACAATTTGCCTCGTAACTATCTTTCCAAACATCTGTATTCCGTTGGTATAGTTTGTCTAATGCTGGCTTTGATTCCTGTGCTGTTTTAACATCTTTCAATACATGTTCCAATTTAAACATTGGGTCATCAAATAATTTCTTTTGTGTTTCTTTTGTTTCTGGCACAATCTGTTCATTTTCTGTTGGATCCCATCGATTCTCTTGTCTACGTGCTCCAGATATTATGATATATTCAAGATTTCCAGGATCAGTTTTTATTTCAAAATGATTATCACATAAATGACATTTCATACGAAATTGATATATCGGTGTAGTATAATACATTCCAATTTTTTTCTTTTCAGCATTATATCGTACACCCATTCCTATATGACTTTTACATCCTTCACACCATATATTATAAGGCATTTCAAATCGAACTATAATAATCCCTAAATGGACTTTCCTGGCTCTCTCCCTTAATGCATGTGTTCCAAGGAATTTATTTAATCCTCCTTTTTTTGGATCATAATTCGGCGGATAATATTTATTTGTTCCTTTCCTTTCACCCATTTTGTCTGTTTAATTTCTAAAAAACTTTTGAAAAATGAATATAATTTTCTTAATATATAAAGAATAAAAAAATATTTTAATTATTTTCAAAACAGTTCAAAATTCAAATCATCACTTTTAATTTTTATTTGATTTTTGACTTTTAATTTAATTATTATTTTATCAGACTGGTGCAATTGTATTTACAGAATGTACGAAAACAATTAATTTTTATTAAATTTGGAAAAGAAGAAGAAATAAATGACATTTCTTCTACTTAAAGATGATACAGACGATTCAACACGTTATACCTACCTACAACATGATTGATTTGAATGAATGTTGAATTTTTTATAGACAAATCTTCTATGAAGCATACAAACGTTGTATAGTGTACGAGCTTGTTGGTTTTTGTACGATCGTTATACCGATTCATGATATAAGGGTGTATTTCTTTATTTTTGCCGTACTCGGAATAGAATATACAGAATACTGTCCGAAAAATTTGGAATAGTATTAGTAAAGAAACAAAATAGAATAAATGGTATATTAAAATGGCTGGAGAAAAAATAATTTAATTTTTTTAGTTATAAAAAAATTAATTTTTTCAGGATGGAAATTTTTGTTTTTAAAAAATAATAAAAAATGAAAAATAAAATAAAATAATGTAATTTATTTATTTTATTAAATTATTTTTTTGTGACATAACCCTATATTCCCTTTCACTATCATATATTTGACAGATTACAAATTAAAAGTAGGGTTTATTCCATTTATACCATCATCAGACTAGGATTGAAAAGAATACGTTCTGTATATTCCGAATGAATAAAGAAACACGGAAAAGAACGTTCGGAATATACTTTTTGAATAAAGAAATGCATATGGAATATACCGAACGAACGGTACGAATAAAGAAATACACTCATAAAGTGTATGGAGTGGCCATGGCTATGGCAAACTTTATGGTACCTGTAGAAGCAGTGTAAAATACTGTCACTAGTTATTATATAATATTAAAGATTCAATCCATTTTCGTTAAAAAAAAAATTGTATCCTTACATATAACCTCAGAAACCCTTAACACAACGAAGAATGTAAATATAGGAATAATGTTTTTCCAAAATCTATACCTAATTTAAAATTCAATCAAATAAAAATTGCGTACATAACTTAAAAAAATTTTTTGCAAAGTTGTCTCAAAGTTTGATTATAATATATTATGTGTGTATGTACATTTGTATATTGTTTACATTACAAGAATTCTTGTCATTTTTAGTCATTAAAAATCGATTTCTGATAACACTAACGCTACGTCTCCAGTTACAATTTTTTATTGCATGCAATATGTCAAATTTCTTGCAAAATATCTTGCCAATATGTATTTACCCCGGGTAAAATTTTTATTGCATGAAATTTTAATTTTAAATTGAAAAAATGTCTTCGATTCAAGAACAAGTTTTATTTTTTGCGTTCAATTTCATTGTTGAAAAAGTTAGAACAATTTGAAAAATATTTAAAAATTAAACATCATTTTTATAAGTTTTTTTACTTCTACTTCGCAGCCTATTTTCTTTTCAATAATAAACTAATATAGTTTAAGTCATGCATCGTACTTCACTTTATTTAATTCAAATTCAGAATATGCCATTTTTACTTCACTGAAATGTCAAAATTACCGGCAATGGCAATATTTCCAATGAAGACGCTCTGTAACTGAAATTCATCTGAAATTTTTTAGGAAATTTTATATATCTTATTTCTCATTTGTTTGTACTATATAAATATACGCCTTTCCTTTTTCAAAGTCAAATATTAAAACTTCAATCTCCCTCATTGTTGAATTATATATTGTATAAGTGTATCTCTTTTATTCTGAATGTTTATAACTTCTTATCTTCTTATAAGAATTATTCATCTGCTTTTTCTTTTATGCCTTCATTTTATACGGAATATGGCATGGCAAATGGCAACGGACATATAAATGCATACATACATACGTATCTAATATAAACGTATGTACAAATATGTCCGCCATTTAATTCGAGTGTATAGTATATTCGGGTTCGTAGTTCGTTCGTACGTATACTATATATATTATATATGTATAGTAATTATTCTATATACATATAAAAAAATTGGTATATTTAGTATTTATACACTTTTATAATCTCTATCCAAATATATATAGACAAAGACGCGTATATACATATATAAAACAATTTGATATAAATGTATAAAAATATACTCGCACTCGGTAGAAAAAGAAATCATATAAAAAAAAACGTTGTACAAAATCAGAAAATTAACATATAATTTTTTTTGACTTTTGATTTCATTTTACGAACTTTTCGTTATGACGTTAAAAAATAGTAGTAATTGTGTTAAAAAAAAAAAAAAAATTAATTTTGACATAAGTTTATAGTTTAAATTCAAAATAATACGTAATTATAATTAAAATTCATTTGTAATCAAGGATGTAAGCATACTTAAAAATCATATATTTGACGCGTATCGTACATATGTATCATCTCGATTACTCGATTGCATACGTTTTTAGATAACTATATAGCTAATATATATCTATTTGTATATATATGTAAAAAAAAAATCAAATACCATGAAATGAAACACGAATTTTCTTGTAAAAAAAAAAAGTTTTGTATATGCGATTTTACATACATACGTATTTAATACGTTTGTAAATAATATATATAAATATATATATATTGTGGTCTATGCTCACAGCTTTAATATATGAATATATGTTTACGTGGTATTTATACCTATGTATAAATATGAGCATATATATATGTCTATCTATATATATATATATGTATATGAAATTTAAAGTGCTCATTTTATATATACACAATAACACAATATATTCGCAGCGAGCTATAATAATTTTTGATATGTGAATTGAATAAAAATCTAAATATACATGAATGTATGTACATCAATTAATGTGGTTGTGTAGGTGCGTAATAAAAATGAGTTATTCCATTTTGAACAATGCAAGGGGTTTTCCTTATTTACTCAAATAAAATTTCATGAATTATTTTCAAAATTCATGATTATTATTTATTATTACAAGAAGCTAAAAAAAAAATGTAAATTTTTTAAAATAATAAAAAAAATTAAAAGATAACTTAATTGTTTTTCGAAATTTTTCATTAATTGTGTAAAAATTCTGTTTAAAATTAAATTCAATCAGTTGAAAAACAAAAGTTTTTTTTTTTTTTTAATTTGATTTTTTTAAAATTTTAAAGAATATAGTGATTATTGTTATTATTACAAGTAGAAATCAACAATACGTGATAAATAAAAAAAAAATAATAATTTTTTGTTCATATTTTTTTGAATTTGAAGGAATTTTTTTTTTCTTTTTTTTGAAAATGGTATCGACCAAACAAGCGCGCGCCATATTGTGTTGTGTGTTGAAATTGGAAAAGAAATGCTTTATAATGTAAAACAGTCTTGATCCGGTCAGCTGCGAATATAGTTACAGTGTTTTATTTAAAAAAAATCAAATTAATATTAAAATAATGTGAGAAATTTTATTTTAAATATTATTATTAAGTGAAAAGTGTGTTTTTAATTTAAATTTAATAAAATAGTGTAAGAAAAAAAAAGTTTTAAATAAAATCCAATGAGAATATAAACAATTTTTGATTTTGTTTGAATAACAAGCAAGAAAAATTTTTTCTTTCAAACTTATTGTAAGCAGAAAACTATGCTTTATGAAAAAAAGCAGCAAGTATATACAAAAAAAAAAAAATTAATAATTAAATTCATTTTGTTTATATAAAATTTTATTTCTTGTTTTTACTCTAATAATCTAAAATAAAATTCATAAAAAAAAAAATATATATATTCAGTAAGAAAAAGTAATAAGAAAAAAAAAAAACACAAGGTATCAATGTTTTTCTCAAATTAATTCTGTTATAAAAAAAAAAAAAAAAATTTGATAAAATCTAATAATAAAAAAAATCCTGACATTGTGAACGTGAAAATAATTAAAATAAAACTCAAACGAATAAGTAAAGAGAAATAAATTTAAAAAAAAATAAAGTGAAAGAAAAATCATCAGCTTTTTTGTGTTAATGAGAGAAAAAAATTCATTTTTTTCAATTACGACAGAATTTTCCGTTTTTCACTGTTGTTAAAAAAGAAGCGAAAAAAAAATATTGAAGTTGATGAAAAGATTTTTTTTTTTTCTTTCATAAATAACTTTTTTGAAATCGTTTATTTCATATACATATGCATTTTTGCAGGTAAGTAATTTTTCATTTTTCTTTTACTATTTTTTATTTATAAAATTTTCAATGAAAATGTGTTTTTTTTTTTTCGGCTATACATATGTTGCTTTTGTATTATATCAATTCCTGTTATATGCATCTTCTGTTTAGTAATAATAATTATATCAATATTTTTTAATCATTATTTTTAAATTTCAAATCCTAATTACTTATTAATATTATTATTTTATTTTTGTTTTAGCATATTCTATAAAAAAAGAAAAAGAAAAGATGTTTAAAATTAAAAAAAAAAAAAAAAAAAACCTTTCAATTGCGTGTGTATTTTGCCTCAATTTTCTTATCGTAATATATATCTCACATAAATAGAAAAGTTATTGAAAAAGAATAAAGGAAAACAAAATAGAAAAAAAAATGTGTAGTTTTCTTCCTTTTTTTTCGTTAACATTAGTGGTTAGGTATATATAAATGCAAAATGATATATGTTTGTTGTTGGGTTATTTATTTATAGTTAAAAAGCTAACAATTTTTTTTATTTCTAATATGTTAGAATGTATGCAATTGTACGTTTAATATAAACTTCAAATTATTTTGGAAATCGGAAATTCGAGAAATAAGAAAAAAAAGGTGAAAAGTATATTACAAAAAAAAAAAAATACAAAGAAAACAAAAATGAAAAATGTGTATTGAAAAATAATAAATATGTATATATGTACAGTACACCATATAAAATATATTATATTTGTGTACATATATATTTGATAAATATTTATGTATACGTAAATGCTATAATAGTGTGGTAAATGTATATTAATTTATATTCTTTTTGAAAATAATTTTTGAAACATGTGAAATATCAAAAATGTATTCATATTGTTTCGAATTTCATCGTGTTTAAATAGAAAACAAAAATTACACAATTAATTAATTAATTAATTAATTAATTAATATTTCTAATAATTTTTACTATCTTGAAAGAATTGTTTTGAAAAAACAAAAAAAAAAAAATAATAAATAAATAAAATAAAATAGAATGTACTTAGAAAAAAAAAATTATGTATACGTTTTTTTTTTCTAAATTTATTTATCTTAGCTTCTTATAACTTTCTGTGTGTAATATAAAACGACAACGACGACGAAAATGACGATTATAGCGACAGCAACAACAACAATAACAATAATAAAAACACGAATGTCATGAAGTCAAAAATATATATGTACACACATGTGTGTATAAAATGTGGCAAAATATACTAACAAAAATTTTTGCACACATATTTTTTAAATTTTTTTTTTAATTATTTTTATTTTTGTTCATTTTCATTTATGAAATTTACAATACATGAAGGAATATATATGGATATATTATTAAATAAAAAAAAAAAAAAAACTTTCATAGAATTTAATAAAATTCGCTTTTTTACATAAGTTTAAGTTCCTTTAAATTTAATTTTTTTAAATGTAATATTCGAAAAATAATTTAAAAAATTTTTGTTAAATTTAGTTTGTTGAATACAATTTTGTTCAGTATATGACGGAACGGACGTACAATTTTATATATATACATAATATATATACAGCACATACACATACAATAACATATGTATACGTATATATACATACGTTATTAACGTACACAAAATTATACAATTGTACAATTGTATATGTTTATACGTATAAAAATATATAAAAAATTTTGAAGTGTACACTGTACACTATACCAAAAAGATATGTGGAATTGATTCACAAATTCATCGTAGGGGAGGAAGATGAAATGATCTTGTCAATATATGTATATAATACGTTATATATAAAAACAGTACAGAAAAAAATAATTTGTATACGAGTATTGTATACTGCATTCACGAGATCCATTTTAATAAAATTATACATATGTACAAATATATAGATATGCATTATTTGGTGTATGATATGATATGATATAAAATTGTATAGGTTAGGTTATGTACAAAAGTATGTGTCATCATCATATATACACATATATGTCCATCGTTCACATAGCATATACATACATATAAGTATCTACATATGTATATTATAAATAATAACGATATAATAGCTCTTTTGGTTACTTGCAACGTTTTCAATTCGTTTTTATATTTAGTGCGCTGCTATAAGTTTTAATTTTTATATTATTTTTTGATAGGAAAATTTTCTACTCAAAATCATTTTATTTGATATATGTATGAATACAATATGTATGTATGTATGTGCAATTTATATGGCGCTTTTATGTGATTCTTTTGCTGCACACTGGGTGACCAATAATACATAATATTATTGTACACATTCTTGTTTTCAAAAATGTAATGAATTCTTATACTTTCCTTTCTTAAGTACATGTATATATGTACATACATACATATATACACAGCACCTTTACAATACAAAAAAAAAATATATATATATGTATATAATTTTATTTTTACTAATCATTTTATAATTGCAAAATTTTTGTTTTATTATTATTTAATATAAATAAAATGCATGACACACGATGTTCATCGTCATACTCAACAAATTTCATTTTTGCAATCATAATAACTATGATACATTAATAATGTCTTCTCCGTGTTTTTCGTTTATTAAAAAATAATCGAATTTCTTTATACAACAATTTTTCGTAGTATCTAGTATATATCTGCTGTCACATGAAATAAAAAATTTTGTTGACAAGGAATTATCAGTTTAACCACCTACATAATATGTACGTATAGGTACTTTTACATTTATTTTTGTGTCAATTATACCAAATAATACCTATCACCTATTTTACAAGATTTTATTTTATCTGATTTTTTTTTTTTTTTTTTTTTTAACTTTAAATATCTACAAAGGTACCAAAAATTATATTAGAAAAGTTTGCAATTAAAATAAAATTCTTATAATAATGATCGAAAAAAGTTTATTTTACATTGACGAGATTTATTGTAAGAATTGTTTATTGTTTTGTTATTTTTTTTTGTGTTGCTAAAAATGTAAGTGTAAATATGATAAATCTTCTGACCAAAAATTCTATCGTTTCAAAAACACAAATAGGTATATTATGTACAAAATGTACTTACAACATTTAAAAACACTCACTTGAATTGCTTTTTTGTTTTTTTGTTGACAATAAAAAAAAGAATTTAATTTTTATATTTTCAATAAATCACTTGTAAATGTTTATAGTAAGAATATAAAAAAGATTAATTTCGTTTTATTTTCGATTATAGTACGTATAAAAACTAATATTGTTACTACTTTTGACAAATTCCCGTATGAATTCTAATAAATGTTGAAAAAAAAATCCCCTTTTAGATATTAATTCGTCTAATTTTTTCCGTTCTTTTTTCACCTACGTATTACACTATATGTACCTATACATATATTATCTAGATATTTATTAGAAATAATTTATTGGAATAATAAAATAAAAATTCAAGATAAGTAGTAACAAATAAATGCATCTAGTATAAACAAATTTTTCAAATACGTAAACAGATATTTTAGCATTTATGAATATTTTTTCTATTCCTTGTAATATAGATATTTTGCACATGTAAATATATATTTTTCTAATTAGGTAGGTATCTACATTGTGTAATTATACATAGGTAATATATTTTTTTTAATGTTTAAACAAAATGAAATGTTTATATAAATATTGTATGGTAATACACTTTGTTAGTATAATATCTACATGCATTATGTATTTATTATGTGCCTACCTATGCATCTATAAAAATGTATACTTAGTCGGTGTATTGATTTTTTCTTAATTTCGTGTTTCTTCGGATTTTTTATCATGGAAATATAATACACCTACCTATTCTATGATAGATACAATATAACGCACAGTTAAGGATGTAAGATAAAAGTGTTGTCGTTTTTCAATAATAGGAAAAACAAAGAAGATTCATAAAATTTATATTTTTGGTCCTTTTGATTTATTCTAGAAATCTACATAGGTATATCTACATAATTTACATATTTTCATACCATATTGAAATCCTTCAATATATCCAAATATTTTAGGCAAAATTAATTGCGCAAAAATAAATTTTTACACATACGTACGTGTCTAATATATGTACAGCTTTTGATATTGTCATGAAATAACGACAACACTAAACATACGTATGCGTACATAGAAAATATGTTTCTGCGCTTTGTATTATTTCGCATATGTTCTTTTTTTTTTTTTTCTTGTTTTTTTCAAATAGGGAAATAAAAAAACCCCTATTTTCTTTTTAGAATTTTCTATATTTACTGTTTCCTGATTTGTTTTTGTAAATTTGTTTTGTACAGTAAATGTAGTAAAAATGTAAACACTATTAATAATTTATGTTTCTTTTTTTGTTATGTATCTACATATCTTTTTGGAAAATAAAATTTTTAGGAGCACGTTTTTTTTTTTTTTTAAATTATATTAATATGTATAATCATGAGTTACAAAAATTTTATAGTTGGCCTTTACTAATCCTTAATAAAATTAAAAGTCACATTTTATATATGCTTGTGCAAAAAATTAACATCATTTTTTGTTTAAATTTAGGTAAAAATAAATATCACATATTTTTTAATTTAATTTTATTCATTCTGTAAATATGTACCTGCTTGATAAAATTATGATTTTAAATAACCCTGGATGTACATTTTCCATAGGCATTCATTGATGTGTAAACACAATAGAATGAATAAAAACGTTTATATCTGTCATATTAATGTGTACACTTTACAAATACAAAATTTACTTTCATCATATGTACCTATATGTGTAAATATGTTCATAACTGCCTACGTAATTATTATGAAAAATTTTTTATAATATGTATAGAAAAATCATTGTGAACATGTATTTTTATTATTTGACATTATTGAAGTTTAAAAGTGAAGTTACACTAAAGATACATTAAACAAAATAGTATACAATTGAATTTCTTTTTTTTTTTTTTTTTAAAAAAAATTAAATCAAATTTTTGTATGTATTTTGATGTAATTTAATATTAATTTGTTTTAGTTGACTATTTATAAAGAAGAAAAAATATGTTTTCTTTGAAATAATTCTCCGTATTAAAGTTAATAAAAAGAAAAATGTTAATAAAATTAATAAAAGAAAAATGTTTACTTTTGTTTTTTTTCCCAGTTTAATACAATAGCACTTCAATGAATTACCAAATGTCTTCTTCATTGAAAATTTCTTTATATAAATTTCGATCATTGAAAAGGATAAGAAAATTAAATCTAAAAATTTGTATGTGATTTGAATAAAAGGAAAAGAAGAAAAAGTGAAAGAAAAAGCAAACAAAATATAATAAATTGAAATTATTTATAAAAATAAAATTTAAAAAATAAAATATAATATATACATATATGGGAATGATGAAACGGGCAAGGGTCGAAGAAGTACAATATGGACAAAGATCATCTGGTGCTGGAGGTGGTGGCGGACCAACCTCTCATCATCGTATTCTCACAGCACAACATAGTGATGGTTCAACAATTCAATATCAATTAGCACCAACATCTCCAGCTGGAGTATTAAAAGCTGGCAATGTTGCTGATGGCACATCATCAGTAGGTAGTGTTGGGCTTGGACAACAACCGCCGGCTGTTCAGTATCCAACAAGTAAATATCAAAATATTTAAAAAAAAAAAAAAAATCAAAATTACAAACATTTTCGTTTTTTAACAAATTCATTTTATTTATAGCATACGCGTCTTCAATGACTACACCAGGTGTAACAAAAGGTGTAACTCAAGCTGCTGGTACTGGAACAGGAGTTGGTGGTACATCGCCAACTGCAGCTGGTACATTGCATGTAACAAATACTGGAATAAGTCCAGTAAATTCAATGCGTCATAAAAATGCTCCGACCGGAGGAAATCCTTCAATGAATCCACAGGTTGGAGCTGCTGGTCCTCAGCCAACTGGACCCCATCCACCAAGACTAAAAGTTGAAGATGCATTAAGCTATTTAGACCAAGTAAAATATCAGTATTCTGATCAACCGCAAATTTATAACAATTTTTTGGACATAATGAAAGAATTTAAATCCCAATGCATTGACACACCTGGAGTCATTCAAAGAGTCTCAAATCTATTCAAAGGACATCCAGATTTAATTTATGGTTTCAATATGTTTTTACCACCGGGTTACAAAATTGAAATTCAGTCGAATGACCAAGGCATTTCAGTTCCTGTTGTTTCAATGCCATCACCACCTAGTGGTGGCGTACCATGCATGCAACAATCAAGTCCAGCACATAAAACAGGCTCTATAGTACATCAGATCCCTACCAATGCAGTTAATCTGATGACCCATTCAGGCAGCGCAACTGTTGCAGCAGCAACCGGTAATTTACCACCAAATTTACATAGTAGTTTACCACCACCACAACAATCTCCAGCATCTCAAGTAACACCTACTCCAGTGCCACAAAATTACTCTAGGGATCGGGAACGAACTATTTCACAGTCGAGCACAATATCGGTTGGCCCTCCGACCCAGGGTCCTACAAATGATCTCAATAGTCAAGGCCATAATTTGCATCATATATCTCAGTCAATTTTGCAGGGCGAAACTGCTGGCACACAAAATCAACCAGTTGAATTTAATCATGCCATAACTTACGTAAACAAAATAAAGGTTTGCATTGCATTCAATTTCATCATTATAATAACATTAATTCATTATAATATATTTTCATTATAACTTTTGTTGCTATTGATAATTTTCAGAATCGTTTCCAAAACACACCAGAGAAATATAAGAAGTTCTTAGAAATTTTACATACTTATCAGAAGGAACAAAAAGTTTTAAAGGAAGGAAGTGGAAATATACCACAAGGGAAAACTTTAACTGAAGCAGAAGTTTATGCACAAGTTGCCAAACTTTTTGATCAACAAGATGATCTCCTTCGAGAATTTGGTCAATTTCTTCCAGATGCCACAAACCATTCTACAGCTCAATACATGACTAAAGCTCACAACGATCATAAGAAATTGTCATCCTCAATACCAATATGTCCTCCATCACATGGACCAGGTATTCTTAAAAATTACAATAATTCACAAAACAATATGGCACGAATTGAAAGAGATCACTATGATAAAGAGTATCATGTTGCTAGAGATAAGGATCGTAATCATATCAGTCAGAAATTTGGCCATAATTCGTCTCAAACAAAAAAATCACCTAATTACAGTACAGTTTCAGTTGGACATATGCCAAGACGAGCTGATGATAGAGATGGTGGCCCGCCAATTAAAAGACATAAGCCAATATGTCGTGATATCACATTATCTGAAGCATCCAGATATGGTACACTTGCTGATGCTGCTTTCTTTGATAAAGTGCGTAAAGCGTTAAAGAGTCCAGAAGTTTATGAGAATTTTCTACGTTGTTTAACGTTATTTAATCAAGAAATAATTTCTAAATCTGAATTACTAAGTTTAGTATCGCCGTTTTTAAGTAAATTTCCTGAACTACATCGCTGGTTTCAAGAATTCCTTGGACCATCACATGTACCAGAAGGTATACCACTTGCAGTTGCACAACGTCAAGATCGTAACCAGGGTGAACTTGCACAAGAGATTGATTTATCATCATGTAAAAGACTTGGTGCTAGCTATTGTGCATTGCCAAAAACCAGTGAACCGAAAAAATGTTCTGGACGAACAAGCTTATGTAAAGAGGTTCTTAATGATACATGGGTATCATTTCCAACGTGGGCTAGTGAGGATTCAACATTTGTAACATCAAGAAAAACTCAATTTGAAGAAATCATATATAGGTGATTATCATAAAATAAATGATTTTTTTTTATATGCTACATAATAAAAATAATGAAAATAAGAAATAAATTATAATAAAATAATAACGAATTACACATATATTTATATGTACGTGTGTATTCTTGTTTTCATCATTTTTCTATTGTATTTATTTTATTTCGGGATCATATGCATTGATTAATTATAATTATAAAATTTAAAAATAAAAAAAGAGTAATTTATTGATGCATATCATTAGATCCTTTAGACCTAGTCCCTATATAAAATATATATACATTTTTTTTAAATAAAAAAAAATGAATTTCGTAAAATATAAAACGAAGAAAAATTCACAGATGCGAAGATGAAAGATTTGAATTAGATGTTGTAATTGAAACGAATAGTGCTACAATTCAAGTATTAGAAGCTGTACAAAAGAAGATGTCTCGAATGTCACAGGAAGATGTACAACGATATCGTCTTGATGATTGCTTAGGTGGTAATTCACCGACAATACATCAAAGAGCATTAAGACGAATATATGGAGATAAAGCTAGTGAAATAATACAAGGCTTAAAAAAGAATCCATTCGTTTCAGTACCAGTCGTTCTTAAAAGGCTTAAGGCTAAAGAAGAGGAATGGCGAGAAGCACAAAAGGTTTGTACACTAAAAGAAAATATATGTATGCACGTATTTCGATATATATTTTAATTTGTCTTGTTTTTTTATTTAGAATTTTAATAAACAATGGAGGGAGCAATACGAGAAGTATTATTTAAAATCATTAGATCATCAGGCAATCAATTTTAAGCCAAATGATATAAAAGCGTTACGATCGAAGAGTCTGTTCAATGAAATCGAAACACTTTATGATGAAGTTAGTACAAATTATTTTATTCCTTACTTTTCTAAATTTAATTTAATTTTTTGTATTATTAAAAAACATTTATTTTTCACAATTTATCATATCTACATAGCGACATGAACACAATGAAGAGAATCCATCAGAACCAATTACTGGCCCACATTTAATTTTACCGTATAAAGATAAATCGATATTAGATGATGCTGCTAATCTTTTAATTCATCATGTTAAAAGACAAACTGGAATACAAAAACAAGAAAAAACAAAAATAAAGCATATTTTACGTCAATTTATACCAGATTTATTCTTCTTTCCAAGGCAGCCACTAAGTGATGATGAAAAAGAAGATGGTAAGTGTACATTAAAGGTTTAAAAAGAAAATGCATTTGTTTATATAAAATAAAGAGCTTTTTTTTTTGTTTTCAAAATAAGTAATGCAGTAATTACATTGAAATTGCTTTAAAAAATAAAAAAGTTTATTGAGTTGTGCTATGCTTAAATAAAATGATGTGGTGTGGAAGTACATATAATTTTGCTAATAATTTGATATAACAAACAAAAGTTAAATACGAAGTTTTCTTAATATGGAATTGTTTAATTGGTAGTTCTTTTCAAGTACTTCGATTAACCTTTTCTTATCTATTTCCATTTTTTATTTTTTCAAGATTTGGACTTAAAACTAAAAATTTGTAATGAAAATGGTTTTATTTTTCGATATTTAACCATATTATTTAATGTTTCTTGTTCAGATTTGAAAATGTGATGAACATTTTGTATATGCGAACTTTTATAAACGATTGTAAATGAACATTGAACCTTAAGTCTATAAAATATTTTATAATTAATTTTTAGAATAACATTGCATGCATTTTTAACAACAATAATGTTGAGAGAGTGTTTTTCTTTTCTTTTTTTTGTTTCGTTTTCTTTTTTCTCGTTTTGTATTCTTCGTTTATAAAGCATTCCCATTTTTGGTAGATGAAAAAGACATGGAAGTTGATCCTACTACAACAAATCTAGATGAAACATTATCAATAAAGACAAAAACCAACAATAACGGTAGTAGTAATAATAATACAAACAATAATTCAAATAATGCTCAACAAAATTTATCAGTATCGGTTGGTAATAATGCTGGTACTGGCATTATTGGCACCAGTACAGTAAATTTAAGTAGTATTAAACCAGAGGATAATAAAGATGGAATTATTGGTGGTACTGCATCTTTGTCTGGCACATCAAATAATAGTTGCATTGATTTTACAACAAGTTCGTTATCGATTACAACACCATTGGTGACGGCAACGACGACAATTAACACAGTAACAGCAACAACGTCATCATTAGCGGCAACAGCCATATCATCATCTGGAAATGGTAGAAATGGTGGCAATAGCAGTAGTATTAGTAGTGGTGGTGGTATTAATGAAAAAAGTGGCGAAAATGCGTTTGAACGGACTTCTCAAATGTGTAATAAACAAAATGAAATTTTTAATTCATCACCAATAGCAACATCATCATCAACATCATCATCAGCATCAGTTAATAGTGGGTGTTTTACTAATATAATAAATAATTGTTTATTTTATGTTAATAACAATAACAATAATAATAATAATAGTAATTATAATAATAATCATATTAATAATAAATTTATGCATATAAATACAATAGCAACATCGAATAATGGAAATATCAATACTAGTGTAAGTTGTGGTAGTAGTGGTGGTGAAAATAAAACTATTAGTAGTGATGCTGCTGCAATCAATACAAGGAATAATGATGGAACTGGTGGTAACAACAATAGTAGCAATAATAGTAATGGTATGTTAAACAATTTAAATATGTATGTATATTTAATAATTTTAACAAAATGTAAATGTATTTTTTATAATTTAAAATCAGTTTCACCATCAGGAGTTAAATTAGAAGTCAAGGAAGAAACAGATCGAGATAAAAAAACATCAAATAACCCACCACTTCCTCAACATGTCGTTAGTAAACAAATGGTAAATAATAAAATTTTATTTCATCATTCAGTTTTATATCATTTTTTATTTTTTGAATTTTCTATGATTCTAATTTGTTTTCTTATTCTCTTTAACGTAGGAGGAAGCTTATACATTATTTTTTGCCAATAATAATTGGTATTTATTTCTTCGTTTGCATGCAATATTATGTGAAAGGCTTCGTACAATGTCTGAACGTGCACAGATTTTATCTGTTGAAGAAGGTAAATATCGTTCAAATCGTCGTGAAAGTACTGCAACAGCATTAAGACTGAAACCAAAAAGTGAAATAAATGTTGATGAGTATTATCCTACATTTTTGGATATGTTAAAGAATGTGTTAGATGGTAACATGGATTCAAACAATTACGAAGATTCATTAAGAGAAATGTTTGGCATACATGCATATATAGCATTCACTTTAGATAGAGTAAGTTAAAAAATAAATAATAATAATGAAACATTCTTTCATTTTTATTTTATTTATAACTCATAATTATAGGTCGTCTCAAATGCTGTACGTCAATTACAATATTGTGTTACAGAACGTGGTGCTTTAGAATGTGTTGAGCTATTTCATATTGAACAAAGAAAAGGTGGTGCTGGTGGATTGTGTCGGACTTCAAATAAAAGAATTGCAGCTGAATTAGCTTATCAAAGAAAAGCAGAAGCTAGTTTACAAGATGAGAATTGTTTTAAAGTGTACATTGTACGTATTAATTTTCCGCATTTTATTAATGAAAACGTTTATTATATATATATATATATTTATCTTTTTTTTTTAAACTAATTTTTTTATTATAGTATAAAATTGATTGTCGTGTAACTATAGAACTACTTGATACAGAAAACGATGATAATGAAAAATGTGTATCAAATGCACAAGCATGGAATAAATTTGTTGTAAGACTGGCAAATCCTGCTGTAAGCGGTAATACAACACATTCAACAAATAGTAATGTTGTTGTTAGTAGTAATAACAGTGGAAATGGTGGCAATAGTGGTGTCGTCAGTGGCAGCAATGCTGGCAGTAGTGGTGTTGTTAGTAATAATAATAATAATAATAATAATAATGGTGGTGCAAATAGATCAACAACAGTAGTATCATCAAATGATCAATTAAATAATCTTGATATTAAAGCTGAAAGACAAGATGTAGAATTGGTAAGTGATGTTCAAATTTTCTATAGAGGAAGAAAAAAAAGACCTAAATGTCATAAAAGAAAAAAAATTTTTTTATCAACAATGTGAAGTTGTTAAAAGAAATACTTGTATATAAAATCATTTTTATTTAAAAAAAGGAAGAAAAAGAAAAAAAAAATATATAGAAAATAAAACAATGACAACTTAAAAAAAGTCAATAGACATACATATGTTTATTTACGAATGTATTCTAGATTTATTTCAATCAATGTACCAACAATGAAAATTCAAATTTCCATTACATAATTACCAATTTTTTCTATATTTCATTTATTTTTTAGCCTTTTAAATAACAAAATTTAAAAGTGGAAATAATTTAATTATTAAAAGTTCAAACTTTATAATTATTATAAAATATAGAATACATTTGTAAATATGTATAAAACAGCAGTGCCCTTGTGCGTTGTAATGTACAAAGCATTTATATAACATTTTATTGAATATGTGATGTGTCTTTTTAATTTAATTGACTTTTTTTTTATTTTAATCACATAATTTTTTCTTTTTTTAATTATTAATCACAAAAGTTATTAAACTTCATATTGTAGTTATAATCCGTATATGTAATATGTATTTATTATTATTGAGTAATATTACGTGCATAGAAGAAACTACTGTTCACTTTTTATGTTGGTTCCGTTTTCCTATTTCGTTTTTTTTTTTTTTGTTTTTGAATTTTATCTTTTTATTTTGTTTATTATATGATTTTTTTTTATTTATGTTTTTTTTTTTTAAAGTTAAAAATACAAAAAATTTCTTAAATTTTTTTCACTTTTTCTTTCTTTTTTTATTTTAATTAAAAGCAAATTTTAAAAAATAATACATTTTTAAAAAAAATTTTTTTGTTTGTTATCTTACTAATTTTTATTTATTGCTTTTAATTCACCATTAGTACATATTTTGATATCAAAATTTAAAAAACAAATAATACAAAAGACAAAAAAAAAATGCAAATAAATATTACGTTATATTTTTCCATTTACAATTAAGAATAGAAACTTAGATATTTTTGTCTGTCATTTGACAGTATTGTTCCTAATTTTGCCAATAAGAACTATAAGTTTAAAAAAGAGAAAAAAAATTAATGAGGAATATTCATTAACCACAGTACAAGACTGAGTTATATTTTCTACCATCTAATTTAAATTCTTTTAGCTTTTACATTTTTAGACTCTGTTTTCTGTTCTGTTTTTTTTTTATACTTTTTTTTCTAATTTAATTTATGAATATCTTTTCTTTTAAATTCAGTTTAAATGTTTTTTTTTTATTTTTTTTTCTGTATTTTGTTTTATCAAATTTTATAAAATTTAATTTTTAGATGATGAATGTTCTAGGATTCATTTTTTTCAAATTTCGATGTGAAATTGTAATAGAATTAAAATGCAATTCCACTTCAGAAATGCAAGAAATGCATTTTAGAATACTTTTCTAATGTAATTTATTTTTTCTTTATGTTACTTCATATACAATATATATACACATACACATATACACATATACATAATTATAATTTTATTTTTTTAGCGTTTTATTTATTTTGGGAATATATTGTTTTTAAGAAACAAAAAACTTTTTTTCCTTTTTATGGAACAAATTAAAAAAAATAAAAACTAGATAATAAAAAAAAGAAAATTTGTAAAAAAAAAGGAAAGTGAAAAAAAAAATAATATTTAATGATAATTAGATGTAATCAAATTGAGTTTTTAAGGAAACTAACATGTTACTTTCTTATATTGCATCTTCCTTTTCATTCTATGTGTACCAGGTCAAATCGAAGGTATAAAAAAATTAAATCATTTGTATTTATATTGTATTATATTTATAAATTAGTAGTAAAGGAGAATTAAATAAACATTTTTTTAAATTTAAGAAAAAGAAAAGTAGTAAAAAGAATATATAAATAAGAATAAAATAAAAAAAAAATAAATAAAAAACAAAAAGAAATTTAAAAAGTAAAGAGTATGTAAGTAATATCTTTCTGTTTTCTATATCAAGTTTAATTTTATCATATTAGAATTTTATTTTTATATTAAAAAGAAAAAAAAAATTTTTTTTTTGTTTCTTATTTTTGTTATCTTTGTTAATTTTTTACAATTTTTCCTTTCAATAAATTATACGTTTGTTTTTTATTATTATCATTATCATTATTATTATTATTTCTTATTTATTCCTTACATATATATGTATATAAACCTGTTTTTTTATTTATTTACTTAAATAAAAATCGATTTAAGAAAAAATTCAAAATATTAAACGAGTATTTTTAAATTTCAATTAAAATAAAAAAAAAAAAAATCCAGAAATATAAGAATAAATAAAAGTAGATTTTAAATATAGCGTGTAAACAATTATAATTGTACATATACATACATATGTATATAAAAGAAATAATTTAAAAAAATTTAGTAGAATTATGTTATAAAACAAACAATATAAAAGTTGATTTTAAATTACTTATAATAAAAGATTAAATAATTACATTTACATAATAGTAACAAAATAAATTACTAAGTACGTACATTTAATTAAATTTTTAAGAGATAACAAAAATTTAAGATAAAAAAATAAATATATGAATATATACATATACACGATATATAAATTATGTATACATGTTTCAAATATATTTTCTAATTGGCGAAATTTTATTAATAAATATTTAAATTTATAGAAGAAGATAGTGAAAATATTATATGATTATATAATAATAACAATAATAATAATAATAATAATAATAATAATAATAATAATAATAATAATAATAATAATAATAATAATAATAATAATAATAATAGTAATAATAATAGTAATAATAATAGTAATGATAAAAAAAAAAGGAAATGAAATTTTTGTTGATGTTTTTTTTATTTTATTTTAAAATCAAGTTAAAGTAAAATTAAAAAAAGGATAAACAATAAAATACTATATATTTAAAAAAAAAGTACACAAATAAATAAGTACATAATTAAAAGAAATTATAAAAAATTATGTGAGAAGGTTGTATAATTTATATTTAAACGAAAAAAAAGAAAGCATAATAATATTAATAAAAAATAAGCATACAGATATATACATTTTAAATAAATAGGAATATTAAAAGGATGTTAAAAAAAAATGAATAGAAGTATATATATATGTACATATGACTAATAATTACTACAGTACTTACTATAGTACTATAACTATAAACATTATAAAAGATAATTTCTACTTTATAAGCGATAATCTACTATTTTGATCTAATAAATTCAGATTATTGATTTATAATCAAACGAAATGAGATTTTTATGAGGAGAAAATAATTTACATGAAATGTAATATCAACAAAAAACTTAATTTTCAAGGCATACATATTGTTTGGATATATTCATACATACTCCTAAGGCTTTTAAAACAAAAAAACAAGAAGAATAAAGTATGGAATTTTCAAATAACTACTGTAATAAAATGACAATTTTAAATTTTTAAGCGATATGAAGTCTTATGTACATTTATGCATTTGTTTTTTTTTTCTTCGAATTTTGAGTATAATGCTTAAATACTGTCTCATGTTTGTTGAATTTTTTGTTAACAATAAATTTAATTATTGTTATTTTTCTTTCTAAAGCACAATTTGAACTCAGAATTGGAATATAAAAAACAACATTCATAGGTATATCAGAAATCATTTCTTGCGATTTCAGAATGAAGTTGTAATGAAGTTATATTACAATTTCATTTTAAAAATACAAAAGGTGAATATTGAAACACTCGTCATTAATACAAATTTGATATACCAAAACAAAAAGATCTTTGTAGTATAGAAAAATGATAAAAAAAAAAAAAAAATTAAAAAAATTTAAAAAAATAAATAAAAAAATAAATCGTGATAAATGAACACATAAATAAAATGCATAAATCAAACATTAAATTTTAGTATTTTTTTTATTTATAAATTAGTCATTTCACTATTTTTGCCAATTTAATAAAAAAATAAAGACAAAATATAAAAAAAAAATTAATTAATATTTCATAAAAATTAAGTAATAAAATGCTGTGTAGTCCAGAAGTTTATTGAAAGGAAAAGAAAAAATATATATACAATAAAATTTATACTACTTGTATTTGATATAAAAAAAAAAAAAATAAAAAAAGGTAGATTGTATATAAAAGTCTAAATGTAGTTAAACTGTAAATATAAATTAGTGTTCAGTGTCCAAATATGTATGAAATTAAAATAACAAAAAAAGCATTAGAATTTCTGTATATTAATTTTTCTTTATCCAAAACAAAAGGATAAATAAAGTCTTTTTTTGTGTATTGTACAATACATTTGCTTTCGTACGTGACATAATAATATATTTGACAATATTCATAATTTAGAATTTTAAACTTATTAAAAATTATAAAAGAGAAATATTTGCATATGATAACATTTTGAGTATTTATTTAAAAAAAAAAATATTGCCAAATTATTATTAAGCGTTATTTAAATAGAAATTATCAAGAGCACAAACGGAGTTCTTCTCTGATATATTTTTTCTCGTATTAATTTCAAAAACATAAAAAAATAAAAATAAAACAAAGATAAATATTTTAACTACACTATTCTCAATCAAGCTAACCTTTTTAAACATGAAGTTGTTCTCGTTTATATCAATTTTATTTCTTACCACATCATCGTATAATTTATGCATTTAAAAAAAAAATAGAAGAAAACCAATAAGAAAATTTTTTATATTATCATCATATTTATCTTTTGTAAAAATTAACGTTTTTAATTTTATAACTATGTGGTGTATATATACATAATTTGATTTTGTTGTTTGTGTAATCAACCGGTAATTAATTTAAATTATTAATTCGCTGTTTGTACGTTTTTTTCTCTTTCTTCTATATGTACTGCATACAAAAATAAAATAAAGTTTAACTTTGAATTTAGTAACAGTTCAATTAAAAACTTGTATAGTTTTAATTTTTTTTTATTTTTTTAAATTTATTTAAGTTTAATCACAAATGTTTTCGGTTGTTTTATTTTTTTGTTTTTTCCTCTTTTTGCCTTCATTTAAATCTTTCAAAATTTTGCTTTTTCTTTTGTACTTTTTTCCAACTTCATTTAGTTATATGTTTTGTATTATTAATATTTTTTTCATTTTATTAATTTTGTTTTTATTTTTTATTCTAAAAAAAAAAAATGTTATTACACAACAAAATCTTTTTCAAATAAAAACAATAAAAGTGCATTTCCGTCTTTTTAATAAAATAAAGTGTGATTTTTTTTCATGTATTTAAATACTCTAATAAGAATGAACAAAAAAAGTATAAAATATAATACGTTAAAATAATATAAATACTAAAAAAAAAAACTTTATAAAATAATTTTTTAAAAACAAAAGGTAAGTTTTGTCTCAAAAATTAAAAATACTCTTTTTTATAATTTAATTTTTCATTTAATTAGATATTTTTGTTTTTAATTTTTAGTTTTTTTAATATTTATTTTTAGTGTATTATTTTGTATTTATTTTTTTATTATTATTATATATTTTTTGATTATTATTATTTATTATTATTTTTTTTTTTATTTTTTGTATTCTGGTGACAAAACTTTCATTATAAAAACAAAAGTAACTTTTTTTCACTTTTATTATTAATTATTTATTATTATTAGGCATTTTAGTAGTTAGAATTATTCATAATTTTATTGTTGTTGTTGTCGTTATTTATTCTTTCTTAAATATATGAAATTTTAAAAACAAAAAACAAATCATTCGTGCATATTTTAATAAAATTTTGATTTTTTCTTTTTCTTTTTAATCAAATTTAAATTAATGCTAATTCTTTCGGTTATCTTAAAACAATGTTATTGTTGTAATTATATCGAATTATTTTTTTTACATGTAATATTATTACTAATTTTTTAATTTTTATTTCTGTATGTTCCTATTTAAACTCATTTAAAAAATAAACTGAAAATTTTTCTAATGAATTAGAGATAAATTCGCGTAATTTATAATTAGAATATGTGGTGTAAAGGTTAATTAAAATAATTGATTTTTATTTTATTTTTCTTTTAACGTTTTCAAAATTTCTTTTTACATTAAATGTGTATGTATATTATTTATCATTATAAGGATTTGATTTACATCTAAATTACAAATATTTTTTTAACTAGTTCTCAAGCTTTTATATTCTCGTTTTTTTTTTTAATGTTAGGTTGTATATTTTAATATTTGTTTTATAAGATTTTAAATGAATAAATAAATTTGAACAAAGTAAAAATGAAATAATCAATATAGACAAATTTGAGAAATAAAAAAATTTTTTGAATTAAATTGAAAACAAAATCAAAAACAAAAAAAAAAGAAAGTTAAATTAAAAAAAAGAATGAAATGCATATAATAATTTATATCAAAATATTTATATATTTTTATCGTTATTTATGTATTTTAGTTTGGTTTTTAAATAATTTTTAAATTTATTTATTCTACATTTTATTACAATTATAATTTATAATATTAATATTAAAACATAATAAAATTTTATATACGGATATACATATTCTTTTAATTATATTCAATATATATATGCCATATGTGTGTTTTTTTTTCTTAGCATATAATTATTTACATGTTTTCAAATTTACAAAAAAATATATAAACAAAAACAGTAAAACTGAATACAGTAAAAAGGATAATTTATATACATGTTTATTTATTTTTTAAAATTATAATTATATTATTTTTTTAAATTGTATACATATTCTCTTTATTTGTATTATTTATTATTAATTATAATTAAAAAATTGATTAATTAATTAAATATAAATAAACATAAAAAATTAATACTTTTATATTAATTACATTAATAATACAGTTACTATTATTATTGTTATTATTATTATTATTATTATTATTACTATTATTATCATTATTATTATTATTAATTATAATTAAATATTTATAGATATATTTATATGTATACCTATACAATTTATAAATACAACAAAAATTATATTCATTCTTATTTTTGACCTGGTACATTGAAAAAAGAATAACTGATAAGAATTTACTATTATTATTAATTTGACAAATTGAAATTGAAATTTTTTTTAATAACTTAGTACATATTAACATTAAATATGACGATGATTTAAAAGCAATAATTTAATTAATTGATTGATTTGTAATTATAATTAATACATTTATGTGTGCTAATAATGATGTATGAATGTATGCAATTTTTTTTATTTTTTATTACAGTTTGTTTTGCTCTTTGAAATGTATTACATATTTTAATTTGCGTTATTAAAGAAATTTTTGCCAATAATTATAAAATTAATTTCAATTTTTTTTTTTTTTTTTTTTTTTTTTTGATTCTGTTATTTGTTTATTTTTTTGGTAATGTTTTTTTTAATTTCGAGTTGCATGTCCGTAGTTTCCAAATAAAACCATGTGATCACAAAAACAGACTACAAAAATAGAACACTTTGAATTTTGATTTCATATTTACTTTCATTTTTTTTTTTTTTTTTTGTTATGAAGATAAATTTCTACAATTATTTATTATTTAATATACCATTAAGGAAAAATATATAAAATGTGTTATGTGTGCATGTGCTCATGCCAAAGTTATTATTGACCTTGTTTTTTTTTTTACGTAAAAAAATTTTAGTTTTTATCATAAATTTTTAAATAATGAAAAAAAAAAAAAAAAAATTGGCCAATAAAATATTGAAAAAAAGTACCATCATTAAATCTTTAGTGCATATACGAATTTTATATATCTGTTGGAAACTATAAATTAAAACATAGAATTGAAATTTTTCTTATTAATTCCCTCTATTTTCGTTTTAGTTATTTAATTTATTTAATGTCTACTTATATGTTAATTCTAGTATGTAGTCATATAATTTCTTATTTTTCTTATTTATATTTCATGAAAAAAATGAGTAAATTTTTATTTTATTACATTTTTATTTTTACTCTACTTTCTTCACAATTGAAAATTATTTTATTGAATAAATTTTTTAGACAAAATTATATAGATATATATTTTATTTAAAATAATTTTTAACCGAATAAAAAAAAAATATTTTTAGAATGTGGCATCAGGCTCTCGTAAACCATTGTACTTATTACGAAATATTCGTCAATTTAATTTACGTTATTCATCTGAAATAAAATCAAAGATAATATCAGGTGCTACTACATCATCAACAATTCATGTAATCGCTAATGATGAATCAAGATCTCATAAATTGTCAGGTGCTAACAGTGGCAATACAGTTGGCAGTAATGATGTTATAATAATGTCAGCATCATCAACGGCAATATCTACTGGCACTGTGACTACAACAACTACTGGTAACAGTAGTAGCAACAGTGGTAGTAGTAATTCAGTTACAAAAGATAATTCTACACTACCAATAACTATAACTACAAGCAGTGCAAGTGTAGGAAATGTAATATCATCTGCTGGCAATAATAGTCTTGTACCTGCAATAACAGATAAAGTGACAAATTCAACAGTATCTCCAAGTAGCACTATTATCTGTTTATCAGGTTCTGCATCTACTGATACAAGTAATAATAATGATGCTAATAAAATTGGAAACAGTAATGATAAGAAAATATCATCAACAATTGATGATCCATTTTGGAATAAAAAGCCACCAGAACGGTTAGGACATGGATTAGGTGTAAACGATAAATATGTGGTAAATGATCGAGAAGAAGTAAAAATAAATCAGCAATCATATAAAATGCTTTTCATCATAAATAAGGATGTTACATTATACAAAAAGAATTCATTACGAAAAGCCAAACAAGTAAGTTAAATAAAATAATAAAAATTTCTCTTGTTTATTTATTTTATTTCATTATTCTTTTTTTTAATTATTAAAAAAAAAAAAAAAAAAAAATTAGACTCATTCATTCGTAACACGTTTAATGCAAAAGAAATTTCAAGATTTCATCAATAAATGGTTAGATAAAAATGTCACAGAATTACAGCGACAACAATGTAATGATTGGTTATTGGGCCTAACATCTGATCTAACACCAAATGTAACACATATTATACAAGAGAATGACGTAAAAAAAACACCATATAAGAAATATAATCGTTATAAAGTTGAACGTATTATTACAAGCAGTTAGTATAGGGAGTTTAGAAAAAGGCAAAAATGTTGATTAAAAAATTATCATATTAATGATATTATAGCAAAAACAACATTAGTTTGCCTAAATAATGATAATAATGTTTCATTAACTGATAAAGAATTAAATGAAATAAAAATTTTAAAAAAGAAAAAGAAAATAAAACAGAAGAAACAGAGAAAAAAGAAAAATGATAAATAAAATGATTTTTTTTTTTAAATTTTTCATTCTTTTTTTTTCTCACATTTTTACACAAATAAAAAAAATTATAAAAATTTTAATTGTAATAATTGTAAATTGTTCCATTTAAAAATTTGTTTTAAATTAATAAATAATTAATAGCCATCAAATAAAAAAATATAAAAAGAAATTTAAATTAACTTTTTGTTAGAATTAAGTTAAAAAATGAAAAATGTAAACTTAATATATAGATAATATTAATGAATAAATAAGTTAATTATTTACGAAAGATAAGATATATATTTTTCTTCGCTTTATTATTATTGTATAAAAAGCAAAAAAAAAAAAAAAATAAAATAAAAATAAAAAATAATATAAAATAAAATAAAAAAAAAATGCAAATGTATATAAGTAGAGTAAAAAGAAAATTCTTAGTAGTGTATTTTATAAGAGAAAAGAATTTATATACCCATTACCCAAACAATCAATAGAAGAGAATGTTTTTAATGAAAGTGGTATTATAATAATTATTGTTATTAGAGGAAAAAAAAAGGAAGAGAAATTATATAAATAAGGACGAAAAATAAAGTCAAATTCTTAACTTTTCTATTAATTGTGTGTAAAAAAAATTAAGTATATTATTTAAATCCTATGAAAAGTACATAGTAAGTGAAAAGTAAATTGTGTATACAGAGCAAAAACAGAAAAAAATTTATATCTACATGTAAATAATGAAGAATATGATTGCAAATTAAAAACATCAAGGATTTTAAAAAAATTTTAAAATTAAGGTATAAATTATAAGTAAAAAAAAAAGTTTACAAGTTTATTAAATTAATCATGTAATCATATTTTTAAAAATTGTATGCATATATTTTTAAGTAATTATAAAAAAAAAAAATAATGAGTGAATAGTATAAAATATAAGACAAAAAACATGAGCAGTTTTTTTTAATTAATATTACCAATTGTGTTAGTATAAGAATAAAGTTTTTCTTTTTTCTTTGTTTCACATTTAATTTTACTTCATAATTATGTATGTATTATAAAAGTAAATGTAATAGCTTCATGTTACGATGATATTCGTATTTTGTTTTTGTTAAATCTATATATGCATATAGTATATATATATCTACATACTTTTTTTTGAACGATTTTTGTTCAAATTTTATTAAGTTTTGTTGCATTTTATTTCTTTTTATTGTTTTTATTTAATTAATTTAATTGACTATGATTATAATTAAAGTTTTCAGTTTATAATCATGTTCAAATTTTTATTATAAATATAATACAAAATTTAAAGAAAATATACTGCACATACAGAATATACTACGCCGCCCAAAATCTTTTTATTTTTCCATCTAAATATTCAGTTAATAATTTATGAATTTATTTTTTAAGGAGTATATTTTTTAAACAAAAACAAAAGGTAAATCAAATTGTAAAGAACAAAATAAGGAAAAAAATAATAAAATTTAAATTTACTAAAAAAAAAAAAAAAGAGAGTAAAAAAAAATATATATCTTTTTTTGCACACAAATTACAATTTAAAAAAGTTTTAAAATATCATATCATTAAGACGAATGATTTAGCTGATATAAATATAAATAAATAAATAAAGTACATATATGAAAAATGAAAAAATCAACTATTATTAATTATTATTATTATTATTATTATTATATGACTATTTTAAAAATATAAATATGTTTTTAATAATTATTTGATTAATTATAAATATTCACCATTTATTGAATTGTTGTAAACAATTTAATTTTTTACTTTAATATATGTAAGAAAAAAAAATGAAATAAAATATTTGAAAAAAAAAAAAAAAAAATGTATATATTTTTAAATGTTCATTTGAAAATATGTTTAGATTTCTTCTTAAAATGCCACCGCATTTCATACACATTTTCAGATTTAAATGAAAAACAAATTAACTATTCTTTATACTTTAAATATATTTTCACTACAAGTCTCATGGGAGTACATGTGTCTTTTTTCTTCTGTCATTATTTCTCATAAGAGCATTTCACGAGCAGTGTTAAGTGCTACCACAATTCTGAAAGTCCATATACAGTAATACAGTATGAGATAAGCACGAGATGAAGTTTTTAAATATCAATATATAGGTACAGTGACGTAAAGTGGTACTACTTTATGTTATTTCCATAAGGCCTTAACTGCATCGAATTAGTATGGAGTATAACTTAGAACTGCAGACATTGAACTCGACCGTATTTTATTGGAAGGATAGAAATAAAATGATGTACAGAAGTAGGACACAATGGTCACAGAGCTACAATATACATACTTTATTTTATGTTTTAAAAAGATAAAGTACATACATATACATATATAGGTTTTTCACATTCAGTTATTTTTTTCAAATAGGAATTCTTACTTTAAGAAAGTAAAATTGAGAGAAGTAAATTCTACTTGTAAAAAGATGAACTCTTTCTGTAAAATAAAGAACTTAATGTGAAGAACATATACATATATGTATTCAAATATCGAAATAAAATACGGTAGAAAAAAAATGTTGGTATGACAAACTGCATATAATACAGAGTTACATTCAAAAACAAATTTTAATAAAATGAAAATCGTCTCCATTTCAATTTTAATTCTCATTTCTCAATTCTCGGTCTGTTTATAAAGATTTGTGTAAAAATCTGGAATGGCAGCACGTAAGTTGTTTCGACTGATTTTTGTCGACAACAATCGAAGTCGTTACAAATTTATTATGGTAGCACGTAAGTTGTTTCGACTTTTTTCTGTCAAACTTGGTCGAATAAATATTTTTTAATAAATAAAAATTTTTAAAACATAAAACCATATAGTAAAACACCGACCAAATTTCTTTGTCACGACTTTTCAAAGTAAATGAAACGACTATAATGTGGTCGAAACAAACTATTATATGGTCGAAACAAATTACATGCTGCCGTTATAAGAAAAACTCGAAACAATTGCTTTGTTACAACTTACGTGCTGCCACTCCTAAACACCCTTAAAATGTACAATGTATATAGGGTGTTCCGAAAAACGTGGACTGTATTTCAAGGGGTGAAAGTAGAGATAATTTCCAATAATTCAAAAATGACTACCATTACGGCTAAAGGGTAAAAAGATCTTGAGAGGTGGACTTTTTGTCGTTATGATGAATGCTTAAACATTATTCTAGAGATATCAGATGCTGAGATATAACAATTTGTAGGCTGAAAAACATGGTGAAAATGAAAAAACGCAAAAATTACAATATCTCATAACAAAGCCGAAACGGAAAAAATGTAATATGGGATTTTCGACTGGAAATTTAACTCTACTTTCACCACCTTCTTTTTGTAGAAGGTTTCACAACTATTTTCTATCTTCTATCATACATGCACCTACAGTTTAATGTGGATTGCGAACCACTGAGTTTGTTGTAAGTAGAGACTTAAACTCAATTTTGGCTTACACCAATCATTTGTTTTTGAGTTACTTGTTGTCAAAGCAAGACTCGATCGGTTAAGAGTAAAGCACTTGAACCCATAAAAGCGTAAAGCTTATGGTACTCATTCAAAGCTGAGTGAACTTTTGGGGAGCGATAAGGTTGTGCTGCTGATTACAGATAAATGAAGAAGAAATATTTTAATATTTTTCTTCACTCGCCAGCAACCAGCATCGAACCCTAGACCGCCTGCTTCAGAAGCCAATACTCTACCTATTGAGCTACCGAAGCCCCTTGATATACAGTCTATGTTTTTCGTAATACTCTGTATAATATATAATATCATAGAGGAAATAAATAACATAATAGTCACCGTTAATCATATAACAAAAATTCATAATTTTTTAACCTCAAATTCGATTTAAAAATTACCTGAAATCCTGAAATTCGATTTTGATATGATTGCACAAACCATACAAATGTCGGTTGCTACATGTATTTGGGAAATAGATGGAGTGAACCAAGTGCAAACTTTAAACGTAGATGGCACTTTTTTTAGTTCAAATTTTGATGAAGTAGAATTTTCTTCATCGAAAAAACTTCTTAAGGTACGTGGACACGATAGAGAAATTCATGTAAAGCTCTACCAAAAAATATGTCATCCATTGTAGAGCTCTACGCAAACTGTTTACAGTGATAAAAAAATCTACTTAAAGTTTCTCTACGAAGCTTTTTAATAGAACTCTATCAAAAACTCTACGTAGTGTTTACATGGTAGACATTTTATTCTAGAGATTTTTATTACGGTTTTTTTTTTTTCTTTTTAAATGAAAATATTAAAAATGTCGGCTAGATAAACACAAACGTCTGCTGCACTTGCAGTTTATTTATTATTAAATAATAATTAAAATAAAATATTATAATTATTATAAAAAGTTATTATAAATATTATTATATTATATTATTATAAATTATAATATTATAAATAATATTATAAAATATTAAAATATTATTATAATATTATAAAATATTAAAATATTATTATAATATTATAATTTTATCATAATTTAATATAATATAATATAAATTTTATTATAATATTATAATTTTATTACAATATTTTATTATATTAAAATATTCACATACATAGTATGTATGTATTTTATTATATTAATATTATCATATTCAAAAATATTTATGATAGGTTATATCAAACAACAAAAAATCAGACGATATTCTTAATATCATAATATGAAAATTCTACCAACTTTATTTAACTAGTTAAATGTCCACCCATTTTCACCCACTTTCCCCCCTCTACTGTCCACTATTTAATCATTAAAAAACCTAAAAATTCGTTTTTTTAAGTCATAATATGAAATCTATTTTATTTCTTCAATATAATTTGTACATACATACATTGTGGCTGGAGACTGGTGCACGAATGGCCGGTGAAAGGGAACTTTGTTACTGATATTAGGGGAAATTGCAATTTTTTTACTTTTTTTTTTTAATTAAAAAAATTTGTGTCGAAAATTTGTTTAAAATGTTACATAATTTTAAAATAAACAGTCCATACTATATTTTGTAAAAAAAATTCAATTAAGACAAATAGACCATAAATAAATAAGAATAAGGGTTTGAAATTTTAAAACGCCTTAAGTGGCCGGTAATTGGGTCTCCTACCCTATGTAATTACATTGCGATAAAAAATATTTTTTCCATTGGGGACGAAAAATAATATTTTGCGGGGGAGCCAATAATTCGTTTTTCTGTCACTGGCACTGCTGTAACAGAGATACGTATATGTGAAAACGTATGTAGGTTGTATGTATATAATTTTATGTAAGTATTTTTTTAACAATTTATTTTCTGTTAAATGCTTTTTATTTTTATTTTTTTCAATGTTTTTGTATTTTTTTTTTCTTGTAGATTTATTAAATCCTTTTTTTTTTTTTATATATAAAAATGATATATGTATTTGTGTACATAGAAATTTTCAATTTTCTCAATTTTTAATTAAATATTTTACATATTTATGGCTATTCTGGTTGTAATTAACAGATTTTGCTAATTTTCATATAAAATTTACGAATAATCAAAAATTTGTATAAAAATTTAACAGAGTTTCAAGTTAGCAACATCTGATAATTACAGCCAGAATAGGCTTGATTATTTACCTACATTATTATATAAATTTGAAATTATTAATTGTCAGTTGCATAAATTTTTTTTAATTTATTGTAGGAGTACATTTCATTTAAAGCATAGATAGATGCAATGTTATCATGATCGAACAATTATTTGAAAAGCAAATACATACATACGTAAATATGTGCATAATCATTCATGTGTATCATTAAACATTTTTGTCATGCTATCGCTAAGATATTATTTGTACATGTAGGTAGTAGATACATGTTATCAAATTGAAATAATATGTACATACATAGTATGTGCGTACTTATTACGTAAATATTATACGTACATATAGTTTCAGTTCAGTACGTTTTTGTAAAAAATTTTTTAATTAGCTTAATTTTGTAATTTTGAAAATATTTCAATAATAACTGTAATTAATTTTGATACTTTTCGAAAAACACTTCAAAGTGTAAAGAAAAAAGATAATAATGTGGACGAAAAATTTTTGAAAATCGAATGTGTTCTTTTTTTAAATTTCTAAAATTTAGAATCTTTCTTTGCAAATTGAAAAAACAGTAAGTACTACATCTTATTTTTGCTCAAAATTTTTTATTAATTTTTTTCTAAAATAATTTTCAATTTTTAAAAAAATCAGGGAATAAGAAAATCGGTATAAAAATAAATAAAATTTCTTCCTTTCATCAAAAAATTATGAATTTGGTTAAATTATCTTCTATGGTACAAAATTTAAACAAAAAAGAGTGGTCTTTTATGTATGGTACAGGTGGTCTTTTGTGTATGTAAAAAACGATATATATGTATGTATGTATGTTAATATGTACAACGTATACGAACATATAGGTAAATCAAAAAAATTATATACATACATTAATTTACACTGCAATCACGCATATTAGTGAATACATAAAACAAAATGCGTAAATATATTGAATTTGGCTTAATCATACATATCTTTTTATCTTTTGAAATTATCAAGAAAAAATACGTATGTATGTAATGTATGTATGTATGTAATTTGGCTTAATCATACATATCTTTTTATCTTTTGAAATTATCAAGAAAAAATACGTATGTATGTATATACATATGTATAAAGCATGTACGTATAGGATGTGCATACATACATACATATGTTTTGCAATGTGTACAACTTTAATGAAATCATTAATATATTTTATTAAACAAAATTAATTCTATTGGAAATTATAACATTTTTATTATCAATAAATTTATTTAACGTTTATTTTTGCCTGGTTTTTCATTTTTTTTTTTTGCTTATTTTTGTTTTATGTTGTTTTCATTATCCTCACCCAGATATCCCTATACCATGTTATAAAATGGGACTAGTCCAGTTTTTATTAGCTGATACGGTTAAACCGACAAGTCAGCTTTTGACAAAACCAAAATTTTTTTTGTGTGGACAAAAAAATTATATTTTTGGATTGGATATCGAATAAATATACATACATACATATATGTATGTACCTACCTATATACTTCAATGTAAGCTTATGTAATACGTGCTATACGTGTCGGCTTAAACATGTTGCGTATGTTAGATTTATTCTATATATTGGCATGATTTATTTGATAATTCTCACCGAATATCCACATATTTTTTTGAAAGATATCGGATATCGTCCAATTTATAGCATCATGTATAAACATGTGCCTGAAAATTCTCAATACCTACTTTTTATCTCAGAAAGGATGATTTAAAGGGGGAAGAAGGCAAATTTTGTTTGGAATGATTTTTTACTATAGGAATATTTAGAGCTACACGAAGAACATACATATGTACATATGTATTTTTCAAGGTGATTCTTGAAAATTAATTTTTTTAAAATTAACCCCTTTTCCACTTCGCGTTTCGATCTTATCGAGATATCTATCACTCTTATGATTTGAATACGCCGCCACTACAAAACCTAACATATCCTGTAAATATACATATTTATATATTTATCATACAAAACCTATAAATCTACTTACATACATGTATACATACATAAAACAGTATGTGTACAAAAATTGTATATCGTTGTCTAACATTAATTACGTACTGTACGTACGTTATGATAATTTTATTGAAAAAAAATTTTTACAATGCAACGATTATTCAAATAAATTTTCTAATAATTAAATAGATTTTCATTATTTTAAATTTTTCATCCATTTCATGGTACCTAATGTTCATTGTATCATTCACATATTTTATAATGTTTGCATTGTATAAGCAGCACATTATACATAACTGGTATATCTATATTTTACATTTGCATATAAGATAGTGAATTTCATATTTTTTATATCTATTTTGTATACATACATACATACATATGTACATATGTATGTACATGTGTATGTATGAATGTACAGGACAAAGGTAATAGGTGACTCTATATAATTTCATTCCTATACAATTTACATTTTTACATGCTCTTCATACTTTATATACAAAAAAGTACAAATATATATGTGTATACATACATGCATATGTATGTATAAGGATATTATAAAATTATGTAAATAACAAAGTCGATAAAGTATCTAGAGAATATAAAAGATATTATACGTATATGTTGGTACAAAAAAAAAAGAAGTTATATTTATTCAGATTCAATTTTTCTACTTTTAACAATATTTTCACTTGTTTCTTGTTTGTACACACACACAAACAAACCATGTATATAAAATAATTTTATTTATTCTGAATGCTGGGAATTTCTGATTTAATAAAATCAAAAAAAAAAAATAAATTTTTTTTTTTTTTTTTAACTTCTTGAAAACCAAAATTGAATTATTTTATTTAATAATAATGTACGTATTCAACGGAATACATAAATAAAAATCACTTGTTATTAACTTTTTTTGTTTTATGTTTTTTAAATAATTTATAATGTACGGCCTTTTATAGTTAGATATCATATTTAATTGTGTGTATAAATGAGAGAGAAAGAAAGAGGGGAATTTCAATAAGTCCAGTCAATGTCATACATATTTCATTTTACTGTATATGATGCAAAAATCCTAAAACATAAATGATAAATACAAGTATGTATATGCATAAAGATTAAATGATTAATTGGAAATTATCAAAATATAAATATACATATGTATATATGTTTATGTACATATCCTTAATTTTATTGTGCTTTTGATAATTTCATTGTATTCTCCAATATAATAGTGGATAGTGTCTATAAGAGCGTAATTCAACGTGTGACAATTTTATTGAATACATCAATAGAGGAGTAAGAATGAAGATATAGATCCTATCCTGTTGTGAAACTTTTGTTTTTTTAGCATGACCCATCACCTATCAAGGTTTTCTACATTTGTTCTGTATATTGAAGTTCAGGTAAAATATACATTATATATATCGAACCAAATCGAACTAAGGATGATCGTTTCCTATATATGTGTACATAAGTATGTGTGTAAAAATCTTTAAAAAATCTCAGTCGTAAGTGGATGACAGACATAAAACAAGTAAAAAAAAAAAAAAAAAAAAAAAATTGAAACAAAAAAGAAAAAACTAAACTGAAGAAAATAACAACAAAGTAAGAATGCTAGCACCGGTAATGGAGACATTGGATGAGCTATTAAAAGTTTGTAAACATAAAAACAAACTTTAAACTCAATTAACCCAAATTTAAAGTTCGCTTTTTGAAAATTGTACTAATACATATGTTTGTATATACATATGTACATAGAAATACATATGTATATGAAAAAAAGGAAAATAATTGCAAAAGCAAATGTTTATGCTGAATTACAAATACGTGTTATGTATGTGCATTTTTTTGTATACGTATTTTTGTACTTATACATTCGTTTATGTATTCGCATATATTTTGCTTACATTTTTAAATTTATGTGCATAAATATACATACAATATTATACAGGATGTTACATAATTAAATATGTAGTATAAAATGTATTTGTATTAAAAATTTCAAATTTTATTTTTTAGACAAAAAACATTACATATGCAATTATCCATTAAAATTAATTCATTTGACTTTGAGATATGCGTGGATTGAAAATTTTTAACTTATATGACATCATTATTATAATTATAATAGAATATCTTTAAAATTATCCTGTATATTTGGATGAAAAGCGAAATTTTTGAAAATCGTTAATTTTGATTGAACTTACTTTTTTCTGGAAGGACTAAAGTCTCAAATTGAATGTTTTTTGTATTTAAAAAAAAAAAAAAAACAGAAAGAAAGAGAAAGAAAGAAAAGTGTTTTGTCTGTAATATATCCTTAAAATCTGAGACACACTGTATACATGAATCTTGTACACATACATATATATACATATGTATGTACGCATAAACATTTATTTAGATATTATAATTTTGAAAGAAGAAGACGTTTTAGATGAGTAACTTTTTTAAGCAAGACTGTGAAAAGTAAAGCGTTTACGACTAAATATACTACATACATACATACTCGTACATACATATATTTGTTATGAAAATGCAGCTAAGTATATTGCTGTTGATAGCACATTTTTAGAATGGATTATGGTTTTAACTTTGAAACAAATAAATAAAAAAAAAATAAGGAATCAAAATAATGATAGTAAAAACAAAAAAAATAAGAGAAAATTTGAAAAATAAGATAAAGAGAAAATTAAAGGCAAAAAAAAAAAAAAAGAAAAGAAAAGAAACTTTGAAATCCTTATTTTGTGGGTGAGTTGAATTATTTTTGTGTCGATTTAACTTAATAGAATTTTGGTTTTTCTTTCTTTTTTTTTTATAAAGTAAAAGTATTTTAAAATGAATTTTTTAATGGATAATATTGATAATATTTAAAAGATTGGATATTATCAAGAAAACTTTTACTTGCTTTTTACATATTAAATAATATATATACCAATTAGAAGATTAAATGATTATTCAACCTAATTTTATTTTGTTGTTTCATATAACATCATGTAAAACAAAAATGACGAAAAAAATTATAATTAACATAAATAAATTTAAATTTGAAAGTTTTGTTTTTCTTTATTTATCAGGCTTGAATTAAATAAGACTGTATTCTGTTCACTAATTAGATGCAGTTAATGTAAGTATTTTTTCTTTTCTTGTAATTTTTAATTGAAGTGATTCACGACCTTTATGTCTTTATAATGTTTATAGAAATTGAAATGAAGTTTTTGGTATTATTCTACGTAATTTCCATAAGACCTTAACTGTATATATTTGTATGATTAAATAAATGGAATTTTTGTTTTTGAATTTTAATTTAAAATGAAAATTTAATTTTTTCCCAAAATGTATTTTGAATCCTATAGTACATACTCTGATATAATATGTATGTCCTTAATGTTTAAATATCTTTTCGTTGGTCCACTTTTCTTTCTTCTGTCATATACGTATACATGTGTATGTATGTATGTATATTGCCACATGTAAGTATGTATGTGTACAAATAAAAAATTTTAAAAGAAAAAAAATAAATGTCCTTTGTTCAATATGAACATATTTTTATACTACCATTAAAATATTTTAATATATTTTTTTGGAATATATGTATATATATATTTATTTTTTTTTAACAGAAAAACAAAAAATTGATTATAATTATATAATTATGTAAATTTAAGAAAATCATTAAATATGCATGTATATAAACACTAAATACGTGATGATAATAAAATACACATAAATATAATGTGTTAAATAGCGAAAATCAAATATACTTACATATGTATATGTACATATACATAAATGAAAAAATAAAATTTATAGTAGCGTGTAATAATTTAGTAATAAAATGAAATGCTATTTAATTTTTATGTTTAATATAATAAAATATTTAAGTAATTTAATTAAATTTCATTAAGAATATTTACCATACATATATATGTATATATACATACATATATATTTTTTGTTTTTTAAATAAAATTAAAATTGAAAAAGAAAATCATAATAATAATAAAATGAATGAATAAGTTAATAATGCAATAAGCTTATTTGAATTTATAATTATATGTATATTGATAAATTATATAACGTATAGTTTTTAGATGTACATATGTATGTATGTATGTACTTAAAAAGTCAATTAAATCAATTAAAGCTATATACACGTACAGTATACGTTTAAATATTGAATGTATTTTATTTATTTATTTATGTAGTTTAAATTATAAATATAGAAAATAATTTATAAATAGAATAAATGTAGTGGAAATCACTTATTATATTTAAAACGGATAAATTATTGCTATAATTAACATGGTACACATGTACAGCGAATACGTGTATAAAATGATCCTCATCTATACAATTATAAATTATAAATGTGAATACATATATAATTGAGGAAAATACAGGTGAAATCAATGATTTGATATAATTTTAATTTATTGACATTTTCAATTGTATGTACATATTTAATACTGTTTAATATACAATAAAGCATATATACTATATAAGTACGTATGCCTACATACATATGTATGTGTTAGCTAATTAGAATTATTTTCGCTATTTATATTATATACTCGAAGAAATAAATGATAGATTTTTTTTTTTTTTTGTGAATTTATCTGATTAAATATTTATTGATATTTAAGGCTATTTTGGTCACAGTTAACAGATTTCGCTACTTTAACATTTTACTAACTTTTATGCAAAATTTTTTATACTTTCGTAAATTTTGTATGAAAGTTAATAGAATGTAAACTTAGCAAAATCTGCTAATTATGATCAGAATAGCTGTAATTAATTTATGAAATTCAAAAAAATATATGATTATTTATGTTTTCAATTTTTATTATTAAAGTATCTAACACTTGCAAGAATTACTGAAAAGAAAAAATTTTTAAATGTAGTTTTTGTTCGGTTTTTTTAGTTTTTTATTTTTATTTTTATTTCAGCGTTTAAATTTAGGAAAAAGAAAATAGCACGTATGATACATATACATAGGAGATGTTTTGTGTATGCTTTTTTACTCTTATTTAATGCTCATCTTCATGCTTAGGATACAAACGAAATAATTCTAATTTTCCACTGCCATAATTTTATATGGACACCAAAGTTGTCATATTGTATCCAAAAAAAGAAACGTGTTTTGAGATATAAAAAGATTTTTTTCTTCTTTCTTTTCGTTTTTGTTATCTATAATATTAGTAATATAGCCTCCGAATAACTAAATACACAATCTGCATTATGTATGTTTGTTTACAAAAGTGCCAGTTAAAGTATGTATACGTACATATTTTTGTATACATATATACTAATACCGTTAGAATTATATAACGTGTAATGTGTGGTATTGTATATATGTTTATACATTACAACACATTCACATGTTGTTATACGTGTGTTTGCGATGTATATGTATATAAGATATTTTAAAAAATTTGATGTTCTATCAGGAAGTTACAAAACGTAAACTGCATACCATGTGTACATATGTATGTGTGCAAACAAATTATATAATTTTTAAAATCTAGGATGTGAATCTAGGATGTTTTGTAATAACATTGAAATTGTATTTAAAATGTTTCATTCTGGTAAATAAATGTTTCTAGACCTTTATGATTTTTGTTTTCCTTGTCAAACAGAATTTTTTAAAGTTTAACGAATCGGTTGTTCTCATCCGATTTTAATGAAAATTACCTATGTATACCTTGTTAGAATAATTAACGATTCAAATCTCATCTTTGATTTTTAAATAAATACAATTTAAAAACGTGAGACAGATTAAAAGATATTTATTTTGTATGCTTTAAAATTTTCAAATTCCAATATCTTAGAAGGAGAGTGAGTTTTCAAAAGGTGAGTTTAAGATGGTGTTTTGTTAGAAAAAAATTTAAACTTGAAAAAGATTAGGCTGAAGTTTCTTTTAGGACCCATCGCCAATTTTTATGAAAATTTTTACATACACTATACTTGATGAATCTAGTTGCAAAGTTTCAAAAAAATCGGTGGTGGGTCCTAAAAGGAACTCTTACCAAAAAAATTGAGTTAGTCAGATTTGTCCTGATATATCCTGTATATTTTCTACATGATCTTCAATATTATAAATTTTAAAATTACATATTTGTTTCCTTTAAGAAGTAAAAATGTTTTTTCAAAATAAACTAATTAGAATTTTAAGCTAATTTTACCTTTTATAAATATTATTTCAATAGATGTATTAAATACAAATAGAATATATAGTATGTACCTATAGGTATGTGTGTCTATGAATATTTGATTTTACTGTAAATTTACTATACTATATGAACATTTTTTTGAAGTAATAGAACAAAAAATCAAAATAAAATAAAGTAACAATCCCTGCAGATAAAATGGTTGTTTGCAACTTTTTTCGTTTTTTTTTTCTTTTTTAAATTTAAACAAATAAATGGATGGACATAACTATATAGCATAGCTATAAATCATTGAACATAGGCACTTTTACACAATTGTTTTGGATCGTTCTGGTATTGTCTTTTATCGGAATAGTTTGTATTTACCGTGAATACAAATAACAAATATTTATATGAATGTGTGCGAATGCGTATATACATCAGTACAATGAATAGATAAGTATGTATAGTATAATGCTGGAAAATATTGCAAAAGAAAATTTATAAAAGAGGGATTAATCTTCATTTTTATAAATTTTTGTAAAATTTAAACTTTAATGACTTGTTCTCATTCAACGTTGATTAAATTTTTACAATTTAACACAAAGAAATTCTAAAAAATATTTTTATGTATTTGAAATTTTATATCTCAGGCGGAGTGGATTAAAACGGGAAGATGAAAAATATTACATGTGACAATTTTTCGTTAGGAAAATAAAACATAGTTTGTGCTTTGTACCATTTATTCTCGAACATTCTGTGTACGTACGTTACATTCACACTTCTATTATGTACATACATATAAACAAAAAAAAAAAAAAATCATATGTGATGTGTATTGCCAGGACGTTTAGCGAATAAACATTAAAAAATATATGTACATATCTATGTATATATTTTTCCTTTTTTTTTTTTAATAAAATCCATCTTTAATATCGTATAATAACTAAAAGTTTATTATTATATTTAAAATCCATATTCCATATTGTTTTAAATTTTTATTTTGCATTTTAATGTTCGCATACATGCATGTATAATACAAAAGGATAATAAAATATAAATATGTATAGTTCTTTTTTGATAATTTTTTGTTGCAATCATTCTAATGGCCTCTTTGATTAGAAACTTTTTTCCGTTTAGCTACTCAATTTGAATGTGTATATTCTTCTTCTTCTATTCTGTATTTCACTATTTTGACAATACGACAAATAGAATACACGTATGAATGTACATATGTATGTATATTCGATATGTATAATTTATTTTATACATTAATTCACAGTTAGGTACTTTATATCTATTTTTTATGTTGATTTTTTATAGATGTTTATATTCATTTATTATTGTCATGCGTCTAATTTAGTTGATATTTGGCAAAACAGCTTGAATACAATTCTAACTGATTTTATTTAAATTTAATTTAAAATGCTAATTTTTTGTATATTATTTTTATTGGCAGTCAGGAGATGAGCATTAATTTGATACAAAACTGTGCAGTTAAATAAAACATACTCGAATTTTTAATTCGTTGATTATGTAGAATCAATATGTTAGTTCACATTTTTCGTTTGTAAGTTATACGTATGTATAATTTTCATTGTCCAAATATTAATGTGAGTAACTGTACACGTATATATACAAGCTATAACTCCAGTGTGGCTTATGTGTAGTCTCGTCGCTTTGGTAGAGCAGCACCATCTAACCTAATCTGAGTAATCTGACTAAACTAATTTAAATGTACATGCATGTATACAAAATGCAGAATGCTGTATATGCATATGTGTACAAAATACAGATTCGAAAATTTCATTTATTTCATTTTAAAAATTTTTATTAAAATTTGAACTTTATATGATTTGATTTTTTTTTTTTTTTTTGTTTTTATATGCACATAATATCTCTATTCATATGATACATATTTAGATGTACTTGTAGAGATTTACTTACATATGGTCTATTAAAAAATTTTTTTCATGAAATTATTGTTTTAAAATATTTGCAATAATAAAAATTACGTGTATAAAAGAAAATTTAATTTTTCAATTTAGTATTATTTCAGATTTTTACTTTAAATTTATAATATAATATATGTATGGATATCTAGTAATAAATATTTATAGTTTCATCGAATTTTCTTTATTTTATTCATTTTTTTTTGCATCAAAATTTTAAAATTTCATTCTCAGATAAGTTGGTATCCATATACCTACATATGTACATATTATGTACATACTGAAAAAAAAAAATGTAGGGAGGCGGAAGGGCAGAAGGTGGGTTGTTGGGTATTGAATACATCAATATTGCTGAAAAAAAGCTATACGAGTAATTAGCAACAGAAAACGATAAAAAATTTTAAAAGTATAGGTATAATTAATAATATTTTATAATGAAATTATCAAGTCAGTAAATAATATAGTGATAATATTTAAAGATAAACTTCCTTTTACGTCTCATTACCCTCTTGAAAATTATTCTTTTTTTTTTTTAAATTTTTTTTTTTCAAGTCTTTTATTATACATATAAAAGAAAAGTAAACAAAAGAAAATGAAATTTTGTCCATTTTTCATCGTAATTATCTTATCATTATAATAAAATGTAACTATGATATTTATTATAACTAACTTTTTATATACTTATGTTATGTATTTATTTCATTTCGACTCCTATATACATACATATGTACCTTTTATCAATACCATAATAAAAAAATTTTTTTTTCTTCATTTTCCTCAATGTATGGTTTTATATACATACATATGTACATAATATATTATGGAATTAAAATTAGGCCCTACACATAAGCTACTTACTTATTATATATTATAAATCAACAAACTGCAATATTTCTATTAATAATACTGAAAATAGTTTAAAATTTTATGGTAAACAGCGAACACGCTTGTGTTAATAATTCTAATTTTCATGATAATTGAATGGAAAATTAGAAAGAAAATTCCTAATTGTGATTAAAAATTCCTAAAATTTCAGAGAAATTAAAAAACAAAAAAAAAATACAATTTAGAAATAATAAATTACCATTTATTATTCATTTTAATTAAAAATCAAATAATTTAATTTGTATTAATTTCAATTTTCATTAATATGTATAACATTAAAAAAATCACGAATGTAAATTTTTATAATTAACCTTTAGGAAACCATTTTAAATATTTGCACAGTTTTTATAATTGAATTAATTAAAAAAACAAATCATGTACCTACATAATTAAAAAAAGGGTATAAAAATTAAAAATGAAAAAAAAGTTAATGGCACGATATTTATGTAGGCTCTAAACAAAAATTATATCTATAAATGTAAGGCTATGTATATAGCAAATACATACATGTATGTATGTTTGTATGTATATGAAAAAGTCTCATCAGGGAGTCAGACATATTGTTATTTTAATGCTTACCTATAGGAAATGATTTATGTGCTAATTTTTTGTGGTAATTAAAGTAATTAGGAAGAGATTTTCATTTTTGTTGGGTATAAGCGATTCAAGAAGGATATACACACATACATACATACATTGTACATACCTATATAGTTGAAAAATATTTGCACATTATAAAGAATATAAAGGAAACAATTAATGAAGTCATCTTAATGTATTTTTTGAGGTTTTCTTTTAATAAAATTAAAAAAAAAATAATAAAATAAAATCTAGGAATTAGAAAATAAATTGGTCATTATGACATTATAATATACAGTAGGTATATTCTACAATTTATGATATAATACCTGATATGTATAATAAATTTATGAAGAAAATATTTTATGTAGTTTGAGGTAATCAATATTCTTTTGTCTTAATTTATTTTGTTTTTTTTTAATTATAAGCATTATACTACTTAATGGCTGTATATAGGGTGTTTTCAACAATAGAACCAACTATGTGTAGATAGTCTGTGGCTGGTGATATTACAGTTAACAGCCTATATGTTAATACTAAATACTATTGAAGATGCGCGACTAAAATTACCATATTTAAAATCGGTTTAATTTCAATTCAATTCAAATTAGGTACTTTTAGGCGATTGCATATTTTTCCACATTTTTCTGTAGATCTTCGTTCCTTTTTTGGTAGTTTAGCCGATATCTTTTATTAGTTTTAAAAATGGAATATTGAAATTTATGTGTCATTTTCAATGATATGTATCATAATTACCATCAAGACTTTTTTTGTCTTTTTTATATAAAGCAAGTTATATTACTTTTTGAAATTGTATTTTTTTCTTTTTTTTCTTTATTCAAAAGATATTTATATCGTTGTTATCTAATGTGATCTATTAATGCTTAAAGCATTGTATGTATGTTCGAAAAATAAAGTTTTAGAATAAATAAAACAGACGTCTTTTTTTGTTAAATGTTCTATTTACATAAGAGTATTTACCATGTGTTAAATAATACATGTAAGTATGTATGTAGATATCTTATACATATGTACATATGTAAGTAAGGTGAAGTTTTGGAGAAAACTTTGCCGTCCATTTTCTCGGGTAATATACTCCTACACATATAATTAATGTATATATACATATGTATGTATTGTGTATGATATATGTATGTATATTGTATATGTACATGTGTAAATCCATCTACACATTATACGTATATGTATAAACCATACGAAAAACATGAAAATTACATAAATGTGAAAAAAAATAAGTAGGCAAATATTTTAGTTTTTTTGAGAAACAATAGGTACAAACAGATAGTAATAAGTGCATTTTGATAATTTTTATATAAAATAACTTAAACTTGTACTACATATATTACTATATAACCTACTTATGTATAACTTAGTAAATTTAACAATCTTATAAAATAATCTGAAATTTTACGTTTATACATACACATATATGAGGATAAACTTTTTCTTTCCCATTTAAAAACGATTGTGTGTGTACGTGTGTCATGAAATTTATTACGATAACCTTGATATGCACAGAAGGATACAAACAAATATATATACATACCTATTTACATGTACATATTTGAAATACTCAGATTTATATGTACATATGTATGTATTTATACAAAGGGATATCCAGTCCGTAAACGAATACGTATGTACATATGTGGGATGTTCGTTTAAATTTATTCCAAGGATAAATTCGAGGTGTTTTGTTTAATGTGATTGCGTTTCAGTGGTTTAATAAATCAATTTTTCAAAATTGTAAATTTATTCTGAAAATATGTACCTACCTACTTCATTTTATAATAAAAATCATTTTTCAATCACAATACGGTATCCTTCAATTTTCACGAAATTTATTTTTGTTTGAGAGATCCAAAGTACAAAAAGGAAACAGGGTTACTTACATACATTCTTTGTACGTACATACATACATACATATATTTGAAAATTTCGAATTCTAGTTAATTTAGAAGTGGTGGATTTTAACTGTATTGTTGTAAGAGAGGGTAGAGGGAAGTTGTGTATTGATGATATTTTTCCAGAACGTGTCTTTTTTTTTTAAATAGAAACATTTGAGGTGAGTATTTTGAGGCAATTACGCTGGAATACGCATACAGTACGTACACGTACAGTAAATTACTTACATACACATCATACAGTTATACACATCATTTACAAATACTAACATATGAAACAAGAAAATATAGGTACATTACATATCTGTATTTGTATTTAAAATAATTACTGTTACGTTTGTTTACCTGTAAACAAATTTTTCAATGTACGTAATATGTAAACAAATAGTCACATATAAACATAAAATATAATACATATATGTATAATACGAATTACATAATATATGTATGTACATATAAGTACTTATGTACCTACATATGAAAGGTGTATGTATACTTAGGAATACAATAACGTCTACAAAAATACTTAGTTCATTTTTCTCCACAATTTAACCATATTTAACATTGCTTGAACAATTATTTAAAACATTACATTAATTGAATTATAACTGAAGTATTAATTAATTTACTAAAGAATTTTTAAAATTATGAAATTCTCTTGACATATATTGTTTCATTATAAAATGAACTTAATTTTATAATACGAGTACATTAAGATGAATATTTAAAATAAGTTCGAAAATCTTTTAATGTAGGTACATTACAAAATTATTATGAATATGCATTAACAATTTGTGTATATAGGTAGGTATATGTGTATACAATTTTATATGAATTTATAGCATGTTCATTTGTTTATTACTTTAAAACTGAATTATTTTAAATTGTAAATTACAGATTTATTTTATACCAACCCTTTATTATGTATTAAATGTACGTACTAGAACAATTTTATACATTTTATAACACATATCACATTATGAGAAAAAATATATTTATATATGTATGTATAAATAATATACATATGTATGTATGCTCAGTACATAGCATATAGTACGTATAAAAAAAAATTATTAATAATTGCAAATATAGTAAATCATTGTTTTATAGCTTTAGAAATACATTTCAGGATATCCAGAGCCCACTCATCATGTCTTATATTTATTTATGGTGATACGTGTATATGGACATATATTATTAAAATGCACATTATATTATACATATACCTACCTATGTATATATTTTACTGTATTTTGTGTGTGGCTGTAGCTGACACACATTATACAAAGTAATATTATATGCAAGGTGTTTTGCAGAATAGTATTACAAATTGCATTTATCTTGAAGTTAAACAAAAAATCATTCCATATGACTGTACTCTTTCATAAATCCATCTTTCTTTAATAATTTACATGAGATAAGTATATGGTCTCATTACATTGATTATATTGTAAGTATAATAAAGCTAAGACTTATACATACATTGTATATAGAGTTCATCTTCGTAAAATTTTTGTTTTGAAACCTTTGTGATTGATTTAAATCTTTTCAATTTGAGATGCTTTTCGGTTATGATGAATAAATTAATAAATAAAATTTAATTCAAAATATAACTGCTTTTAATAGAGAAATATTTCAAGCTTTAAAAAAAATAACAATACTATTTTTTCGGATACCCTGTATATGTATAATATTTCATATTTAATATCATACGTACAATTGAAGTACATATTTACATACATATAATAGCATAACAGATAATAACAGTGTTTATAACTTATATAGCATGTACGATACATATCATATGTATATGCAAATTTATACCTATATGTACGTATGTATAAGAAGATACAAACATAATTTCATTATTTTAAATGCAACAAATGAATAAATTTGAAATTCTAAATTTAACAAAATGTAATCCAGTAAAAATTTTTTATGTATTTCACTTATATGCTTATGTGAAATTGCAATAGAGGAAGTGAAAAAAAAAAACAATGACTGTAAAGTTATTATCAGAAATATTAAAATTTTTAATTTTAATGTAACATTTATCAAGTATACATATGTAAATACGTATACATGTATGTGTGTATATATATTTTTGAACAAAAAATTTATTTTGCGTAATATTACATACATATGTACATATTAGATATTTTTTTAAAGCTCAGAGAATGACAATTTTTTATATCTAAATATTTAAAGTTATTCTATAAGAAAGTCCAAAATTGTCAGTTTTTGCAAATTTTTTATTCATTTATGCTACTTACGTATTCTTTTTGAACTCAAATCAACACAGATGTATCAAAATGGACAATAATAAGATAATTTGTCTTTTTCTTTATAACTATATGTCATTCTAAAACAAACGATTATGATACACATATTTAATCATCAGTTTTCAAATGACCGTTTAATGAACTAATGGTATAGATATGAAATTTTTGAATGTTTAATCATACAAAAATTAATTTATAACATATAGGTAATTACGTTAAAGTACAAGAACGTTTAGTGAAGGTCAAGGTTTGTCATCATCGATGATGATGATGCTAAAATACGTAAGCAAATATCTTGTACTATTGTATAGTATTGGTTTTTATTACTATATTCTGTAAGCTTTACGGTCATGGGTTCAAGTGCTTACTAATACCGATCGAGTCTACTTGCTGACTGACAACAAGTAACTCAAACAAATGATTGGTCATGAAAAAAATCATCGTAATGATGATTAAGCCAAGGCTCATAAAGGGCTGTAGTGCTGAGGGTATGTGTTCTGTTACAATGATTGTGGTGTGTTTTAATTTTAACAGATGTATTTTTATAAGAAAGTCATGTATGTATACTGTATCGAATAAATTAGTTCATTAATAAAATTTAAAAGAATTTATCTCTTATTTAAATTGAAACAATTGGTAAATTTAAAATTGTTGCCCGTTTATCCTTGCCAAATATTAAATTTGTTTTCCATTGAATAAATATGTACATACATATGTATGAATGTATGTATGTATATGTACATATGTAATAATATTGAATTTTCGAAAAAGTATATTTTATTAAATTTCACTGAAATATTCTGCTTTAATACGAATGCTTTGTGTATATGTTATAAACATGCTGCATACTACTACATTAATTCAAAACGATGAATTTCATTTTAACACCAGCAATTTTATTTGGGTATACATAGCTAAAAGAATGAATAACTCAGATGAATAATTTTCAAAGATTTTAAATGTACGTTACTTCTAAAAGTTATTTTTGCAATATTTTGTTTATACATATGTACGTTATGTACAAAAGGAAACAAGAATTTTATCGCTGTAAAAAATAGTGTGATAAATGATTAGAAATTGTTGGAACATTAAAGGATATTCGTTTTCTTTTTTCTCTATAGTTTGCTACTGATAGATGAATCAATTGAATTGTTTACTTTAAATAAAGTACAAGAATATAAGACTTTTTTTTTTTTAATTTTTAACAATACGATTTTTTTTTTTTTGTGGATGAGTATTTTCATTTCATTGTTAATAACGCATGTGTGTTTTTTTATGTAGTGTAGAATTAACAAAAGAGTTAAATTCACTTTTTGAATGGTAAAATTAATGGGATTAAGCGGTTTGAGATTTGACAAAAGTTTTGTATTCTCTGTGCTTCATTTATGTATAATAGATATCATGATCATGAAGTTTTAATGAATTGTAATGTAATTTTCTATAGTGAATTTCCAAAACTTTTACAAAAAAAAAAATTTTTTTTAGGTGCTTGCATTTGGTTTGTTTGAACTTTTGTTGGCTTTGTAATATCCTTATATCAGTGGATGTATAATGTATGCTTCAATATATCTACATCAAAGGATTTTACATTAATATATCATGAATATTGTGGACCATACAATACAAAAATTTTGATTGAAAGAATAATTTTTATAATTTTATTGTGATGATTTTGCAACAATCAATTATAATTAATAACAATTTCATTTATAAATTTTTATTTTTTATTTTTTTAAATTTTCCATGTTTTTTGAAAATAAATTAGTTATTTTAGTTAATTTTACGATTTTTTTGCTCAGAAACACTCTAGGACACCCTGTATATTTGTATCAATGTAATTTTTAATTCATTTTCACAGTTTAAAACTAGTCCAAGGAGAACTGAATTGTGAGGTAATTAAGTATTTGAAAAAAAAAAAAAAACGTAGCCTGTTTGATAAAATAGTATTTGTCTTTATTATAAAAAAAAAAAAAAACAGCGTGTTGCTCTGAATATTGAACTATAAATTTTAAAATATTCAACAAATATGATTAAAATCAAAGCTTATGTTAAAACTGTTGAAATTTATTAAATTATCCTTTTTCGTTTATTCGATTCGTTCCATTCATTCATCCATTCATCCTTAGGTCATGTGGTTTGTTGTTTGGCAAAAAATATAAAAATGAATGTGTACGTTGATCAATAAGCGTGCTTTTTTTTATCAGTGTCAATTGTTACAAGCTAAGAAACTGTGACGGTTATAATTAATAGATTTTAGGAAACATGAACAGAAAATACTATTTAGTTAATATTTGCATAATATGTATATTCCCAAGTTAAAAAGTATGGACAATGCCTGTTTTCATACAATACATTTATGTACCTATATATGCAGTTTGTAATGCGTATATAAAAATGACGAGAACAATAGAACAGAGATGATGATAGTTTATTGATCACATATTCTATATGCAATAATAATAAAGAATGAAAAATTGCATACATTTATATATTATGTACGTATACAGGATGTTCAACAAAAAGTTTTAAAAATACGTTTTTATTAAAAATTCAAAATATTTTTAGTAAAAAAATTATTTCATACTACTCATACATACATAGTATATCTTAGAACTCACTCTTTTTAAATGCTCTTTTCAAGTTTGTGAATTATAGGGACTTTGTGGTGTAAATTTTGGAAATAACACAATACAAAGAATTGCTCTGAAAATTTTCAAAAATATTGAATTTGATTTGTTTTAACAAAATAAAGGGCGAAGAGTTACAAAAACAACATTAGTACTACTTTTTCTTCCGTTATCATTGTCAAAAAATAAATGAATCCGTAAATTCTAATGTTCTACATGTTGACTAAATTGTTAAGATTAACCACAATCTATTCATCTTTCAGTTTTTTGTTTGTTTCAATAAAATTTTCACCTTTGAATTTTTGTATAATCACCCTACAAATATGAATATATGTACATGTATATGTGTATGTGTATTTTGTGAACATAATTTAAAATGCAGTATTTCTTTGAATTTATCGGTATAAATATTTTGGAACTTTCGAAAGACACATCATTTCATGTGTTGCAATTTCAATACATACATATATACGCTTATGTATATATGTGCACGTAAATAATGAATATGCTCGAGCATGTAAAAATATAGAATTTATTCTAAGCACGAGGTGTTATAAATATATGTTTGTACACATATGTATGTATGTATGCATATCTACATACGTATGTACTATGTATGTACTTATATATGTATATGTATAGCGCATATTCTTATCATTGGAAAAATATTTAAAAAAATTTTACATAATAACGGAAGTTTAATATATGTATGTACATATGTATGTATATACATCAATATACATTATAAATGGTATGTATGAATGTAATATGTATATACTATGTATAATGTTTCCCATGCAGCAGAACATACCACATTTTGTGGTAATTGCACAGATTTTACAAAGAATCTATAGTGTTTACAAAATGGCTAAGATGAAGATATTTTATTCACATTGGTATCCACATATGGCTTATTGTGGCAAAAAAAAATTTTTTTTCTTCTTCAACAGTTCATTATTTTGTATATGTACATACATACATACATATAATACATTTTCACTATACATATGTATATGGACGTGTATATGTAAAAGTTTAATCATATTTTCATTAAAAATATCCATTAAAAAAAAAGTATCAATGTATTTGTTTAAGTTATTTAAGTTATTCAAGATACATAATGTAGTGTAGTTTTATATTTTAAAATTTTTTAAATTTCTTTTAATGTTTAAAACAAGAAGATTCAAGTAATTATAGAGCGTTTTTAATATTTTGTATCGAAATGTATGAAAATGAATTTTTCTAAACTCCAATTTCATCTTATTCTTAATAGATATTTTGGTTTATTAATTAGCATGTGATCTCTTATTCATAACATCAAAAAATAATAAAATGTAAATAAAAGAATTTACCTAAATTATTTATTAATAAACCCATAATAAACCCAAGGAAAAAAAGTCATTGTTACTTGTTTGTATTATATAATTATTCACAAGTCAAATTATCCTTAGAAAGTTAAATGTTATTTTGATTATTGATTCATAAAAATTTGATTCACAAAAATTATTGATCTCTTATTGATAGTTTTCTATATTAAACCAATTTGTTAGATATTTATTTCATCAATCACCTGTCTAAATTAATATTAAATTTGATTGTAAAAATAAAAAGGATTCATAAAATATGAATACTTACCTATATACATTTTTTTTTTCATATTTTTATTATGATTTTGTATTTTGTTTGAATTTTTACATAATCTCTTTCTTTCACATTTTTATTATGATTTTGTATTTTGTTTAAATTTTTACATAATCTCTTTCTTTCACATTAGATACATTATATTGTGGAAATTAATATTAAGGTGCGATTAAAACTAGTCAAAGAAAAGAGATTTACAAATTTTGATAAAATAAAATGAAATGGATTACTGTATTGAATTTTTTTTTTTTTTTTTTTTTTTGAATTTATAGCTACTTACTAAAATATTTGAATATTTTTAAGAATGGACTTAATTTATTACAAAATAGATGAAATTTGGATAAAACATAATATACATATGTATATAAGGGAATGATCATCAAAATTTTTGGCCAATACAATTTGGTAAAAAGGATCTATTATATTTCTACATAAAGTTTAATATTAGGTGCCTGAAAACAAAAGTTTTACCAGTATTTAAACAAATATATGTACATATGTATGCATGTAATATGTCCTTCTACAGGTTCTCAATGTTTGTATTGTAGTTTTGTGTACAATTTTTTTTTTTAATATCCTTACCTATACATGAATTATATAATATTATATATAGATACACATAGATATAGTTATCATATATGAATGTATCTTCAGAATGTAACATTTAAAATTGTGTATGAACAAATGTCCAGTTATATATGTAATGTTTCTACGTATGTACATACATTCGCACAATTGTATTGTTTATTTCGTGTATTATATACCTCTGCCTTACAAATAATTTGGATATTATAAAAAGTTCTATGATGTCCATATACATACGTACATACATATGTACACATATGGCATATGCATATCTTCTCTGGCATTTATCCAAATCAAAGCTATTCACAAATATATTAAGCATATACGTACAACACATGTTTGATACATGCATGAATATATATATTAACACATATACACATATATTGTTTTCTTTTACGGATAAATATAATAGTGTCCTATATTATTCACTACACAAAAGTTTACATCCATATACTTATATGTATATAATATGTATATCAAAATTTTTTAAATGATATTTACACGAATGATAGAGAATAAGTTTTTAGCTGGTTGACCACAAATTCACAACATTTTGTCGTAAAAACTACGTACATATGTAAGTAGATATATGTATGTATATTTAAGTATCTTTAATGTTTACTCTCGAGTCAAATACATGCAATTTATGAAGGGAAAAAATTTCCTTTTGCAATCAATAGGGTGATTATTAAAATATTAGGTTTGTTGATTTTCTTGGAAAATTTGATTATTCCGTAGGGTTTTGAAAATGTTGATTTGGCACGTTGTATTGCAGTTATTATAGGCAGGAAATTATTTTCGTTAAAAAATGTACCCAAGGTACAAGGGTACAAGGGTACACTATAAGGTAGTGCATTTTAATATATAATATTGGTTAAAAGTTTTTCTTTAAATACTTAAATTAGAAAATACTAATATAAAATTCAAAATTTGATTTGAAATTTCAAAATTTTGTATGAAAGTTAGTAAAAAGGTTAATTAAATGAAATCTGCCAACTACGACTAGAAAACCTTTAATTATTTATGAACTCAAGTACTTTTCTAAATACGATCTATATTATGTAAATGCATTTAAACTGATATTTTGTCTATTAATATTTTTGTAAAAGTAAAAATTTATTGATTTTTTTATTGTCTTCTTTATTTTTAAATTAATCCTTAATAATACTTAAGAGAGTCAAATTATAAAATTCATACATGTATAATAGAAGCTTATTATTATCCGTTTTACGTTTATACAATATTAGTATATTATAGTCTTCATGAATTTCGTATAAATTCATGAATTTCATATTATTTGGTATAAATTTTTTTTTATCGTATTTAATTTACGATAAAAATTTTTTCACAATAATGAGATCTTTTTTTTTTTTTTTTTTTTTTTTATAAAGAAAATCAAAAAGTAATTCAAAGGAAAAAAGACAATTGAAATAAAAAATGAAAAAAAAAATAAAAATAAATAAATAAGTGAATAAAAGAAAAACTCAAAGGAGAAAAATACTGAAATTAAAGGCTCACAAGTATATTGTCTACCGGAAGGAAACCATTCTGTTAAAGGATGAACATAGTAATAACAAAAAGATTCAATTTTACTTTTACATTTCAACGAAGATATATGTATGTTTCTTAATAAATTGTATATGTTATACTTAATAATACATACGGATGTACACACACACATACATATACATATCCATGCATACTCATACATATATAAATGAATGTGCACAAATGTAGTTGAAAATAGAATGCATTTATATATCCATACTTACGTATTTATGTTCATATTTTCCTTTAATATTTTCTTTACTTTAGATTCGACAATTACTTAAAATTTACTATTATAAGAACAAAAGATAATACAAAGTAAATGAAGAATTTGAGAAAAGCTGTAGACGACGTAATCATGAAAATTATTTATTTTTGTACTTTGTTATATGCATATGTATTAATATGTATAAAATGCATACAAATGCATGAACATATGTATATGCACATTCAAAAGGTTCATAACATAATATATATAACAATTATTCATTACTTACAGATTATAATTTATATCTATGACTCTGTACCTATATATACTTTAACAAATATCTACACATACATATACATACATATGTGTCTGATTGTATGTATATAACCATAAGTTGATTTTTAATAATTAACTGCAGATGTTATATTTAAGGTATTGTACATACGTATACATACATACGTGTATGTATTGTTTTTTTAATTTGGCTATATTAGAATAAATCAGTAATACTCTAAATAAAATAATTACCTACCATGTAATATGATTAAATTAATAAAAATTTTAATTATTTTTAACGTTTTTTACATTTTATGTAATTTGGAATTTTTTTTGTAAATAAAGTACATGTTTATATACTTAAATAGTCTTAAATTCTGGTAATATATGTACATAAATGTCCATATGTAGTATGTACATATGTATATCATATGTGTATATTGTATGTATATCAATTGATTCATTTGTGTATAATTTTTCAACTTAAAATCAATCTCATATTTTATGGTAAAACATATTTTTATATGAATTTTTTTTCTAAATTATTTTTAATAATTTTTCTTAATAAAATTAATGATAAAATTAAATTGAATTGAAATGAAAACCATCTTTTTGCATTACTTGATAAGAAATTTCATAAATATTAAATTTTTTAAATTTGTAATATGTATGTTATTGTTATATAAAAAATTTAATAATAATAATAAAAAATAAAAAAAAAAAAAAAAATTAATCAATAAAAGTATAGTTTTATCTTTAGTTTTATTGAAATTTTCATTATTTTATTGGAAATTAATTGAAATATTGCATATAATAACACCTGTACATTGTAATTTATTTATTTCGTTTTTTTTATTTTCCATATTGATTTTAGATTACTATGAATACAAAATAGAGTCTAATAATATGAAAGCGCATAAATAAATTCATATACATACATACAATACATATTATTATATTATATAGGTATACGAATAAAAATTTATATATACTATATATATATGTATGTGTGTATATGGAAAAAAAATTACCTTATTATTACTGTAAGAATTTACGTTAGTTAAGATGAGGCAAGTATCGTTAAACAACATATACATACACACATATGTACATATACATACAGTACTTGCTAGTATATATATACATATATTTATATACGTATATATTGATTTTAAAATGAGAAATAATTGACAGAATTTGAAGTGAATTCAATAAAAAAAATGTTATTCAATAACACTTTATTTTTGTTACAAGTAATTTGATTCTTTTTCTTTATATAAAAAAATAAATGAGCTAACAAATTTGTATATGTGTGTACATATGTACAAACATATATAAATATCTTTCATTATATATATTATATGTACAGTTTTAGACTATTCAATTTTGTATTGTAAGTTTATCTGTGTGAAAAATGAAAAAAAAAATAAAAAACTAAAAAAAAATAAAAAGGAAAAGAAAATAACATAAAACGAAGAAAAGTTATAAAAAAAAAAAAATTGAGATAAATTTCTAGAAAATACTATCCAGCAGATGTCAACTGTTATGCACTTTATTCTTATCTGTTACTATGTTATACAAGTACATAAAATATGTAACATTCTATGTTCATAGTAGAGTATATTTATGATGAAAATGAATTTGATAAAAATAAAAATTTTTTTTTTCTAAAAAAGAGGAAAAAATTAAATTGGGGTAAATATACATAAATATATACATATATGTACATTCGAAATATGTATACATTATATATATTGTATGTGCAATGTATGTGTACATAATATAAATATACATACAATTTATGTGCGTTTGAGTAGATTTTTGCATTAGCAATGACCATATATAACTGAATTTTTTCTCAAAGTCGTATAAAATGTACCAAAATAAAATAACGACATTTATATAGGTACATACCTCTGAATTTAAATTTTTCATTTAAATATAATAATTAATTAGAGTTTCATTCAATGGAAAAAATCTGCGAATCTACAATTAATGCTAGAACCATAATTAAAAAAACACATAAAAAAAAGTAAAGTATATACACCGCTGAGTATGAGTTTACTTATAATGTAGGTACAAGAATTTATTTTCATTTAATTTCCTAAATTTTGAAATGTAATTTTCCGTAAGGATCGTTTTTAAAGTAATCGACCGTAAAAATCATAAATATATTAAAGTATTTTGTATTGCATTTGTATTTTGATAATAATCAAAACATATTATTTAATTACATATTATTGAATTTAGGTTTATGTTTCTATTGTGGTTTTCTTGAGCTTTCTTATTTTATTTTTCATTTTATTTTGACTAGTCTATATGGTAACGAAAAAATTTCATGTGATTCTGATATAATTTTAACGAATTATGTACTATAATACATACTACTCCTTTTGCAACTTGTTTCATATCAGTTTTCGTAGCCTATTGAATTTCGTACTCGTTCACATTGATAGTAGATATTTTAAGAAAGAAAAAGAAAAATGAGTTCCCTTCTTTAAAGATTTTTATTTTTATTTCATTCTTCAAGTTAGAAAATGAATCCTTTTGGTGTATATAGAATTTATGCCTGACAGCGAAAGAAAGTTAATATTTTTTGCATGTGATAAAAAATGTCACATGTTGTATGTAACTAAATCATGTATTTATTTCTATCAGTACATGAGTATATACATATGTATGTAGTATGTATGTATGTATGGAAGCAAGAAGATTAAAATTTTATTTATATTTTAACGTTTATATTTTATAACAAAAATATCTATGAATGTATACATTTACATTTGAATCTTATTGGTTTGTACATTTAAATTAGTAATATTTTAAAACAAAAATTTACATATTGTACAATACATGTACATACATATGTACATGTAAAAATGGTCAAATTTGTCCAACTTTACTTTGTCATTTATACATGGCGTCTTTCACAACGGGCCAGCTTCCCAGCCCAGACATAATTTATAATGTTCATGAAAATATGATGTATTCTTTTTTTCTTAAAATATACAAAATGCTTTTATTAAAAATTTTTAAATATCCTTTCCTCACTTAAAATCCAATTTTATTAAAAATTTTCGGATAAGTTAAATTAGAGTAAATAAAAATAATTATTTCAAAATTTTTTAAGCAAAAATTAAAGAGATTATTTTAATTGATTAATTTAAATCTTAAGCATGCTCAAATATTTACGATTTCATTTTTCTTCTGTATTTATGTTCGTGTATTCATTTAAATCACTTGTTTATCGTTTTTTGTTTTAACTGCCTACATCAATCCATCATGAAAATTATCTTTCTAAATTTGATATGCCTGTAGGTTATTTATAAAATGTTATCCATTTCTTTGTCATTACCTATTTTTGCTTAAAGTGTAGGGTATGAGAAAAATAATAAAAAAAAAAAAAAAATTTTCTTCACCCTAAAATTTGACTTCACAGGTTTTGTTGCGGTTAAAATTTTTGTGACACATTTACTTCGTTTAAATAGACTTGTTAAAATAATATACATCTTATTTGTTAGGATTTTAATTTTGAATTTTTTACCATATTTATTATGCATGTATGCATATATGTTTTTATACATACATACATATGTATGTATATATGAGTTCTTATCGATGCCAAAAAGCTACTTACTTATATATTAATATGATTATTCAACTGCTATTCATGTATTAAAACTCGAATTCCTTTCTTATTCTTCATAGAACACATATACATATGATACATTCACATATACATATGTACGTATTCACACGTACATATTAGACATCTGTATAAAATAAACGTTTGTATGTATGTATGTATATGTAAATGCATATACTTTCATTTGTATGACATTAGATGTATATAATATTCATTTTACGTTTGTTCTACATTTATATTGTTCAAGTAAATAGGCACGTTTAAGTGTTATTTATTCTGCGAACGTGACGAATGTTCCAGAATATTTGTATTCTTATTTTTAATAAAGTTGTGGCAATTTGAAACCTTTATTCGTATGTAAATTTTCCTTTACAATTTCATAGGTGACAGAATCAAGTTACAAATGAAGGCTACGTTAAAATTTAAATGTGGGTTCATAAAGGGTGTCTCACAACATGATGATGATGATGAAATCAGTGGTAACCGTTCGATAAAGGCTACAAATGTAAAAAAAAAAAAAATCAAATAGCTGCAAAAAAAATTCCTTTTAGAAAATTTTACATGCTAAATTATATGTAGCCTTAAATATAATCCAATAAAACATTTCATCGTTTTTTAGTTTTTTTTTTAAATTGTTAACTGACAATATCGATTTATTTTATTATTCCCAGTCAATTTCATTTTCATTTTTCTCTTGATGAAACTAAAATAATGTTCAATAATATACAGATAATCGAATAAAGGAAATTACTAAGATGTCTAATATCTTTTTCCGCATCAAAATAAATTAATTTCATCAATTTCTTGTAATAAAATATTTATTTTTATAAAAAAAAGTCTTTTCGTTCAACTTCCTGATTTGATTTTCATGCTACATCTATTTTCTTTGAAGAAAAAATTTTTTTGAGAATTTATCGTATTATTCAATTAAAACAGAATAAATAGGGTTATTCTGGTCATAATTAGCAGATTTCATTAACTTGACATTCTGATAACTTTCATACAAAATTTATGAACAGTGAATATTTTGTATGATAATTAGTAAAATGTCAAGCTATGGCTATGATCAGAATAGTCTTGAATAATTTTTTTTTAACTTTTATAATGCTATGTGAAAATATGTATTGTCATATCAGTTGACAATTCATATTATACTAGGCAAATACATACACAAGATCGAAAAGCAATATGAGACAAAAAAAATTTTAATATGTACGTACACGAAATTCTTACTACATATTTGAAAATTTTAAATTCATACATCTGAAGGAGTAGATTTTAAGAACTAAAGCTTTGAGAAATCCTTTTGATAGAAGCACTCTGTGTTTTCATTTATTGTAAATACACTTTTTGACACTTATTCAGGGATATATTTTGTGCACCATACATACATATGTTTGTATGCACGTACACGCATACACACGTACTAATGTTATATATGTGTATGTATATATAAACTAACCGCATACACGAAAAAAAAACAAATTGATAAAAATAAATATATCACATTTAATCACATATGCAGGAAATAGTGTACGAGTGTACGACGTATAGTTCAAAGTAGTACATTTCCAACCATAGTATTTATATATTCTGGTCCGTTGAAATAATGAAATTTTTTAATATGGATTAGTGTGCACCATTTGATTTAGCTGTAATTTTTCTTATATTTTCCACAATTTCTTCTATACTTAAAATTGTCTAAATTTAAATATTCTGGTATTTTGAGACAATAAAATGTCACTCACTGTAAGAAGCTGTCAATGAAACATTTATTTTTCCTCTACATACATATGTAATGAAACATCCTGTTTTTTTTTTTCAATGTAATTTTTCATTTTTATTTTTATTTATTTTTTCATGGGTAAGAGATATGTACTTGTATAGCTTTTTACAGTTTATATATATATTTTTTTTTCGTTTTATTCATAATTTGTTTTTCTTACTTTTTTATATAATGCAATTTCGGTTGACTTCATTGTTATACCCCTGGCGCCATTTAAACACAGATTTATGAATTTTCTTGACCATTTGTTGTAAAAAGGATGAAATAATGATATTTTAAAGCGTTTAATATTTATATAATTTAGATATTTATTATGAAAAAAAAAATAAAAATAAAAATAAAAATAAAAATAAAATTCACAATATATCCAACTAAACAAATATGTACACACATGCAATATGGCAATTTTTGCATTATGTATTTAGAAGTATATAGTTTTGTAATATGTACTTTATGAAAGAATACATATGTAAGTCTTTATTTCATTTTTATTTAAAAAAAAAAAAATAAGAATAAAACTTTTTTTTTTTGACTATTGACTTTTACAAGTAAAAAAGAAAATTTATTATAGTCTGTCCATTAATTATATGTGCAGTTAGGGCTTTATATTCTTGAAGTTTTTGTAGGATATGCAATGAATTTTTTAAATATCGATATAATGTACATATACATAGTAATGTAAAGTGGTACTAATTTATATGCATAATTTTCATAAGGCCTTAACTGCATGCAATTAGTGGACAGAATATATGTATGTACATAGGTAAGTTTAGTTTAATAATAAAAATAAAAGTAATGTGCTAAATTCAATATCATTTACTGTACTAATAAAAGGCAAAAAATATAATATGTGACATTTTGAAAACATTGAATTTAGTTTTTATTGTTTTAATTTTTATCCATAAATTATTTTCATTATTACGTACATACATACATATAGTACTCGTATATACATGTACTATATTGTATATTGTGAATGACAATATGTAATAAAAATAGTAAAATTATGAAGTTTTTAAATACAAATATTTCGAAATAAAATAATAATTGTAGTTTTTCTTTATTTTATTTTCATTATTATTTTGTTGTTGTTGTTGTTATTAGAATTCATAATTTTTTTTTTTTTTATTTTAATACATAAAAGTTTAATTAATATAAAATGATAAAAATATTTTTACAAAATAAAAAAAAAAATATATAATTAATTTTTATGTGATGCTATTTAAAAACTTAAGATATATTTTGTTTTTATATTATCAGTATTTGTACACATCCATTATGTACACATCCAGATATGTATACATGCATACTATAGTATTAGAGTCATTTACTAAATTGGCTTTTATTATAATATTTTACAATTACACAACGACACTGAATACTTTTAAATACAAGGATATGAGTGTCGTCATTGAAAATGTGAACCTCAAATATGTTTAGATACTTTATTAAAGTGTACTCTTGTGAATTTTATGAGCATACTCTAATACATCGGTGTGTACATATTTTCATTTGGTCAAAATTGTATCACTGAGAAAATTCCAGTATAAAATTTTTTCGTAAGGGTTTTCATTCACTTCAAAGCAAAAAACAAAAAAAAAAAAAAGAAAAAACAAGGATCAAATAAAGAGTTTTCATGATGAGGGAGGATAATGATTTTATGCGTATTTCGTGGGTTTTTTTTTTTTTTTTTGATTAAAATTGTTATATAATTAATCAGATTGCCTTTGGCTTAGCATCCTGTTCCAAAGCACCGTGTATGATTACCCTCTGAATTCTATGTGCCTTAATAAATTAGTTTTATTTAATTTTTTTTTTTCTATTTTTTCTTGTTAATAAAATAATTATCTTTCCAACTTTTATATTTCTTCAAAGTAAAAATAAATAAACACGTATAATTATATAAATATATACAATTGCATTTATTTCAAAAGATTTTTTTTTTTTGTTTTTTGTGTAAGTTGAAAAGAATCAATAAATGTTAATAAACAACTTTTCACTTCAATGTAAAACTTTTATACTTAATACGTTTGTATGTGTATGTTTTACATGTACATACATATATACATTTTATTATTGATGAAACACTAACTATAAGTAATTTATTTTTCATTTTTTATTCTTTTTGTTAAATATAGATACGAAAATACATTTTACATTCGTTTGTATTTCGTTTTTTTTTTTATTGATTTTTTTGCAATTTTCTCAAATGTAATAAACAAAAACGATTATTGTTGATATGTATGTACGTGTATGTACATATATGTATGTGTAATTTCATTTGTTTTAGATGTGTTTCTGTTATTTAAAAAATTGTCAATCAAATTGAATTTGGTTTTGTCATCTCTTACCTTTCAATATGAATTGTTTAAAAATAATTGAAATTTTTCTTCGATACTATTGATACTTAACATTTATGTATGTACATACTTACATACATACATATATGCACACATACATACATATGTGTCTTGTATGGTATGATCATGGGTTAACAATAGTAAAAAAAAGCAAAAACATAATTTTACTATTTTTCTTAACTTATCAATTGTTCGGGTACAATATTGTTTCAATCTACAAAAAAAAAAAAAAAGAACTACATACATATGTACATGTACATAATCTATGAACTACGAACTATTTGTATTATTGTATTTGGCAACATATGAAGGGTATGTGCAAAGTATGTAAATGTTTCACAATAAAAAATTGTATAATAAAAATACACACTATACAGGATGATTAAAAAAATTCATATAAATCAGATGGTGAAATATTTTGAAGGGATTATTAAATCTCAACCGTTTGTATACTAAAGGGCGTTAAAAGAAAATTCATTTTTCATTTACAAAATGCGTTGATTCACAAGTTATTAAAGGCATTTTTCTCAATTCACTTTACGATTTTTCCAAGGTGCTATTGATCAAGGTTTTTAATTTAAACAATGATATTAGCGAAATTTTCTCTAATTTTTTAGATATTTTGCAAACATCACCTTGTAAAATGATCATCTGAATGAAAAAAACAAAATATTTTTCTCTCAAATCTTTTGTTTACAAAGAATTTAAGTGTAAAAGAAAATTTGAAAGGAGTATAGAATCATATATAGGTAGAATATACAATTTAATGTAAACAATGTATTTGATTCGTTCACATGACTATAAAACAAAAACATCCTTTTCATTTTCAATTTTTGTGCAGTTCACTTTATGTTTGCCTCCGTGGTTTTATCTATTTAAATAAGTCAGTGTATCGTATGTAAATTGTACATATATGTACGTATGTACATTGTACACTACATGTATGTATTATAAATACTCTTAGAATAGAGAAATGTCCTGTATCTTCCCCAAATATGTATGTTCAGTTTTTTTTAATAATATCCATATATACGTACCTTGTATTTGTTTTAACTATGGGGGGTAATACATGGTATATTATTGTAACAAAACTAATAATATGTTACAACAACTTTAAATAGTTAAGGTTGAATAAAACAGATGGTTTGGACATACTCATATTAAATCGAGAACAATAAAATGAAGGTAACAGTCCGATGTTTTTGATTTTTGAATATTGTAGTTCCAGTATCTCCTGTGTACATTATTATGTTAACTTACATATGTATGTATGTTCTTCTATAAATTATAAATACATGACTAGAAGATGTAAAATACATTTTTTTTTTAATACTCCTGATTATTTGTTTTTTATTTTTTTTTTTATTTTCAATTTACGGTACAAAGTGCCGTATTTTATCTTATAAATGTACATATGTAATATGTATTTATGTATTTACACATATACATACGTATAAATGTGTACTATAGAGTTTTATACATTATGCAGGATGCTTTTATTTTTATTATTACATTTGATTTTTCCATTAAAAGGATACATTCGATTTTTCAAATTAACAGTAATTATTTGTTGCATGTAAAACATCAATATGATTATGTAATAATAAGTCTCATTTATAGGTGCTCGTATAGTAAGAATTTTAAATAAAAGAAAAAGGAAAAAAAAATGTAATAATTTTTATTTGGTCTACTCAAGAAAAAAATTTTGTATCACTTAATTATTGTCAATTAGAAAGGTTGTGATTCGTTCTTTTTAAATAAATAGGCTAAATAATGTGTTTTAAAAGTTATTAATTTACTCTTAAATATTTTTGATTTTTATTATTTCCCAACTTACGAAATTTAATGAATTCTTAATGCCAAAACGATTAACATTTTCACTTCATTTCTTATATAAATTGTTGTTCGTTACATTGGAATTTATCATCCCTCTTTGATTAAAAATTCTAAATTGCGTGATACACCCGATCTTTTATTTTTCAATGTTTATTATATTGTATTTTATATGTATTTTTGTTGAAAATTTTGTTAACATATTCGGTAACCTCTTGGTATTTTGGAGAAAATATGAGTAAATATGTTTATAATGTACTACATAAGTATAAGTACATACTATACTATATACATATGTACATATGCTGTTTTTCATATACTAAACAGTTGCCATTTAGTTGGTGACTGTGACTAAAATATGTATAAACTTATGTGTTTCATACATGTGTATACCTATATATATATATTTTACTATTTACTCTACACATGTAGTGCTATCGTTTCACTGCAATTGGATTTTTTTTTTATTGCTTTTTGATTTCTGACACTGTAATACTATCGTCTTGATGAAAATACTGCTTTTTACAATTATACGAATTTAATTTGATATTTATTAATTTTATTTTCAAATGTAACAGAACAAAGAAAATTATTAATAAATTTAAAATCTATTTTGAAATATAATTTTGAATATTGCTTTCATGCGCCGCCTATAAAAATAAAAAAGACGGGTGAAATTGTACAGTGGCTCATGTGAAACACTCTTATTAGAAATAATGAGAGAAAGAAAATGACATACATACATACTTTCATGAGACATGCACCGATAATTTTTATTAGACAAATTTTTATTATTTTTATAATTTTACATATATGAAGCTGCATTTTTTATATGAAAATTATCAAATTTTCTATTGATTTAAAAATTCTGTGTACAGTAAAAATTTAAATAAAAAACTGCTTATTTTTAAAGGGAAATTTTAAAACGATTTTTTTTTTTGTGTAGTAATTTGGAAATTTAATCTAAAAAGGGTTTGTTTTTTTAAATATGTTATACAGCTTTCAAGTTTTGGAAAACGACATCACTGTACATATGTGTTAAAAGTGTTTTATGTTAGTAACAAATTAGATTTTTGGAAAAGTAATATTATTATGTGCTCAAGATATGTACAATGTACTTGCATATATATACCTCTCTGTATTCGGTATGTATGTACATATACGTATGTATATTTTGTACTATTATATGTGTTTATTTTTATTTTTTATTTTTTGAAATTTTTTAGAATATTTACAAAATCAACTAAGTGAAAGTCTAAAGACAAAATAAGATTGAGAGTTTTATTTTCTTTATTTTGTTTTCAGTTTATTCCTTGTGCTGTGCTGATGTTCAACGTATTTATTGTTCTATTATTTTATTTTATTTATTTTTAATGTGTAGCTGTTATCCTTGTTACTTTTTGGTACATACATACAACATTCTTTATTCTCGATATAACCAACTAAATTCATTTAAGTATATTTTCATTCCCTTGAGCTTTTGTGCTGATTTATAGATACAGATAGGCAAAAAAAACTTGCAAAAAAAAAAATTGCTTGATTTATAAAAAAGAAATTATGTATGTACTACAATTACTACACAATTTTAAATACTAAAATAAAATTATGTACGTGAAGGATATTTCTTGATAGTACAGTATTGTAGTACATATTATATATAGTACATTAGAGGTTATGAACCAGACGATTATTACTGATGCCTAACAGGGTCTAGTATTCGAATTACAGGGAGAAGAAAGTTATAGAAAAATTCGATAACTCATAAAATATATCTTCCGAATCTTCTTGTAAAATTTTAGTTATTAATCTATTGATATTTAATATTCATAAAACGTTTTTTTGTTTTTTTAAAGCCGAAAATAATATGTATCTATTTAAATTTTTTTTTGTCCTACCCTGTGTCGTTTTAAAAAATGGTAATTTTCTTCTTTTTTTTTTGCTTCAAATGATATCTTTCGTCATCATTATACAAAAATGTTCACATTTGTCAGAGAATATTTTAATAATTTTATATCGTTTTTTTTATTTTCTAAAAATTGAGTATTTTTTTTCTTTTTAATCAATTTCATGCTTGAATAAATATCAAATTAACTAAGATAAAAATTGAAGTATAAGTTATTCAATTATTAGATTTAGATAAGCATAAGATGGACAGAGAAAGGGAAAAGGAAAAGGAAATTTCGTTAAAAAAAAATCATTTGTGTCATTGATGATTTCAGTCAAATTGTTTGAAAGTATAGACAAATGTACATACATACGAGTACATACACATATGATTTTTGCTTATAAAAATTCAAATACATCATATATGTATGTATGTGTGTATTCACATTAGAAAATTTGTGTTTAAATATAAAAATGTTTTGTTTTTGTTCCACATGTTGAATTTTATAAAATATTAATTATTCATTCAAAATTTTTGTTTTCAAATAAATTAAATTAATGATTAAAAATTAATTGATTTTTATTTAAATGCGAGAATTTTTATCAATATAATGGTGAAATTATTATCATAATTACAAGTATTTATCATTAATATTGCTTTTGTTTACTTAGTTTTTGTTTATATTCAGTAACTGATATAACGGATATAATGCTAAATATTTCATTAATTTTAATTAAGGTTTTTTGTTTTTTTCAAATTTTTTTTACAGTTTTTTAGGGTGCCTTTCTCATTGCTTATTCAACATCTTTTACACTTGATTGATAAAAATGATAGACATTTTGGTAAGTGATTATTAATGTTTTTATTTGCATAAATAATATGTTACATTTTTCAAAATTCTTTTTGCTATATTTTAACTATTATTATTATTATTATTTATTTATTTTTTTTTTTTAAATTTGTAATTAAAATTTTATATTTTGAATAATGAGAAAATATTTACATTTATTTTTCCTTTCAAGAATATTTAATAATTACAATTTTAAATTTAATCAAACACTGATTTGCAAAATATGTGTATGTAAAAAATACAAAAATAATTTATAGTACGTTTTTAAAGCATAGTCATGTACTTTCTAATGAAGCAAAATAAAAAAAAAAAGATCACAGTGCATTAAATAATATAATTGTACATAGTGACATCACTGAGAAGAAATTTGAATTCTCAATTTTTATATACATATGTATGTCTGTGTGTAAAAACGTAATTTTCATTGTACTTACGAAGTATCCCTCATGAAGATTGAGGTTCCAAATTCCAAATTTTCTTTTTTCTCTAATTGATACCACTGTTTTGTACACTATGATAAAAATATCGTGTCATTTATGATGCTTATGACTTTTGTTGTTCTTGTGTAATTCTGTTGTTGTTTTCGTTAACAAAAATAAAAGAAGCTATCAATCAAAAAATTAGACCAAAAAACGGAATTTATTCGAATTGAATGCAAAATAATACAAAGAAGCATCCTTAATATAAATAGGTGACTATGTTTAAAAAACAATTTATAAAGCAACAAATTAATTAACTAAAATTATGTATTCAGTTTTTAAACAACATTTTACCAAATTAAATCATTTTTGTATGTAGATATTATTTTTCAATTAAGTTTAAAAAAAAAAAAAAAAAGAATGTAAACATGTTAAAACATAATATGCATTTATTTTGATGTGTATAATTTGGTACAATATTTTAAAATTGGAATGTTTTATTTTTATATTAAATTAAAATGAGTGAAAATTACATAACAATAAAAATTTTTAAAATATTTTATAATTATTTAAGAATACACGAAAATTGTTCTACAATAAAATTTAGATTGTAAATATTATGTATAAAGGAATATTTTAATGAAACATTTTATTTTGCATGCATGCATATATTTTATAACATACATATATGAACATATTTAACCCATCAATTAACACGTCTTTTGAAGTGAAAATCTCTCACATAATATTTAATTTAAATACACACATTAAATGTAGTTAGAATTTCACACTAAATGTACTGTTTATATTTTTGTATATATATAAATACACACATCAATATAATTAAAAACACTATAGTATCGTTTAATAGTAAATTATGGTGTTATCAAAACACATGTATAATATACAAGTAAATGTATACATACATACGTACAATATTAAAATTTGATAATGTATGAATAATTTTCAGAATTTATTAATTAAAAATGTGATATGAATGTGATTCATTGTGTACATTGTTGTGTATAATTTATCTATCGTTTATTTTTAGATGACTGTATATATGTATATGTCCTATGTAAAGAAATGATTTTCTTTAACAACGTAATGTAGTTATATGTACACATGTACATACATATATCAGATACGTATACGTATTTTGTCTCTTTTTGTGAGAACTGTAGTACTTATAATACTTGACGAATAATTTTTATTAAACATAAGTACATACATATGTATGTGCATATTTTATATATAATAAATAGTTTGGTTTGTGTTTACACATGATGTATGCAATTTGCAATAGAAGTTCTTTGTAACCATTTAATACATTGAAAATTTGAAGGTTTTAAATAATAAATTTTCTTTTCTATACTTTGTCTATTAATGATTTTCAAAGCATGCCCTATAGGAGTATGTATGTCCTTTTGGTTTTTTTTTTTTATAATTTATAATAAAAATGCTTTAGAAATAGAGCTATCACAATGCTCAAATTTTTCAAACAAAAATCGAATAAATATTTTATAATAATGTAAAAATGGATTTCTGAACATGTATTAATGCCTGTTCACTACTTTTTGCTTTTAGACAACATCATTACCATTCTTAGTCAAATCAATTTTACTTGTTAAAGTGTAAATCGGAATGATTATATTGTAAATAGATGTTTTCATAAAAATACAAAATCTAAAAATACCCAATTTACGGAAGGATTACAGAAAGATACGTAACGAAAAAATTTAATAGGGGGCGCATGGAAAAAATGAATAAAATTGTGAAATATTTTTGTTTCTATAAAGCCTTAAACGGTGAGTGGCTTAAAGGTGAAAATAATCGATGGGCGAAAATATTTCTAGTACTTTTAAATATAGCCAGTGTATTTTTTCGTTGTTTATACACATTACACTTTACACTCAAGACATGGTTGTTTTTTAAAAAAAAGTATGTACCATGCACTGAAAATCCCTAACAGACAGAGTGTAAGTGTGCAAGCAATGTACCTATTATTATTTTATTTTTATTTTTTAATGTGTATAAAATAAATACGTACATTTGTTTGTATGTAACTGTATGTAGCTAAAAATAATAAGAAAACTTTCATACATACATACATATGTATGTATAGACGATGATTTTCTTCTCGTATTTAAATTTATATCACTTTTAATATGATACACTGTATCACAGTATGTTATCAGATGGTCAAGGTTCAATAACATTTTCTTGTGAAGAAAACAACTTTTCATTTTTTTGTTTTATTTAGAATCAGTTTTGGTGTGAAAAACAAAAATTTTTCCACATTTATTCCGAAAGATATAAAACGGACAATTTCGTGAAGGTTCCTTCCAAAAGGTTTTCCATTATATTTATTTATGATTAATATATTATACTTTTAATTACCATAATTTTTTTTAATTTATTTTTATTTACAAATATAATTTTTTTATAATTTGTTCTCATTAATATATGGGCACGTGTGTATGAATTACGTATGTACAGATTTATATTAAATTGCACAATTGCACTAATATACATACATATGTATATATATTGATTTTACATTCAAACATACGAGTATATACATACAAATACATTTTATTTATTTATATATACATACATACATACATACAAAATGCATGCATCCATATACGTACATGTAAAGTATATAAATACATATATATAGAAAGAGGTGCAATTGGTAATGTGTTTGTGTAATACGTAATACATAAATTTGTAAAAATAAAGTAAAAAAAAAAATTTACTTTTTAAAAACAACTAATCAAAGCTTGTCTGACTTTTGTTTGTTGTTTGTTTTAAAAGTTTTTTTAGTAAAGCCACAGTTTTCATTTTTAATTAGAAATTCAAGTGTGGTATTTTAACATTTATAATTTTTTTTTAATATGATTGTTTTTATTTTTATTATTGTTATTATTTTTTTTTTTTTTGAAGTTCTAAATGTGTGTACCTATTTATACAAATATGTACATACATGCAGATATATGGTGAACAAATTTATTCACATAGGTACATACATACATATGTATGTACATATGACTAAAACGGAATAAAGTAAAAGTAAAGCTTTATATAAGGAAAAGTTGTTGAAACTTTCTTTTTTTTTTCATGTTTATACATTTTCTCATTGTTGTGTTTTTTGCCTTTTTCTAAATAGTTGTGTTGCAACTTTTGTTATTTGTTATACCTATGTATGTTTGTTTATTTTGTTTTTGAATTTATATTTACTTTTATTCAATATAATGAATTAAATTTTGTAATGATTTCTAGATACCGTGTAAGTACTTATGTATGTGTGGCATTTATAATTATGTTAATGTATTATATACGAGTATGTATTTGTGTTTTTTGTTTTCAATTACTTATTTACATATACACACACAAATAGTTACCACTGTTATTTTGAAATCATTTTTTTATGTGTGTTTTGAAAATTGTTAAAGTTTTGTTAATAAGTCAATAAATTTCCTCTTAAACGAAAACGTACAAAAAAGACCAAACATTATTCAATTACTTTTTTTTTTTCTATAAACCACAAGTATCATTTAATATCTGCGTACTTACTTGGATGTGTTTAGGATCGTACTTACATATGTATTCAGGTGATATTCAGGGATATCAGCATTTCATTAACTTTAAATCCTGGTAACTTTCACATAAGATTTTAAAATAGTTTGTAAATTTTATATGAACGTTAGAAGAATATCAACATAACGAAATCCGTTAACTATGACCAGAATTGCATTGATTAATTTATTTTCAATCAATTAGGATTTTTTCATTACAACCAATAAAATTTTAAATCAAAATTAAAAAAAAACATCTGCAATAGATAACTGGAAAAATAATTTTTTTATATCAAAAATTAAAAATTTTTAATTTTAATTTAAAAAAATATTTTTTAAAAAATTTTTCTGCACTTATTTTAATTAAATTGATAATTTATATCAAAAATGTAAATTAAAATGAGAATTTCGATCTCATTTTTCAAAATATTTGATGTATAATCAAATTCAATTTGCACATACAAATACGTTTTGATTGAAATTTAAACAAAAAAAATAAAAAAATAAAAATTTCCACTATTATTCTCATCAATGTATTGGTCTATATATAGATGAGTACATGACAAGCACAATTTTTTTTTTTTACAAACATTTCATTTCAATTTAATGTATGTATATAGATTAAAGATTTAATACGTTTTCTTATACATACTTTTGTCCATTATTTAACATTTTAATTTTTCTGAAAAGGAAAAATTTTCATTTTTCATTTGTAAAAATTTAAATACATAGTAACAATAATTACAATGTGAAATAGAGATAATGATAATGATAATCATGATGATAATGATGAACGATAACGATGATGATGTTGTTGGTGACAATGATAATATAATGATAATGATATCAAAGACAATGGATAATGATGATATTATAATTAATGACAATAATAATGATAATGATAATGACAATACTAACATTAAAATACTTAATTTAATAAATTAAATTTTATTTTTACATGTCTATGTTTTCATATTTATATTTATTTATATATGCATAAATACATATAAGTTCAATTACATGTAATTGTGTAATTTTAATATAATATTATATTTACTACTTATTATATAGGTATGTCTTTTGCCTCCTTCAAAATGGATTTAAACAGTTTTTAATTTTTTTTTTATTGCTGAACTTGCTTTTTTAAAGATTTTATTTTACGAAATTATCAAGAAAAATTCGTAATAAATTTTAATTTGTTTTAATAATAATTAAATTATTTCATTGTTTAATAATAATTTATTATGACATACATATGTACATATATACATATGTACATACATTTGTACAGTGTTCATATTTATAGTCTTACATGATTTATATAGGATTTACTTGAATAAGTATATAAGAGTTCATCTATTTTAAAATTTAAATCATAGATAGGATGAACATTTTTTAAAAGCATTCAACAGATATCTTTTGAATCATCCAACATACTTTGAATTTTCACTTAGAAATTGAAAAAGAACTATCGCGAATATTATTGTTTAATAATAATATTAATATCATTTCACAAGAAATATGACTATTATTAAACTCTAATAATTAAAAAAAAAAAAATCTGTCTTCCATACAGAGAAAATGATGTGAAAAATATATATACATTTTTTTTTTTGAGTATGAAAATTCGTATCCAATTGGTTCGGAAAATAATATGTTTATATAATATTGTGCGTTTCAGTACAAAAAATATATATGTAATTTCACATATTTGTATGTTGTCGATTTATGAATTACACATTACACTTTAATGTACATACATATACATATGTATGTGATTAGTTATCGTTGAGCAAAATGTGTAATTGATCAAACAACGTATATTTTATATTCTTCTATTTACGTATTTTCCGTTAATACATATTCGATTTACTATTAATTTTCTTTGAAAATAAATAATTCTATTTTACCTTACTGGGAATTGTGCGAATATGTATATTAAATTATTTGATTCCTTTTGTATTACATTTTTGTTTTTGATTACAAAAACTAAATAGTTTAGAATTGATTACAATGGAATCAATTCGAAAACTCTGACTGGGTTTTATGCATTTACACATTTGCATTTTGGTTTTATGCATACATACATTCATATAAGTACATATGTATGTTTATATGTAATATGTATGTATGTATGCATGTTAAAATAATATATGCAATTTTTGGGTGTGATGATGTCGTTATATTGCATGTTGTTAGATAATACCATACAACCATTAGCAAGTAAAACATTTCTATAAAAGGACTTGTAGCATACTAAATTGGATTACAATAAACATGACAAGTGTACAAAACACGATTGCAGGCTTAAGAAAACTAAAAGGATTTTGAATTTTGGCATGAGCGTATGACCTAATTTAATGGTAAAAGAATAATAAAGAATTCGATGCATATGAACACATGTATGTAAATATATGAGGACATATACATACATACATATATGTATATTAGCATATACGCGTAAACATAAAATTGATACATATGTATGTATGTAAATAAAATGATATACATATATACGTGTTATTCTAATCTGTACGTGTAGTATAAACATACAACTATTAGTTGTCTACATACATACATATATAAATAATGATAAATGTATATATACATATGTATGTATGTACATATGTATTTTTCAATATGCATGTATGCATTCACATTCGTATTCAAAAGTATGGAAATTTATTTGAACAAAAATGTGAGCGAATTGTAATTTCATCAGAGTAGGTTAGGCAACTTTGTTTTTATTTTTATATCAATTTATAAATTACACAAAATATACATAAATATAAATGTAAATATATCATATGTACATGAAAATGTGTGTACGTTCATATATGTTCACACATAAAGTAGTATGTATGTGAAAAAAAAGAAAAGTAAAACAAGCAGTGAAAAAAATATTCTTGATAATAGAAAATAAATGAAATAGAAGTCTAGCTAAGATAAAAACAAAGAAAGTTGAAAATTTTATACACATACATTACATATATGCATATATGGGGTGTCCTAAAGGTGTTTTAAGTGAAATTTGTTTTAATATTTTCTTCACTTCCCCAACATTCCTACATTCAAACCTTTTCTTTTTGAATATTGTACTTAACTTATTTTTCAAGGATAAATTAACACAAAACATCAAATATCTCAAAATGTTTCGTGTGCATTTTGTTCTGATGTTCAAATTATTTCCTTAATAATAAACATTTCATTATGAAAATTCAAAAATGGCACCACGTAAAATATCATCATTTTCGCTTGGAAAATGATATTTAAAAATGTCGTATTATAAACAATGTTTTTTGAACCATTTTGTATTTTTAGATCAATTTTTATGTAGTTTAAACCACATATGTATGTATTATGTATTTAGGTTGATTTAGAGAATAATGCTAATTTTCTAATATAATAATCATTTTTCTATTATATTTTGGAAAAGTTTAATCTAGTTAATGCAATAAGGGGGATATTATTTGCTTTATAAAGATCCTGAGCTTCAAGCTAAATACATTTTATGATACTTGCTTAGTGGCACCCTGCATATACGTACATACAAATATATATTTTATATACATATGTATGTATTGTATACATAGATTTCTAGTATTTGTATATGTCTATACATGACAGCAAACAAAATGTAATAGATCGATTTTTGTGTCGAAAATCATAATTTATAGATAAGTTACCTAAGTGCATTGAATTAATCCATTGAATTCCACTGATGAAATTTTGAGATGATACGTTTTTGTATTTTCTCTTTCTTTTTTTTTTTTTCATTTTCTATTCATTGACATTATCAAAAATGGTGTTAAGAGCTGCTTGAGTAGTTGGTTGTGATTTATTACTTCGAATTTCCAAACGATTATATTAATAACGTACGAGTATTTTATTGGAAAATTTTAAATACAAAGGTACATTGTATATATCTTCTTTAGTATACTGATATTTGTACATAGTATATATGTATGTATTGATTTAACATAGGATAAAAGAAAAAAAATAATAATTTGTTAAAAATAGAAATTGTAGTTATTTCAATAAATCGATAACTTAATTTGTTGATAATGTGAGAATAAATTAAAGAGAAAATTCTTTATACATAAACGTATGTATTTTGAATGCCTACAAATGATGAAAATTTTTGGGAACTATTTTCCTGCAGATAATACCTGCCGATTTTGGAAAATTAATCGATTTGAAAATAAGTACATACATAAAAAATAAATATACATTTTAAAAATGGAAAGTAATTTTAGACAAGTTCAATTCTTAATATAATTATTATTTTTTTATATATTTTGTCGTTTTCTTTATTTTCTCGTATCTGTTATCCTTTATACATCATGTATACATTTTATATATTTGTTTGTATTTTATGATAGTGGTAATAAAAAAATTTTCAATTTTCAATCGATAATGCAATTAAAATGTTTGTTGTTTTTGCTAAAATCAAACTTGAATTCAAAGAAATGTTTTGTTTTTTGCTATGCGTACATATTGTATGTTTGCAAATAAGCAAAAACTATTAATCTATATTCATATGTACATTTATGTACATACATATATGTACATATGTGTTTTGCTAAAAAAGCATAAAAATTTTTGTGAAAGTTTTCCGTTAGAAATTTTCATTATTTTTTTTTTCATCATTTTATAAATTATATATTAATTTTTGTATTGTTTAGAAAAATACAATAAAAAGTTATATCGTTAGACTATCTTTGAAAACTCGTTTTAAAACTGAGCACTTCGTTTTTTTTTTTTTATTTTTTTATTTTTAAGTACTTATACCTATGTATCACGTTTCATACTTACTATATACATATATATATATGTATATATATGTATGTATATGAATGAATAATAATTTGTATGATTGCATATGTACATATGTACATACACATGTATAAAAATGAACAGGATATATATTTTTATATAATATATAAGAAAAAAAAAAAATGTAATAATAAATTTTTTTAAATTAATTATAGTTCCGTTTTCCTTTGTCTTTGTTTCATAACTGAAATATGAGAAGGAAAAAAGAGAAATTAAAATTATTACTAAGATATGTATGTACGGATGTAATAAAAAAAAAAAATAAAATAAAGATTAAATTTGAATAAAACACTGTTTAAATATTAAACGTATGAGAACAAAAGCGAAGATTTCACTGTAAATTTACGTTACGTAGATTACATAAATAAATACAATATAATGGTAAAATTTGTGTTTACATTTAGTATAAAATGGTGTTCCAAAAAAAAAAAAAAAAAAAAAAAACTAAAATGCATTTTCTTCTTAAAATTTATGGTTTTCACAAAACGAAGTTCTTTTTATAATCAACTCCCAATTAACATTCCTTTTGTATTTAAAATCTTTTATTTTGTGAGATTTAGTAAATTTAATATTATTAAATGTGTGAAGAATGGTTAGAATGGGTTTTAGATGCTTTTTATTTTGTGTTATAAGAAAAACGAATTTTTGTTATACAATTTTGGTACATCATGTACATCTAGACAGTGTTTTTTATAGTTATAATTTTATATGACATTAAATTAAAAATATATTTCATTATACATATGTAGTACATACATATAATTATAGTTAAGAAGAACTTTGCTTTTATTTAGTATTACAAAAATAAAGAAATTAAGTAGTACCAGTAGTACGTACAATATTTTTTGTAGGGTGTTTTACAACAATAATTCCTTAAGAAATGGTTAAAATTAAATTATATTATATAGAAATAAATATAAAGAACATAATTAATATGTATATATACAGTGTATGTATATAAATAAATAAAAATAAAATAAACAAAGTAAAAAGAAGTAAAATAAGATAAATGATAAATAAAGATACTTTTAAAATTAAAATTCTAACAATGAGTTTAGTATTCTGTTTTTATGCTTGAAACTTAAGATTATTACATACATACGTAATCATGCTTTTGATTTGTGAAGAATAAAGTACATATAAAGAACACCTTATTTTGTTTTCAAGGTATGTACAAATATAGTTTATTAAAATGTATTTTATAACTTATGTATAAAAGTAAGATAATATACAGGTTTTCCTCTTATAACATGTTGAATGGAATTATTCTATATAAGAACAAGAAATCAACAATGAAGGGAGATACATTCTTAAGCCTATTGAAATTAATTTTTTTTTTTTATAAATTTAAAAACGTACATGTATGAGTTAACATCAACCTGTCTTTGTATAATACGTTATAAAATTTAAATGCTAAATTCAAAATTTTTTTTGCTATCCTATGTATTAAACTCACAATACTTGATGGTCTACAATAAATTCATTTCAGTAAGATAAAATTCAACTTAGAAATTTTAAAAGAAAAATTCGATATTTTCCAATTTCTATAACATGCTTACAAATATACATATGTACATATGTATATAGTATATGTATATGTACGTATGAATATTGTGTGATTAACGTATAAGAAGTAATTTTTTTGATATTAGCATTAAACGAATGTCGGAATCATTTTGTAAGATATTATGTCATTGGGGGATTTTTACAATGATTTTTTTTAGTGTAAGAGCGGAACCGTGTTGTAGTAGGGATACCTGTATAATATTACATACATATGTATATCTATGATTTATTTGCTTTATATGTACATCTTTATACATATAAATATACATATATATGTATGTGCAATATATGAGGAAAATGTTGTATGTATACAAGTATAAGGATCATATATTATATTGGCTTTTGTTTGTATATAACTGCATACACTTTTAAATAAACATTTTAGTCTTTTATCATAAGAACAATATAAGATTATACATACATATGTACATATATTCAACAATTTAAACTTAACACGACCTTACATACATATAAAATGTATGTATTTATTATGCACACAACATTAAAAAAAATGTTTCATATATTCTAGTTGTGCAAAAATTCTAAATGTAATATCATGTAATATATTTTGAAATTTTATATTTTTGTATTATGCTCAATATGTATACATTTTTTTTTGTGTTATACATATATTATAAAAATATGTACATATAATCACATATACCTTATAAAACAATGTGATCTACATATGTAGTTACTTAATGCGCTTTATGTAACAACAGCGATATCTACTTTTACTTATTTCAAATGAGTATTATATGTGGTAATCTACAAATATAATACATAGATACTTAATTAGAATGCATGACGTCTGAGAGGGATGATTTTCTTAATTATACCTTTACAGAAAGATACTTTTTTTTTAATATTATAATTGGATATATTACTTCTTTTTTTTTTTTTTAAATAGAAAAATAATGATACTATTAACTCTACATAAAATTTATTTTATTGACTGAATAAGCAACTTATTTCTATTATTATGTAAAATGGATTTCTTAAATTTTTTTAAATATTTTTTGTTACTAACATTAGCAGATTTTTCATTCTGTACAAAATATATAGAGCTACTTAATTTAAAAAAAAAAAAAAAAAAAAAAAAAAAAAAAATTATGTTTTTATACCTAATTATTAGAAAAGATTCTTTGTCAATTTTAATCTCTACTTATTAGTTATTAGAAAGAATTAAAGAAGAGTTAAACTCTTAGAAATGTAATTTGATAGATTTCTTGTTTTGTACCATACATGATCATTTTTTTTTACTCGGTATGATTTAACCAAATTTAACATTAGTTTGGTTTTAGTATTAGCTTCACACACATACAAAATTATATTTAAAGATATTTTTATGTACTATCAAATGCATAAAACTGTACTCGATTAAACAATTTTATTTGCACTGAAAAAAAAAATACATAAACATACATATATGTATATACATATATATAAAAAACGGGAAACTTTCTTTTTAAGTCAAAGTTAAAAGAAAAATTGTAAACATATAAATGATGAAATATAAAAGAAAGAAAATTGTTATTATTGATGCAACAAATATTACTTATATTGAATCCATTAAAAGGAAAACATTTGAAATTGCAACAGAAATTTAAAAAGTAAATATTTCGCCGTTTTTGTAATTTTTTTTAATTTATTTAACTTATTTTTAAACGATAGACATCGTAAATTTTATTAAAACAAAA